>CM032328.1:10850944-12050944 GCA_019022515.1 Quercus aquifolioides
CCAATTATGATTTCAGAATCAATTATTAAATATGCTTACACATGATTTTATAAATTATTTGTGTCTTTATGACATGAGTTCCAATGGTGACATGTTGCTTTCATCCTCTCAAGTTTGATTTAGAGAACAATATTCTTTTTAGCTTATTATTAAGTATGTCTTGATATAAATTTGATGATAAATTGTCATAATAATTTGATTTTTTTTTTCTAATTTAAATAGCTTTGGCTAACTATTGGAGTTGTACACTCTGACCTATAAAAGGAGGCCGTCTGTCCATTTTGTTATTTTATTTTATTTTTTATCAATCATTAAAAATATGGTTTGACATGATTTTTAACAATCATTAAATTTTTCTAATAAAGAACAATGAAAAACAAGAACAAGGATGCACTAAAAATATAGTGTACAAAGAGGTATTCAACAATCTCCCAAAGATACAAAATTTTCATTAGAGCACAATTGGTATGTTACAAAATAATAATTTTTTTTATTTAGGTTTATCATTTTATATTTGATAGATATTATACCAATAAAATTTATTCCTTTTTTATTATAATAATTATTTATTTATTGCTTATTAGATAAAATATATATTTTATAAGTTTATGATAAAACTATGCACTACACGGGCCTTTAACTAGTATATATAATAAAATAAAAGTTAACGTCAAAAACTAATAGCACACTAATGGAGGGCTAAGTTGGGAACGAATGAAACTTAGAGAACGAAAATGATAAAACCCAAACTTATAGGACTGAAATGAAAAATAGTGAAATTTAGAGGGTAAGTTTTGATATTGGCCAAAAATAAACAAACAAAAAAAATGTACTTCACTGAAAACTTAGGATGTGAATGCCCAACAATGCTAGAATCACCACAAAATTCACAATAATCTACAATACCCAATTTCCCTACCACCCCTCACTTGGGCCTATCACTAACCACAAGATTTTTTTTTTTTTTTTATTTAATAATGTTAGGACATATGTGAATCATGTTAGGAACATATGTCAATATAGAACTGACTAATCCTTTGACAAAGCGCACTTTACTTATAATTGGGTAGATCTAGGATGAATTTAATGCTTCAAGGAATAAGGTTTCAAGTTCAAGTGTTAAAGCCATGCAAGTGAGTCCAAGAATCAAGTGAAGGAGTGTTGGATTTTAAAGCTCGACAGCTAGTATCTATTGAGGTTTAAAAAGCTGTTTAAGCCCGATACTCGACAACTGCTCGATAAATAGGGTATCTATCGAGATTTAAGAAACTCAGATTTTTAGTTCTGATTTTCATCTAATCCATGAATAGATGTTTGAGCTTTCTTTTCTCACAACCCTAAACATATATAAGAATTATTTTAAGGCTTTCAAAGGTGGCGTGAATGTGAAGCAAAGTTTTGTTCATGCAAATTGTGACCGAAGACAGAATTTGCCCTTATTCATCTTTCTCTTGAAGAAGCTGCTACGTTTGTATGCCGTTAGGTTTTGTGACCAAGAAGCTTCATGATCTTCATCGTGTTGATGAACTGAATACTTTGCAGCCAACATCTTTCTCAAGTTGGTGAGTAAGCCTAGCTATTATGAATTTAAGAGCCGTGGGATAGGGCTTCTAGGTTAATACTTGACTATCTGTCCTCCCTCCAAAATTGGAAACCAAACTTCTTCTTTGTCTTGGGCAATGGTTGGGAGTTTGTCCTTGGTGAGGACTTGGACGAAGCCCTCAAGTTTTTTCGTAGTTGGGAACCCCCGTGTCTGGTGCGTCTTTCTCGTCTGTTCTTTCTATTATTTATTTGCTCTTTGTGAGTGATGACAATATGTAATATACTTGCTTTTTGCAGTTCCTCAACACCCTCGTCTGAAGAAAAGATATATTGTTGTGTTGGGAAGGTGAAAGAATACTTGGAGATTGTTAAAGATTTTGACGAACTCGTCTCTCCCCAATCGCTATTCCTTCATTTTTTGGGTCCAAAACCGTCTAGTAAGGTTATTAAAAATCTTGAAGTTATGAAAAAGAGTGAGTGTTCCATCTTCTTTCTCCCTCTCTATTTTTTTTTTTTAGTTTCTCCTTCCTTTCAGGAATGATGACCAGGTTTAGTAAGCAAAAGTTGGTCGAAGCTCAAGAGAAGAAGGCCAAAGGCTGCCTCGTCAATGGCCTCCTATCGAGGAAATGTTCGAAGATGAGCGATGCCTCCATAGACGATCCTGTTGTGACTCCTCCCTTGGCCCATTCACCTGCTAAGCGTCCTGCCTCCCTACCTCATCTTTGGAGGTGATTGTTTTAGTGGAGGAAACCAAGAAGAAGAGAAGGTTGCTGGCAAGTCTTTTCTCCTAACTTTATGGATAATGCTGATGTTGCTGCCCTGAAGGCTCATAAGGCACTTTCTATGGACAACCTAAGTCCTTTGATGGCGAAGTCGTCCAATGAAGTGATGTCATCTCATATTCAGAAGCTTGTGCAATTATATTTTGATAATGTAGGTTGCTTTTTCTTTTTTACTTTGCTTTTGCTAAGAGAGATTTTTTGTAGGCTTTGGGGGAGTCCTTGTTTGTCTCTGGGAAGCTTTTGGATTTGGAGAAGAGGGTGGCCACGTCTGAGCCTATGATCAAATCCCTCTCTGCTGAGAATGAGACGCTTAAGAACAAGGTTGCCATCCTTATCGTCGAAGCTGAGAATGACAAAGAACATGTGGCAGCTTTGGAGAAGAGTCTTCAAGTGGAGAAGGACTTTTGCAAGCTAAAGGACAAATAGATAGGTGATCTGTAGCTGAAGTTGCAAATAGCTGGGGGTACGGCTGTGCAAGAGTACAAGGACTCCAATTCTTACTCAGACGGGTTATGTGAGTATTACGTGGAGGGATTTGAGCTCTTTAGGAATGGATGGCGAAGCATCACCCGAATTTGGACCTCTCTGGACTTGTTATGGGTGAGGTTGAGAAGGAGCTATTGGCTGAATCGTCCTTCTGAGGCCACAACTGAGAATGTGATGGAAAAAGCTATGACCATAGCCGAGGGTAACATTTATCCTCGTCAAATGATCGCGAGGTTCCGAGGTTACTTCCCGCTCTACTCCCTATAAAGCTTGGAACATGCATTATGCCCTCTCAGGAAAATATGAGAAGCGAATTAGGGATAGGTTTCAATTTCCTAATTCGGTTAGAATTAGGATTTCGAGTGACGAGGATAGGGCTTGTCAGTCTTATGCTAATGAAGCCTGTTTCTACGAGGCAGATTTCACTAGCGGACTTCATCTTCATGTTCACCGTTTCATTAGGGAAGACAAATTAAAGACAAATGAAGCTTACCTCAAGTGGGTAAAGTGTCAATTTTTAAATCACAAATAGGCAAAGCGTATTTCGAGCAAATCACAGGTGAGCAAAGTGTAATTTCCCTTTAAAATTTTCACTTACAAGGTTATTGGGCCAAACTTCTTGTGCAATTATTGGGTCTCAACTGTGTTTGGGATAGTCACATTTAGGCCTAGACAAGCCGAGTAAGGCAATTTATGGGTCTGATAAATGATTTTGTGGAAGATTAGGAACTACAGTAACTGGATATTTTTCTTCAATATGCCGAACCTAGAATGAAAAAATGTGGTTATCAAGTAAATAAAATGAAGGCCCTTTTGTAAGTGCTAGTGTTGTAAGTCTTGTCTTCCCACTCCTCCTTCCCCATTCCGTCTTTTGTCTATATTATCTCAAAAAAAAGGAGTAAAAATAAAATAAAATCATTTGGCTATTAAATCAATTTAAATGTGTATTTAATATTTTCTCCTAGGTAGAAAGGGACAAGACCTTCAATTATCTTTAAGCATTTCCAAGTGCCACCAGCTTTTTAAAAGCATAGTTGAACAGTAAAATAAGATGTACAGAAGACTAGAAAAGTGAACTTAATAATGGTGGATGACTCACATGGTGTCCCATTTCATTCAGCCATAGGACCAGGTGTTGAAATTATAACATGATATTACCATTACACTGGGCAAAGTACTCTTTTTTTTCCTCCTCTTTTCTTTTGTTTTTGTTAGGACATATGCGATTCACTTGTTAGAAACATATGTCACTATTAATTGGCTTATCATTTGACAAAACGCACTTTACTTGTATTTGGGTAGATCTAGGATGTGTTTAATACTTCAAGAAACTTGTTTCAAGTTCAAGTGTTAATGTCATGCAAGTCTGTCCAAGATTCAAGTGCAGAAAGTGTTGTTCATTAAAGCTCGAAAGCTAGCTCGACAGCTAGCTATCTATCGAGACCTGTAGAGCCGTTGAAGCCCGTGGCTCGACAGCAGCTTGACAGATAGGGTATCTATCGAGGTTTATGGAATTCAGTTTTTCAGGACTGTTTTTCATTCAATCCGTGATTATGTGTTTGGGCTTTCTTTTCTCACAACCCTAGATATATAAAAGGATTATTTTAAGAGCCGTCAAAGGTGGCCAAGTTGCATAAGTGTTGAGCAAAGTTTTGTTAAAGCAAACTGTGACCAGAGATAGAATTTGCCCTAGTTCATCTTTCTTGTGAAGAAGCTGCTATGTTTGTGCACTGTAGGATTTTGTAACCAAGGAGCTTCTCGATCTTCATCGTCTGGATGAACTAAAGAACTTTGTAGCCAACAACCTTCTCTAGTTGGTGATTGAAGTCGCGTACTGGGATCCGCGCAATTGGTTAGTCACATACTGGGAGCTGTGCATTAAAAGGAGAGATTGTCACTACAGAATAAGTCCAATTGGGAATTGGGGTAAGGGTTCAACTGTAGGTTGGTATAAGGTACTGAGATTCCCTTACTTGTAACTGCTTGTTGTGATAATAGTGGATTCTCAGGAGTGGTGACCTTAAAATCACCCGGTGGGGTTTTTGCCGTGTAAGTTTTCCTATTCATAAACAAATCACTGTGTCAATTTATTTTCTGCTGCACTTAG
The DNA here is from genome assembly GCA_019022515.1 of Quercus aquifolioides. Classification (NCBI taxonomy): domain Eukaryota; kingdom Viridiplantae; phylum Streptophyta; class Magnoliopsida; order Fagales; family Fagaceae; genus Quercus; species Quercus aquifolioides. The sequence goes on from CM032328.1 coordinate 10,855,862, forward strand.
TTTAATTGGTAATTTGTTTGTGCTACCACGCGTTTGCATATTAATTTGATTAATTAATAAACTTGGCTAATTAATCAATTAATTCATCATAAGGGGTCAATTCGTTTTTGGCCTATCAGTTTTCTTATGTTGCTATTTGCTAATTGGTTCATTGCGAGGATGGAATGGCTATAAGGCTATTTGCGAATCATATCATAGCTTTTTTTTTTCTTTATACTTAAATCATGTGAAGTAGACTATTGTGCGTTCCAAGTGAAAGAGCATCCACTTATTCAGCATATGTACTCCCGGGAGGAGAGAATGTATGGGTTTAATATCAAAAGTTTAAGGGTCTTTTAAAAACCAAATCGGATTTTAATTATATATAGTCACACAAAATCTAAAAATCAAGGGTTTGGTTCTTAAATTAAAAAGCATAAATTCAATTCAATTCATGGTAATCATGTCAATCACTTGCTTGATAATTTTTTTTTATTAAACCTCATCAAATTTAGTCGGCTAAAATTAAAGATGCCTTACTTTTTATGCCATATCAAATTTCGTAAATAAGATTTATTTACTATTTGATTAATATATTTATTTTTTATCTATAAATTTAGACTATAAAAACTTAAAATTTTAAAAATTTAATTGATATCATAGTTATTAAGTTTTTCCTCTAAAAAAATCTATTGATTTTTTTGCAAAACTAAAAAATATACCGACATTGGAGAGGAATCTTATCCAACTAAAAAAAGAAAATCCAATTACTTTGATTCCTTTTAGGAGTGGAGTGTGTATAGAGAAAAATCAAACGAAGATGAATTACCGGGTCCCACAAGTAAAGGCAATACCAATAACAAAACTTCCTATCCTACGACTTTCCTTAACCCTCCAACATAAAACTGTCATAGTGTTACTCTTCAATTATTGCCTCACTATTTTTTTTCTCTCTCAAACTGAGCACACAGAAAGTTTTTTCTAGCACCAAATCGTTCAAGCCTACTCGCATTATTGCCTCAATTATTGCCTTACTATTAATTTATCATAAGGGGTCAATTTGTTTTTGGCCTATCAGTTTTCTTATGTTGCTATTTGCTAATTGGTTCATTGCAAGGATGGAATGGCTATAAAGCTATTTGCGAATCATATCATAGCTTTTTTTTTTCTTTATACTTAAATCATGTGAAGTAGACTATTGTGCATTCCAAGTGAAAGAGCATCCACTTATTCAGCATATGTACTCCTGGGAGGAGAGAATGTATGGGTTTAATATCAAAAGTTTTAAGGGTCTTTTAAAAACCAAATCGGATTTTAATTATATATAGTCACACAAATTCTAAAAATCAAGGGTTTGGTTCTTAAATTAAAAAGCATAAATTCAATTCAATTCATGGTAATCATGTCAATCACTTGCTTGATAATTTTTTTTTATTAAACCTCATCAAATTTAGTCGGCTAAAATTAAAGATGCCTTACTTTTTATGCCATATCAAATTTCGTAAATAAGATTTATTTACTATTTGATTAATATATTTATTTTTTATCTATAAATTTAGACTATAAAAACTTAAAAATTTAAAAATTTAATTGATATCATAGTTATTAAGTTTTTCCTCTAAAAAAATCTATTGATTTTTTTGCAAAACTAAAAAATATACCGACATTGGAGAGGAATCTTATCCAACTAAAAAAAGAAAATCCAATTACTTTGATTCCTTTTAGGAGTGGAGTGTGTATAGAGAAAAATCAAACGAAGATGAATTACCGGGTCCCACAAGTAAAGGCAATACCAATAACAAAACTTCCTATCCTACGACTTTCCTTAACCCTCCAACATAAAACTGTAATAGTGTTACTCTTCAATTATTGCCTCACTATTTTTTTTCTCTCTCAAACTGAGCACACAGAAAGTTTTTTCTAGCACCAAATCGTTCAAGCCTACTCGCATTATTGCCTCAATTATTGCCTCACTATTAATTCATCATAAGGGGTCAATTCATTTTTGGCCTATCAGTTTTCTTATGTTGCTATTTGCTAATTGGTTCATTGCGAGGATGGAATGGCTATAAAGCTATTTGCGAATCATATCATAGCTTTTTTTTTTCTTTATACTTAAATCATGTGAAGTAGACTATTGTGCATTCCAAGTGAAAGAGCATCCACTTATTCAGCATATGTACTCCTGGGAGGAGAGAATGTATGGGTTTAATATCAAAAGTTTTAAGGGTCTTTTAAAAACCAAATCGGATTTTAATTATATATAGTCACACAAATTCTAAAAATCAAGGGTTTGGTTCTTAAATTAAAAAGCATAAATTCAATTCAATTCATGGTAATCATGTCAATCACTTGCTTGATAATTTTTTTTTTATTAAACCTCATCAAATTTAGTCGGCTAAAATTAAAGATGCCTTGCTTTTTATGCCATATCAAATTTCGTAAATAAGATTTATTTACTATTTGATTAATATATTTATTTTTTATCTATAAATTTAGAATATAAAAACTTAAAACTTAAAAATTTAATTGATATCATAGTTATTAAGTTTTTCCTCTAAAAAAAACTATTGATTTTTTTGCAAAAATAAAAAATATACCGACATTGGAGAGGAATCTTATCCAACTAAAAAAAGAAAATCCAATAACTTTGATTCCTTTTAGGAGTGGAGTGTGTATAGAGAAAAATCAAACGAAGATGAATTACCGGGTCCCACAAGTAAAGGCAATACCAATAACAAAACTTCCTATCCTACGACTTTCCTTAACTCTCCAACATAAAACTGTCATAGTGTTACTCTTCAATTATTGCCTCACTATTTTTTTTCTTTCACAAACTGAGCACACAGAAAGTTTTTTCTAGCACCAAATCGTTCAAGCCTACTCGCATCCTCAAGGTCCTATCTCTTCTCTTATGCAATGTTTTGTGTGAATTTTCTGTAAATAATAATCATAATAACGTAAGTTATCCAATTTGTTTAAAAAATAAACAAACAAAAAAATTTTGACTTCACGGAAAACAGAGGATAGAGGATGTGAATGCCCAACAAGGCTAGGATCACTGACACTAGTTTATTTTTTTCTTATTATTATTTTTTTTAACAAAATTATATGGCGCGAGGTAAACAGCAAATTGGGTGTAGTTGAAAGATTGTTGTGGCCTTAGTTTTATTAATGCCTTTCGTCTCTCTTTCACATACAAACAAACAAAAGAAAAAATAATGGTCATTCCAATATTAAAAAAGCAATTATATAATAGGAATTGAATCAATTGTTATTCCTAAGATATTTTTGAGCTTTACAATCACTACTGAAAATTTATTTCTCAAATTTTGTAAGTTTTCACTTTTTATACACGTCCATCTCTTTTATCCTATCCTTTCACTCCTTCCTTAAAATAAAAGATCCATATTAAATCATTCTTTTTTTTTCTCTAATTTTTTTTCTTTTAATTTTTCTTTCAATTTTAATTGAAAACTATCTTTTTCTAATTTTTATTGTAGTTCAATACTTGCCGCCAACATATTTCAAATGTCTTCCATTAGCTCTCAGAAGGCCTCCTCTTCATCATCATTTTCATCTTCAACACCACAATGGAAATATGATGTCTTTCTTAGTTTTAGAGGTGAGGACACCCGCACCAGTTTTACGGACCATCTATATATTGCTTTGAAACAAAAAGGCATAGTCACCTTTCGAGACGAGGAAAATCTTGAAAGAGGAAAACTTATTTCACCAGAGCTCTTAAAAGCAATAAAAGAATCAAGATTTGCAATTGTCATTCTCTCAAGAAACTATGCGTCTTCAACATGGTGCTTGGATGAACTTACAAAGATTATTGGATGCATGAAAGAGATGACCACGATTGTTTTGCCAATTTTTTATGATGTGGACCCATCTGATGTACGAAAACAAACCGGCACCTTTGCCCAAGCCTTTTTTGAACATGAAGAGCGCTTCAAGGATGACATGGAGAAAGTACAAACATGGAGAGCTGCTTTAAAAGAAGTGGCAAATCTCAAAGGGTGGCACCTACAAGATAGGTAATCCAATTTGGCATAGTACTTACTTTTAAATGTTCAAACTTCAAATAAATGCTCTTCTTATCTGAAGCCTTAATTTGAACTTTAAGCAAAGCGAGATAGATGTCCACACTTCTTTTCGATTTTGACTTGATCAAATGAATTTATATTTCTTTCAATTATGTCTTGAGCAAAGTTATTTATATTTTTCTGTTTTACCCAATAGAATGAAACTTTGGATTTCTACTTTCTTTTTTGGTCCTAGTTATGGGTGGCACTCACTAGATTTCATTTTATTTTCATTGCAGGTCTGAGTCAAAATTTATCCAAAATATTGTGGGAGAGTTATGGCATAAATTGAGTTGTGTATTCTCAGAAGATATTGAAGACCTTGTAGGAATAGAATCTCGAGTGAAGAAATTGGAGTCATATTTGGCTATAGAGTTTAATGATATTCGCATTGTAGGGGGGAATCGGTAAAAGAACTCTTGCTAGAGTTGTTTCTCGTATGGTTACTAAGAAATATGAAGGCTATTGTTTTCTTGCTAATGTTAGGGAGGTTTGTGAAAAAGATGGTTTAGTTCCATTACAACAACAACTTATTAGTCAAATTTTAAATGAAAATATGAATATACAAAATGTTGATGATGGGGTGTTCGTGATCAAGAATCGATTACGTCATAAAAGAATTCTTCTCGTTCTTGATGATGTAAATCAATTAGACCAATTAAAAAAGTTAGCTGGGAAGCATAATTGGTTTGGTTTTGGTAGTAGAGTTATCATAACAACAAGGGATAAGCATTTACTACATATTCTTGAAGTAGATGAAATGTACGAAATTGAAGGATTGAATGATGATGAAGCTCTTCATCTTTTGAGTTTGAAAGCTTTTCATAATGACCATCCTCCCAAAGATTATCTGGAGTTGTCTAAAGATGTTGTACAATATACTAAAGGTCTTCCTCTAGCTATTGAGATTTTGGGTTCCTTTTTGTTTGGTAGAAGCATTAATCAATGGAAAAGTATATTAAGTAGGCTTACAGAATTTCCAGAACGTGAAATTCTCCAAGCACTTAAAATAAGTTATGATGGACTACATGAAACAGAGAAAAAAATATTCATATATATTGCATGTTTCTTCAATCATGAGGACAAAGATAGTGTAGTAGAAAAACTAAATTATCTTGGCCTTTACCCTGATGTTGGATTAGAGGTTCTTGTTGACAAATCTCTCATAAAGATGAGTGACATTGAAGTGTTTATGCATGATTTACTACAAGAAATGGGCAGGAAAATAGTTCATGAAGAGAGCCCTGAAGAGCCTGGAAAGCATAGCAGTCTGTGGTCATTTGAGGACATTAACAATGTTCTAACAAAAAATATGGTAAGAGGTTATTTTAAAAACTTGAGCACATACCCTATCATATTATTAAAAAAAGTTCAACTTAGAGTAGCTTTGGCAATCATACATTTTGCAATTCTCTAATCCCTTTTGTTCATAATTATTAGGGAACAGAAGCAATTCAAGCCATAGTCCTAAAGCTACCTGAATTGAAAGAGGCAGATTGGAATCCTAAATATTTTTCAAAGATGCATCATCTTAAATTGCTCATAATTAATAATGTTCAACTTCTCCATGAACCCAAACATTTTCCTAATGGCTTAAGATTTCTTGATTGGAGTGGATACCCTTCAAAGTCTTTGCCATTAAATTTCCAATCAGACGAGCTTATTGAACTTCACATGTGCAGTAGCTACATTGAACGACTCTGGAAAGGAGCAAAGGTAATTTAAGTATCCTTGTACAAATTTATATTTAAGTTCCATTAAACTGTAAGGTTTTGTTGAAGCTAATTGTGCCTTTTTTTTTTTTTTTTTTTTTTTTGCTTTTAATAGTTATTTGAGAAGTTGAAAATCATTCAAATGAATGGGTCTACAAACCTTAAAGAAACCCCTGATTTGATCAGAGTCCCAAATCTTAAGGAAATGGTTCTCGAAGATTGTTTAAATTTACATAAGATTCACCCTTCAACTTGGGTTCATAATAGACTTACTCGTCTAAATCTAAAAGGTTGTGTAAATGTCAATGTCAAAACTCTTCCAAGCAAGTTTGAAATTGAGTTTCTTGAGGATCTTATTCTTTCTGGTTGCTCAAAAGTAAGGAAAATCCCAGAATTCGAAGAAAATATGCAACGTGTATTGAAGCTTTACTTGGATGAAACTGCTATTACTAAACTACCCACATCAATTGGGCATTTAACTGGCCTTGCTTTATTGAATATAAGAGATTGCAAAAGTCTTACGTGTCTACCGAACACCATTTTTAATTTGAAATTTCTTAAAGATGTGAATATTTTTGGATGCACAAAATTGGGGAGACTGCCAGAGAATTTGGGGAATGCAGAAAGTATAGAGAAGCTTGATCTGAGTGAAACTGCTATAAGACAGGTGCCTTCTTCCATTAGTCTATTAAGAAATCTTAAAGTGCTATCTTTCTATGGATGTAAGGGGTTGTCATCGTTTAACTCTACATCTTGGTATGAGCTCCTCGCTTTTTCTTCAAGGCCAAAAATTTTAGATCCTATGGGATTGTCCTCTCTATCGGGTTTGTGTTCTTTGACTGAATTGAATCTTAGTGACTGCAATCTCAAGGCAATCCCCATTGATATTGGTAGTTTATTCTGTTTAGAAACAATGGATCTAAGTGAAAATAGTTTTGTTTGCCTTCCTGAAAGCATCGGTCAACTATGTAAGTTGAGAATAATGATTTTGACGGATTGCACAAGTCTTCGATCATTGCCAAAGATTCCATTAAGTATCACAAAAGTTTGGGGAGGTGGTTGTATCTCACTGGAAACGGTTCTAGATCTGCAAATACCTAATTATTTATTTAAGGCAGAGCTTAATCTTTCAAATTGCAGTAAACTGGTTGACAATCAAGATTTCATTGACCTTTTTTTTACAGTGATAAGAAAGCACCATCAGGTCTCTCTCTCTCTCTCTCTCTCTCTCTCTGTATGTTATAAACAACCTCTCTCTCTCTCTCTGTGTATGTTATAAACAACCTGCTTTGTATGTTTTAGGGACTCTCTCGTCAGGGTGAGCATGACAATCCAGAGTGCAATTGGAGATATGACATGGTTATTCCTGGAAGTGTAATTCCGAAGTGGTTTAGCCATCAAAGTATGGGGGCTAAAGTGACTATAACAATACCTTCTTCTCATTTGTGTGATGAGTGGATGGGGATTGCTGTTTGCGTTGTATTTTCTTCTCTTCCTAGTTTTATAATATCCTGTTCCTGTCGGTTGATAGCAAATGGAAAAGTAATGTCTACTAAAGAATTTGGCGTGGAAGAAAGATTGACGACAGTAGACAGGGCTGGCGTATCAGATCATATTTGGCTATTTTATGTGCTTTCTCAATACTACAAGGATGATGAGGATGACATAGCATTACTGAAGGAATGTGAAGCAAATGAATTCAATCAGATTGGTATTAAAATTGAAACCGGTTTAGGCTTGGAGGTGAAGGAATGCGGGTTCCGTATGGTATACAAGAAAGACATAGAAGATCTCAACCAAACTATGGCTCAGAGCAGCAACACTAGCATCATTCCTTATGAGGACTTAGGAGTTCTCCATCATAATTTCGACAATTCGGCAGTGGTAGTGGAAGGTAAAAAAGCAAAGCGAATTCGTGTCGATTACAAAGGTGCCGGACCTAGTGGAGAAGGAAGCTCTAATGATGCGCCACACCCAAAAGGGATTGAAAGGCTCCATGGTGACTATGATTGTGAGGAATACTTCGAATGTGGTGAGGAGATCAATGATTAGCAGGAATCTAGATGGAATTGGAAATTGGGTTCAAATACTCTGTAAGTCAATGAATCCAAGTTAATTCCTATTTGTTTTATCTTTTGGTATATATTTTTACTTTTGTTTGATTTGATTTTAAATTCTAAATCATATATTGCTTAGCTTCGTTATTCGCACTTATTCCAAAAAGGGGCATCATTGAAGATTGTTGAACTCCTTGTCTTTAATCTAAATCAACTTTTTTCTCTTGATTGCCCGTAAGTCACTGTTTTTCTTCTTAATTAAAGTTTTGTTGAATTTACCATCGTTAACTCATGTATAGATCACAATCATAGTGATTAGTCTAGCTAGATCATCTTGTTTTCTCAAAGGTTTTATGCGGTTGTTTACTAACTGTCAACCAAAGAAAATGCTCTTTTTCTGTTTAAATGAGTTCAACTGATTTACATACATACATACATATATATATGTATATATATTTTCTGCTCTGCTCTGAAATTTTTTTTTTTTTTTCAAGTAGGATGTTAATGTGATTCGTGGTTCAAATGAAAAGGATCGATATCATCTACATTCTTCATAATTGATCTGTGGGTCAACTGAAAAGAATCTATATCTACATCAGTAGCGGTTTTGGTAAGATTCTTAAGCTAGCATAATTAGGAAGCTAAGCTTGTACCCATATGTAAACAGGTGTGTGATAAACAACTAAATAAAAAGCTCTCACCGGAGACAATCTTTTATGCTAAAATCATTTAATTTTGATTTATCTGTCACCACAACATGTTTTGAATGACTATATATTGCTCAATTGTTAGACATGCCATGATGAATCAGTGATTTATGACAATAGAATATGGAATAGTAAGTAGTACTAAATGGCCTCAGCTATGTGCAACTTTTGTTCTGGAATGTAAGGAAATTATCATTCACATCATTGTCCTATCACCTATGTATTGCTTGTGTAGAAGCATTGATGAGACCTTGATCGAGTTTAAAAGGACACGGTTGCTACGAAATGAATTATGTAAAATTCGCAGTTTAAAAGTCTTAATTATGTAAGTTTTTACCATAAGATTTTTGTGCTTTTGCCTCTTAATGTACTTGAAAGTTTTTCCACCTTTCTAAAACTTTCACTCTGAATCAAATTCTTGGCTTAAGGTTGTCCATACCCATTTCAGATCATTACCAGACCAGGCAGAGCTGAAACAAACCAAAAGTCCTATCTCCAAATCGTACCTTAATTAGATAATTTAGACTATACCCAGCGAAGAGACTTGACTAGAATTTAAATTAAAAGGACAGCAATAGACGGTAGAGAACCTGACCATACAACAAACTTGATTTTATATTACTAAGCATATCATCTGAGACATATTCATCTTTACAGTAATCAGACTCGAGAAGGCAAACAGCTGTGTTGACAAGGTTGAAAGTTGTAGAAGGTAGCCTGCTTAGTGCTTAGATTGGTAAGCCCTCCTGTTTTACTTGCTACCATTGCTGTATTACATCTAGAATTAAAGTTTTCTCATATTATTCCCATTGGGCTTATTATTTAGAAGGATGTATCATAATCATAGTGGAAAGATGTTAAGCTTTCATAATCATTGTCATTCATTTTTTGAAAATCTTATATTTTTTGTCATTCAAAACAATCTGCATCTGTTAATAGGAATTTAAAGTTATCTTGACACTTCGACTTGGAAAAAGCACCAGGTTAGGGAGTGATGCTTTCCTGAGGTGTCTGGTCAAATTTTTGTCATCCCTATCTCAAGATAAGGAGCTATTGATAAGCTGATATGGCCTTAATGATATAAGGTCAAAATAAGCTGCCACTGAAAGTAGGGGAACTTAGGTTATAGAAGGCATGTTTGTGGGGATTGAAGCTTCCTTTGAAGTTAATAATTTTTGTGTGGAATGCATGAGGACTTACTCATCAAATCAAAATAGCGAAGCAAAACATAGTGAGTGACAGTGTGTCTTATGCAATGAGGCAGAGGAAAACTTGGATCTTTTATCCCTTAAGTGCTCATGCTATCTTGTTTGGGTTAGATTTGAGCCTTGGAACTGAGTTAATTTCTCCTTGCTCTTTGAAGCAGTGGTTGGCTCAATGGATGGACAATCCAAATTTGTATAGATTGATGTTTAAGGGTGCAAAAGAGTGTGCTTAAGAAGTGATAATGCTTTGTTTTGCAGGTATGCATAAGCCTCTATTGCACATCAGGCAGATTAGAGTGACTGCAGGAAAGTACCAAGGCAAGTGTATCCAGCTCTGGAGGGTTGTGGATGTTGACAATTGAGGGACACTAGCAGAGATGGTGTGGATGGGGTGGTTTTGGCTATGAAGCCAAATCATGTGATGGCAAGCTGTTGCAGTTCTTCCATATGCAACCAAATAGCATGTAACTAGATGCCTGGCTGTGCAAAAAGCATTAACTGAGGCTATACAGCTTGATTTTTGCAGACTTATTTCAACAATATCTAGAGTGGAGGACCTCTTTTTGAGAAAGAAAGTCCCTTGGCAAATTTTTGTGCTGATTGAAGACCACAAGTGCTTGGAAGTTGGTGAACGCTAGTGGTTATGTATGTTGTGCATAAGAGAGTCATTGCAGATCTTGGGGCCCTGGCTACTCTTGCTTTCTAATCTTATAGACATTTTTGGACTCTACTAATAGCCAACCATTCTGACATTATTGTATCTAAAAACCAAACCAGAAAAAATGTTATCTTTATACCTTTTTTGGACTTATTTAAGCCTTGGGCATATGTCTGTGTGCATTCATTAACATTTTAAGACATTACATAAGAGATTTGTTTCTTTGTGTAAATTCCTGTTAAAGCAAATAAGAGCAATTGACTTGACCATTTAAAATTGCTTGAGACCAGCTTTTCTTGCCTCATGAAGCTTCTGCCATCCTGGGTATTCTGCTGAGTCGTCGCTGCCCTCCAGATAAAATTGCTTGGGCTTACTCCCCATCGGGTTTGTTTACCACAAGCAGCGCCTATAAGCTCCTTGTTTCCGGTGATGCTGTCAACAAGATTAAACATTTTATTTGGCGAGCTTGCAATAATGCTTTGCCAACCATGAGCAACCTCTTTCGCCGGCAGATCCGTTGCATGCAATCTGGTCTTGCAAGGATGTTGAGAGTACTTGGAGCTCAGTCCAATGCTTCCACCAATTGAGCGCCCCCCCAACCCCTGAATTTTTGTTACTTACTCTCTCGGTTTTTGGAGGTTCAGGAAGATTACAGAAAGGAGGTGTTTGCTATATCAGCTTGGTTCTTGTGGAATCAGAGATATGCTATCCATTTTGGCCGAACTCTTCAGCTCATATCATCTCATTGGCGGGTAACTGCAAGATTTCTTGGCTACTCAAGCACTAGACTCGGTGGTGGCTCGCTCCCCCATCCTGCAACAATGGCGCCCTCTGGAGCTAAACCAGCACAACGTCAACTTTGATGCTGCAATATTCAGAGCTACAAATTCGTCTGGAATTGGAGTAGTTGATAGAGACTGGAGAGGTGAATTTGTTGGCACGTTGATGTGGCACACCCAAACAGGATTGAAAGGCTCCATGGTGACTTGGATTGTGACGAGTACTTCGAATGTGGTGAGGAGATTAGTGATTAGCAGGAATCTAGATGGAATAGGGAATTGGGTTCAAATACTCTGTAAGTCAATGAATCCAAATTAATTCTTATTTGTTTTATCTTTTGGCACATACTTGTACTTTTTTTTATTTGATTTTAAATTATAAATAGTATATTGCTTAGCTTCATTATTTGCAATTATTCCAAAAAGGGGCATCATTGAAGATTGTTGAACTCCTTGTCTTTTTTCTCTTGATTGCCCGTAAGTCACTGTTTTTCTTCTTAATTAAAGTTTTGTTGAATTTACCATCGTTAACTCATGTATAGATCACAATCATAGTGATTAGTCTAGCTAGATCATCTTGTTTTCTCAAAGGTTTTATGCGGTTGTTTACAAAATGCTCTTTTTCTATTTAAATGAGTTCAACTGATTCACACACACACACACACACACATATATATTTTTCTGCTCTACTCTGCTCTGAAATTTTTTTTTTTTTTTCAAGTAGGATGTTAATGTGATTCGTGGTTCAACTCAGTTGATTCATGGGTCAAATGAAAAGGATCGATATCATTTACATTCTTCATTATTGATCTGTGGGTCATTTGAAAAGAATCTATTTCTACATCAGTAGCGGTTTTGGTAAGATTCTTAAGCTAGCATAATTAGGAAGCTAAGTTTGTACCCATATGTAAGCAGGTGTGTGATAAACAACTAAATAAAAAGCTATCACTGGAGACAATCTTTTATGCTAAAAGCATTTAATTTTGATTTATTTGTCACCACAACATGTTTTGAATGACTATATATTGCTCAATTGTTAGACATGCCATGCCCATGATGAATCAGTGATTTATGATAATAGAATATGGAATATTAAGTAGTACTAAATGGCCTCAACTATGTGCAGCTTTTGTTCTGGAATGTAAGGAAATCATCATTCACATCATTGTCCTATCACCAATGTATTGCTTGCGTAGAAGCATTGATGAGACCTTGATCGAGTTTAAAAGAACACAGTTGCTATTGGGCTTTGTGGAGCCTAGTTATGTTTGATCCGGTTAATGACCCGACTTGACCCGAATAATGTTGCATGGTTTTTTTAATGGGAGATTTTCTGAGGCTTAGTCCATGGAGTGGGCCCAAGCCGGAGCACTCATGGACAAACGCAATTTTGGTGATTAGGGTCTTGTTGTTGTTGTTGTTCTTGAGAAATTGAAACACTGTAGCTGCACTTTGTATTTTTCCCTGATAATAGTGAAATCCCTGCATCTCCGTGGATGTATGCAAACTGCTGATCCACGTAAATACTATCTTGTGTGTGTGATTGTTTTTTTTGGCATGTGTTTTCTCTATTTTTGTTTCTCATAGGTTGGGATTTCGGGTTGAATTCCCTACAGTTGCTACGACATGAATTATGTAAAATTCGCAGTTTAAAAGTCTTAATTATGTAAGTTTTTACCATAAGATTTTTGTGCTTTTGCCTCTTAATGTACTTGAAAGTTTTTCCACCTTTCTAAAACTTTCACACTGAATCAAATTCTTGGCTTAAGGTTGTCCATACCCATTTCAGATCATTACCAGACCAGGCAGAGCTGAAACAAACCAAAAGTCCTATCTCCAAATCGTACCTTAATTAGATTATACCAAGCAAAGAGACTCGACTAGAATTTAAATTAAAAGGACAGCAATAGACGGTAGAGAACCTGACCATACAACGAACTTGATTAAATATTACTAAGCTTGTCATCTAAGACATACTCATCTTTACAGTAATCAGACTCGAGAAGGCAAACAACTGTGTTGACAAGGTTGAAAGTTGTAGAAGGTAGCTTGCTTAGTGCTTAGATTGGTAAGCCCTCCTGTTTTACTTGCTATCATTGCTGTATTACATCTAGAATTAAAGTTTTCTCATATTATTCCCATTGGGTTTATTATTTAGAAGGATGTATCATAATCATAGTGGAAAGATATTAAGCTTTCATAATCATTGTCATTCATTTTTTGAAAATCTTATATTTTTTTTCATTCAAAACAATCTGCATCTGTTAATAGGAATTTAAAGTTATCTTGACACTTTGACTTGGAAACAGCACCAGGTTAGGGAGTGATACTCTCCTGAGGTGTCTGGTCAAATTTTAGTCACCCCTATCTCAAGGCAAGGAGCTATGGATAAGCTGATATGGCCTCAATGATATAAGGTCAAAATAAGCTGCCATTGAAGGTAGGGGAACTTAGGTTATAGGAGACATGTTTGTGGGGATTGAAGCTTCCTTTGAAGTTAATAATTTTTGTGTGGAACGTATGAGGACTTACTCGTCAAATCAAAATAATGAAACAAAACATGGTGAGTGACAGTGTGTTTAATGTAATGAGGAAGAGAAAACTTGGATCTTTTATCCCTTAAGTGCTCATGCTATCTTGTTTGGATTAGATTTGAGCCTCAGAACTGAGTTAATTTCTCCTTGCTCTTTGAAGCAGTGGTTAGCTCAATGGATGGATGATCCAAATTTGTATAGATTGATGGTTAAGGATGCAAAAGAGTGTGCTTAAGAAGTGATAATGCTTTGTTTTGCAGGTATGCATAAGCCTCTATTGCACATCAGGCAGATCAGAGTGACTGCAGGAAAGTACCAAGGCAAGTGTATCCAGATAAAGTTGAGTCGTCGCTGCCCTCCAGATAAAATTGCTTGGGCTTACTCCCCATCGGGTTTGTTTACCACAAGCAGCGCCTATAAGCTCCTTGTTTCCGATGATGCTGTCAGTCAAGCAGGAAGCTCAAATATGGATACTCAAAAACATTTTTGGAAGGGAGTTTGGAGGCTACGGGTTCCTAACAAGATTAAACATTTCATTTGGCGAGCTTGTAATGACGCTCTACCAACTATGAGCAACCTCCTTCGCCAGCAGATTACGTCCTCTGATAAGTGTGAACTTTGCCAATTCTGCCCAGAAGATCCGTTGCATGCCATCTGGTCTTGCAAGGATGTTGAGAGTACTTGGAGCTCAGTCCAATGCTTCCACCAATCGAGCGCCCCCCAACCCCTGAATTTTTGTGACTATCTCGGTTTTTGCAGGTCAAGGAAGATTATAGAAAGGAAGTATTTGCTATTGCAGCTTGGTTCTTGTGGAATCGGAGAAACGCTATCCATTTTGGCTGAGCGGTGCATCCTTCGGCTCATATCATCTCATTGGCAGGTAACTTGCTCAAGATTTCTTGGCTACTCAAGAACTGGACCCAGTGGTGGCTCGCTCTCCCATCCTGCAACAATGGCACCCTCAGGAGCTAAACCAGCACAAAGTCAACTTTGATGCTGCAATATTCATAGCTACAAATTCGGCTGGAATTGGAGTAGTTGTTAGAGACTGGAGAGGTGAATTTGTTGGCGCATTGTCTATCTCTGTGCCGCTGTCTCATACCGTTGCTGATATGGAAGCCTTAGCTTGTCGAAAAGCTGTCGAATTTGCTGCTGAGATTGGTCTGCACAGAGTAATTCTTGAAGGGGATTCAGCCATGGTTATCAATGTTTTAAATCAAGGTAGTGCTGGATTATCAACCTATGGAGTCGTCATTGAAGACATTCGCTGTCAAGCTATGGTTTTTCAGTCCTCTGTTTTCAATCATGCTAGTTGTTCTTGTAACTGTGTTGCTGATGTTTTAGCCAAAAAAGCTAAAGGCAGTCGAGGTACCCAGTTGTGGCTCAACGATCCACCTAAGGATATTGCCTCCTTCTTGTTATTTGATGTTCATTAAGTTCTTGTTCTTATTCAATAAAAGCCCAGGCTTCTTGTCTGGTTTCTCCAAAAAAAAAAAAAAAAAGGACTTGACCATTTAATGGCTCTAGCCGAGTAACTATTGTATACATTTTTTGTTGTGCACCAACAAGATATGCGTCTATTGAGTCACGTTATATAAATTTCCAATAGAAAAACTTTGCTCAAATGGGTTTGAATGGTAATAATAAGAAGATAAATAAAGTTTAGAATAACTTCTCTTGTTTGTCAATGGAATGATGAAAATTGCATAATAAGTTCCAATTTAAAAGGATCTAGGTCAAAACCATCTAGTCTTTTCAAGCGTGTAGTAGTGAATTATTGCTATGCTGCATAACATGATCATTCAGCCAAGGAACACAAACAGTTGTAGAGAATTCACAACACTTGGTAATGTATTGAGAAATCTCATTAGTGCTTAGAGAATTTAATAGTCATTAGTGAACTTATCGAATCCCTCATATACCTCATGACGCATATCCATTCGCAGAGTCATGAATTTTGAAGATGGGGTTCACACTATAGTTTTTAAGATTACATTTTCAATCTTCATTTATTATTATTCATTTTAAAAAATGGTTACATCTAAAATCATTAATAAATACAAACTATCAAAAAAAAAAACACAAAAAATATAATCTATTTAGAAACAACCAGGAACCACCCAACATTGCAAAAGGGCATATACTTGTATTAACAAAGACATGAACTAAAAAAAGTCAATAACTTCGATTTTTTTCAGGAGTGGAGTAGGTAAGAGAAAATGAAACAAAGATTAATTATCTGATCCCACAAGTAAAGGCAATTCCAATAATGAAACTTCCTATAACTTTCCTTTACTCTCCAACATAAAATTATAATACTTTTCCTCTTCAATTATTGTCTCTCTATTTTTTTTCTCTTTCTCAAACTGAGCACACGGATAGTATTTTTTATACCACCAATTGTTCAAGCCAATTCACCTCCTCAAGTTCCTCTCTCATCTCTTATGCAATGTTTTGTGTGAATTCTCTGTTTTATTTATTTATTTTTTTTAATATTTATTTATAGGGCAAATCACAATATATATTTCTTTCTTTTGTATTTTTTTTCATTTGTGTCTTTCGTAAAAAGCTAGAATTTGTTATTTGTTAACTAGTTTGTTAGTATTGTTTATTTAGTTTTAGTTGTATCTCCTCACTCCTTTTTTCCCCTTTTTTTTTTTTCATGGCTTAAATACTATTATGGAGGCCTATTTGCTAAAGTTCTAAATTCCCAATCAAAATTTCATTAGTTATTTGAATGAATCATCTTTTCCTAACCTCATTAAGCTTCTTGAATAAAATACTCACTGCAATTTCCATGATTATATTATAACAGTTTTATGTTATTGTGGCCAAACTCCATCTACCAATAAATAATTAATTTATGAGTAATGTTAGAGACAAAAGTTTTTGAAATTTGTCATTACTTAAAAATAATTAATTTATGAGTAATGTTAGAGAGTAGAGATAAAAGTTATTGACTTTGGTCATAACTTGATAAAATGGTAAGTTGTGATTGGAGTTCACTTTAACCTAACATTAATACTACTTTTATTACACATCAACCATAACAAGTCACATAAGTAATTATGAAAAAAATTAAAGTCACATAAGTAATTATGAAAAAAATTAAGTATCATTAAATTTATTTTTAATTTACTAGTATTTACCATGAAATGTGATGGTAAGGCCAAAATTGATCTTAAAGTCTAAAAAAAATGACATTTTAACTGGTATTAATTAAATTAAGTGCCGCTAGCTATTTGAAAGTATAGTTAAACAGTAAAATAAGATAGGGACAAGATCTTCAATTATCTTTAAAGCATTTCCAAGTGCCACTAGCTGTTTAAAAGCATAGTTGAACGGTGAGATAAGATTTACGAGAGTCAAGAAAAGTGAGCATAATACTAGTGGACGACTCACATTCACATGGTGTGTCCTTTTGCATTCGTCCATAGGACCAGGTGTTGAAATTATAACATCAAATCATCATTTTACACTGGGCAAAGTACTCTTTCTTTTTTCCTCCTCTTTTCGTTTGCTTTGTAAAATATAGAACATGTTGCAGAGGAATCTTATCCAACTAATAAAAAAAAAGCCAATAACTTTGATTCTTTTTAGGAGGTATTTGATTCTCGTAGGAGTGGAGTGGGTAAAAGGCAATTCCAATAACAAAACTTCCTACAACTTTCCTTAACTCTGCAACATAAAACTATAATAGTGTTTCTCTTCAATTATTGTCTCTATTTTTTTTTTCTCTCTCAAACTGAGCACGTACAAAGTTTTTTCTACCACCAAATCGTTCAAGCCTACTCGCATCCTCAAGGTCCTATCTCTTCTCTTATGCTATGTTT
The DNA here is from genome assembly GCA_019022515.1 of Quercus aquifolioides. Classification (NCBI taxonomy): domain Eukaryota; kingdom Viridiplantae; phylum Streptophyta; class Magnoliopsida; order Fagales; family Fagaceae; genus Quercus; species Quercus aquifolioides. The sequence goes on from CM032328.1 coordinate 10,873,417, forward strand.
TGTGTGAATTCTCTGTTTTATTTCTTTCTTTTTATATTTATTTATATGTTTCGATTTCTTTTGGATTATGAGAAAGCAGTCTAAGCAGAGGGAAAGGGGAGGAACAGACGGATTTTTTTTCCTGGGTTTTGACTTTCTGTTTTATAGTATCTGAATTTCTCCAGTCTTATACCAACAGTGATTGTGAAATTACAAACACAGAGGATGCTTTTGTAATGATTTGACGTTAGTTAAATAAATTTCTGCATAAATAATAATCATAATAACGTGATTTGTTTTAAAAATAAACAAACAAAAAAATGTTGACTTTACTGGAAACAGAGGATGTGAATGTCAGCAAGGCTAGGATCGCTGCCATTAATTAGTTAGTTAGTTAGTTAGTTAGTTAGTTTTTTTTTTTTTTTTTTCTTATTATTATTATTTGAAAAAATTAAATTAAATGGTGTGAAGTAATTAGCAAATTGGGTGTAGTTGTAAGATTGTTGTGAATTTTGTTGGGACCTTAGTTTTATTAATGCCTTTCGTCTCTCTTTCACATACTAACAAACAAAAGAAAAAATAATGGTCATTCCTTTATTAGAAAAGCAATTATATAATAGGAATTGAATCATGTGTTGTTTCTAAGATGTTTTTGAGCTTTAAAATCACTGCTGCAATTTCATTTCTCAAATCTGTAATTTTTCACTTTTCATACAGGTCCATCTCTTTAATTCTATCCTTTCACTCGCTCCTTAAAATGAATAATCCATATCAAATCATTCCTTTTTTCTCTAATTTTTTTTTCCTTTTACTTTTTCTTTTAATTTAATTGAAAACTACATTTTTTTTTTATTATCTTTATTGTAGTTCAATACTTGCCGCCAACATATTTCCAATGTCTTCCATTAGCTCTCAGAAGGCCTCCTCTTCATCATCAACACCTCAGTGGAAATATGATGTCTTTCTTAGTTTTAGAGGTGAGGACACTCGCACTAGTTTTGCAGACCATCTATATGTTGCTTTGAAACAAAGGGGCATAGTTATCTTTAGAGACGAGGAAAATCTTGAGATAGGAAAATTTATTTCACCGGAGCTCTTGAAAGCAATAAAAGAATCAAGATATTGGGAGCCGTGCATTGAAAGTAGAGATTGTCACTACAGAATAAGTTTAATTGGGTATTGGGGTGAGGGTTCAACTGTAGGTTGGTATAAAGTACTGAGATTCCTTTACTTGTAATCGCTTGTTGTGATAATAGTGGATTCTCGGGAGTGGTAACCTTAAAATCGCCAGATAGAGTTTTTGTCGTGTAGGTTTTCGTCATTCATAAACAAATCACCATGTCAATTTATTTTCCGCTGCATATTAACTTAGTTGGTGATTTGTTTGTGCTACCACGCTTATTGTATGCTAATTGGATTAATTAATTAGTTTGGCTAATTAATTGGTTAATTCATTACAAGGGGTCAATACATTCTTGGCCTATCACAGATAAATCAAAATTAAATGCTTCTAGCATAAAGGATTGTCTCCGGCGAGAGCTTTTTATTAAGTTGTTTATCACACATCTGTTTACATATTAAGTAAATTACCAAAACCTCATTGATGTAGATATAGATCCTTTAAGGTTGACCTACAAATCAATTATGAAAAATGTAGATGATATTTGGATATATCAAAAACTCAGTTGAATTATTTGATCAATGAGGAAATTTTGTAAATCAGCAATAATTTCTCATAAAAGTCAGTTTTGCTCAAGCACCAAATGTTTGAAAATTTGAACATTCACTAACTACAAGTTTATTCTGAAGTTTGTTCCTTTATGAGAATCACATTAACAATGTCCTCAAACATGCTAATACAAATCATTTTAATAAATTTTATGATTGTTATCCTACTTTAAAATAATAAAAATTTTAGAGCAAAGCGGGAAAAAAAAAAGAATATAAAAATCAGCAGAATTCTTAGACAGAAAAAGAGTATTTTCTTTGGTTGAAGGTTAGTAAACAAAAGTATAAAGCCTTAGAGGAAGCTAGATGCTACATAATAGAACGTGCCAAAAGATAATGCAGCAATCAGCAAAACAAGTCAAGTAGTCGAGAAAAAATAGGAATTAATTTGGATTCATTAACTTACAAAGTATATGAACCCATTTTCCAATTCCATCTAGATTCCAGCTAATCACTAATCTCCTCACCACATTCGAAGTACTCTTCACAATCAGAGTCACCTTGGGGCATAAATTCTGCAAGCCTTTCAATCCTTTTTGGGTGTGGCAAATCATTAGAGCTTCCTTCTCCACTAGGTCCAGCGCCATCGTAATCGTCACAAATTTGCTTTGCTTTTTTACCTTCCGCTACCACTGCCGAATTGTCAAAATTATGATGGAGAACATCCAAGTCCTTGTAAGGAATGATATTGGTGTTGCTACTCTGAGCCGTAGTTCGGTTGAGTTCTTCTATGTCTTTCTTGTATACCATACGGAATCCGCATTTCTTCACCTCCATGCCTGAGTCATGGGTTTCAATTTTAATACCAATCTGATCCAATTCATTTGCTTCACATTCGTTTAGTAATTTTATGTCCTCCTCCCTGCAGTATTGAGGAAGCAAATAAAATAGCCAAATATGATATGATGAACGATCAAAGTTGCCAACAAAGTACATTGTAGCAGACATTACTTTTCCATTTGCTATCAATCGACAGGATAGTGAAAAATAGAGAAGAGAAGAAAATACAATGCAAACAGCAGTCCCCATCCACTCTTCACACAAATGAGAAGAAGGATCTTTTATATTCACTTCGGCCCCAATACTTTGATGGATAAACCACTTCGGTATTACACTTCCAGGAATAATCATGTCATATCTCCAATTGAAATTTCTCGAGTTATATCTACCGTGAAGAGAGAGTCCCTAAAACAAACAAAGCAAGTTGTTTATAACATATACAGAGAGAGAGAGAGAGAGAGAGAGAGAGAGAGAGAGAGACCTGAAGGTGCTTTCTTATCACTGCAAAAAACATGTCAATGACATCTTGATTGTCGGCCAATTTACTGCAATTTGTAAGATAAAGCTCCACCTCACATAAAGAATTAGGTTTTAGTAGATCTGGAACTGATTCCAGTGAGGCACAACCATTTCCCCAAATTTGTATGATACTTATTGGAAGCTTTGGCAATGATCGAAGACTCATGCAATTCTTCAATTGCATCGTCCTCAACTTACATAGTTGACTGATGCTATCAGGAAGGCAAATAAAACTATTTCCCCTTAGATTTATTTCTTCTAAAGAGAATAAGCAACCAATATCATCGGGCATTGCCCTGAGATTGCAGTTCTTTAGTTTTAATTTAGTCAAAGAACACAAACCCAATAAAGAGGACAATCCCACAGGATCTGCAATTTTTGGCCTTGAAGAAAAAGGGAGGAGATCATACCAAGATGTAGAGTTAATTGATGATAACCCCTTACATCCATTGAAAGATAGCACTTTAAGATTTTTTAATAGACCAATGGAAGAAGGCACCTCTTTTATAGCAGTTCCACTCACGTCCAACTTCTCTACACTTTCAGCGTTCCCCACATTTTGAGGCAGTCTCTCAAGTTTTGAGCATCTAGAAATATTCACGTCTTTAAGCAACTTCAAATTGAAAATTTTGCTTGGCAAACACGTAAGACTTTTGCAATCTCTTACATTCAATAAAACAAGGTCGGTCAAAAGCCCAATTGATGTGGGTAGTTTGGTAATAGTAGTTCCATCCAAATAAAGCTTCAATACACTTTGCATGTTTTCTCCAAATTCTGGAATCTTTTTTAGTTTTGAGCAACCAGAAAGAATAAGAACCTTAAGAGACTCCATTTCGAACTTGCTTGGAAGATTTTTGACATTTACACAACCATTAAGATTGAGATGAGTAAGCCTATTATGAACGAAAGTTGAAGGGTGAATCTCACGTAAATTTAAACAATCTTCAAGAACCATTTCCTCAAGATTTGGGACCCTGATCAAATCAGGGGTTTCTATAAGATTTGGAGACTTGTTCATTTTGATGATTTTCAACTTCTCAAAGGACTATTAAAAGCAACAAAAACAAAAAAATTAATTAGCTTCAAGAAATCCATAAAATTTAATACAACTCAAATATAAATTTGTACAAGGATAATTAAATTACCTTTGCTCCTTTCCAAAGATGTTCAATGCAGCTACCACACATGTAAAGTTCAACAAGCTCATTTGATTGGAAATTTAATGGCAAAGATTTTGAAGGGTACCCACTCCACTCAAGAAATCTTAAGCTAATAGGAAGATGTTTGGGGTCATGGAGAAGTTGAACATTACTAATTACGAGCAATTTAAGATGATGCATTTTCAAAAAAGATTCAGGATTCCAATATGCCTTTTTTGATTTAGGCAACTTTAGGACTATGCCTTGAATTGCTTATGTTCCCTAATAATCACAAGTAAAAGGGATTAGTGAATTGCAAAATGTATGATTACCAAAGCTACTCTAAGTTGAAATTTTTTGAGTAATATATATGATAAGGTATATGTTCAAGTTTTCTAAATAACCACTTACCGTATTTTTTGTTAGTACACAGTTAATGTCTTCAAATGACCATAGAATGCTACGCTTTCCAGGTTCTTTAGGGCACTCTTCATGAACTATTTTCCTACCCATTTCTTGTAGTAAATCATGCATCCACACTCCAAGGTGATTCATTTTTATTAGAGATTTATCAACCATAACCTCTAATCCAACATCAAGGTAAAGGTCAAGATAATCTAGTTTCTTTACTACATTATTTTTGTACCCATGATTAAGAAAACATGCAATATGTAGGAATATTTTTTTCTCTGTTTCGTGTAGTCCATCATAACTTATTTTAAGTGCTTGGAGAACTGCAAGTTCAGGAAATTTTTTAAGCCTCATTAATGTACTTTTCCATTGATTGATGCTTCTATTTAACAAAAAGGAACCCAAAATCTCAATAGCTAAAGGAAGGCCTCTAGTATATTGTACAACATCTTTGGACAACTCTAAATAATCTTCAGGAGGATGGTCTTTGTTAAAAGCTTTCAAACTCAAAAGATGAAGAGCTTCATCACCATTCAATCCTTCAGCTTCATATATTTCATTTACTTCAAGTAAATGTAGTAAATGTTTATCTCTTGTTGTTATGATAACTCTACTACCCGGACCAAACCAGTTATGTTTCCCAACTAACTTTTTCAATTGGTCTAATTGATTTACATCATCAAGAACAAGAAGAATTCTTTTACAACGTAATCTATTTTTGATCACAAAAACTCCCTCATTGACATCTTGTATACTTTCATTTAATATTTTTGTAATAAGTTGTTGTTGCAATGGAAGTAAACCATCTTTTTCAAAAACCTCCCTAACACTAGGGAGAAAGCAACAACCTTCAAACTTCTTTGAAACCATACGAAAAACAACTCTAGCAAGAGTTGTTTTACCTATTCCCCCCATCCCCCAAACCCCTATAATGCGAACATCATTAGACCCTATAGCCAAACATAACTCCAATTCCTTCACTCGTGGTTCTATTCCTACAAGGTCTTCAGTATCTTCAAAGAATGAATAATTCAATTTATGCCATAACTCTCCCACAATATCTTGGATAAGTTGTGCCTCGGACCTGCAATGAAGAGAGAATGATATCTAGTGAGTACCACCCATAAATAGGAATAAAAAAGAAAGTAGACATCCAATGTTATTTTGTTGGCTAAACGAAGAAAATGTAAATAACTTGGTGCAAGAAAAAATTGAAAGAAATAAAAAAATGTATATTAATTAGATCAAGTCAAAATAGAAAAGAAGTGTGAACATCCATGTCACTTTTCATATAGTTTAAAACAAGGTTCAAAGATAAGAAAAGTATTTATTTGAAGTTTGAACATTTAAAAGCAAGTAATATGTCAAATTGGATTACCTATCTAGTAGGTGCCACCCTTTGAGATTTGCCACTTCTCTTAAAGCAGCTCTCCATGTATGCACTTTCTCTATGTCATCCTTGAAACGTTCTTCATGTTCAAAAAAGGCTTGGGCAAAGGTGCCTGTTTGTTTTCTTACATTAGATGGGTCCACATCATAAAAAATTGGCAAAACAGTCTTGGTCATCTCTTTCATGCATTCAATGATCTTTGTAAAGTTCATCCAAGCACCATGTTGAAGACGCAAAGTTTCTTGAGAGAATGACAATTGCAATTCTCGATTATTTTATTGCTTTCAAGAGCTCTGGTGAAATAAATTTTCCTCTCTCAAGATTTTCCTCATCTCGAAAGGTGACTATGCCCTTTTGTTTCAAAGCAACATATAGATGGTCTGTGAAATTGGTGCGGGTGTCCTCACCTCTAAAACTAAGAAAGACATCATATTTCCACTGTGGTGTTAAAGATGAAAATGATGACGACAAGGAGGCCTTCTGAGAGCTAATGGAAGACATTAGAAATATGTTGGCGGCAAGTATTGAACTACAATAAAGATTTAAAATAAAAAATAAAAAAAGGTAGTTTTCAATTAAATTTAAAAGAAAAATTAAAAGGAAAAAAAAATTGGCGAAAGAAGGAATGATTTGATATGGATTATTCATTTTAAGGAGGGAGTGAAAGGATAGAATTAAAGAGATGGACCTGTATGAAAAGTGAAAAAATTACAGATTTGAGAAATGAAATTGCAGCAGTGATTTTAAAGCTCAAAAATATCTTAGAAACAACACATGATTCAGTTCCTATTATATAATTGCTTTTCTAATAAAGGAATGACCATTATTTTTCTTTTGTTTGTTAGTATGTGAAAGAGAGACGAAAGGCATTAATAAAACTAAGGTCCTAACAAAATTCATAACAATCTTACAACTACACCCAATTTGCTAATTACTTCACACCATTTAATTTAATTTTTTAAAATAATAATAAGAAAAAGAAAAAAAAAACTAACTAATGGCAGCGATCCTAGCCTTGCTGACATTCACATCCTCAGTTCCCAGGAAAGTCAACATTTTTTTGTTTGTTTATTTTTAAAACAAATCACGTTATTATGATTATTATTTATGCAGAAATTTATTTAACTAACGTTAAATCATTACAAAAGCATCCTCTGTGTTTGTAATTTCACAATCACTGTTGGTATAAGACTGGAGAAATTCAGATACTCAAAACCCAGTAAAAAAAATCTGTCTGTTCCTCCCCTTTGCCTCTGCTTAGAATGCTTTCTCATAATCCAAAAGAAATCGAAACATATAAATAAATATAAAAAGAAAGAAATAAAACAGAGAATTCGCACAAAACATAGCATAAGAGAAGAGATAGGACCTTGAGGATGCGAGAAGGCTTGAACGATTTCGTGCTAGAAACAACTTTCTGTGTGCTCAGTTTGAGAAAGAAAAAAAATAGTGAAACAATAATTGAAGAGGAACACTATGATAGTTTTATGTTGGAGAGTTGAGGAAAGTTGTAGGAAGTTTTGTTATTGGAATTGCCTTTACTCGTGGAACCGAATAGTTCATCTATACCCACTCCAGTCCTAAAGAGAATCAAAGATATTACCCACCTGCAACATGTTCTATATTTTACAAAGCAAACGAAAAGAGGGAGAAAAAAAAAAGAGAGTACTTTGCCCAGTGTAATGATTATATGATGTTATAATTTCAAGTTTTCAACACCTGGTCCTATGGATGAATGAAATAGGACACACGATGTGAATGTGAGTCATCCACTATTATTATGCTCACTTTTCTTGACTTTTGTAAATCTTATTTCACCGTTCAACTATGCTTTTATATAGCTAGTGGCACTTGGAATGCTTTAAAGATAATTGAAGATCTTGTACCTATCTTATTTTACTGTTCAATTATACTTTTAAGGTGAAAATGCACTTTTGGTCTCCTATATTTTGGACCAATTCTCAATTTGGTCACTAAATTGATTTCACTCTTAGTTCAGTCTCTGATTTCAAAAAATCATTTTTATTTTAGTCTCTGCCGTTCTCCTAGTAACAAAAAATTAGCCTCTGAGCACGCACTCACGCGCGTGTTTAAAGACTCTTTTATTTTTTGGGTAAGGATTAATTTAGAGTATTTATTATAATTTAGGATTACTACATTTTTCAATCACAAAATATCTAGAGATGTGATGAAAAAAATATTTCATCCAATCACGTTAACTCTCTCTCTCTTATATATATATATATATATATCACGTTAACTCTCTCTCTCTCTTTTTTTTTTTTTTATGTATCACGTTAACTCTCTTCTTTTTTTTCTTTTTCTTTTTTTTTTAATTGTAATTTTGAAACGTTGGTGGTGACTGAATAATTTTAAACGTGAGTTTATGGGTCTTAAAGTGTAAGATTTTTAATTTACATATTTATCCCCATTAGTTGAAAACTTGTAGGTGGGTATGATGAGGGTATTTTGGGCAATGTATTAGTGAGAGTTTGAGTTGCATTTTTACCGAATTATCCTTTAGTTTTGTCTCTACTTAAATATAGAGGTGTAGGGGCATTTTTGAACTAAAAAAATGAAGAATCCAAACAGGATAAGCCTCTTAAATAGTAGTATAGATGCATACATGACAAACGGAATACACTGTTTGCTAATGTAGCTAATAAAATAATAATAATAAATTATATTAAGCATTTTTTTAAATGCCACATCAGCATTTAAATTAATAAAAAAAGCCAACTTAGAAAATTTAAAAAAAAAAGTCAATTAAATTTTTTTAAAAAAACTTAAATCTAATTTAAACTAAAATCATTTCTTAAAAAATCAAAATTCATTATCTTTTTAATTCTTTTTTATTTTGCTTTTATTTTTCTTTAAAATAAAAAAATAAAAACAAGGAGGGGATGAGTAGAAGACCTTGGAGTTGCTGGTGGTGGCAGAGGGGATGAGTCTGGTGTCAAGGAGCTTGAGGATTCCGTCGCGGATGTTGGAGAGCTTTGACTCGATCTTGGATCTGTAGTCCCGGATCATGGACACGTGGTCCTCATTGTTGTGGCTCTCCTCCCTCTGCTTGATCGAGGAGATGATGCGCCACGAGGCTTGCCTCGCACTGATCACGTTCTTGTACGCCACGGAGAGAAGGTTTCGCTCCTCGATAGGGAGCTCCTCGCTCTCCACCACCGCCAAGACCTTCTCCATGAACTCCACCATCTCCTCGTACCGCTACGCTTGCTTGGCAAGCTTCGCCATGTACACGTTCTCTTCGCGAGCCGAGGGTGTCACCGCCATTGTTTTTGATTGGTGGTCCGATCTGTTCATGTGGGTTTCGGATTGCAGGATCGGTGGCTTGATGTGGCTTGATCAATGGGTTTCTGATCTGTTCACTTGTTGCTGTGTTTATTTTAAATTTTTGGGTTTGTCTTTTTTCATGTGGATTCTATGATTTTTCTGGGTTTATGGGTTTGATTTGTTGGAGGTTTCGGTGGAGGATAGGGATTTTGTATGCATTTTAAGAATCGGTTTATTAAATGTGAGTTATTTTAGTGTTTGGTTTGAAAGAAAATCTTGATTTTCTGGGGAAAATGTTGATGATTATTTAAGGAAAATATATGAGGTTGGTTGGATTTGTTGTTATTGTGAGCCGAATTGGCTAGGTTTGTGTGTGTTTGTTTCATTAGAAAATTTCTGGTTTTGGCTGGAAAGAAAATGTTGTGATGAAAATCTTAGGCATCGGCCTTTTAGATATGAATTTTTCAGTGTTTGGTGAAATTTTCTGGGAAAGATGTTGAATGCCCAGGAATTTTGTGTTATTAAGTTCTTGTGATCTGGGTTCATGTTCTTGAGTTCTTGTGTATTCACGTTCAAATCTAAAACTATGTATTTTTATGTTTTTAATTTTGTTTTTAATTTTTTTTCAAATTGATAAATTAATTTTTTTTAAATCAGATGATGACATGGCATGGTGAGGTGGTTTTTTATTTTATTTTATTAGCCACATCAGCATCTAATATACAAACAGTGCATTCTGTTTGCCACGTATGCATTTTTTGTTACTGGGTTGACGGCAGGGACCAAAATAAAAAAGGATTTTCTGAAATCAGGGACTAACCTAAGAGTGAAATCAATTTAGGGACCAAATCGAGAATCGGTCCAAAATGTAGGGACCAAAAGTGTATTTTCACCTACTTTTAAATAGCTAGTGGCACTTAATTTAATTAACAACTGTTAAAATGTCATTTTTTTTAGACTCTAAGATCACTGTTGGCCTTACCATCACATTTCATGGTAAATACTAGTAAATTAAAAATAAATCTAATGACACTTAATTTTTTTCATAATTACTTATGTGACTTGTTATGGTTGATGTATAATAAAAGTGGTATTAATGTTAGGTTAAGGTGAACTCCCACAACTTACCATTTTATCAAGTTATGACCAAAGTCAAAAACTTTTATCTCTACTCTCTAACATTACTCATAAATTAATTATTTATTGGTAGATGGAATTTGGCCACAATAACATAAAACTATTATAACATAATCATGGAAATTGCAGTGAGTATTTTATTCAAGAAGCATAATGAGGTTAGGAAAAGATGATTCATTCAAAAAGCTAATGAAATTTTGATTGGGAATTTAGAACTTTAGCAAATAGGCCTCCATAATAGTATTTAAGCCATGAAAAAAAAGGGAAAAAAGGAGAGAGGAGATACAACTAAAACTAAACAATACTAACAAACTAGTTAACAAATAACAAATTCTAGCTTTTTACGAAAGACACAAATGAAAAAAAAATACAAAAGAAAGAAATAAATATTGTGATTTTCCCTATAAATAAATATTAAAAAATAAATAAAAATAAAACAGAGAATTCACACAAAACATTGCATAGGAGATGAGAGAGGACCTTGAGGATGTGAATTGGCTTGAACGATTGGTGGTATAAAAAACACTATCCGTGCGCTCAGTTTGAGAAAGAGAAAAAAATAGAGAGACAATAATCGAAGAGGAAAAGTATTATAATTTTATGTTGGAGAGTTAAGGAAAGTTGTAGGAAGTTTCATTATTGGAATTGCCTTTACTTGTGGGATCAGATAATTAATCTTTGTTTCATTTTCTCTTACCTACTCCACTCCTGAAAAAAATCGAAGTTATTGACTTTTTTTAGTTCATGTCTTTGTCAATACTAGTATATGCCCTTTTGCAATGTTGGGTAGTTCCTGGTTGTTTCTAAATAGAAGATATTTTTTGTGTGTTTTTTTTTTTTTTTTTTCATAGTTTGTATTTATTAATGATTTTAGATGTAACCATTTTTAAAAATGAATAATAATAAATGAAGATTGAAAATGTAATCTTAAAAAATTTAGTGGGAACCCCATCTTCAAGATTCATGACTTTGCGAATGGATTTGCGTCATGAGGTATATGAGGGACTCAATAAGTTCACTAATGACTTCTAAATTCTCTAAGCACTAATGAGATTTCTCAATACATTACCAAGTGTTATGAATTCTCTACAACTGTTTGTGTTCCTTGGCTGAAACCAAAATGATCATGTTATGCAGCATAGCAATAATTCACTACTATACGCTTGAAAAGACTAGATGGTTTTGCCCTAGATCCTTTTAAATTGGAACTAATTACGCAATTTTCATCATTCCATTAACAAACGAGAGAAGCTATTCTAAACTTTATTTATCTTCTTATTATTACCATTCTAACCCATTTGAGCAAAGTTTTTCTTTTGGAAATTTATATAACGTGACTCAAAAGACGCATATCTTGTTGATGCACAACAAAAAATGTATTCAATAGTTACTCGGCTAGAGCCATTAAATGGTCAAGTCTCTCTTTTTTTTTTTGAAGAAACCAGACAAGAAGCCTGGGCTTTTATTGAATTAGAACAAGAACTTAATGAGCATCAAATAACAAGAAGGAGGCAATATCCTTAGGTGGATCGTTGAGCCACACCTGGGTACCCCGACTGCCTTTAGCTCTTTTCGCTAAAACATCAGCAACACAGTTACAAGAACGACTAGCATGATTGAAAACAGAGGACTGAAAAACCATAGCTTGACAGATGTCTTCAATGACGACTCCATAGGTTGATAAACCATTGCTATTAGAATCCCCTTCAAGAATTACTCTGTGCAGACCAATCTCAGCAGCAAATTCGACAGCTTTTCGACAAGCTAAGGCTTCCATATCAGCAACGGTATGAGACAGCAGCACAGAGAAGGACAACACGCCAACAAATTCACCTCTCCAGTCTCTAACAACTACTCCAATTCCAGCCGAATTTGTAGATATGGATGACTATAATTATGATTATAATAATAACACAAATAATTGGAGTATATTAACAGGCGATAAAATCAACCGACAGAATAATAGACACAATAATAGCTTCTTAGACATAATTAATAAAAAATTAGAATCTATAGAAAATGATGAAAGAACTACGACATACACTAAAGAAGAAAGAAAAAATTATAGTTTTTTGGACCTCTATGAAAAAATGAAAGTTTTAAATTCACCTTTGGAAAAAGAAAAAGAATTTGAACCTCTTCATAGATCTTTTTAACTAAAACTATGACAGATAATTGGTATAATAAGCAAGAGGATAATTTGACACGTATCGACACATTAATAAATATGATAGATAGTAGAAAAGATGATTTAATAAATAATTCAAAAGCAACTGACAGAGCTATATCTATAATATATAAAGACAAAGAAAAGGACAAACTAAAGAAAGAAAATAGTCTTATAGGAATCATGCATGATAATATGAAAGATGGCCATGCTTGGGAAAGAATAACACGTGTAGAAGAAAAGAATCCCATGAAAGAAAGAAGTGCTATAATAGATGAAGACAAAAAAGATAAAAGAATGATAAGACAAGGAATGGTAAAAGAAATTGTAGAAAGAATGGAAAGACATGATAGTAACAAAGTTGACGTAATAATAGACCAAGACAAAGCTAAAGAAATAGTTGAAAGACAGAATAGTGAAGAGCTATTATGTAGAAAGCTAAAGACAAAAGAAGATGTAGGGAAAGTTATAAAGGACATGCTAAAACCAAAAGCAAATAGTACCCTTGAAGAATCATTACGTAGGAAGATAGAAGTAGAAGAAGAAAGAACAAAAGGTAAAGAGGTAGTCAACAAAAGTGGGAAAAATAGTGATGATAGTTTAAAAGAAATGGAAAATAGTGATAGTGTAGTAAAAGCAAAAGTAGCTAACAATAGAGAGAAAATTGAAGAAAAGATGACAGTTATACATAAGAAACTAGATATAAAGGATAAGATAGAAAATGGTTGGAAAATTAATAGTCCAAAAGAAGTGGTGGAAAAGCAAAAAGAAGAAGCTAGTTCAATACCAATTATATGCAGGAAGCTAGAAATAGAAAAAGACATAGAAAGACAAAATAGCCTAATAGAAGATGTTATACGGACAAAGATAGAGCAAAAAGAAAGAATAGAAAGAGATAGACTAAAAGAAAGAGAAATAGTCAACAAAGGTGGGAAAAATAAAAATAATAGTTTAAAAGAGGTAATTGATGAAAGACTAAAATTAATTGAGAAATCTATGATAGATAACAGTTTAGCAGAATTAAAAAGAAAGATGGAAATTTTAAATTCACCTTTAGATACAAACAAAGAAAAAGAAATAGCAGTTTTAAATACTACTGATGTATCAGATAATGAGAACACTAACAGACAAGTTAAACATACTATTTGTCATAAATGAAAAGAATATGTCCATGGATGACCTTGGGGAATAAACTAATCTGAATTACAGAAGTTATAATTAATTTGCTAATAAACCCTGCTTCTAACATTTCAGATAACCATAAAGGGTCACGGACCACTGGATCCTCTATCTCTGTGTTGATAAGTAGTCCCGGGTAGGGATTATATCTGTCTCCTGATCTTTCATAAACTCTGTCTGCATTTCCAAAGCTCTCATACCATGTAGTTTTATGAGATAACCATGTAACATCTGTCATGTCTTCTGTTCTGATAAATGCTGTAGAAACTAATACCTTAAAAAGATACATCCATCTGTCATAAGAACTAGTTAAAGCTGTATGGGTTAATATTTTCTGTTGGATTTCAGGAAGTAAACTTCTGATGGCAAGCCTCGTTTTTTGCTGAATCTTAGGGTGGAGCTTTGAAAAGCTTGTTCCCATAAGATAGCTTTTTAGAGACTGTGATTCTGTCTTTGTGGAGCTTGAATCTCCAACCTCCTTGCCAGGGAGTTGACAACCGAGAGCTTCAATAAATGCCCCGGTGCTAACAAGATGTAATTCCAAAGCCTGAAGGGTCTTTTGGAATAAGTCTTTCTGTTTAAGGGTAAAAGCTGCCTGTAAATTATCAAGAAGTAGTTTAATATGAAGAGGGAGGTCTGTAAATTCTCCGTCCTGAAACATGAGATCAGTGCTGAGCACTTTCTGTAAAGTTACACTACTTTCTCCACAAGAATACCTTGCTTCTGCTAGCAACGTATCCTGAAGGGATATTGTCTCTATCGAGACGCCTTCCTGCCCATCCATAATTCTGACTGAAGGTTTTTGAAAATGTTTGGGCACTGCAAGTGCTTTGCCCTTTCCTTTCCTATCTGCCTGGGGGGTTCTATTACTCATGTTAGTCTGCAAATGGGGTTGGGGAAAAGGATTATGAAAAGGGTTATGTTCTGTCTGCAAATGGGGTTGAGGGAAATTGAGTTTTGAAGTATTATTTTGAGAATAAGCCTTTTCATTCAAAGTTTCTTCCGAACTCATTTTTAAAATCCTATCACGAATATCTTTCTGTGAAATCTCTTTAAAATGTTCTATAGTAAAATTTAAAGTATATATAATAAAACAAACTTTTCTCTGTACACTTTTGTGCTCTTGCTGAGTAGTGGTATAAGAGTAATCATAATGAAGTCTTTCAATATTAGAGGGATTGGAATTCAAAAACTTTACAAAATCTATCATGATTCTATCCGTTTTATATGTGTCACTATATATCTCATTTTGTGAAAATATGTGAAATAAAGCTTCTCCATAAAGTCTTTTATCAACTGCTAAAATAGTTTGGGGAAAATCTATCAGAGACTTATAATTAATTTTGTCTATCAAGAGATTAAATCTGTCTCTACTTAAGAGATTATCACAATTAATATCCTCTTTAATAATTATTAAAGGAGAATCTGTCAGGACTTCTTTTATTGAACCATTTGTTACATTAGTATTTGAGATAACCGTAAAGGGTGCCATATCCATTATCCAATCATATTGACTTGTAAGCATAGTTCTATAGAAGCATAAACAATGATAAAATAGATGATAAAGAAGAAAATAGCAAAACAGATATATTCAAAATAAGATTAAAACAGAGTATGGAATATGAAAACTGAAACTATAAAATCTTACTTGAAAATACTTCTGTCTTTGATTAAACTTGAAAACAAACTGTCTTTGATACAAACTTTGAAAATAAACACTGTCTGAAGAGTTACAAGATTACAAAGTAAAACTGTCTGAGGAGAAAGGTTACAAGATTATAAGAGGAGAGGAATAGAGTACAAAAGTCTTTCTGAGAGAGGGAAGGCTATTACAATTACAAAGGCTTTCGGCTATTACAAAGGCTTTCTAAAACTTGGACCTAAAACTTGAACCTGAAATTTGAACCTGAGAATTGGAACCTGTCTTCTGCCTTCGGAGTCTGTCTCTTTATAGAAGAAGTGAACCATGGTAAAGCTTTAAAAGTAACCTGAGTTAAATAAAGTGAACTCAAGTTAATCTGTCGGCAGGATCTTGAACAGTAAAAGTAAATTCTGAACAGTAGTCTGTCTGAGCGTATCTATGGAGAATCTGTCGAAGTACACGTGCAATTCTATCAAATATCTTTCTAGATCTTTTTGTCTTTTGTCTTTTGTCCTTTTGTCTTATCTATCTTTCATCTGTCACATGTCATAGGGGTCTTGGGAATCTTGAAATGCTTCTGGATGAGTCCTGATGTTTGGAGAGGATGATTCCATTACTGTTTCATCTTCATCATCTGATATCTGTGATGTAGCTTCAAGTAATTGCTTTTTAAGCTGTCTTCTGTCTGAGATGGAGGCAAGCTGACACTGGACTTGGCTTTTTTCTAAAAAGAAATTAGAATTTTCTGTCTGGGAGGGAGAGGTCCTTTTCTACAATTCTTGGCAAATATGATCAAAATTAAACTTATTCCACCATTTTAATTTAAACTTCCTGGTGAGCATGGGAAAAGGATACTGAGGATGCTTTTCTATCTTGTATGCCCATCTGATGATCCATGGGAGATCTGGAACCTGTAAAAGAACTGTAAAAGATGTGGAAAATCTTTAAGATGCGGTATGTTTGGTTCTTTCTTAAAACTTTCATAGGCTTTGAGGAGATCAAGAGGAAGAATCATAGCTTCAGGGCCATAAGAAATCCACCAGTCAATAAACCATCTAGGTACCATCATGTCTTTCTTTCTGTACATATCAAATCGAAAAAACCAAGTGTGCCTGTGAATACTGTTTTGGAATAAAAGGAATCTGTCCCACGCTTCCATAAAGTCATAATAATTATAGAACTGGGGCTCAAAGGGTTGAGAAACTTTTCTGGGAATCCAGGGCTCTGCCCTCCACTAGGAAGGGGTGAGAATCTATTTTATAACTACTTTAGAATAACCAATTCTGTTTGGGTCTTGGGAGCAAGGCATGTGTGTAACTAGGATTGAGTCTGTGTCAACTAAAATAAACTCATAGAATGTTTGGGTCTTTAATGTTTCTGTCTTAGGGTGCTCCCATCCTGGGGGCAGCTGTCTAACTAGTGAGAGGGGATCTGTAATATGCTGGTATTCACTTTCAATCCATAAAATAAAATTCCAAGAATTTTTCGTGAGTTCAACACTGTGATCTTCTCTTGGGGTTTGGGCTTGAGTTTGAGAGGTAGAAGGTTTGTCTGTTGAATGTTTAGAGGGAGAAGGAGAGGTTAACGGGGGAAAGGAAGAGGCAACTATGTTAAATGGTGTTTTTAAAGGAGGAGGAGTTAAGGGCATGACATAAGACTGTTTGGATGTTGGCTTTGAGCTTGGGGAAAGTGGTTGGAAAGGGTTTGGGCTACAGGGTATTGGGGTTCTTTCTTGGGGTCTGTTTGAAGAGAAACTAGGTGAGTTGAAGGAGGGACGAGGGAGAAATCTACTAGGGGGAGGAGGGATTGGGGGAGCAGCATAAGACTGTCTAGATCTGGGTTTTGGAGAGTTGCTCTTTTCTGCAGGGGAGGTCATCTTCCCTGTAGAAATTCACGGGTTAAGAAATCAGGAATAGAATTGGATTCTCCTTTAAAATATTCAATATCAAAATCAAAAACACTTAAGATAGCCTGCTATCTTGCAAAACTTTGTTTGGAAACAAGATTTTGAACATCTTTCTGTAAAACTTCTTTAGCACTTTTACAGTAAACTCGGATTAAAAACTTTTGGTTAAAAAGATCATTTTGGAATTTTGAAACACATAATATAATAGTTAAAATTTCTTTTTTAATAGTACTGTAGTTCTGCTGGGTAGCTGTCCAAGAGCAAGAATGGAATCTAACAATTTGTTCTTCTTTTATTACTTGTTTTAGGATTCCGCCATAGCCTATTTCAGAAGCATCTGTCTCAACAATCTTAAAAGCATGGGGTGAGGGGATAACAATGCAAGGGAGCTGTTTAGCATATTTTTTGATCTGTCGAACTATCATAGTATGTTTGTCTGTCCAAGCAGGGGGGTTCTTTTCTAACCTTTTATATAAGGGTCTACATATTTTTCTTAGTCCTTGAAAATAATCTGAAACATAATTTAGGCTACCAAGAAATCTTTGCAACTGATTTTTATCTTTTATTTCATCTGGGAATTTATCTGCAAATTGAATGGCTCTGTCAATGGGGCTTAAGGTTCCTTTATAAATATTATGTCCTAAAAACCGGATTTTATCTTGAAATAAGTTTATCTTAGTGGCTGAAACAACTAAACCATTGTGTTTAATTACTTTGACAAATATATCTAAATGTTTCCAATGGTCATCAATTGATTTAGAGAAGATTAAAACATCATCTATATAAACAATTGAAAATTCTGTAAAAGGTGAAAATATATCATTCATTATATTTTGAAATTCGCTTGGTGCATTTTTTAAACCAAAAGGCATAACATTCCATTCATAATGACCAAAAGGAACTGTAAAAGCAGTTTTGTATCTATCATTCTCATCTATCTGTATCTGCCAAAATCCACTTTTCATATCAAATTTAGAGAATATGGTTGCTTCATGAAGTCTGTCAAGCAAGTCTTTCTTATTAGGAATAGGATATCTTATCCATTGTAATGCTGTATTTAACGGTTTATAATTTATAACTAATCTTGGAACTCCTCGTTCCAATTCTGCCTGTTTGTTAACATAAAAAGCAGCACAGCTCCAAGGGGACTTGCTTTTTCTGATCAAACCCTTTTTTAAAAGATCTTCAATTTCTTTCTTACAATGTTCTAATAATTCATTATTCATTTGTATTGGTCTAGCCTTAGTAGGTATCTGTCTTTCATTAAAGTCTTTTTCATAAGGTAATTGTACTATATGTCGATGTCTGTGCCAAAAGGCAGTGGGGAGATTAGAACAAATTTCGGCCTCAATCTGTTGTCTAAATGATTTTATTTTATAATGCAATATGGGGTCAGTTAATTGATCAGCAATTCTTTTGTATATTATTTCTGTCTTTAGAGATTCTAAATGTCTATTCTTTCTGCCAATTCTTTTTCTATCAATTTCCTTTATTATGGAAACGCTATCAAGGGAATAGATTTCTTTTGAGATAGGTGGTAAGATAAATTTAAAAAGTATGTCTTTTCCTAACACATTAGTTTTAATTCCTTATTCTGTCGTTACAAAGGGATAAAGTAAAGCCATAAAGGGATTTCCTAGAATGATTTTAGAAGAAAGGTCTTTAATTAAGACAAAAACTGTTTCAAAACATACTCCATCATTACATATGTGGACACTAGGTATTTTATAATTAATTATTAGCTTTTCTCCATTAGCTTGAGTTAATCTTTCAGCTGATTTTTCATAATACTTTAAAGGTACTAGTCCTTCTTGTATACAGTTCATATCAGCTCCTGAGTCTATTAAAGCAATTTCTGTCAAGGAAAATTCTTTATTAATTACTAAAGTAATTTCTGTATACCATTTTTGAAAGATTACTCTGTCAATTAAGCTTAAGAAATTTTGTCTATTGCCATCATCTTTTTTTGATAAAGATAAGTCTATCACGTGTTTAGAATTTTCTTTTAAATTTATTAATTCTGTAATATTTTGTTCATTTATTTCTACGGAATTATCTTCTTTAATATTTTTAATTTCTTGCTTCACTATTTTTGCTTCTGTCATTAAGTCTTGTAAAGTTACCGATTCTATCTCTACGTCATCTTTTTTCTTTTCTATCTTTTCTTGCTTGTCATTTTCTTTTTTGGCTCTTTCTTCTTTCCTGCACTCTGTAACATGGTGTCCATATTTCTTACATCTAATACAAGCAATAGGTATATCTATGGAATCTTTCAATTTTAGTATATAGTCTTTTTTGTCTTGATTAGGTAGATTATCTATCAGTTTCATTACTATGTCTTTTTGTTTTCTTTTTCTTTTATTAACTTTAAGTGGGTTGGTTGATTTTAGTTCTTCATTTTTCTTAACTTGATCTATCTCTTTTTGACTAACATTAAATATTTCCATCAATTCATTTAGTGTATCTGTTTCAAATTCTAATTTACTAATCTGTTTAGCGATTTTATTCTGTCTAGCACATTGTTTCTGTTAGGTTCTAAGGTCTTAGGAATTTATGTATTTAGAACTCTAATTTGTAATGTTGGCAAACCATGATCAAAACATTGTATTTAGTCTCGTTTAGGCTTGCTCAAAGTTGGTTTATTATTGTAAAGTTGGAATCGAGTGACTGCAAAAGTTCTTGGGACTTTTGGCCTGGCTCGATCGATCGAAGAATAGACTCGATCGATCGAAAATCGCACAGGTTGATTTTTCTGCAGAATTTCCAACTCAGCCCTACTTCATTAAATGTTTAGGGTTTTATGTTTTTACCCTAGGTATATAAACTAAACCCTAGCCATGTTTTTGAGGGTTGTCCATATTGCTTTGTTGCTCATACATTGCTGTTTTGTGTGAATCTCTTGTGAGATCTTTGAGGAGCTTTCCTTTACACAAAACTTAGAGTTTTCAAGGTAGAGATGATTTCAACATCTTGAAGATCATTACAGTTGCAACCATTGGAACTTAAAAGAAAAGCAAGCGGGGAGCTTGTAGCTGATTGAGGAATTCAAGAAAGAAGTAGTCCGTGGATTCGGAGCCTGCGCGTGGTCGTGTCAGGAAGTTCTACTGGTGGGTAGCATTAGGAAGTCAAGCGGGGAGCTTGTAGTCCTTTTGTAAGAACTTCAATTCTTTCATAGTGAATTCTGTTATGCCTTGAGGATCGGTGGGTCAAATCCTCCCCAGGTTTTTACCGTGTGGTTTCCTGGGTGATCATATCTTGTGTTCATTTATTTTCCGCTGCATTATTATTCTTGATATGATTATTTGATTGTTTTAACCTAGAATTGCTTAATTTGACTAAGTAACAACTTGGCTAATTAATCTAGGCTACACAATCTGGTTGTTTAAGGGGTCTAAATTCCTATCAAGTGGTATCAGAGCAGGTAGCTCTTTTTGTTTGAGATTTTTAATCTCTGAGCTGATCCTTGACCCCTGTTGTCATGGAGCATGGACACTCTCTGTTTGTTCCTCCTCACTTTGATGGGAACAACTATGCTTATTGGAAAGTAAGGATGAAAGCATTCCTGAAATCCATTGATGAAAGGGTTTGGAATTCCGTTGAATACGGATGGGAGAAGCCCGCTACTCCTGTGAGTGAGTGGCAAACTTCTGAAAAAGAAGCAGCAAGCTTCAATAGCAAAGCTATGAATGCCATCTTTAATGCTGTTTCTATGGAGGAATTTAAGAGGATCTCTAGTGTTGAGGTTGCTAATATTGCTTGGAAAATCCACCAAACTGTGCATGAAGGCACAAAGGCAGTTAAGATAAACAAACTGCAACAATTGACTTCTAGATTTGAAAGCATTAGAATGTCTGACGATGAATCTTTTGATGAATTCTATGCTAAATTAAATGATATTGTCAATTCTGCTTTTAATTTGGGTGAAATCTATGATCAACCTAAAATTGTTAGGAAGATTCTTAGATCTTTAACTGAAGACTTTAGACCCAAAGTGACTGCCATCACTGAAAGCAAGGATGTGGACTCTATCCCTGTTGATGAGCTTGTAGGATCTCTTCAATCCTATGAGTCTGACCTACCTAAAGTGAACAAATCCAAATCAATGGCTTTTAAGTCAGTTGATGATGTTGATGGTGGTGGATTTGATGATGAGCTCTCTGCTACAGAGATTGCCTATCTTGCCAAAAACTTTAAGAACTTTCTTAGGAATACAAATAGAAAGGCTAGAGGTACTTACACTGCTGAACCTAGAAATTTTAGGAAGAATGATCCCACTAAGGTTAACAATTTTGAAAAACCTAGAGAAAATTTTGGTCAATCTTCTAATAACTCTTTGGGTCCTCAGTGTTTTGGCTGTCAAGGGTATGGTCATGTGAAATCTGAATGTCCTACATTCTTGAGGACTAAGGGTAAAGCTATGGCTGTAACCCTTAGTGATAATGAGGTTTCTGATGATGAGTTTGGTGGTGACGAGGATGGAAACTTCATTGCTTTCACGGCTACTGCTATAGTCAATGAAAGCATATCTGCTGAAGAGAACCCTTCTGATGGGGAACTCTCTGAAGATGCAGATCTTCAAGAGGCCTATAACAAACTTTGCAAAATTGCTGCAAAGGATGCTATGAAAGTTGAACTTGGCCTAAAGAAAATTGATTCTCTTGAGCTTGAAAAGAAAAATTTGCTTGTTAAACTGTTTGATGCTAATGAGCTTTTGAACAATGTTAAATCTGAGAACATGCTTTTGCTTGATAAAGTTAGAACTTTGGAACATGATTTATCTGTTGCTAGATCTGCTAGTTCTAAACTTGATCACATGCTGAATGTTCAAAAGTATCCTACTGATAAAACTGGGTTAGGATATGTTGAAAGCATTTCTGATTCTGGACCACATTCCACTACTTTTGTTCCTTCTTCTTCTTCTGAACCTTCTGTGAGTGAGGTTGTGAGTGAAACTATCAAACCACCTGTGAGTGAAATAGTTAAACCCGTAGAAGTTTCACCACCTAAGAAGATTAGGGTAGACTTAAGAGATTCTAAACCTAAGGAGCCTACCAAATCTAAGGACAAGATGCAAGGTAAACCTGCATGAGTTTGTCATTATTGTGGTAAGTCTGAACACATTCGTCCTAACTGTTACATGTTTCAAGCTGATAAGAGAGCAAATAAACCAAAAGTGTCTGTGCCTCAAGCACAAGATCCTATGGCATTAATTGGTGAATTGGTAAAGGTGTTAAACCTTTATTCCAATCCTAGAGTTAGGAATCACTCGAATGTGAATAAGAACTCCAATGCTCATGGTGCATCTAAAAGGTTTTGGATGCAAAAGACTCGAACTAACTGAGTCTTTCTGACATGGTCCTTGTGCTTCATTTCTCCATTCTTTTGTGACCATTGTTCTTTGGTTTTTTGTGTTTCTTTTGTTCTAGGACTTGCATTGCATTACATTCATGCATTTCATTCTAGGATTTATTTGTTTTCTCTTTTTATAAATATAAAAAAATAAAAAAAAATAAATAAAAAAAAGGAAAAAGAGAAAGCTAAAATTATGTTTGACACTATTCTTCTTGATTTGTGAAAAACAAGGTTGGTCTATCTTTTTACACATATCATGTCTTGTGTACCT
The DNA here is from genome assembly GCA_019022515.1 of Quercus aquifolioides. NCBI lineage: Eukaryota > Viridiplantae > Streptophyta > Magnoliopsida > Fagales > Fagaceae > Quercus > Quercus aquifolioides. The sequence continues at coordinate 10,896,305 of CM032328.1, forward strand.
TGTTTAACTTTGATGAACTTATTCATTGCACTTGACTAGTTGAAACTTTGTAGTGCATGTTGTGTGGGAAAGATGTGTGTGGTTATTAATCACTTTGTCTTGATCTTGAAGTCACATGCTTTTTGACTGTCGGACTTGATTCTTTTGAGAAAGGCATAAATAACCATCTCACCACTGTTCACTAGCCAATCATGAACACCTTAGTGCATATCATAAGATTTTGTGTTCGAGAAAGTGTAGCACATGCACAAAAAGAACATAAGGTGTAGCCTCAATTAAATTAAAACTGGTGTGTACTATTAGGCTTGATGCCAATTCACTTAATTCAAACTGGTGTGTACTATTAGGCTTGATGCCATTTCACATAATATATTTCACATACTAAGGGGGCAAAAATATAAGAAACTTACATGATTGCAAGCTTTTGTTCTAGGAGATGTGGGAGTTATAGGATGTAACTCTTTAGGTGATAGTCACTTTTAAATTTTACGTGATGAATTGTGTAGACTTTGTGTTTGATTGCTATTCACATATCACCTCACATGTATCTCAAGTTGTCTACTAGTTTCACACACTACACAAGTTACTCTATGTTAAACACTGTACATGCTAGTGTGTGTGTTTTTGGTCTGACCAACCAAGTTTGAAATTATCTTGAGATTTGTGCACAACATATCTGTTGCTTGAGAAAATTCAAAGGAAGAATGATTAAAATTTGTTTTTGAGAAAATTGGGTTTAAAATTTTTGGGTTTTTGAAAAAGCATTCCATCTCATACTCATGCATTTTGTTTCTTTAATTTAATGCTTTGAGGAGTTATTTTTCAAAAATTAGATTTGTATCTTTCAAAACTGTGATTGTTCTCAAAATTTAGTGAGCCTCTGCCCATTTCGATCGATCCAGTCTGATTTTCGATCAATCGAAAAAGTGCTTTCATTTGTCTCAAAATGACTGTGTATTTCGATCAATCGAATCTGATTTTCGATCAATCGAAAAAGTCCTTCCATTTGTCTCAAAATGACTGTGTGTTTCGATCAATCGAATGTAATTTTCGATCGATCGAATCTCGTGGAAAAGCTTTTTTAAAAGTTCTGATCTGACTTTTTCAAAGTTCTATTTCAAACTTTTCAAACTTTTTCTTTTCTCTCTCCAACGAGGCAAGGCTCCACATAGAGATTTTTGTCGTTTTCCTCCGAACTTTTTGCAAAATCTCTCTCTCCTCAAGCCGGTAAGACCCTTGTGCCCTTCCTTTTGATTTAATTTTCATCATTTCATGCATATATTCATGCATTTGGGGGCGATTTTCGCACTTTGCCATTTTTAGAATTTTCTTTTGATTCATGTCATATTTTATGAAATTGATCTTTGGGTTTTTGTGGGGACACATCATAAACATGATCCTTGATGGTTAATTTGATCAATTTGGTGTTTGGTGAAAATTTGAAAAAAAATTCTAGGGTTTCTAATTGATCCGATTTGGGGTTTTTGTTGAATTGGGTTGAATTTGATGAAATTGGCTTGTTGTGTTGTTGCAATTAAGCATTATAATCTTTGTACTATGTTGTATAATGCTCAATTCATCAATTTGGTTAAAAATTTCAACATGTGGTTTTCAATTTTCGGGATTTTTGATAGAAATTCCTTGTTCAAGCCAATTTTGTCAATTTAATCTCAATTGAACTTAATTGCTCACTGCATTAGTGCATGCATCATGGCATTGAATTTGTTCATGCATCATATAGATTTTCATTCTTTTGATTTTTGTGCTAACTTGCAGTCTGCCATTGGTTTTGTTTTTCTTGTGTTTTTTTTCTGGTTTTTCACTTTGTGTCTCTGTCCTTTCCTTAGCACTATGCCTAGGAAAACTAGAGCCCGTAGGAATGTTCCCTCACCTTCTCCTTCACCCCCTCCATCCTTTGATCGTGAGAAGTTTTCGAGTGAGAAAAACCAAGAGATTTATGAGAAGCTGAACGTTAGGAGAAAGATATGGGCTGAGCGTTCTGTTCATTTAGATGAACTTGATCCTGCCATTAGGGCAAACCTTGAGCGTAGGGGCTGGTTACCCTTGGTGGATGTTTCTGATCCTCCTCCACCTTCTGCCTTGATAAGAGAGTTATACTCGAACATCTCTATCCGCATCTATGATTCCAACACTCTAGTCAAGAGTTGGATACGAGGCGTAGAGTACACCATTACTCCTCAGATAGTGGCTGATGCTCTAGGGGTACCATTGGTTCTGCATCTTGTCTATCCATATGACGTGTCTCCCGAGATTAGTGATGTCTTGTCTTACATCACTGGGACTACTGTCCAGTGGGGTTCTGATCCTCGGATCACTTCTGCTGAGCTCTCCGGATTACACTATCTGTTCTTTAGGATAGCTTGTCATTCTATCTGGCCCATTTCCCATGTTCACACTATTCCTCTTGAGAGGTGTGTATTTTTGTACGCTCTGGTTACTGATGCTCCTATTAGTTTTCCCCATCTTTTTCTTCGTTCTTTGAACGATGTTTATAGGAGTTCATCTTCTGCTCATGCTCTTGTACATCCTATTTTCATTCATAGGATTCTTCTTTATCTTGATATTAGTGGCTTTCCTTCCTCTGAGCCCGTTCATGTGATAGCTCCTATAGGTGCGTCTTTTCTTAGACAGAGGGCCACTCATCTTCGAGCTGGTTCTAAACACCCTAGGTCTGAGCCCTCTAGTAGCGCACCTCCTCCTTCTTCTTCTGCAGGTATTGCTGGTGAGGATATTCCTGATCCAGTTGGTGATGATGCTGCTGCTGCTGATATTCCTCCACCTCCTTCGACTGACTTCGATGTTCGTCGTACTTTGGAGACTGTCATGACCGTTCAGGCGGCTCATGGTCAGATTTTGGTGGACTTGCTAGATGAGTTTCGTGCTCTACGAGCTGACTTGGCGCGTCTTCATTCACCCTCACCACCTCCTTTTGATGGCGACTTGTGATTGTCCTTTGGCATTCCGTCACAAAAAGGGGGAGTGGAGTTTTGTCTTGTAGAGGAGTTTTTGTAGTTAGGGGGAGACTTTTGCTTTGAGGAGCTTGTGGAGTTTTTAGATTGTATCTAGGTGCTTCACTTTGTATATCATTTTTGGGGATATTCATGTTAGGGGGAGTAACATTGATTGATATACATGTTATTTTTATTGATTCTTGTTGCTTTGTGATTCACTGCGTATTGATTTATATTTATGAGTTAATCATTCTTATATGTCTTTTGTGTTGTGTGAATCTTACAAGAATGTTATACCTGTTGTTTTACTCTTTACTGTCACACATGCGTTTATGCGTTTGTTGAGTATTTCAGGATTATACAGGTTGATTCAACTAAGCTGCTGTCTACACTTGCAACTGATGGATAGTAGTTAGGCTGAATTTGAATTTATGAGCATTATCTTTGTAAAGGGCTTTTTACTTGTAAAACTTTGAGCTTTTATTTAGGGTTTTGTCACGGATTGCCAAAGGGGGAGTTTGTTAGGTTCTAAGGTCTTAGGAATTTATGTATTTAGAACTCTAATTTGTAATGTTGGCAAACCATGATCAAAACATTGTATTTAGTCTTGTTTAGGCTTGCTCAAAGTTGGTTTATTATTGTAAAGTTGGAATCGAGTGACTGCAGAAGTTCTTGGGACTTTTGGCCTGGCTCGATCGATCGAAGAATAGACTCGATCGATCGAAAATCGCACAGGTTGATTTTTCTGCAGAATTTCCAACTCAGCCCTACTTCATTAAACGTTTAGGGTTTTATGTTTTTACCCTAGGTATATAAACTAAACCCTAGCCACGTTTTTGAAGGTTGTCCATATTGCTTTGTTGCTCATACATTGCTGTTTTGTGTGAATCTCTTGTGAGATCTTTGAGGAGCTTTCCTTTACACAAAACTTAGAGTTTTCAAGGTAGAGATGATTTCAACATCTTGAAGATCATTACAGTTGCAACCATTGGAACTTAAAAGAAAAGCAAGCGGGGAGCTTGTAGCTGATTGAGGAATTCAAGAAAGAAGTAGTCCGTGGATTCGAAGCCTGCGCGTGGTCATGTCAGGAAGTTCTACTGATGGGTAGCATTAGGAAGTCGAGCGGGGAGCTTGTAGTCCTTTTGTAAGAACTTCAATTCTTTCATAGTGAATTCTGTTATGCCTTGAGGATCGGTGGGTCAAATCCTCCTCAGGTTTTTACCGTGTGGTTTCCTGAGTGATCATATCTTGTGTTCATTTATTTTCCGCTGTATTATTATTCTTGATATGATTGTTTGATTGCTTTAACCTAGAATTGCATAATTTGACTAAGTAACAACTTGGCTAATTAATCTAGGCTACGCAATCTGGTTGTTTAAGGGGTCTAAATTCCTGTCAGTTTCTTAGTGTGTCCATATTCTTTACATTTATGGCAAATAATATGTTTAACATGTCTGTTAGTTTTCTCATTATCTGATACATCAGTAGTATTTAAAACTGCTATTTCTTTTTCTTTGTTTATATCTAAAGGTGAATTTAAAATTTCCATCTTTCTTTTTAATTCTACCAAACTGTTATTTATCATAGATTTCTCAATTAATTTTAGTCTTTCATCGATTACCTCTTTTAAACTATTATTTTTATTTTTCCCACTTTTGTTGACCATTTCTCTTTCTTTTAGTCTATCTCTTTCTATTTCTTCTTTTGGCTCTAGCTTTGTCCGTATCACTTGTATTGAACTAGCTTTTTGCTTTTCCATCACCTCTTTTGGACTATTATTATTAGTTTTCCAACAACTGTTGACTATTTCTATAGCTTTTGTTCTTTGTTGTTTTTCTTCTACTTCTATCTTCCTACGTAGGGATTCTTTAAAAACATGTCCTTTCCCTACATCTTCTTTTGTCTCTAGCTTTTCACTATGTTGTCTTTCAATTATCTCCTGGTCTTTTACTATGTCATCTTTCTTGACATTTTGTCTTTCTATTACTTTTATCATTTCTTTTACCATTCCTTCTTTTATCATTACTTTATCTTTTTTGTCTTCATCTATTATGTCTATAGCACTTATTTCTTTATCTTCTACACGTGTTACACTTTCCTTACTTGGGTTAGTTTTCCTATCAACTCTCTGATCAGCTGCTTTTAATGTCTGTGAGGCTATTTCTTTATCTTTTATACGTGTTGGTCTTTCCCAAGCATGGCCATCTGTCATATTATCATGCATGATTCCTATAAGACTATTTTCTTTCTTTAGTTCGTCCTTTTCTTTGTCTTTATATATTATAGATATAGCTCTGTCAATTGCTTTTGAATTATCTATTAAATCATCTTTTCTACTATCTATCATATTTATTAATGTGTCGATACCTGTGAAATTATCCTTTTGCCTATTATACCAATTATCTGTCATAGTATTAGTTAAAGGTGATCTATGATGGGGTTCAAATTCTCTTTCTTTTTCTAAAGGTGAATTTAAAACTTTCATTTTCTCATAGAGGTCCAAAAAACTTATCATTTTTTATTTCTGCTTTAGCATATGTCGTAGATCTTTCATCATTTTCTAAAGATTCTAGTTTTTTGTTAATTATGTCTAAGAAACTATTATTGTGTCTATTAGTCTGTCGGTTGATTTTATCTCCTGTTAATATACTCCAATTTTTTGTGTTATTATTATAATTATAATTATAATCATTCATATCACTGTCAGAATCAGAATCTGTTTCATAATCCATATTACTGTTAGACCAATTATTGTCTATATCTCTCATGCTATAACCTTCATCATAATCTATATCATCATAGTCCATGTTTCAAATTAGTGTGTGCCTAACCTAAGTGTGAACAAGCAAACAGATTATGAGCTGATAAATGTATTTATTCTCTTTCTAAGCAATTAATAATTACTGGCGGAACTATTACTAACCACTGGTATCCTTGCTATCGGGACCACCTCCTCGGGAAACTCCATTGCGGGACCACCCAAACAACGCCAGTTCGTCGGCTAACAAAACGGGTTGACCAACGCGACACTATGGTTTGCCAACGAGTGTGAGGCTGACCAACGCTATCAAGGAGCAAGTAGTGGCTATGCAGTAATATGAGTTCCTAGTAACTACCATTAACTACCCAGGAGAGAGCACTGCATAGCCACTACTTGCTCCTTGATAGCGTTGGTCAGCCTCACACTCGTTGGCAAACCATAGTGTTCGCGTTGGTCAGCCCGTTTTGTTAGCCGACGAACTGGCGTTGTTTGGGTGGTCCCGCAAAGGAGTTTCCCGAGGAGGTGGTCCCGATAGCAAGGATACCAGTGGTTAGTAATAGTTCCGCCAGTAATTATTAATTGCTTAGAAAGAGAATAAATACATTTATCAGCTCATAATCTGTTTGCTTGTTCACACTTAGGCTAGGCACACACTAATTTGAAACATGGACTATGATGATATAGATTATGATAAAGGTTATAGCATGAGAGATATAGACAATAATTGATCTAACAGTATTATGGATTATGAAACAGATTCTGATTCTGACAGTGATATGGATGATTATAATTATGATTATAATAATAACACAAAAAATTGGAGTATATTAACAGGAGATAAAATCAACCGACAAATTAATAGACACAATAATAGTTTCTTAGACATAATTAACAAAAAATTAGAATCTTTAGAAAATGATGAAAGATCTACGATATATGCTAAAGTAGAAAGGCAAAATGATAGTTTTTTGGACCTCTATGAAAAAATGAAAGTTTTAAATTCACCTTTAGAAAAAGAAAGAGGATTTGAACCCCATCATAGATCACTTTTAACTAATACTATGACAGATAATTGGTATAATAGGCAAAAGGATAATTTCACAGGTATCGACACATTAATAAATATGATAGATAGTAGAAAAGATGATTTAATAGATAATTCAAAAGCAACTGACAGAGCTATATCTATAATATATAAAGACAAAGAAAAGGACGAACTAAAGAAAGAAAATAGTCTTATAGGAATCATGCATGATAATATGAAAGATGGCCATGCTTGGGAAAGACCAACACGTATAAAAGATAAAGAAATAGCCTCACAGACATTAAAAGCAGCTGATCAGAGAGTTGATAGGAAAACTAACCCAAGTAAGGAAAGTGTAACACGTGTAGAAGATAAAGAAATAAGTGCTATAGACATAATAGATGAAGACAAAAAAGATAAAGTAATGATAAAACAAGGTATGGTAAAAGAGATGATAGAAGCAATAGAAAGACAAAATAGCAAAAAAGATGACATAGTAAAAGATCAAGAGATAATTGAAAGACTAGATAGTAAAAAGCTAGAGACAAAAGAAGATGTAGGGAAAGGACATGCTTTTAAAGAATCCCTACGTAGGAAGATAGAAGTAGAAGAAAAACAAGAAAGAACAAAAGCTAAAGAAATAGTCAACAGTTGTTGGAAAACTAATAATAATAGTCCAAAAGAGGTGATGGAAAAGCAAAAAGCTAGTTCAATACAAGTGATACGGACAAAGCTAGAGCCAAAAGAAGAAATAGAAAGAGATAGACTAAAAGAAAGAGAAATAGTCAACAAAAGTAGGAAAAATGAAAATAATAGTTTAAAAGAGGTAATTGATGAAAGACTAAAATTAATTGAGAAATCTATGATAGATAACAGTTTGGTAGAGTTAAAAAGAAAGATGGAAATTTTAAATTCACCTTTAGATGCAAAAGAAATAGCAGTTTTAAATACTACTGATGTATCAGATAATGAGAACACTGACAGACAAGTTAAACATACTATTTGTCATAAATGTAAAGAATATGGACACACTAAAAAACAATGTAGTAGACAGAATAAAATCGCTAAACAAATTAGTAAATTAGAATTTGAAACAGATACATTAAATGAATTGATGGAAATATTTAATATTAGTCAAAAAGTGATAGATCGAGTAAAGAAAAAGGAAGAACTAAAATCAACCAACCCACTTAAAATTAATAAAAGAAAAACAAAACAAAAAGACATAATAATAAAATTGATAGATAATCTACCTAATCAAGACAAAAAAGACTATTTACTAAAACTGAAAGATTCCATAGATATACCTATTGCTTGTATTAGATGTAAGAAATATGGACACCATGTTACAGAGTGCAGGAAAGAAGAAAGAGCCAAAAAAGAAAATGACAAGCAAGAAAAGATAGAAAAGAAAAAAGATGACGTAGAGATAGAATCGGTAACTTTACAAGACTTAATGACAGAAGCAAAAATAGTGAAGCAAGAAATTAAAAATATTAAAGAAGATAATTCCGTAGAAATAAATGAACAAAATATTACAGAATTAATAAATTTAAAAGAAAATTCTAAACACGTGATAGACTTATCTTTATCAAAAAAAGATGATGGCAATAGACAAAATTTCTTAAGCTTAATTGACAGAGTAATCTTTCAAAAATGGTATACAGAAATTACTTTAGTAATTAATAAAGAATTTTCCTTGACAGAAATTGCTTTAATAGACTCAAGTGCTGATATGAACTGTATACAAGAAGGATTAGTACCTTTAAAGTATTATGAAAAATCAGCTGAAAGATTAACTCAAGCTAATGGAGAAAAGCTAATAATTAATTATAAAATACCTAGTGTCCATATATGTAATGATGGAGTACGTTTTGAAACAGTTTTTGTTTTAATTAAGGACCTTTCTTCTAAAATCATTCTAGGAAATCCCTTAATGGCTTTACTTTACCCCTTTTTAATGACAAAAGAAGGAATTAAAACTAATGTGTTAGGAAAAGACATACTTTTTAAATTTATCTTGCCACCTATCTCAAAAGAAATCTATTCCCTTGATAGCGTTTCCATAATAAAGGAAATTGATAGAAAAAGAATTGGCAGAAAGAATAGACATTTAGAATCTTTAAAGACAGAAATAATATACAAAAGAATTGCTGATCAATTAACAGACCCTATACTGCATCATAAAATAAAATCATTCAGGCAATAGATTGAGGCAGAAATTTGTTCTAATCTCCCCACTGCCTTTTGGCACAGGCATCGACATATAGTACAATTGCCTTATGAAAAAGACTTTAATGAAAGACAGATACCTACTAAGGCTAGACCAATACAAATGAATAATGAATTATTAGAACACTGTAAGAAAGAAATTGAAGATCTTTTAAATAAGGGTTTGATCAGAAAAAGCAAGTCTCCTTGGAGATGTGCTGCTTTTTATGTTAACAAATAGGCAGAATTGGAATGAGGAGTTCCAAGATTAGTTATAAATTATAAACCACTAAATACAGCATTACAATGGATAAGATATCCTATTCCTAATAAGAAAGATTTACTTGACAGACTTCATGAAGCAACCATATTCTCTAAATTTGATATGAAAAATGGATTTTGGCAGATACAGATAGATGAGAATGACAGATATAAAACTGCTTTTACAGTTCCTTTTGGTCATTACGAATGGAATGTTATGCCTTTTGGTTTAAAAAATGCACCAAGTGAATTTCAAAATATAATGAATGATATATTTACATCTTTTACAGAATTTTCAATTGTTTACATAGATGATGTTTTAATCTTCTCTAAATCAATTGATGACCATTGGAAACATTTAGATATATTTGTCAAAGTAATTAAACACAATGGTTTAGTTGTTTCAGCCACTAAGATAAACTTATTCCAAGATAAAATTCGGTTTTTAGGACATAATATTTATAAAGGAACCTGATGTCGCGGAAGCCTAAAGAAAGCACACACGATGCTCTCTTGATGAAACAGAAACTAAACTGTTAGTTCCTGATAGTAAACCTCGAATCCACGAGGGGTTCCTTGAATCCACAAGGTGATAGGTCTGGAATCCACCAGAGAACACAATAGACACAAGTCTGAATTTATTGATAATAGTCTATGAAAAACGTTTACAGACTTAGGGGCCTATTTAAGGGCTCCTTAAAACTTGACTGACAAGAAAATATAATCTAAATTAACTCCTAATTGATACCTAACCATAACAGGAATCAAATTTGACCTAAAAGGCATTAAATGCACCTAAAAACAAGGAAATAAATGCCCTAAACCTAAAATAACGAAAATTACAAAAAAATACCAAATATAAAAGATTACAAAAATTAATTAGAATATTTTGTCCTACATCAGAACCTTAAGCCCCATTGACAGAGCCATTCAATTTGCAGATAAATTCCCAGATGAAATAAAAGATAAAAATCAGTTGCAAAGATTTCTTGGTAGCCTAAATTATGTTTCAGATTATTTTCAAGGACTAAGAAAAATATGTAGACCCTTATATAAAAGGTTAGAAAAGAACCCCCCTGCTTGGACAGACAAACATACTATGATAGTTCGACAGATCAAAAAATATGCTAAACAGCTCCCTTGCATTGTTATCCCCTCACCCCATGCTTTTAAGATTGTTGAGACAGATGCTTCTGAAATAGGCTATGGCGGAATCCTAAAACAAGTAATAAAAGAAGAACAAATTGTTAGGTTCCATTCCGGCTCTTGGACAGCTACCCAGCAGAACTACAGTACTATTAAAAAAGAAATTTTATCTATTATATTATGTGTTTCAAAATTCCAAAATGATCTTTTTAATCAAAAGTTTTTAATCCGAGTTAACTGTAAAAGTGCTAAAGAAGTTTTACAAAAAGATGTTCAAAATCTTGTTTCTAAACAAAGTTTTGCTAGATGGCAGGCTATTTTAAGTGTTTTTGATTTTGATATTGAATATATTAAAGGAGAATCCAATTCTATTCCTGATTTCTTAACTCGAGAATTTCTACAGGGAAGATGACCTCCCATGCAGAAAAGAGCAACTCCCCAAAACCCAGATCTAGACAGTCTTATGCTGCTCCACCGATCCCTCCTCCCCCTAGTAGATTTCTCCCTTGTCCCTCCTTCAACTCACCTAGTTTCTCTTCAAACAGACCCCATGAAAGAACCCCAATACCCTGTAGCCCAAACCCTTTCCAACCACTTTCCCCAAGCTCCAATCCAACATCCAGACAGTCTTATGCCATGCCCTCAACTCCTCCTCCTTTAAAAACACCATTTAACATAGTTGCCTCTTCCTTTCCCCCGTTAACCTCTCCTTCTCCCTCTAAACATTCAACAGACAGACCCTCTACCTCTCAAACTCAAGCCCAAACCCCAAGAGAAGATCACAGTGTTGAACTCCCGAAAAATTCTTGGAATTTTATTTTATGGATTGAAAGTGAATACCAGCATATTACAGATCCCCTCTCACTAGTTAGACAGCTGCTACCCCCAGGATGGGAGCACCCTAAGACAGAAACATTAAAGACCCAGACATTCTATGAGTTTATTTTAGTTGACACAGACTCAATCCTAGTTACACACATGCCTTGCTCCCAAGACCCAAACAGAATTGGTTATTCTAAAGTAGTTATAAAACAGATTCTCACCCCTTCCCAGTGGAGGGCAGAGCCCTGGATTCCCAGGAAATTTTCTTTTGAGCCTCAGTTTTATAATTATTATGACTATATGGAAGCATGGGACAGATTCCTTTTATTCCAAAACAGTATTCACAGACACACCTGGTTTTTTCGATTTGATATGTACAGAAAGCAAGACATGATGGTACCGAGATGGTTTATTGACTGGTGGATTTCTTATGGCCCTGAAGCTATGATTCTTCCTCCTGATCTCCTCAAAGCCTATGAAAGTTTCAAGAAAAAGCCAAACATACCGCATCTTAAAGATTCTCCACATCTTTTACAGTTCTTTTACAGGTTTCCAGATCTCCCATGGATCATCAAATGGGAATACAAGATAGAAAAGCATCCTCAATATCCTTTTCCTATGCTCACCAGGAAGTTTAAATTAAAATGGTGGAATAAGTTTAATTTTGATCATATTTGCCAAGAATTGCAGAAAAGGACCTCTCCATCCCAGACAGAAAATCCTAATTTCTTTTTAGAAAAAAGCCAAGTCCAGTGTCAGCTTGCCTCCGTCTCAGACAGAAGAGAGCTTAAAAAGCAACTACTTGAAGCTGCATCACAAATATCAGATGATGAAGATGACACAGTAATGGAATCATCCTCTCCAAACTACAGGACTCATCCAGATGCATTTCAAGATTCCCAAGACCCCTACGACATGTGACAGATGAAAGATAGATAAGACAAAAGGACAAAAGACAAAAGACAAAAAGATCTAGAAAGATATTTGATAGAATTGCACGTGTACTTCGACAGATTCTCCATAGATACGCTCGGACAGACTACTGTTCAAGATTTACTTTTACTGTTCAAGATCCTGCCGACAGATTAACTTGAGTCCACTTTATTTAACTCAGGTTACTTTTAAGGTTTTACCACGGTTCACTCCATCTATAAAGAGACAGACTCCGAAGACAGAAGACAGGTTCCAATTCTCAGGTTCAAATTTCAGGTTCAAGTTTTAGGTCCAAGTTTTAGAAAGCCTTTGTAATAGCCGAAAGCCTTTGTAATTGTAATAACCTTCCCTCTCTCAGAAAGACTTTGGTACTCTATTCCTCTCCTCTTATAATCTTGTAACCTTTCTCCTCAGACAGTTTTACTTTGTAATCTTGTAACTCTTCAGACAGTGTTTATTTTCAAAGTTTGTATCAAAGACAGTTTGTTTTCAAGTTTAATCAAAGACAGAAGTATTTTCAAGTAAGATTTTATCAGTTTCAGTTTTCATATTCCATACTCTGTTTTAACTTATTTTGAATATATCTGTTTTGCTATTTTCTTCTTTATCATCTATTTTATCATTGTTTATGCTTCTATAGAACTATGCTTACAAGTCAATATGATTGGATAATGGATATGGCACCCTTTACGGTTATCTTAAATACTAATGTAACAAATGATTTAATAAAAGAAGCTTTGACAGATTCTCCTTTAATAATTATTAAAGAAGATATTAATTGTGATAATTTCTTGAATAGAGACAGATTTAATCTCTTGATAGACAGAATTAATTATAAGTCTCTGATAGATTTTCCCCAAACTATTTTAGCAGTTGATAAAAGACTTTATGGAGAAGCTTTATTTCACATATTTTCACAAAATGAGATATATAGTGACACATATAAAACGGATAGAATCATGATAGATTTTGTAAAGTTTTTGAATTCCAATCCCTCTAATATTGAAAGACTTCATTATGATTACTCTTATACCACTACTCAGCAAGAGCACAAAAGTGTACAGAGAAAAGTTTGTTTTATTATATATACTTTAAATTTTACTATAGAACATTTTAAAAAGATTTCACAGAAAGATATTTATGAAAGGATTTTAAAAATGAGTTCGGAAGAAACTTTGAATGAAAAGGCTTATTCTCAAAATAATACTTCAAAACTCAATTTCCCTCAACCCCATTTGCAGACAGAACATAACCCTTTTCCCCAACCCCATTTGCAGACTAACATGAGTAATAGAACCCCCCAGGCAGATAGGAAAAGAAAGGGCAAAGCACTTGCAGTGCCCAAACATTTTCAAAAACCTTCAGTCAGAATTATGGATGGGCAGGAAGGCGTCTCGATAGAGACAATATCCCTTCAGGATACGTTGCTAGCAGAAGCAAGGTATTCTTGTGGAGAAAGTAGTGTAACTTTACAGAAAGTGCTCAGCACTGATCTCATGTTTCAGGACGGAGAATTTACAGACCTCCCTCTTCATATTAAACTACTTCTTGATAATTTACAGGCAGCTTTTACCCTTAAATAGAAAGACTTATTCCAAAAGACCCTTCAGGCTTTGGAATTACATCTTGTTAGCACCGGGGCATTTATTGAAGCTCTCAGTTGTCAACTCCCTGGCAAGGAGGTTGGAGATTCAAGCTCCACAAAGACAGAATCACAGTCTCTAAAAAGCTATCTTATGGGAACAAGCTTTTCAAAGCTCCACCCTAAGATTCAGCAAAAAACGAGGCTTGCCATCAGAAGTTTACTTCCTGAAATCCAACAGAAGATATTAACCCATACAGCTTTAACTAGTTCTTATGACAGATGGATGTATCTTTTTAAGGTATTAGTTTCTACAGCTTTTATCAGAACAGAAGAAATGACAGGTGAAATATGGTTATCTCATAAAGCTACATGGTATGAGAGCTTTGGAAATGCAGACAGAGTTTATGAAAGAACAGGAGACAGATATAATCCCTACCCGGGACTACTTATCAACACAGAGATAGAGGATCCAGTGGTCCGTGACCCTTTATGGTTATCTGAAATGTTAGAAGCAGGGTTTATTAGCAAATTAATTATAACTTCTGCATGTCAGATTAGTTTATTCCCCAAGGTCATCCATGGACATATTCTTTACATTTATGACAAATAATATGTTTAACATGTCTGTCAGTATTCTCATTATCTGATACTTCAGTAGTATTTAAAACTGCTATTTCTTTTTCCTTGTCTGTATCTAAAGGTGAATTTAAAATTTCCATCTTTCTTTTTAATTCTGCCAAACTGTTATCTATCATAGATTTCTCAATTAATTTTAGTCTTTCATCAATTACGTCTTTTAAACTATTATTTTTATTTTTCCTACCTTTTTTGACTATTTCTCTTTCTTTTAGTCTATCTCTTTCTATTTCTTCTTTTTGCTCTAGCTTTGTACGTATAACATCTTCTATTAGGCTATTTTGTCTTTCTATGTCTTTTTCTATTTCTAGCTTCCCACATATAATTGGTACTGAACTAGCTTCTTCTTTTTGCTTTTCCACCACTTCTTTTGGACTATTAATTTTCCAACCATTTTCTATCTTATCCTTTATATCTAGTTTCTTATGTATAACTGTCATCTTTTCTTCAATTTTCTCTCTATTGTTAGCTACTTTTGCTTTTACTACACTATCACTATTTTCCATTTCTTTTAAACTATCATCACTATTTTTCCCACTTTTGTTGACTACCTCTTTACCTTTTGTTCTTTCTTCTTCTACTTCTATCTTCCTACGTAATGATTCTTCAAGGGTACTATTTGCTTTTGGTTTTAGCATGTCCTTTATAACTTTCCCTACATCTTCTTTTGTCTTTAGCTTTCTACATAATAGCTCTTCACTATTCTGTCTTTCAACTATTTCTTTAGCTTTGTCTTGATCTATTATTACGTCAACTTTGTTACTATCATGTCTTTCCATTCTTCTTACAATTTCTTTTACCATTCCTTGTTTTATCATTCCTTTATCTTTTTTGTCTTTATCTATTATAGTAATTCCTTCTTTCATGGGATTCTTTTCTTCTACACGTGTTATTCTTTCCCAAGCATGGCCATCTTTCATATTATCATGCATGATTCCTATAAGACTATTTTCTTTCTTTAGTTTGTCCTTTTCTTTGTCTTTATATATTATAGATATAGCTCTGTCAGTTGCTTTTGAATTATTTATTAAATCATCTTTTCTACTATCTATCATATTTATTAATGTGTCGATACCTGTGAAATTATCCTTTTGCCTATTATACCAATTATCTGTCATAGTATTAGTTAAAGGTGATCTATGATGGGGTTCAAATCCTCTTTCTTTTTCTAAAGGTGAATTTAAAACTTTCATTTTTTCATAGAGGTCCAAAAAACTATCATTTTTCCTTTCTACTTTAGCATATATCGTAGATCTTTCATCATTTTCTAAAGATTCTAATTTTTTGTTAATTATGTCTAAGAAACTATTATTGTGTCTATTAATCTGTCGGTTGATTTTATCTCCTGTTAATATACTCCAATTTTTTGTGTTATTATTATAATCATAATTATAATCATCCATATCTACAAATTCGGCTGGAATTGGAGTAGTTGTTAGAGACTGGAGAGGTGAATTTGTTGGCGCGTTGTCTATCTCTGTGCCGTTGTCTCATACCGTTGCTGATATGGAAGCCTTAGCGCGTCGAAAAGCTGTCGAATTTGCTGCTGAGATTGGTCTGCAGAGAGTAATTTTTGAAGGGGATTCTAATAGCAATGGTTTATCAACCTATGGAGTCGTCATTGAAGACATTCGCTGTCAAGCTATGGTTTTTCAGTCCTCTGTTTTCAATCAGGCTAGTCGTTCTTGTAACTGTGTTGCTGATGCTTTAGCAAAAAAAGCTAAAGGCAGTCGGGGTACCCAGGTGTGGCTCAACGATCCACCTAAGGATATTGCCTCCTCCTTGTTATTTGATGTTCATTAAGTTCTTTTTCTTATATTCAATAAAAGCCCAGGCTTCTTGTCTGGTTTCTCAAAAAAAAAAAGAAAAAAAAAGAAAAGAAAAAAAGACTTGACCATTTAATGGCTCTTGCCGAGTAACTATTGTATGCATTTTTTCTTGTGCATCTACAAGATATGCGTCTTTTGAGTCACGTTATATAAATTTCCAAAAGAAAAACTTTGCTCAAATGGGTTAGAATGGTAATAATAAGAAGATAAATAAAGTTTAGAATAGCTTCTCTCGTTTGTTAATGGAATGATGAAAATTGCGTAATTAGTTCCAATTTAAAAGGATCTAGGGCAAAACCATCTAGTCTTTTCAAGCGTATAGTAGTGAATTATTGCTATGCTGCATAACATGATCATTTTGGTTTCAGCCAAGGAACACAAACAGTTGTAGAGAATTCATAACACTTGGTAATGTATTGAGAAATCTCATTAGTGCTTAGAGAATTTAGAAGTCATTAGTGAACTTATTGAGTCCCTCATATACCTCATGACGCAAATCCATTCGCAAAGTCATGAATCTTGAAGATGGGGTTCCCACTAAATTTTTTAAGATTACATTTTCAATCTTCATTTATTATTATTCATTTTTAAAAATGGTTACATCTAAAATCATTAATAAATACAAACTATGAAAAAAAAAAAAAAAAAACACACAAAAAATATCTTCTATTTAGAAACAACCAGGAACTACCCAACATTGCAAAAGGGCATATACTAGTATTGACAAAGACATGAACTAAAAAAAGTCAATAACTTCGATTTTTTTCAGGAGTGGAGTAGGTAAGAGAAAATGAAACAAAGATTAATTATCTGATCCCACAAGTAAAGGCAATTCCAATAACGAAACTTCCTACAACTTTCCTTGACTCTCCAACATAAAATTATAATACTTTTCCTCATCAATTATTGTCTCTCTTTTTTTTTCTCTTTCTCAAACTGAGCACACGGATAGTGTTTTTTATACCACCAATCGTTCAAGCCAATTCACATCCTCAAGGTCCTCTCTCATCTCCTATGCAATGTTTAGTGTGAATTCTCTGTTTTATTTTTATGTTTTTTTAATATTTTTATATAGGGCAAATCACAATATTTATTTCTTTCTTTTGTATTTTTTTTTCATTTGTGTCTTTCGTAAAAAGCTAGAATTTGTTATTTGTTAACTAGTTTGTTAGTATTGTTTAGTTTTAGTTGTATCTCCTCTCTCCTTTTTTCCCTTTTTTTTCATGGCTTAAATACTATTATGGAGGCCTATTTGCTAAAGTTCTAAATTCCCAATCAAAATTTCATTAGCTTTTTGAATGAATCATCTTTTCCTAACCTCATTATGCTTCTTGAATAAAATACTCACTGCAATTTCCATGATTATGTTATAATAGTTTTATGTTATTGTGGCCAAATTCCATCTACCAATAAATAATTAATTTATGAGTAATGTTAAAGAGTAGAGATAAAAGTTTTTGACTTTGGTCATAACTTGATAAAATGGTAAGTTGTGTGAGTTCACTTTAACCTAACATTAATACCACTTTTATTATATATCAACCATAACAAGTCACATAAGTAATTATGAAAAAAATTAAGTGTCATTAGATTTATTTTTAATTTACTAGTATTTACCATTAAATGTGATCTTAGAGTCTAAAAAAAATGACATTTTAACAGTTGTTAATTAAATTAAGTGCCACTAGCTATTTAAAAGTAGGTGAAAATACACTTTTGGTCCCTACATTTTGGACCGATTCTCGATTTGGTCCCTAAATTGATTTCACTCTTACATTAGTCCCTGATTTTAGAAAATCGTTTTTTATTTTGGTCACTGCCGTCAACCTAGTAACAAAAAATGCATACGTGGCGAATGGAATGCACTGTTTGTATATTAGATGCTGATGTGGCTAATAAAATAAAATAAAAAACCACCTCACCATGCCATGTCATCATCTGATTTAAAAAAAATTAATTTATCAATTTGAAAAAAAATTAAAAACAAAATTAAAAACATAAAAATACATAGTTTTAGATTTGAACGTGAATACACAAGAACTCAAGAACATGAACCCAGATCACAAGAACTTAATAACACAAAATTCCTGGGCATTCAACATCTTTCCCAGAAAATTTCACCAAACACTGAAAAATTCATATCTAAAAGGCCGATGCCTAAGATTTTCATCACAACATTTTCTTTCCAGCCAAAACCAGAAATTTTCTAATGAAACAAACACACACAAACCTAGCCAATTCGGCTCACAATAACAACAAACCCAACCAACCTCATATATTTTCCTTAAACAATCATCAACATTTTCCTCAGAAAATCAAGATTTTCTTTCAAACTAAACACTAAAATAACTCACATTTAATAAACTGATGCTTAAAATGCATACAAAATCCCTATCCTCCATCGAAACCTCCAACAAATCAAACCCATAAACCCAGAAAAATCATTGAATCCACATGAAAAAAGACAAACCCAGAAATTTAAAATAAACACAGCAACAAGTGAACATATCAGAAACCCATTGATCAAGCCACATCAAGCCACCGATCCTGCAATCCGAAACCCACATGAACAGATCGGACCACCAATCAAAAACAATGGCGGTGACACCCTCGGCTCGCGAAGAGAACGTGTACATGGCGAAGCTTGCCAAGCAAGCGTAGCGGTACGAGGAGATGGTGGAGTTCATGGAGAAGGTCTTGGCGGTGGTGGAGAGCGAGGAGCTCCCTATCGAGGAGCGAAACCTTCTCTCCGTGGCGTACAAGAACGTGATCAGTGCGAGGCAAGCCTCGTGGCGCATCATCTCCTCGATCAAGCAGAGGGAGGAGAGCCACAACAATGAGGACCACGTGTCCATGATCCGGGACTACAGATCCAAGATCGAGTCAAAGCTCTCCAACATCCGCGACGGAATCCTCAAGCTCCTTGACACCAGACTCATCCCCTCTGCCACCACCAGCAACTCCAAGGTCTTCTACCTCAAGATGAAGGGCGAGTGAGCTTCGGCCATGGACAATGAGTGAGAGATTCTATCCATTGAGCGTGAAGAGAGTGAGAGAATTTGAGATTATTCTTTCAGTGTAGGGATTTTTTTTTTAAAGCTGATGAGGTTAAAGAAAAATAAAAGCAAAATAAAAAAGAATTAAAAAGATAATGAATTTTGATTTTTTAAGAAATGATTTTAGTTTAAATTAGATTTAAGTTTTTTTTAAGAAAAATTTAATTGACCTTTTTTTTTAATTTTTTGAGTTGGCTTTTTTATTAATTTAAATGCTGATGTGGCATTTAAAAAAATGCTTAATATAATTTATTATTATTATTTTATTAGCTACATTAGCAAACAGTGTATTCCGTTTGTCACGTATACATCTATACTACTATTTAAGAGGCTTATCCTGTTTGGATTCTTCATTTTTTAGTTCAAAAATGCCCCTACACCTCTATATTTAAGTAGAGACAAAACTAAAGGATAATTCGGTAAAAATGCAATTCAAACTCTCACTAATACATTGCCCAAAATACCCTCATCATACCCACCTACAAGTTTTCAACTAATGGGGATAAATATGTAAATTAAAAATCTTACACTTTAAAACCCACAAACTCACGTAAACTCACGTTTAAAATTATTCAGTCACCACCAACGTTTCAAAATTACAATTAAAAAAAGAAGAAAAAGAAAAAAAGAAGAAAAAAAAGAAGAGAGTTAACGTGATACATAAAAAAAAAAGAAAAAGAGAGAGAGTTAACGTGATATATATATATATATATATAAGAGAGAGAGAGAGAGAGAGTTAACGTGATTGGATGAAATATTTTTTTCATCACATCTCTAGATATTTTGTGATTGAAAAATGTAGTAATCCTAAATTATAATAAATACTCTAAATTAATCCTTACCCAAAAAATAAAAGAGTCTTTAAACACGCGCGTGAGTGCGTGCTCAGAGGCTAATTTTTTGTTACTAGGAGAACGGCAGAGACTAAAATAAAAATGATTTTTTGAAATCAGAGACTGAACTAAGAGTGAAATCAATTTAGTGACCAAATTGAGAATTGGTCCAAAATATAGGAGACCAAAAGTGCATTTTCACCTTAAAAGTATAATTGAACAGTAAAATAAGATAGGACAAGATCTTCAATTATCTTTAAAGCATTTCCAAGTGCCACTAGCTATATAAAAGCATAGTTGAACGGTGAAATAAGATTTACAAAAGTCAAGAAAAGTGAGCATAATAATAGTGGATGACTCACATTCACATCGTGTGTCCTATTTCATTCATCCATAGGACCAGGTGTTGAAAACTTGAAATTATAACATCATATAATCATTACACTGGGCAAAGTACTCTTTTTTTTTTTTTTTTTTTTCGTTTGCTTTGTAAAATATAGAACATGTTGCAGGTGGGTAATATCTTTGATTCTCTTTAGGACTGGAGTGGGTATAGATGAACTATTCGGTTCCACGAGTAAAGGCAATTCCAATAACAAAACTTCCTACAACTTTCCTCAACTCTCCAACATAAAACTATCATAGTGTTCCTCTTCAATTATTGTTTCACTATTTTTTTCTTTCTCAAACTGAGCACACAGAAAGTTTTTTCTAGCACCAAATCGTTCAAGCCTACTCGCATCCTCAAGGTCCTATCTCTTCTCTTATGCAATGTTTTGTGTGAATTCTCTGTTTTATTTCTTTCTTTTTATATTTATTTATATGTTTCGATTTCTTTTGGATTATGAGAAAGCATTCTAAGCAGAGGCAAAGGGGAGGAACAGACAGATTTTTTTTACTGGGTTTTGAGTATCTGAATTTCTCCAGTCTTATACCAACAGTGATTGTGAAATTACAAACACAGAGGATGCTTTTGTAATGATTTGACGTTAGTTAAATAAATTTCTGCATAAATAATAATCATAATAACGTGATTTGTTTTAAAAATAAACAAACAAAAAAATGTTGACTTTCCTGGGAACAGAGGATGTGAATGTCAGCAAGGCTAGGATCGCTGCCATTAGTTAGTTTTTTTTTTCTTTTTCTTATTATTATTTGAAAAAATTAAATTAAATGGTGTGAAGTAATTAGCAAATTGGGTGTAGTTGTAAGATTGTTGTGAATTTTGTTGGGACCTTAGTTTTATTAATGCCTTTCGTCTCTCTTTCACATCCTAACAAACAAAAGAAAAATAATGGTCATTCCTTTATTAGAAAAGCAATTATATAATAGGAATTGAATCATGTGTTGTTTCTAAGATATTTTTGGGCTTTAAAATCACTGCTGCAATTTCATTTCTCAAATCTGTAATTTTTCACTTTTCATACAGGTCCATCTCTTTAATTCTATCCTTTCACTCCCTCCTTAAAATGAATAATCCATATCAAATCATTCCTTCTTTCTCCAATTTTTTTTTTCCTTTTAATTTTTCTTTTAAATTTAATTGAAAACTACCTTTTTTTATTTTTTATTTTAAATCTTTATTGTAGTTCAATACTTGCCGCCAACATATTTCCAATGTCTTCCATTAGCTATCAGTAGGCCTCCTTGTCGTCATCATTTTCATCTTCAACACCACAGTGGAAATATGATGTCTTTCTTAGTTTTAGAGGTGAGGACACCCGCACCAATTTCACGGACCATCTATATGTTGTTTTGAAACAAAAGGGCATAGTCACCTTTCGAGATGAGGAAAATCTTGAGAGAGGAAAATTTATTTCACCAGAGCTCTTGAAAGCAATAAAAGAATCGAGAATTGCAATTGTCATTCTCTCAAGAAACTTTGCGTCTTCAACATGGTGCTTGGATGAACTTACAAAGATCATTGAATGCATGAAAGAGATGACCAAGACTGTTTTGCCAATTTTTTATGATGTGGACCCATCTAATGTAAGAAAACAAACAGGCACCTTTGCCCAAGCCTTTTTTGAACATGAAGAACGTTTCAAGGATGACATAGAGAAAGTGCATACATGGAGAGCTGCTTTAAGAGAAGTGGCAAATCTCAAAGGGTGGCACCTACTAGATAGGTAATCCAATTTGACATATTACTTGCTTTTAAATGTTCAAACTTCAAATAAATACTTTTCTTATCTTTGAACCTTGTTTTAAACTATATGAAAAGTGACATGGATGTTCACACTTCTTTTCTATTTTGACTTGATCTAATTAATATACATTTTTTTATTTCTTTCAATTTTTTCTTGCACCAAGTTATTTACATTTTCTTCGTTTAGCCAACAAAATAGAACATTGGATGTCTACTTTCTTTTTTATTCCTATTTATAGGTTGTTAGGTTCTAAGGTCTTAGGATTTTATGTATTTAGAACTCTAATTTGTAATGTTGGCAAACCATAATCAAAACATTGTATTTAGTCTTGTTTAGGCTTGCTCAAAGTTGGTTTATTATTGTACAGTTGGAATCGAGTGGCTGCAGAAGTACTTGGGACTTTTGGCCTGGCTCGATCGATCGAAGAATAAACTCGATCGATCGAAAATCGCACAGGTTGAATTTTCTGCAGAATTTCCAACTAAGCCCTACTTCATTAAACGTTTAGGGTTTTATGTTTTTACCCTAGGTATATAAACAAAACCCTAGCCACGTTTTTGAGGTTGTCCATATTGTATTGTTGCTCATATTTTCTGTTTGTGTGAATCTCTTGTGAGATCTTCGAGGAGCTTTCCTTCACATAAACTTAGGGTTGTCAATCTCTTGATGATCAACTTAGTTGCAACCATTGGAACTTAAAAGAAAAGCAAGCGGGGAGCTTGTAGCTGATTGAAGAATTCAAGAAAGAAGTAGTCCGTGGATTCGGAGCCTGCGCGTGGTCGTGTCAGGAAGTTCGTACTGGTGGGTAGCATTAGGAAGTCGAGCGGGGAGCTTGTAGTCCTTCTGTAAGAACTTCAATTTTTTCATAGTGAATTCTTTTATACCTTGAGGATCGGTGGGTCAAATCCTCCCCAGGTTTTTACCGTGTGGTTTCCTGGGTGATCATATCTTGTGTTATTTATTTTCCGCTGCATTATTATTCTTGATATGATTGTTGAATTGCTTTAACCTAGAATTGTTTAATTTGACTAAGTAACAACTTGGCTAATTAATCTAGGCTACGCAATTTGGTTGTTTTAGGGGTCTAAATAACCTATCAAGTGGTATCAGAGCGGGTAGCTCTTTGTGTTTGAGATTTTTAATCTCTGAGCTGATCCTTGACCCCTGTTGTCATGGAGCATGGACATTCTCTGTTTGTTCCTCCTCATTTTGATGGGAACAATTATGCTTATTGGAAAGTAAGGATGAAAGCATTCCTGAAATCCATTGATGAAAGGGTTTGGAATTCCGTTGAATACGGATGGGTGAAACCCGCTACTCCTGTGAGTGAGTGGCAAACTTCTGAAAAAGAAGCAGCAAGCTTCAATAGCAAAGCTATGAATGCCATCTTTAATGCTGTTTCTATGGAGGAATTTAAGAGGATCTCTAATGTTGAGGTTGCTCATGTTGCATGGGAAATCCTCCAAACTATGCATGAAGGCACAAAGGCAGTTAAGATTAATAAATTGCAACAATTGACTTCTAGATTTGAAAGCATTAGAATGTCTGATGATGAATCTTTTGATGAATTCTATGCTAAATTAAATGATATTGTCAATTCTGCTTTTAATTTGGGTGAAATCTATGATCAACCTAAAATTGTTAGGAAGATTCTTAGATCTTTAACTGAAGATTTTAGACCCAAAGTGACTGCCATCACTGAAAGCAAGGATGTGGACTCCATCCCTGTTGATGAGCTTGTAGGATCTCTTCAATCCTATGAGTCTGACCTACCTAAAGTGAACAAATCCAAATCAATGGCTCTTAAGTCAGTTGATGATGTTGAGGGTGGTGGATTTGATGATGAGCTCTCTGCTACAGAGATTGCCTATCTTGCCAAAAACTTTAAGAACTTTCTGAGGAATACTAATAGAAAGGCAAGAGGTACTTACACTGCTGAACCTAGAAATTTTAGGAAGAATGATCCCATTAAGGTTAACAATTTTGAAAAACCTAGAGAAAATTTTGGTCAATCTTCTAATAACTCTTTGGGTCCTCAGTGTTTTGGCTGTCAAGGGTATGGTCATGTGAAATCTGAATGTCCTACATTCTTGAGGAATAAGGGTAAAGCTATGGCTGTAACCCTTAGTGATAATGAGGTTTCTGATGATGAGTCCGGTGGTGACGAGGATGGAAACTTCATTGCTTTCACAGCTACTGCTATAGTCAATGAAAGCATATCTGCTGAGGAGAACCCTTCTGATGGGGAACTCTCTGAAGATGCAGATCTTCAAGAGGCCTATAACAAACTTTGCAAAGTTGCTGCAAAGGATGCTATGAAAGTTGAACTTGGCCTAAAGAAAATTGATTCTCTTGAGCTTGAAAAGAGAAATTTGCTTGTTAAACTGTTTGATGCTAATGAGCTTTTGAATAATGTTAAATCTGAGAACATGCTGTTGCTTGACAAAGTTAGAACTTTGGAACATGATTTATCTGTTGCTAGATCTGCTAGTTCTAAACTTGATCACATGCTAAATGTTCAAAAGTCTCCTGCTGATAAAAATGGGTTAGGATATGTTGAAAGCATTTTTGATTCTGGACCACATTCCACTACTTTTGTTCCTTCCTCTTCTTCTGAACCTTCTGTGAGTGAGGTTGTGAGTGAAATTGTCAAACCACCTGTGAGTGAGATAGTTAAACCCGTAGAAGTTTCACCACCTAAGAAGATTAGGGTAGATTTAAGAGAATCTAAACCTAAGGAGCCCACCAAATCTAAGGACAAGATGCATGGTAAACCTGCTTGGGTTTGTCATTATTGTGGTAAGTCTGGACACATTCGTCCTAACTGTTTTAAGCTTCAAGCTGATAAGAGAGCAACTAAACCAAAAGTGTCTGTGCCTCAAGCACATGATCCTATGGCACTAATTGGTAAAGGTGTTAAACCTTTATTCCAATCCTGGAGTTGGGAATCACTCAAATGTGAATAAGAACTCCAATGCTCGTGGTGCATCTAAAAAGTTTTGGATGCAAAAGACTCGAACTAACTGAGTCTTTCTGACATGGTCCTTGTGCTTAATTGCTCTATTCTTTGGTGACCATTGTTCTTTGGTTTGTGTCTTTTTATTGTTTTTGTTCTAGGACTTGCATTCATGCATTTCATTCTAGGATTTATTTGTTTTCCTTAAAAAAAAAAAAAAAAAAAAAAAAAAAGGAAAAAGGAGAAAGCAAAAATTATGTTAGACACTATTTTTCTTGATTTTTGAAAAACAAGGTTGGTCTATCTTTTGACACATGTCATGTTCTGTGTACCTTGTTTAACATTGATGAGCTTAAATATTGCACTTGACTAGTTAAAGCTTTGTAGTGCATGTTGTGTGGGAAAGATGTTTATGGTGTTAATCACTTTGTCTTGATCTTTATGTCACATGTTATTTGACTGTCGGACTTGATCCTTTTGAGAAAGGCATAAATAACCATCTCACCACTGTTCACTAGTCAATCATGAACACCTTAGTGCATATCATAAGATTTTGTGCTCGAGAAAGTGTAGCACATGCACAAAAAGAACATAAGGTGTAGCCTCTTTAAATGCTTAAATGCTTAATGCTTAAAACTGGTGTGTACTATTAGGCTTGATGCCAATTCACTTAATTCAAACCGGTGTGTACTATTAGGCTTGATGTCATTTCACATAACCTAATCTGGTGTGTACTATTAGGCTTTATGCCAAATTTCACCTAAATAATGGGGCAAAAATACAAGAAACTTACATGATTGCAAGCTTTTGTTCTAGGAGATGTGGGAGTTATAGGATGTAACTCTTTAGGTGATAGTCTCTTTTAAATTCTATGTGATGAATTGTGTAGACTTTGTGTTTGATTACTATTCACATATCACCTCACATGTATCTCAAGTTTTTGCTAGTATCATACACTACACAAGTTACTATTTGTTAAACACTATACATGCTAGTGTGTGTTTTTGGTCTGACCAACCAAGTTTGAAATTATCTTGAGATTTGTGTACCACATATTTGTTGTTTGAGAATATTCAAAGGAAGAATGATTGAAACTTGTTTTTGAGAAAATTGGGTTTAAAATTTTGGGTTTTTGAAAAAGCATTCCATCTCATACTCATGCATTTTATTTCTGTAATTTAATGCTTTGAGGAGTTGTTTTTCAAAATTTGGTTTGTTCTTCAAAACTGTGATTTTTCTCAAAATTTAGTGAGCCTCTGCCCATTTCGATCGATCCAGCCTGATTTTCGATCAATCGAAAAAGTGCTTTCATTTGTCTCAAAATGACTGTGTGTTTCGATCAATCGAATCTGATTTTCGATCAATCGAAAAACTGCTCTCATTTGTCTCAAAATGACTGTGTGTTTCGATCAATCGAATCTGATTTTCGATCGATCGAACATCGTGAAAAAGCTTTTTAAAAGGCACTTTTCTGACTTTTTCAAAGTTCCTATTTCAAAAACTTTTCAAAGCTTTTTCCTCTCTCCGCGTTGGCAAGCTAAAATCAGAGATTTTTTGTCGTTTTCCTCCGTTCTTTTTGCAAAATCTCTCTCTCCTCAAGTTGGTAAGACTCTTGTGCCCTTCCTTTTGAATTTATTTTCATGTTTTCATGCATATATTCATGCATTTGAGGGTAATTTTCGGAATTTGTATAATTGGGATTTTCTGTTGATTCAAGCCTTATTTTATGAAATTGATCATTGGGTTTTTGTGGGGACACTTCATACACATGATTATTACCTGTTAATTTGATCAAATTTGAGTTTGGTGAAAAAATTGAAAAATCTAGGGCTTGTTCTTGATCCGAATTGGGGCTTTTGTTAAATTGTGAAGATTTTGATGAAATTGACTTGTTGTGAAGTTGTAATTAAGCATTATAATCTATGTAATGTGTTTTGTAATGCTCAATTCATCTTTTTGGTAAAAAATTTCAACAAGTGGTTTTCAATTTTTGGGATTTTTGATGAAAATTCCATGTTCAAGCCAATTTTGTCAATTCAATCTCAATTGAACTTATTTGTTTACTGCATTAGATCATGCATCACAACATTATTAATGTTCATGCATCATATAGATTTTTGTTCTATATTTTTTATTGTGCTAATTTGCAGTCTGCCCTTGGTTCTGTTTTCTCTTGTTCTTTTGGTTTTTCACTTTGTGTCTCTGTCCTTTCCTTAGCACTATGCCTAGGAAAACTAGAGCCCGTAGGACTGTTCCCTCACCTTCTCCTTCACCCCCTCCATCCTATGATCGTGAGAGGTTTTCGAGTGAGAAAAACCAAGAGATTTATGAGAAGCTGAATGTTAGGAGAAAAATTTGGGCTGAGCGTTCTGTTCACTTAGATGAACTTGATCCTGCCATTAGGGCAAACTTTGAGCGTCGGGGCTGGTTACCCTTGGTGGATGTTTCTGATCCTCCTCCACCTTCTGCCTTGATTAGAGAGTTCTATTCGAACATCTCTATCCGCATCTATGATTCCAACACTCTAGTCAAGAGTTGGATACGAGGCGTAGAGTACACCCTTACTCCTGAGGTAGTGGCTGATGCTCTAGGGGTACCATTGGTTCGACATCCTGTCTATCCATATGATGTGTCTCCCGAGATTAGTGATGTCTTGTCTTACATCACTGGGACTACTGTCCAGTGGGGTTCTGATCCTCGGATCACCTCTGCTGAGCTCTCCGGGTTACACTATCTTTTCTTTAGGATAGCGTGTCATTCTATCTGGCCCATTTCTCATGTTCACACCATTCCTCTTGAGAGGTGTGTATTTTTGTACGCTCTGGTTACTGATGCCCCTATTAGTTTTCCCCATCTTTTTCTTCGTTCTTTGAACGATGTTTATAGGAGTTCATCTTCTGCTCATGCTCTTGTACATCCTATTTTCATTCATAGGATTCTCCTTCATCTTGATCTTGGTGGCTTCCCTTCCTCTGAGCCCGTTCATGTTATTGCTCCTATAGGTGCGTCTTTTCTTAGACAAAGGGCTGCTCATCTTCGAGCTGGTTCTAAACACCCTAGGTCTGAGCCCTCTAGTAGCGCACCTCCTCCTTCTTCTTCTGCAGGTCTTGCTGGTGAGGATGTTACTGATCCAGTTGGTGATGATGCTGCTGCTGCTGATGTTCCTCCACCTCCTTCGGCCGACTTCGATGTTCGTCGTACTTTGGAGACTGTCATGACCGTTCAGGCGGCTCATGGTCAGATTTTGGTGGACTTGCTAGATGAGTTTCGTGCTCTACGAGCTGACTTGGCGCGTCTTCATTCACCCTCACCACCTCCTTTTGATGGCGACTTGTGATTGCTCTTTGGCATTCCGTCACAAAAAGGGGGAGTGATATTTTTGACTTGTAGAGGGGTTTTTGTAGTTAGGGGGAGACTTTTTGTTTTGAGGAGCTTGTGGAGTTTTATAGATTGTATCTAGGTGCTTCACTTTGTATATCATTTTTGGGGATATTCATGTTAGGGGGAGTAACATTGATTGATATACATGTTATATTCATTGATTCTTGATACATGTTATATTCATTGATTCTTGTTGCTTTATGATTCACTGCTTATTGATTTATATTTATGAGTTGATCATTCATATATGTCTTTATTTTGTATTGTGTGAATCTTACAAGAATATTATACCTGTTGTTTTACTCTTTTCTGTCACACATGCGTTTATGCGTTTGTTGAGTATTTCAGGAATATACAGGTTGATTCAACTAAAGCTGCTGTCCACACTTGCAACTGATGGATAGTAGTTAGGCTGAATTTGATTTTATGAGCATTACTTTTGTAAAGGGCTTTTACTTGTAAAACTTTGAGCTTTTAATTATGGTTTTGTCACGGATTGCCAAAGGGGGAGTTTGTTAGGTTCTAAGGTCTTAGGATTTTATGTATTTAGAACTCTAATTTGTAATGTTGGCAAACCATGATCAAAACATTGTATTTAGTCTTGTTTAGGCTTGCTCAAAGTTGGTTTATTATTGTACAGTTGGAATCGAGTGGCTGCAGAAGTACTTGGGACTTTTGGCCTGGCTCGATCGATCGAAGAATAGACTCGATCGATCGAAAATCGCACAGGTTGAATTTTCTGCAGAATTTCCAACTCAGCCCTACTTCATTAAACGTTTAGGGTTTTATGTTTTTACCCTAGGTATATAAACAAAACCCTAGCCACGTTTTTGAGGTTGTCCAGATTGTTATGTTGCTCATATTTTCTGTTTGTGTGAATCTCTTGTGAGATCTTCGAGGAACTTTCCTTCACATAAACTTAGGGTTGTCAATCTCTTGATGATCAACTTAGTTGCAACCATTGGAACTTAAAAGAAAAGCAAGCGGGGAGCTTGTAGCTGATTGAAGAATTCAAGAAAGAAGTAGTCCGTGGATTCGGAGCCTGCGCGTGGTCGTGTCAGGAAGTTCGTACTGGTGGGTAGCATTAGGAAGTCGAGCGGGGAGCTTGTAGTCCTTCTGTAAGAACTTCAATTCTTTCATAGTGAATTCTTTTATGCCTTGAGGATCGGTGGGTCAAATCCTCCCCAGGTTTTTACCGTGTGGTTTCCTGGGTGATCATATCTTGTGTTATTTATTTTCCGCTGCATTATTATTCTTGATATGATTGTTGAATTGCTTTAACCTAGAATTGTTTAATTTGACTAAGTAACAACTTGGCTAATTAATCTAGGCTACGCAATTTGGTTGTTTTAGGGGTCTAAATAACCTGTCATAGGTGGTACTCACTAGATATCATTCTCTCTTCATTGCAGGTCCGAGGCACAACTTATCCAAGATATTGTGGGAGAGTTATGGCATAAATTGAATTATTCATTCTTTGAAGATACTGAAGACCTTGTAGGAACAGAACCACGAGTGAAGGAATTGGAGTTATGTTTGGTTATAGGGTCTAATGATGTTCGCATTATAGGGGTTTGGGGGATGGGGGGAATAGGTAAAACAACTCTTGCTAGAGTTGTTTTTCGTATGGTTTCAAAGAAGTTTGAAGGTTGTTGCTTTCTCCCTAGTGTTAGGGAGGTTTTGAAAAAAGATGGTTTACTTCCATTGCAACAACAACTTATTACAAAAATATTAAATGAAAGTATTCAAGATGTCAATGAGGGAGTTTTTGTGATCAAAAATAGATTACGTTGTAAAAGAATTCTTCTTGTTCTTGATGATGTAAATCAATTAGACCAATTGAAAAAGTTAGTTGGGAAACATAACTGGTTTGGTCCGGGTAGTAGAGTTATCATAACAACAAGAGATAAACATTTACTACATTTACTTGAAGTAAATGAAATATATGAAGCTGAAGGATTGAATGGTGATGAAGCTCTTCATCTTTTGAGTTTGAAAGCTTTTAACAAAGACCATCCTCCTGAAGATTATTTAGAGTTGTCCAAAGATGTTGTACAATATACTAGAGGCCTTCCTTTAGCTATTGAGATTTTGGGTTCCTTTTTGTTAAATAGAAGCATCAATCAATGGAAAAGTACATTAATGAGGCTTAAAAAATTTCCTGAACTTGCAGTTCTCCAAGCACTTAAAATAAGTTATGATGGACTACACGAAACAGAGAAAAAAATATTCCTACATATTGCATGTTTTCTTAATCATGGGTACAAAAATAATGTAGTAAAGAAACTAGATTATCTTGACCTTTACCTTGATGTTGGATTAGAGGTTATGGTTGATAAATCTCTAATAAAAATGAATCACCTTGGAGTGTGGATGCATGATTTACTACAAGAAATGGGTAGGAAAATAGTTCATGAAGAGTGCCCTAAAGAACCTGGAAAGCGTAGCATTCTATGGTCATTTGAAGACATTAACTGTGTACTTACAAAAAATACGGTAAGAGGTTATTTTGAAAACTTGAACATATACCTTATCATATATATTACTCAAAAAAGTTCAATTTAGAGTAGCTTTGGTAATCTTACATTATGCAATTCACTAATCCCTTTTGTTTGTGATTATTAGGGAACGAAAGCAATTCAAGGCATAGTCCTAAAGTTGCCTAAATCAAAAGAGGCATATTGGAATTCTATATCTTTTTCAAAGATGCATAATCTTAAACTGCTCATAATTAGTAATGTTCAGCTTCTCCATGAACCCAAACATCTTCCTATTGGCTTAATATTTCTTAAGTGGAGTGGGTACCCTTCAAAATCTTTGCCATTAAATTTCCAATCAAATGAGCTTGTTGAACTTTACATGTGTGGTAGCTACATTGAACAACTTTGGAAAGAAGCGAAGGTAATTTAATTATCCTTGTACAAATTTATATTTAAGTTGTATTAAATTTTATGGATTTCTTGAAGCTAATTAATTTTTTTGTTTTTGTTGCTTTTAATAGTCTTTTGAGAAGTTGAAAATCATCCAAATAACAAGTCTTCAAATCTTATAGAAACCCCCGATTTAATCAGAGTCCCAAACCTAGAGAAAATGGTTCTTGAAGATTGTTTAAATTTACATGAGATTCACCCTTCAACTTTGGTTCATAATAGGCTTACTCTTCTCAATCTAAGAGGCTGTGTAAATGTAAAAACTCTTCCAAGCAAGTTCGAAATGGAGTCTCTTGAGTTTCTTATACTTTTTGGTTGCTCAAAATTAAAAAAAAAAAAAAATTAGAATTTTGAGAAAACATGCAACATGTATTTAAGCTTTACTTGGGTGGAACTGCTATTACTAAACTACCCACATCAGTTAGGTATTTGAACAGCCTTGTTTTATTGAATATAAAAGATTGCAAAAGTCTTAGGTGTCTGCCAAGTAGCATTTTTAATTTGAAGTGGCTTAAAGATGTGAATATGTCCGGATGCTCAAAATTTGAGAGACTACCTAAGAATGTGGGAAATGCTGAAAGTGTAAAGGAGCTGGATGTGAGTGGAACTACTATAAGAGAGGTGCCTTCTTCCATTGGTCCCTTAAAAAATCTTAAAGTGCTATCTTTCAATGGATGTAAAGGGTTATCATCATTTAACTCTACATCTTGGTATGATCTCCTCCCTTTTGCTTCAAGGCCAAAAATTGCAGATCCCATGAGATTTTCCTCTCTATTGGGTTTGTGTTCTTTGACTAAATTGAATCTAGGAAACTGCAATCTCAGGGCAATCCCCGATGATATCAGTTGCTTATTCTCTTTAGAAGAAATAAATGTAAGGGGAAATAGTTTTGTGTGCCTTCCTGACAGCATCAGCCAACTATGTAAGTTGAAAAGGATGGATTTGAAGAATTGCACTAGTCTTCAATCATTGCCAAAGCTTCCATTAATTATTGTACAAATTTGGGGAAATAGTTGTACCTCACTGGAAACGGTACAAAAACCTAATTCTTTATTTAAGGGAGAGCTTTATCTTTCAAATTGCAGTAAACTGGCTTACAATCAAGATGCCGTTGACATGTTTTTTGAAGTGATAAGAAAGCAACTTCAGGTCTCTCTCTCTCTCTCTCTCTCTCTCTCTCTCTCTGTTATAAACAACTTGCTTTGTTTGTTTTAGGGACTCTCTCTTCACGGTAGATATAACTCGAGAAATTTCAATTGGAGATATGACATGATTATTCCTGGAAGTGTAATACCAAAGTGGTTTATCCATCAAAATATTGGGGCCGAAGTGAATATAAAAGATCCTTCTTCTCATTTGTGTGATGAGTGGATGGGGACTGCTGTTTGCATTGTATTTTCTTCTCTTCTCTATTTTTCACTATCCTGTCGATTGATAGCAAATGGAAAAGTAATGTATGCTACAATGTACTTTGCTGGCGACTTTGATCGTTCATCATATCATATTTGGCTATTTTATTTGCTTCCTCAATATTGCAGGGAGGAGGACATAAAATTACTAAACGAATGTGAAGCAAATGAGTTGGATTAGATTGGTATTAAAATTGAAACCCATGACTCAGGCATGGAGGTGAAGAAATGCGGATTCCGTATGGTATACAAGAAAGACATAGAAGAACTCAACCGAACTACGGCTCAGAGTAGCAACACCAATATCATTCCTTACAAGGACTTGGATGTTCTCCATCATAATTTTGACAATTCGGCAGTGGTAGCGGAAGGTAAAAAAGCAAAGCAAATTTGTGACGATTACGATGGCGCTGGATCTAGTGGAGAAGGAAACTCTAATGATTTGCCACACCCAAAAAGGATTGAAAGGCTTGCAGAATTTATTCCCCAAGGTGACTCTGATTGTGAAGAGTACTTCGAATGTGATGAGGAGATCAGTGATTAGCTGGAATCTAGATGGAATTGGAAAATTGGTTCATATACTTTGTAAGTTAATGAATCCAAATTAATTCCTATTTTTTCTCGACTACTTGACTTGTTTTACAGATTGCTGCATTATCTTTTGGCACGTTCTATTATGTAGCATCTACCTTCCTCTAAGGCTTTATACTTTTGTTTACTAACCCTCAACCAAAGAAAATACTCTTTTTCTATCTAAGAATTCCACTGTTTTTTATATTCTTTTTTTTTCCCGCTTTGCTCTGAAATTTTTATTATTTTAAAGTAGGATAACTATCATTAAACTTATTAAAATGATTTGTATTAGCATGTTTGAGGACATTTTTAATGTGATTCTCATAAAGGAACAAACTTCAGAATAAACTTGTAGTTAGTGAATGTTCAAAATTTCAAACATTTGGTGCTTGAGCAAAACTGACTTTTATGAGAAATTATTGCTGATTTACAAAATTTCCTCATTGACCAAATAATTCAACTGAGTTTTTGATATATCCAAATATCATCTACATTCTTCATAATTGATTTGTGGGTCAACCTAAAAGGATCTATATCTACATCAATGAGGTTTTGGTAATTTACTTAATATGTAAATAGATGTGTGATAAACAACGTAATAAAAATCTCTCGCCGGAGACAATCTTTTATGCTAGAAGCATTTAATTTTGATTTATTTGTGATAGACCAAGAATGTATTGACCCCGTGTAATGAATTAACCAATTAATTAGCCAAGCTAATTAATTAATTCAATTAGCATACAATAAGCGTGGTAGCACAAACAAATCTCCAACTAAGTTAATATGCAGCGGAAAATAAATTGACATGGTGATTTGTTTATGAATGACGAAAACCTACACGACAAAAACTCTATCTGGCGATTTTAAGGTTACCACTCCCGAGAATCCACTATTATCACAACAAGCGATTACAAGTAAAGGAATCTCAGTACTTTATACCAACCTACAGTTGAACCCTCACCCCAATACCCAATTAAACTTATTATGTAGTGACAATCTCTCCTTTCAATGCACGGCTCCTAATATGTGACTAACTAATTCGATGTGCGGATCCTAGTACGCGGCTTACACACCAACTTAAGAAGGATGTTGGCTGCAAAGTTCTTTAGATTATCAACACGATGAAGATCACGAAGCTCCTTGGTTACAAAACCTTATGGCGTACAAACGCAGCAGCTTCTTAAAGAGAAAGATGAACTAGGACATATGTCTCTGGTTCACAATATGCTTGTGAAAAACTTTTGCATTGAGGTGCATCAGCTATGACAACCCTTAAAACAATCCTTATATATGTTTAGGGTTGTGAGAAAAGAAAAGCCAAACATCTATACACGGATTGGAGTGAAATCAGATCTGAAAAACTGATTTTCTTAAATCTCGATAGATACCCTATCAATCGAGCAACTGTCGAGCATCGGGTTTAAACAGCCTTTTAAACCTTGATAGATACTAGCTGTGGAAATTTAAAATCCAGCACTTATTCACTTGATTCTTGGAAAGATTGCATGGCTTTAACACTTGAACTTGAAACCTTGTTTCTTGAAGCATTAAACACATCCTAAATCTACCCAATTACAAGTAAAGTGCGTTTTGTCAAAGGATTAGCCAATTCTATATTGATATATGTTCCTAACATGATTCACATATGTCCTAACAATCTCCCCCTTTGGCAATTCATGACAAAACAACAACAAACAAATGAAAATATGAGAGAAGTCATAAATCACTTAACTCTTACTTACTTGTTGAATACAATAAAATCTATCCTAACACAAACTCTTGAAAAACTTTGCAAGAAGAGAGTTCATGGCAAGAGAGACTTTGACAACCTGTATTTCTGAAACACTTTAAACAAAACTCATCACGGCATCTTAGTGTGAAACAGAAATAAAAGATTACATACAAATAATAAGAAGCATGTGCATAAAGAAAGAAAATAAACAACACATGAAAAGATAGGTGAAAGAATTGTAATAACATAACATCATAAGTACAAGGTTTGCTATCACAAAGTAAGAACACTGTATCTATATATAAAAGAAGAAAATACATAAGCCCTCACTACATCCCTCAAAATATAAACACTCCCCCTCACAAAAATCTCCTATACTAACTCTCCCCCTATGTACATGACTACTCTCATATCTAAAACTACTTCCTATTTTTATCACGAATGACAAAGGGTAAGTAAATCAAGCAGTCATCTCATCGTCACGAGAAGAGCTAGCATCCTCATCCTTATTATCATCATCGTCGTCAGAGTCACCATCATCATCCTCGTCCTCAAATGTCTCTGGAGAAGGAGAGGGAGACTCTATGAAGCCACCAAAGCAAGCCTGCTGTCAAGCAATACGGTCGATACGGGTGTTCACTTGACACAACTCATCACTTAGTGTGTCAAGGCGAGCATCCATGCGCTACAGCTGCGCCATGACCACCTCGATGGTCACACCACTCGCCGATGAAGAAGGAGCGGATATGGAAGGAGCAGAAGAAGCTAAAGGAGTCGCTGTCTCTGTCCGTGGTCGCTTCAGTCGAAGTTGGGCCTTGCTCTGTCTGACGGTAGCAGTGTTTATGGCACACATAAACAAAAAATGAGGAGACTCAGGATAGGAGACCGAAAAATGGTGAAAAATCTGCATGATAGCCGAAGGAAAAATGAGCTTATCACGGGTCGTCATATCCCTATAGACATCTATGAGGGATAGAATAAAGTGAGGGAAAATCAATAGTGAGTCCCTCAAGGAGGGATAACAAAAATCGAGCACGAGGTTCTGTGATAAAGTTATATTGAGACAATGGATGGAGAACAAATGTTATCACCATGTTAAGGAATCTCGGACCTGGTCACCCTAAGATGAAGGTGTCTCACAGAAAAGAGACAAGAGTTCGTCTTTAGACACAGTCTTAAGACGATCGTAGTCAGGGTAGTCAGGATGCGCTACCCTAGGAACATGTAGCACCTTGAATACAATATCCGGAGTGACTATGATGCGCGTACCTCGAATGCAAGTGACAAAATAAGGTACTGAATAATCGAATCCATGCATATTGGAGTAGAACTCTTGTATGATCACGGAGGGACAAGTGACCAGGATGCCACATAGTGACTCCTAACCCCTACTGTAGATGACAGTGGGAAGGTCAGTATCAAAAAAGTCCGATAGAATGACTTGGCGTTCCGAATGAATGCCTCGTCCTGATAAGTTCTTCGAAAAGTCCTTATGGGCTTTATCATCACAAAACCGGACGTGAGATGGAGTAGAATCAGAGGGGGAAGAAGAAGAAGATGCCCCGGAATGAAGAGGGTTCCGGGATAGGGTGGATTTTTGTTTAGGTGCCATATAGCAACTAACGAAAGAAAGAGAGAGAGAAGGGGACAAACAAAAAAGCACCAACCAGATCAATATAAGAATATAAAGAAATGAAGGTATGTATGCATGAAAAATGCATGAGCATGTGATATGCAACAGTAAAGACATCATGGGCTCAGTCCAATCCAAACCTACCAGCACACATCATTTCAACATAATAATTACACATCTAAAATGCATGAATCATAGTTAAAATGCATATGTGATGCTATGCATGATGATTTAAAATCATTTAAACAAAAACCCGTCCCAAAAATTTCACAAAAACCTCATTAAACATGAAAACCCCCCCAAAAACTTTTCAAAAACCCATAACTTAGGTCAGAAAATATGAAATGCATGATAGAATAGAGAAAAAGGATCATACTAGATGAAGAAAACTTGATTTAGGCTGAAGATCAAGTGGGGTAAGTGAAGAGGTTTAGTTTGAGGTGTTTGGGAGAGAGAGGAGAGAGTTTCTACCAAGAGAAATTGGAGAAAATGAGAAAAGAATCGCGCTAACCCTTTTTATAGAAATCTCAGTTTCCCGATGGATCAAGAGGTGTCAAGAGCTGTCGAGAATTAAAAATAGCGAGATAGAGCTACTGAGGAGCTATTGAGAGGTGTCCACAACAATGTGACCTCGATGGATCGAGAAGCTATCGAGAATCTATTGAGCATACAAAAACTTCCTCGATGGAACGAGAAGTTGTCGAAAAGCTATTGAGATTGAATCTCAAGAAGCTTGATGGATCGTGATTGCGCTAACAGCTATCGAGAAAGGAAGCTAAAGAGCTCGATAGATAGTCTAGTTGTCAAGAGGTGTCCAACAACTGTCAGGATTGCTTAAAAACAGTTTTTCAAAGAAGAGAAAAATACAGACATGAATGAAATCAAACATACTACTCAACCAAAGATCCAAACATCATTTTAAGCTCTCAAAAAGATCTCTCATCAAGAAAATTGATAAGCATTTAGATCCAAAACACACACACATATACACTAAACAGCTCTAACCAATTTTATATTTCAAAAATAAGTCAAGACAGTTTAGTGAGCATACATTAACACATGTATTCCTTGTGATGGCCAAATCACATTTTACCTGCACATGTATCAAGAGTAGCAAAAAAAATATTTCGTGTTGTGTGTGAAAAACATTGCAAGATTGCATAGGTGTCTACATGTTATGACGATTTGACATATGAGAAAATTACTTTAACTCACACACATTCATAACTGCTTGATGGAGACTATCACCTTCAAGATACATCCTATAATTCCCACATCTCCTAGAAGACATGCTTGCAATCATATATAAAGCATTTTTATTCTTTTTTCTTTTATTTTTCTTTGCATATTTTCTTTTGTCAAGCATATCATGCATGGACATATAAGAGAGAGAAAAGAAATAACCAATGATGTTAAGCTTTTGACATTGCACTTTTGCTATGCCGAAGCATACAGATGTCATTTCATGATTGGCGGGCAATAGTGGTGAGATGGTTATTTATGCATTTCTCTTAGGATTTTCTAGTCCTTCTTGTCAAAAAGAGTGATACGAGTGTTAAATACAAAAGATTACTTAATCTTACTTATCACAAACATGAGCCATAAAGCTCACTTGCTTAGTTGTACATAAAGATGCTTATCTAAGTTACAAAAGATACAAAGTTTAGAAAACTTTGTTTCAATGGTCATCCAAGGTACACAAGTACCAATGTATACATACACACATTGTTTTTGTATTTTTCTGATTTTTCAATTTTTATTTTTATTTTCATGAAGAAAAAAAATAAAGCAAAACTAAAACTAAACGAACAAAAACATATTAAACAAAGCAAAGCATAAACTAGATTGGCTCAAAACAAGAAAGCAAATGACACAAGTAATGCATACTCAAAAACAAGAGAGGGAAGAGAGAAAAAAAGTGACTGAATCACTTAGAGCCTTTTTCCTTCCACACCTTGGAAGAACCTTTCCGTTTTGTAAAACCTTGATCCAGCTGTGAGGGGGAAGAATTTAAACCATTCAAGTTCAAAAGGAACATGAGGGCTTTGAGTAGATCTCCAAGATGAGAAAAAGAGGATGGAAACTGATTCTGGTTTCCCAATGAGATCATACTGTTGCTCTGTTGAGTGGCTAATCACTTATAGCAATTAGGTTGAGTATGTCCAACTGCTCCACAATGATGACAGAGATACTGCTTCTTCTGTTTAGGCTTTTGAGTGTTTCCCTTCTTAGCCCTTGGGTTTTTAGTCTCTTTCTTATCCAGCTTAGGGGGTGCTCCTAAGATAGATTTACCATTGTCTACGTTCTCACTAGCCAACACATTTTTCATATCATTGTTCTCAGATTCAACATTATTACTAGGAGAAAGAAAAACAGTAGTACTAGTAGAAGCAATACTAGGAGAAGAGAAATCATACCCTAAACCAGTTCGATCGGAAGCAGATTTTTGAAGACTAAGCATCTCGTCAAGCTTTGCACTTGAAGTCCTCTCCAGCTAAGCTCTAACTTGAAACAATTTTGCCTCAAGCTTATTGGTCTTCTCAGCCAATAAATTATTCTCAAATCTCAATGCTCCAATGGTATGATTGGCTTCATCAAACTTCGTGGAGATTTCTTCTCATTCAAGCTCCACTTTACTAAGCTTCTTGGTGGCCAACTTATACAACTTTTCATGTTTTTTCGAGACCTTGTATAATTTTGCATAGGCTGTGTGGATGTCATCTTGTTCATCCATCTTCTTAAATTTAGACTCCACCAAGTCCTCTTCTTCATCTACATCTTCAACAATCCTCTCAGTAGGATTTACAGTGGCAGTGAAGGCATTTAGGATTCTATCATCCTCATTATCAGAATCATCTTTAGGCTCGGTGTCGCTCAAAGTAGCAGCAAGTGCCTTGCTCTTCCCAATGGTCTTGAGATACATAGGGTATTCTTGTTTCATGTGACCAAAGCCTTGACACCCAAGGCACTTTGGTCGTGAGGGAACAGTGTACTGACCGCCATCCCTCGCGTCCTTCTTTCCTTTGTCTTGGTTCTTGAACTGAGACGAACTGGACTGCTTGTGGTCTTTGTCAAATCCTTTAGCATTGGCATTCTTCATAAACTTTTTGAATTGCCTGGTGATATAGGATTTCATTTTGAAATCTTCATCGTCTGAAAGCTCATCAGTGTCACTGCTCTTGGCCTTCAATGCCATGCTCTTTCCCTTACTAGATTTCCCTATCCTTATCACACTCAACTCATAGGTCTGCAGATTGCCAACCAGCTCTGTCAAAGGAATTTTAGCAATATCCTTTGATTCCTTAATCGCGGTGATCTTGGCATGAAATCTCTTGGGTAGAGATCTGAGCACCTTTTTAACAATCTTGGATTCGGAAATGGTTTCTCCAATATTAAAGGTTTAGTTCACTATGTCCTTGAGCTTGGCATAGAACTCATCGAATGACTCATCCTCCTCCATCTTAATCTCTTTGAAGCTTGTAGTAAGCCTCTGAAGCTTCAAATCCTTGACAACCTTAGTTCCTTCTTAAGTTATCTGGAGGATGGTCCATGCTTCTTTTGTAGTTTCAGTAGAGGACATCTTCTTGAACTCCTCATTCGTGACCGCACTAAATAATGCATTCAATGCCCTGCTATTAAAATTTGACGCCTTTATCTTAGCATCATCCCAATCGGTCGGCGCTTCTTTTGACTTGGTCCAACCTACCTCCACAGCTTGCCACACTTTCTCATCTAATGACTACAAGAAAGCTCTCATGCATACTTTCTAGTATGCATAATTAGTGCCATCAAATAAATGACGTATAATAAGAGATTGTCTTCTATCCATGACAAACAAGGGTCGATGGATCACACAACAAAGATTAACCCTAATCAGAGTGTGCCTGCTTTGATACCACTTGATAGGCCATGAATGTATTGACCCCTTGTGATGAATTAACCAATTAATTAGCCAAGTTAATTAATTAATTCAATTAGCATGCAATAAGCGTGGTAGTACAAACAAATCACCAACTAAGTTAGAGTGCAATGGAAAATAAATTGACACGGTGATTTGATTACGAATAGGAAAAGCCTACACGGCAAAAACTCCACTGGGTAATTTTAAGGTCACCACTTCCAAGAATCCATTATTATCACAACAAGTGGTTACAAGTAAAAGAATCACAGTACATTATACTAACCTACAGTTGAACCCTTACCCCAATACCCAATTGGACTTGTTCTGTAGTGACAATCTCTTATTTCAATGCATGGCTCCCA
Organism: Quercus aquifolioides; assembly: GCA_019022515.1. Taxonomy (NCBI): domain Eukaryota; kingdom Viridiplantae; phylum Streptophyta; class Magnoliopsida; order Fagales; family Fagaceae; genus Quercus; species Quercus aquifolioides. The sequence continues at coordinate 10,937,401 of CM032328.1, forward strand.
ATACGTGACTAACCAATTCGATGCGCGGATCCCAGTACGCGGCTTACACACCAACTTGAAAAGGATGTTGGCTGCAAAAATTTTTAGTTCATCAACATGATGAAGATCACGAAACTCCTTGGTTACAAAACCTTACGGTGTACAAACGCAGCAGCTTCTTAAAGAGAAAGATGAACTAGGGCATATATCTCCGGTTCACAATATGCTTGTGAAAAACTTTTGCATTGAGGTGCATCAGTTGTGACGGCTCTTAAAACAATCCTTATATATGTTTAGGGTTGTGAGAAAAAAAAGCCCAAACATCTATACACGGATTGGAGTGAAATTGAATCTGAAAAACTGATTTTCTTAAATCTCGATAGATATCCTATCTATCAAGCAGCTGTCGAGCATCGAGCTTAAACAGCCTTTTAAACCTCGATAGATACTAGCTGTCGAGATTTAAAATCCAGCACTTTTCACTTGATTTTTGGACAGACTTGCATAGCTTTAACACTTGAACTTGAAGCCTTGTTTCTTGAAGCATTAAACACATCCTAGATCTATCCAATTACAAGTAAAATGCATTTTGTCAAATTATTAGCCAATTCTATATTGACATATGTTCCTAACATGATTCACATATGTCCTAACAATCTGTCAGCACAACATGTTTTGAATGACTATATATTGCTTGATTGTTAGACATGCCATGATGAATCAATGATTTACCATTATAGAATATTGAATAGTAAGTAGTGCTAAATGGCCTTAGCTATGTGCAGCTTTTGTCCTGCAATGTAAGGAAATCATCATTCACATCATTGTCCTATCATCTATGTAATGCTTGTGTAGAAGCATTGATGAGACATTGATTGAGTTTAAAAGAACATGGGTGCTACGACATGAATTAATAAAATTCACAGTTTAAAATTCTTAATTATGTAAGTTTTTACGGTAAGACTTTTGTGATTTTGCCTCTTGTTGTACTTGAAAGTTTTTCCACCTTTCTAAAACTTCCACTTTCAATCAAATTATTGGCTTAAGGTTGTCCATACTCACTTAAGATCATGACCAGGCAAAGCTGAAACAAACCAAAAGACCTATCTCCAAATCGTACCTTAATTAGGTTATACCCAGTCAAAGAGACTTGACTATAATTTAAATTATATTACTAACCTTATCATACAACAAACTTGATTATATATTACTAACTGTATCATCTGAGGCATATTCATCTTTGCAGTAATCAGACTTGAGAAGGCAAGCAACGGTGTTGACAAGGTTGAAAGTTGTAGAAGGTAGCCTGCTAAGATTGGTAAGCCGTCCTGTTTTACTTGCTATCATTGTTGTATTACATCTAGAATTAAAGTTTTCTCATATTCTTCCCATTGGGTTTATTATTTAGCAGGATGTATCATTATCATAGTGGAAAAAGTATACTGGCTGTTGTATGCTAGGAATTGTAGAAACTAAGTGGGCAGGTCTGTTGTTGATCTTACTGACACAAGCTTAAGTGAGGACACTGAACTTTGGAACCATTTTTGTCTGTTATAATTACCTTCTTAAATGATCGTCTTTATTTTGAGGATTTTATTGAATGCTCATCCTGTGAGGGCAGAATTGAGAAGACATATTAGGACTGAGGATTTTTTTTCCCCCTTGACATCTACAGCAATCTGGTTTGATCTGTCCCTTAATATTAATTTCATTCAACCTTACTCGATTCAGGCATGGAAGGGTGTCAAGGGCAATTTAGAGAGCATTTAGTACTTCTCGGTGTCTTTTGTCTTTATTTTTTGGTCTGTGGACTTCTCGGAACAAGGCAACTATGAAGAGAGAGCCTTTCTCTTCCACTTATTTTGTACTCTTTTCTTCTTGTGTAGTTTTTGTTCCTTTGTTTCAATGTGCCAAAAAACGATTTATATGTGTGTGTCGATCGTTGTCATTCTTTCTCAAAAATTAGTATTTTTCAAGGATACAAAAAGTATATTTTAGGGATTAAGTGTGTTTGATGGACCGACTTAGCCTGGGTGAACTCATGATTTCCTAGAGTTTAAACCACATACTTCCTTGCTGTTGATGCAACTCTATGATGCACCACCAAACCTCAGAACTAATTAAGACTGACCATGCTGTTTTATTCTATAGAATTTGTACTATTCTCTATCTTCTCTGCTACTAAAAAAAAATTCAAACCTGACCAAATAACTAAGTGAAATGCGACTTGTTAAATGGGGATACTTGCATAGAGCTCACATTCCCAAATTATCCTTTACAAAAATCAAAATCTATCAAAAAAAAAAAATAAACACCAAAAATAAAATCAATTTAGAAACAACCAGGAACTGCCCAACACTGCAAAAGGATATACTACTGTTGACAAAGTAATGGGCACTGCCCTGCTCATTGCCGCAAGACTCCTCCGTGTTTCCTTGTCCTGAATAGATGAAGAGTATGTTTTTCTCTCTCATTCTTTCACCCCATGTCTTTGGGTACGGATGATTGATGGGCAATCCAAACCTTGTAGATATGAGAATCAATATTCTCTTGGTTTGTACTATACATCCTTGTAATGGATTTGTATGTATAAACAAAGACACTCAAGTGTCAAAATTGGACAATAAAACATAATACTCAATTCTTTTTGCCTCATTACTTAAAAATAAGTTAACATGTATCAAATCTAAAACTTTAGTAAAACTGAAAATTAGTCCCGCTAACTTCAAAGATAAATGACTTCAATCTCTCATGAATGCTTCAAAACCTTTTCTGGCAATGTAGCTTGGCTGGGGCCTATCATCTTGCAAGGTTAGAAAACAAATTTCAATTTGCACAATAACATCCTAGAAGACCAATCCTCTATTTACTAGCAAAAATCCTATATGATTCATTTGGTTTCAAGCGAGATAGACCAGCAATTCGATTGGAATTTGAATCATAGTTGCTATAAGCACTTTTCTAGTACCCCACACAGCCCACACCTTTTGGAATCATAACAGCCCTTATTTCAAGCTTGGTTAAATATAGATTGTGACAAAGGCAACCCAATAGAAGAAAAACTAAATCTACCATAATTCAGGAATTTATCAATCATTTACTGCAATTAGAGCAGAAGTCAAATAAAAAGCCTAGTTGTATACTTGATCGGATGCCCACCATTATCCATAATTGCAAATCAAACCAACCAAATGCTTTAAGAATACTGCAAAGTCATGCTCAAATTTGTAGTGGCAACCGAAGCAACTAAGACAATGCCTATCTATCCAGTATTAACATATGAAGAAGCAATATCAACAAGAGAAATTGTAATATTTGGAAGAAAAAATATGGACTTTGCCAACAAGTGGGATTTTCACAAACTTCTTAATATCAGGTAATTGAAGGGGAATAAAAGAAGAAACAACGCTGTCTATGAGCACATCTTTGGCAAAATCAAGACCCCATTTGAACTGTGCAACATTCACATTGCAGAAGAAGACCACCCAAACCACATCCCCACACCCCAAAAAAAAATCCTCAACAGAAAAACAAAAAAAATTACTCGATGATGAAATATAGCGACATAATAGTAGTACACCTAATGATTACCTGTTGAAAAGAGAGACATTGATGAAAGAAAAAACCTTTAGTTTCTTTCAACTATTATTTGGCACTAGTAGAACTAATTATTCGCAATATCTATGTCTTCTGTAGACAATGCAGTAAGTTCTCAGATGGTGTGTACAACTATGACATTTTAAAAAGAGACAATGCACTCAAAGTTCATTTCTTTTATATCACATTGTTGTCTCAAGTAATTCTATATCTGTGTAACAAGATTCAATGCCTTTTATATTAAACTTTCAAGTTTGAAATTTGAACTTTTTAAAAATTTGAAAGCTAAGGTCGAAGGACCTAATTGGACTCTACCTACAATCTTCCTGCTTAACATTTGTTCACCTTTGGGTTAATTGGAGTTCCATTAAAAGAACCTAAAGCACTTGCAGGCACTTACATCTGCCAGTTAATAGTTCTTAATAATACAAGGCTAATCGTGCTTAAAAAAAATCACTCATGCTTTTATTATATGTTGTATTTCATGTCTTTTTTCTTAACTTATGCAAATCATATGGATTTTTTTATTTTCCAATAAATTATGCTTTTCTTATATACATATATATATATATATATATATTAATATTACAGTAATCATTTCATTTAAAATTGAAACATCACTACAAGAGAAAGCAATGTTACAATTCAAAATTATACATGACTGCACTGTTATAGGCAACAGAGTACAACTCAAGAATTAAAGCCAAGCAGACCACGGAACCAAACAACATGAAAAACCCATAAATCCCATAGCTTTTGAAAGAGAACCAGATCAACACAACCCATGAACCCCACAAAACAGATCTTACTTTCCTTTGCTTTCCCTGCAAACAAACAGAGCTCATTAAAAACTCCATAAAATAAATAAATAAAAAAAGAAAAAAAAGACAGAGATAGAGAGAAACAGAAAACTTACTCGGCAGTGGCGTCGGCGACATTGCAGTTGGGTTGAAAGAGAGCACAAGGAATCGTTGGGGAGAGAGGCCAAGGCAGTGGTTGGTGCGACGACGCGGCGTCACATAAAGGTGATGGTGGTAGCGGCAACAGCGGTGTTGAGAGTGAGAGTTTCCTTTTTGAAATAATTGAGAAACAAAGAGCTGGGTTTAGGATGTGTCTCCACCGTTGGATTAACTTAGGGGCTGAGATTTGACTTGGTTTCCTATTATTTGATGTCAACACTTTATCTTACTTGTCACACTTTTATTGGTTGGGAGTACAAAGTCAGCATGCTGACCTTGTAGTCTAGACTACCTAATAATTTCTCAATAAATCTGATACCACAACTACTTTCACAATTTTGTCACAACTTGTATATGTATAGAGTTATGAGTGGTGTAATTGTGGACCTATATAGACTCACCATATTTTTTTCTACCACATACGACTCATCGTGTACGCAAATTATGGTCAAAGTTGTGATAGCAGACAGAAGACATACTCCGCTAGAAAATAGAGACCTGGAGAGAAAAAAGCCAATAACTTTGATATTTCTTAGGAGTGGAGTGGATATAGAGAAAATCAGCTGCTAATATTAATAGCATTGCTATGCATGTTTTTATCATATGACTTTTGTGCTTTTGACATGCTTTTAAGGAATCTTTCTAACTCTGTGCCTTATTTGGTTGAAAAAGTATACTGGCTGTTGCATGCTAGGAATTGTAGAAACCAAGCGAGCAGGTCTGTTATTTATCTTACGGACACAAGCTTAAGTGAGGACGCTAAACTCTGAACCATTTTTGTAGGACTGAGAAGATATATCAGGACCCATGAATTGTGTCCTTTGTGTGAAAGATAAACCTTAAGCCATTTTTTTTTCCCTCAACATCTACAGCAATCTGGTTTGATGTGTCCCTTAATATTAATTTCATTCAACCTTACTCGATTCAGGCATGGATAAAGTACTTCTCGGTGTCTTTTGTCTCTATTTTATGGTCTATGGACTCTAGGATCAAGGCAATTAACCATGAAGAGAGAGCCATTCTCTGCCACTAATTTTGTACTCCTTTCTTCTTCTGTAGTTTTTGTTCCTTTTTGTTTCAATGTGCCAAAAAACGATTCATGTGTGTGTATCGATCCTTGTCATTCTTTCTTAAAACATTAGTATTTTTCAAGGATACAAAAAAGTATATTTTAGGGATTAAAGTGCATTTCATGGACCGACTTAGCCAACGTGAACCCCATGACTTCCTAGAGTCTACTCCATCCCTATCGATACTTCCTTGCTGTTATACTATTCTCTATCTTCTCATTCAAACCTGACCAAAGAACTGAGCGAAATATGACTTTTTAAATGTGGATACTTGCACAGATCTTACATTTCCAAATTATCCTTTAAAAGAAAGTCACAAACTATCAACAACAAAAAAAAACACAAAAAATAAAAACAACCAGGAACTGGCCAACACTGCAAAAGGGTATATACTATAGTATTAACAAAGTCGTGAACTTCAAACAATTAATAGTAAGTTGTAATGGAGCAGAGCTGGTAGAGAGAAACTAAAATAGTCAATAACTTCGATTTTTTTAGGAGTTGATTAATTATCCGGTCCCACGAGTAAAGACAATTCCAATAACGAAACTTCCTACAACTTTCCTCAACTCTCCAACATAAAACTATAATAGTTTTCCTCCAACACAGTTTTTTTTATACCACCAATTGTTCAAGCCTACTCAAATCCTCAAGGTCCTCTCTCTTCTCTTATGCAATGTATTGTGTGAATTCTCTGTTTTATTTCTTTCTTCTTCTTTTTTTTATATATATTTATTTATATGTTTCAATTTCTCTTTGGATTTTTTCCTGGATTTTGACTTTTGTGTTTCACTTTTTGTTCTATAGTATCTGAATTTCTCCTCTTATACAAACTTTGATTGTTAAATTACAAACGTTTTTCTCTTAATAATCATATTATGTGAAAAGCTAACTGTAAGCATATTCGGGAATAGTGGTAAATCTGACATAATTTGTATTCTTAAACTAAATGGATTCATCATTTTAGTTTTGAAAAGGGGAAGGGTTTTTCCTGTATATAGATAGGATCACTAAAAACACAGAGGATGTTTTTGTAATGATTTAACCTTAGTTAAATAAATTTCTGCATAAAAAATAATAATTATAATAATGTGAGTTATCCACTTTGTTTTTTTTTTTTTTTTGAAAGGAGTTATCCACTTTGTTTAAATCCACAACTTAAATTACTTTTTTGGCTACCTATAAATAATAATTATAATATTGTGTACGTAACATTTCTTATAAAAAATATATATATATTAACTTCACCGAAAACAGGGGATGTGAATTGCCAAGCAATGCTAGTATCACCTCAAAATTCACACGAATCTACAATACCCAATTTCCCTACAACCCCTCACTTGGGCCTATCGCTACCCACTAGCTTCTTTTCTTCTTATTCTTTTTTTTTTTTTTTTAATCAAATGGTACATGTGCGAGGGAATTGGCAAATTGAGTGTTGTTGTGAGATTATTGTGAATTTTGTTGTGAGCTTAGTTTTATTAATACCTCTCACACACATTCTTCATAGTGGTATATACTTGTACTTTTGTTTTTTCAAATTAATTCTCGCCTTTTTTATTAATCTTATTTTGCATATACTTGTACTTTTGATTGATTTATTTCTAAATTCTAAGTAGTATATTGCTAGTTGCAGTTAGCTTCGTTATTTGCACTTATTCCATCAAGGGCATCATTGAAGATTGTTGAACTTCTTGTCTTTTTTCTCTTGATTGCACGTAAGTCACTGTTTTTCTTCGTAATAGGCTGTTTGGATGGCTTTTTTTCATCACTCAATTTCTGTCACTCAATTTCCATCACTCATCACTCATTACTCATCACTCATCACTCATCACTTAAAATACCCTACCCGTTTGGCACCATCACTCACTTGTCATCACTCAATATTTTTCACATTGTTTGTGAGCCCCATACCTGTCACTCAATGCAGCTTTTTTTTTTTTTTTTTTTTTTAGTATCACCGAACCCAGTGAAAAAAAAAAAAAAAAAACCTAGATCAGATCATCAAACCCAGTGAAAGAAGAAGAAGAAAAAAAAAAGGAAGAACTGAAGACCGAACCAGTGAAAGAAGAAGGAAAAAAAAAAGCAAGAACTGAAGATCGAACCCAGTGAAAAGAAAAAGAAAAAAGAAGGAAGAACTGAAGACCGAACCTAGTGAAAGAAGAAGGAAAAAAAAAAAAAGAAAAAGGAAGAACTAAAGACTAAACCAGTGAAAAAAAAAAGGAAGAACTGAAGACCGAACCCAGGAGAAGAAAGGGGGAAAAAAATGTCAAAAGGTGCGGCTGTGGGTCCCTCCATGTGTGTTTAATTACAAAAATGTCATTAAGTTATGAATTATGGAAACTGAAAATAGCTAAAATGTGTTTTCAGTTTCCATAACTCATAACTCAAAAATCAGAGAATTGAGTGATGGAAACAGAGTTATGGTGGTGCCAAACGGACTTCTAGCTATGGGTCCCACCATTTTTGAGTTATGAGTTATGGAAATTGATGAACCAAACAGCCTCAGTTTTGTTGGTTGGTACATTATCTTTTTTTCCCTTTCCTTTGAATTAACTGTCTCTACATATTAAATAAATTGAACTCATGTATAGATCACAATCACAATTATTAGTCTAGCTACATGTAGCATCTAGCTTTCTCGAAGGTTTTATGCTTTTGTTTACTAACCTTCAACCAAAAAAAATGCTCTTTTTTCTGTTTAAGATTTCAGCTGATTTTTTTTTTCTTCTCTGCTCCAAAATTTGTATTATTTTAAAGTAAAATAACAATTATAAAATAAAATAGCAATTATAAAATTTATTATAATGATTTGTATTAGCATTTTTGTGGAAATTGTTAATGTGATTCTCATAAACAACAAACTTCGAATAAAATTGCAATTAGTGAATGTTCAAAATTTCAAACATTTGGAGCTTAAGCAAAACTTACTTAGAGCATTCTCATAAAGAGTTTTAAAAATTTTAGCATTTAGCATCTAAAAACCTAACTTTATAGCATTTAACACATCACTTTACAATACTCATAACATCAAAACTTCTATTTTTTTTACCATTTCATTTAAATATTCTTTCTTTATTATTTTTTATTCTTCCTCTCTCTTTCTCTCTCTATCTCTCCCACACACAAAAAAAAAAAGAAAAAAAAAAAAAAAAAAACCTCCACCATCACCCCTACCAGCTAGATCCACCTGCAACCACAAACAACAGCAGAAAAAAATCAGACCATCGGACCCACGATAGCCAAATCCACCTGCAACCACCACAAACATCAACAACCAGATTCATCGCCCCCACAACCCCATCGGACCCACGACCCACTACAATCAACCCACAACCCCATCAGACCCACAACCCCATCGGACCCACAACCATCGACCCATGATCCCATCGGACCCACGACCCACTACCCAACCACCCAAATCGAACCAACAAACTACCGCACTGTGACCTAGGAACCAATCAATTCACAAGAGAGAGGGAGAGTGAGAAAGAGGAGAGAGAACGAAAGGGAGAGTCTGAGAAAGAGAACGAGAGTGATGAGAGTGAGATTGAGTCTGAGTTTGAGGAGAGAGAGAATTAAAAACATTAAAAATTTTATAACATCTTGCTACAGTGCGCTCTCATTTTTGAGAGCTCACTGTAGCAAGATGTCAAAATTTTTAACATATGGCATCTTTGATGGAGTAGGTTTTTGTGGTTTCAGTTGCTAAAAATAGCATTTTAGCATTTATAACACCCTTAATGAGAATGCTCTTAGTAATTGTGGATATGCAAGATTTCCTCTTTGACCAAATAATTCTACTGAGTTCTTGAAATATCCAAATATCATCTACATTCTTCATAATTGATTCATGGGCCAATTAAAAAGGATATATATTTGCATTAGTAGCGGTTTTGGTAATTTGCTTAAGCTATCATAAAGGGAATATTTTTTATTTGTGATTTTGATTTGACTGTCAAACTTGATGGGAAAACATGCTTTAAGATGCCTACAATTAATTAATATTGATGCTATACATGTATATTTGTCATTTGCAGTTTTGACTGTAAATTTGACGGGCAGGTTGATTTACTTGATTGAGATTGAGATGCCATTTTTTGACTATTTGTTTGAAATTAATGCTAATCACGAGGTTTTTCTTTTAAAAATATAAATAAATAATTTAGGAGACTCAGAAGTCATATCCTTCATTAGGGAGAAATAATAATAACAAAAATTGTAACGTGTATTACTACGAATATTTTCATGAAGAGGTTAATTGTTTAGATAATAAAGTCTTGGGATTTAATTTTATTAATAAAGCTTAGAGTGCAATTATATTTATATAAAGGGTTAATTGTTTAGATAATAAAGTCTTGGGATTTAATTTTATTAATAAAGCTTAGAGTGCAATTATATTTATATAATAGTATTAAATATAATTAATAATAACTTTAGACTTGTCGAGAGTTGACAGATAAGCCCGAAGCCCATTGGAACTAGAGTTTTATTTGTCCCTTTGGTCCCGTCCCAACCCACACACTAAAGCCCAAAAGGCTAGCCCAATTAGATAATCAGTTGTTTATTTAATAAGAGTTATTAAATAAAGTAACTGTTTTTGACAATTAAAAAACGTACGTACAATTAGAAGAGAAGTATACAGTTTTCTCTAAAGACATTCTCTCTTGAACAAGTGCGTACGTAACTAATTGAGAGACCACACATTTTGGACATATATGGAATTAGGGTGAAGATTGAAGGTCTTCCCAAGTTCAAACTTCTTTTGTTTTGAATTTCACTTCATCAAGGTACACTTTTCTATTCTTTGTTTTTAAAATTCTAGATATTCTATGTTATTTCACATGAATGAAGTAGATCCTTATGTTGCTTCCGCTGTGGGTTTTGATGAGATGCAAAACCAGTTTTTCCAACACAAGCCAATTCGCATCCTCAAGGTCTTCTCTCTTCTCTTATGCAATGTTTTGTGTGAATTCTCTGTTTTATAAATGTTTCAATTTCTCTTTTGGATGATGAGAAAGCAGAGGGAAAGGAGAGGAATATACAGATTTTTTTCCGGGGTTTTGACTTTTTGTTTTATAGTATCTGAATTTCTCCAGTCTTATACCAACAGTGATTGTTAAATTACAAACACAGAGGATGCTTTTGTAATGATTTAACGTTACTTAAATAAATTTCTACATAAATAATAATCCTAATAACGTGAGTTATCCACAAACTAGTGGCAGTGATCCATAAAAAGTCAAAACCCCTTATCCCAAAGATAAGGGGTTTTGTGTGAATAACTCACGTTATCTTCTTATTAGCAATGAGTTTCAAGGTCTCCTCCTTCTCTCTCTTCAACGCCTCCTCTCTCATGACATCAGCGTAAGTCCTGAAGATGTTGGGGCCTGGCTACTCTTACTTCAAAGTCTCATAAACATTTTTGGTTTCTACTTTTGGCCAACTCTTCTAAGTTCTAACATAATTGTATCTACACACCTTTATGGACTAGTTTATGCCTTTGGCACATGTCTGCATAGACTGCATGCAATCATTAAAAGTGACAAATCCTTTTCTTCTGCAATTATATAATAGGAATTGAATCATGTATTGTTTCTAAGATGTTATTTAGCTTTACCATCACTATTGCAAATTCATTTCTCAAATTTGTAAGATTTCACTTTTTATACAGGTCCATCTCTTTTATTCTATCCTCTCAATCCCTCCTCAAATGAAAAATCCATATCAAATTATTCCTTTCTTCTCTAATTTTTTTCCTTTTGATTTTTCTTTCAATTTTAATTGAAAACTACCTTTTTATTTTAAATCTTTATTGTAGTTCAATACTTGCCTCCAAAATATTTCCAATGTCTTCCATTAGCTCTCAAAAGTCCTCCTCTTCGTCATCATTTTCATCTTCAACACCTCAGTGGAAATATGATATCTTTCTTAGTTTTAGAGGTGAGGACACCCGCGCTAATTTTACAGACCATCTATATGTTGCTTTGAAACAAAGGGGCATAGTTATCTTTAGAGATGAGGAAAATCTTGAGAGAGGAAAATCTATTTCACCGGAGCTCTTGAAAGCAATAAAAGGATTGAGATTTGCAATTGTCATTCTCTCAAGAAACTTTGCGTATTCAACATGGTGCTTGGATGAACTTACAAAGATAATTTGATGCATGAAAGAGATGACCATGACTGTTTTGCCAATATTTTATTACGTGGACCCATCTGATGTACAAAAACAAACAGGCACCTTTGCCCAAGCCTTTTCTAAACATAAAGAATGTTTCAAGGAAGACATAGAGAAAGTGCAAACATGGAGAGTCTCTTTAGAAGAAGTGGCAAATCTCAAAGGGTGGCACCTACTGGATGGGTATCCAATTTGACATATTACTTGCTTTTAAATGTTCAAACTTCAAATAAATACTCTTCTTATCTTAAGCTGTGTTTTGAACTTTTAAGTAAAGCGACATAAATGTTCACACTTCATTTTTATTTTGAATTGATCTAATTAATTTACATTTTTGTATTTCTTTCAATTTTTTCTTGCACTAAGTTATTTACAATTTCTTGGTTTAGCCAACAAAATAAAACATTGGATGTCTACTTTCTATTTTGGTCCAATTTATGGGTGGTATGCACTAGATTTCATTCTCTCTCCATTGCAGGTTTGAGGCACAACTTATCCAAAATATTGTGGAAGAGTTATGGCATAAATTGAGTTATGTATTCTATGAAGATACTGAAGAACTTGTAGGAATAGAATCTCGAGTGAAGGAATTGGAGTCATGTTTGGCTATAGGATCCAATGATGTTCGCATTATAGGGGTTTGGGGGATGGGGGGAATAGGAAAAATAACTCTTGCTAGAGTTGTTTTTCATATGGTTTCGAACAAGTTTGAAGGTTTTTGCTTTCTCCCTAATGTCAGGGAGATTTGTGAAAAAGATGGTTTAATTCCACTACAACAACAACTTATTAAAAAAATATTAAATGAAAGTATAAGTATACAAGATGTTGATGAGGGAGTTTTCGTGATCAAGAATAGATTCCGTCATAAAAGAATTCTTCTTGTTCTTGACGATGCAAATCAATTAGACCAGTTAAAAAAGTTAGTTGGGAAGCATAATTGGTTTGGTTCTAGTAGTAGAGTTATCATAACAACAAGGGACAAGCATTTACTACGTATACTTGAAGTAGATGAAATATGCGAAGCTGAAGGATTGAGTGATGATGAAGCTCTTTATCTTTTGAGTTTGAAAGCTTTTAATAAAGACCATCCACCCAAAGATTATCTAGAGGTATCCAAAGATGTCGTACAATATACTAAAGGTCTTCCTTTAGCTATTGAGATTTTGGGTTCTTTTTTGTTCAATAGAAGCATCAATCAATGGAAATGTACATTAATTAGGATTAAAGAATTTCCTGAACGTGCAATTCTCCAAGCACTTAAAATAAGTTATGATGGACTACACGAAACGGAGAAAAAAAATATTCCTCTAGATTGCATGTTTCTTTAATCATGAGGACAAAAATAGTGTAGTAAAAAAACTAGATTATCTTGGCCTTTACCCTGCTATTGGATTCAAGGTTCTAGTTGAGAAATCTCTCATAAAAATGAATGACCTTCGAGTGTGGATGCATGATTTGCTACAAGACATGGCCAGGAAAATAATTCATGAAGAGTTTCTTGAAGAGCCTGGAAAGCGTAGCATTCTATGGTCATTTGAAGACATTAACAATGTGCTAACAAAAAATATGGTAAAAGATTATTTAGAAAACTTGAGCATATATCCTATCATATTATTCAAAAAGTTCAACTTAGTGTAGCTTTGGTAATAATACGTTTTGCAATTCACTAATCCATTTTGTTCATGATTATTAGGGAACAGAAGCAATTCAAGGCATAGTCCTTAAGTTGCCTGAATCAAAAGAGGCAAATTGGAATCTTGAATCTTTTTCAAAGATGCATCATCTTAAATTGCTCATAATTAGTAATGTTCAACTTCTCCATGAACCTAAACATCTTCCTATTAGCTTAAGATTTCTTGAGTGGAGTAGATACCCTTCAAAATCTTTGCCATTAAATTTCCAATCAAATGAGCTTGTTGAACTTTACACGTGTGGTAGCTGCATTGAGAAACTTTGGAAAGGAGCAAAGGTAATTTAAGCATCCTTGTACTTATTTATATTTAAGTTCCATTAAACTGTAGGGATTTGTTGAAGCTAATTGTTCTTTTTTAGGTTGCTTTTAATAGTCTTTTGAGAAGTTGAAAATCATCCAAATGAAAGAGTCTCCATACCTTAAAGGAACCCCTGATTTGATCAGAGCCCCAAATCTTAAGAAAATGGTTCTTAAAGATTGTTTAAATTTATGTGAAATTCACCATTCAATCTGATTTCTTAAAAGGCTTATTCTTCTTGATCTAAAAGGATGCAAAAACTTGAAAACTCTTCCGAACAAGTTTGAAATGGAGTCTCTTAAGGTTCTTATTCTTTCTGGTTGCTCAAAACTAAAAAAGATTCCAGAATTTGGAGAAAACATGTAACATGTATTGAAGCTTACTTTGGGTGGAACTGCTATTACTAAACTGCCCACATCAATTGGGCATTTGACTGGCCTTGATTTATTGGATATAAGAGATTGCAAAAGTCTTTCATGTCAGCCAAGTAGCATTTTTAATTTGAAGTTGCTTGAAGGCGTGAATATTTCAGGATGCTCAAAACTTTAGAGACTGCCTAAGAATGTGGGGAATGCTGAAAGTGTAGAGGAGCTGGATGTGAGTGGAACTGCTATAAGAGAGGTGCCTTCTTCCATTGGTCTCTTAAAAAATCTTAAAGTGCTATCTTTGAATGGATGTAAGGGGTTCTCATCATTTGATTCTACATCTTGGTATGATCTCCTCCCTTTTTCTTCAAGGCCAAAAATTGCAAATCTCGTGGGATTGTCTTCTCTATTGGGTTTGTGTTCTTTGACTAAATTGAAACTAGAAGACTGCAATCTCAGGGTAATCCCCGATGATATTGGTTGCTTATTCTCTTTAGAAGAAATATATCTAAGTGGAAATAGTTTTGTTTACCTTCCTGACAGCATCAGTCAACTATGCAAATTGAGAACAATGAATTTGAAGAATTGCACAAGTCTTCGATCATAGCCAAAGTTTCCATTAAGTATCATAAGTATTTCGGGAAATGGTTGTACCTCACTGGAAACAGTACCAGATCTACGAAAACCTAATTCTTTATGTGAGGTAGAGCTTTGGCTTTCAAATTGCAGTAAACTGGCTGACAATAAAGATGTCATTGACATGTTTTTTGCAGTGATAAGAAAGCAACTTCAGGTCTCTCTCTCTCTCTCTCTCTCTCTCTCTCTCTCTCTCTCTCTCTCTCTATGTGTGTGTGTGTGACGCGCGCGCGTGCATGTTTGTGTTATAAACAACCTGCTTTGTATGTTTTAGGGAATCTCTCTTCATGGTAGATATGACACTCAAGCTTTCAATTGGAGATATGACATGATTATTCCTAGAAGCATAATTCCGAAGTGGTTTAGGCATGAAAGTATTGGGGCTAAAGTGAATATAAAAGAACCTTCTTCTCATTTGTGTGATGAGTGGATGGGGATTGCTGTTTGCGTTGTATTTTCTTCTCTTCTCAAATTTTCACTATCATGTCTGTTGATAGCAAATGGAAAAGTAATGTCTACTATAATAGACAAGGTTGGCGAAATTGTTGGTTTATCAGATCATATTTGGCTATGTTATTTGCTTCCTCAATACTACGAGGAGGAGGACATAAAATTACTGAACAAATGTGAAGCGAATGAATTGAGCCAGATTGGCATTAAAATTGAAACCCATGGTTCAAATGTGGAGGTGAAGAAATGTGGGTTCCAAATGGTATACAAGAAAGACATAGAAGAACTCGACCAAACTATGGCTCAGAGTAGCAACACCAGCATCATTCCTTATGAGGAATTGGATGTTCTCCATCATAATTTCAACAATTTGGCAGTGGTAGCGGAAGGTAAAAAAGCAAAGCAAATTTGTGACGATTACGATGGTGATGTGGCACACCTCACAGAATTTATGCCCCATCGTGACTCTAATTGTGAAAAGTACTTTGAATGTGGCGAGGAGATCAGTGATTAGCTGGAGTCTAGATGGAATTGGAAAATGGGTTCAAATACTCTGTAAGTCAATGAATCCAAATTAATTCCCATTTTTTCTCTTGATTACCTGTAAGTCATTTGTTAATCTTAGTTTTGCTAATTGCTGCTTTATCTTTTGGCATATATTGCTAGGTGTAGCTTAGCTTCGTTACTGGCACTTATTCCAACAAGGGCATCATTGACCAAATAATTTAAAAGAGTTCTTGATATATCCAAATATGATCTACATTCTTCATAATTGATTCGTGGGTCAACTGAAAAGGATCAATATCGGCATCAGTAGTGGTTTTGGTAATTTGCTTAAGCTATCATAATTAGGAAGCTAAGTTTGTAACTATATGTAAACAGATGTGTGATAAACAACTAAATAAAAAACTCTTACCGGAGACAATCTTTTTTGCTAAAAACGTTTAATTTTGATTTATTTGTCACTACAACATGTTTTGAATGACTATATATTGCTCGATTGCTAGACATTCCATGACGAATCAGTGATTTACCATAATAGAATATTGAATAGTAAGTAGGACTAAATAGCCTTAGCTGTGTGCAGATTTTGTTATGCAATGCAAGGAAATCATCATCCACATCATTGTCCTATCACCTATGTAATGCTTGTGTAGAAGCATTGATGAGACCTTGATCGAGTTTGAAAGAACATGGATGCTATGAACATGGAAGCATTGATGAGACCTTAATTATGTAGAAGCACTCCTGTTTTACTTGCTATCATTGTTGTATTACATCTAGAATTAAAGTTTTCCCATATTCTAATTGATGCCTTGGGCAAATGTCTGCGTGCAATCGTTAACATTTTAGGACATTACATAAGAGATTTGTTTCTTTGCATGATTCCTTTTCATTTCTCCTATTAAAGCAAAAAAGAGTAATTGACTTAACCATCTAATGGCTCTAGCAGTAACTACTGTATACATTTTTTTTTTTGTTTGTGCGTAGACAAGATGTGTCTTTTGAGTCACGTTATATAAATTTCCAATAGAAAGACTTTGCTCAAATGGGTTAGAAGGGTAATGATAAGAAGAGAAATGAAGTTTAGAATAGCTTCTCTTGTTTGTTAATGTAATGATGAAAATTACATAAAGAGTTCTAATTTAATAAGGATCTAAGGAAAAACCATCTAGCCTTTTCAAGCATGCAGTAGTGAATTTTTGCTATGTTAACATGAGCTTTTGGTTTCAGCTGAGGAACGTAAACAGCAGTGGAGAATTCATAACACTAGATAATGTATTGAGAAATATAATTAGTGCTTAGAGGGGGACGAGTCATTAGTGAACTTATTAAAACCCTTATATAGCTCATGACACAAATCCATTTGCAAAGTCAAGAATTTTGAATTCTATATTACATTTCAATCCTCAGTTATCATTATTCATTTTTTAAAAACGGTTACATCTCATTTTTTACAAATGGTTACCTCTAAAATCAGCAATAATGTCTTCAACTGCCTTTTGTTCATCCAAAAAAAAAAAAGTCTTCAACAGAAAAGTAAGAAGTAAGAACAAAATTTAAGAAAAGTTTCAATCAATTGCAGAACAAGTGAACCATCCAATTTCATGTTAGGTTATGGTGCTTCCACATTAAGCACTTAATTTATGTATTTAGTTATTTTCAGTCCTCGGGAAACAAAAACAGCTAAAATAAGATTCTAAGATTCACATTTCTATATTATATATATTCCTTCATATTTTTAGCTACAAAACTTATGCTAAAGGATTTTCAATACAAGTTTTCTACTTGGGGATCAATCAATTTTTAAGACCAATGAGCATGAATTTTAAATAAACTAAAAATACTTATAAATATGAGCAACCTCATTGCAATTCAAATGAAAATTCACAATAGTGATTAGTGAGCCTATTCTAATCATTTAGCTAACCAATATATAAACTTATTCTCCTTCTCATTTAACATACATACAAAGCCAAACAACTCAAACTAAGATTCAATTCAATTCTTTGACTTTCCTTCTATTTTTCTCAACTTTCTCAGCAACCAAACCGATAATAATGAAGCCAATAAGATTATATTCACATTTCTATCCTTTTCATTCTACTTACATCACAAAACCAAACAAGTCAAATAGTAAGGTTCTTTCCTCAATTCAATTCTTTTACGTTCCTTCTCTTTTCCTCAATTTTCTCGGCTACCAAACAGAGAGTAAGGAAACCAATAAAACCTTAACAACGAAACAAATATCCATATCACAGAAAATAAGCTCAAGAATGGAATCAAATCACAAAAACAAAAGCCAAGCACCATTGAAATCACAAAACCAAATCAGCAAATAGAGAAAACAATCAAACTCCTCAAATCAATTCTTTTCCTTTATATTATTCACTTTTCATTGCTTTTCTCAGCTACCAAACACATCCTAATGCAACTCCAATTTGCACGTACAAACACACTACTTCCAAGATCTACACAACAAATTCAACTAAAATGCATCGTTTAATTGCCAATACAACACCTATTAACACGATCATGATTAACTCTTAGTTTCTCATTCTTTCAAAAAACAACGAAAAAATAAACTAAAGGCACAAGATTTAAAATCAAACACTTTATTTTTCCTTTTCAATTATTTAATTTTCCTTGGTTTTCTAAGTAACCAAATGTAACGTGAACAAAAAAAAAACTAAATTCTACCAAAATTTTTATTTAAAAAAATATACAAAAATGAAAAGATTGAATAAAATAATTAATACCTGTAATTTCTATATGAGTGTACGATTGAAAATTAAGGGATCAAGCTGATCTCTTTGAGCTTTGGAAATAGTGAAGAATGAAAGAGTGGAAATAGAGCTACTCCATACTATTTTTTTCTTTTTTTGGTGGTAATTTTAGATTAACAGAATGGGTATACGTGTCATTTTGAATATTTGACGGTGGATTTGGTGGTTTATGTGACAATTAATAGTAGATTAGTGGTTTTTTTTTTTAGAAGCATTAGATTAGTGGTGTTTTTATAAGTGTCCATTTGAGTAAACATTTTTTTTTAAAAATATATATAATTTCAATACTTATAATGAGGGAAGAAAGATTTTAAGGTATCTGTTGAAAATACTGGCTCTTGGAAGTTGAGTTGAGTAAACTAAACACTACTAGTAGTATATCCTCGAATTAATTGAAAATTTTAAGCAAAATAGATAAAATATTTTATAAATATTATCAAATTGTATTAACAATTAGTTAATGAGCCACTTAATGAAATGTAGAGGATTTTATTCATGAGGTTTTTTTGGAATTTGAACCTAAAACCCTTATGAAGAAAGTCAAAAGATTAGATGAAAAAAGAAAAAAGAGTAAACCATAGTTTTAACTAAGTGGATTCTGAGCTAATTTTTTATTCATGTTTTTCTAGAGGAAAAAATTTATTTAAGTCCATTGAATTCTAATGCGTCTCCTAATAGAATTCTCTTCATTTTATCAATTTTATGGTTAAGATTTCTATTTATTCAAGTCCACTTATCGCAACAGATTACACAACTTCCAGCACAACTTGCCACATGGCAAAAAGTTGTGGTTCTAGTATTTTTTTTCCTATGGAATACCTATGGATTTAGATAATAATATTGTAATGATTTGTGGTGAGTTGTAGCAAAACTAGTGTAATTTGTTATGGTTTTAGCAATTTTTTCCAGTGAAATACCTATAGATTTAGGATAATTATATTGTAATTATATGGTTTAGTGGATAAACAAAGTTCTTATTTCTGTTTTCTACCATGTAGTTAGGGGTTGAAGAGGAGGTAGAATTAGATTATGTATCGGGTGCATGTATCGTCCCACTTCAATGTAAAAGGGGCAATGCATGCATTTGATGCATAGTATATCTTCTTATGAGAGGAAAAGATAGATGTATGTTGTCATTCCATTGGCCAACTTTAATTAAACGTTAGAAGGGCCTTACGTGTCCTCTTTCTATTTAAAATGTTCACTTAGAGCATTCACAGCAGTGGTGCTAAATAGCTATATTGCTATTTTTTAGCACCACTGACCACAAAAATCAGTTGCAGCAGTGGAGGGATAAGCAAAAAATTTAGATGTTCAGCTACAGTGCACATCTATCTTTAGATGTGCACGGTAGCGCAAAGCTAAAAAAATATAATGTATTTTATTTAACTTCTCTCCCCCTTTTCCATTAAAATATTCGTTCTCTCTCTCTCTGCCTTCTCTTTCTTTTCGTCTCAGACTCAAGAGTCTCAGCCTCTCTCTTCCTTCTCTACCTCTTCGCTCTCTTTTCTCTCTTCTTTTCGCGTGATCGGCGATTGGGTCGGTGGGTTTCGTGGATGGCGTGGGTCGATGGGTTTCGTGGATGGCGTGATCGGTGATTGGGTCGGTGGGTTTTGTGGATGGCGTGGGTCGATAGGTTTCGTGGATGGCGTGATCGGCGATTGGGTCAGTGGGTTTCGTGGATGGCGTGGGCTAGTGGGTCGGCGATGGAGTGGGTTAGTGGATCGGCGATGGAGTGGGTTAGTGGATCGGCGATGATTGGTCTGGAGCATAAGATAAATAGTGGGTCGACGATGGCGTGATCGGCGACGGCGATGGCGATGGCGATGGCTGGTCTTCTCTCTCTCGATCTAGCTCAGATGGTGGGTTTGATGGTGGTCTGGGTTTGTGTAGTTGTTGGTGGGTGGTTGTTCTTTGGCAGTGGAAAAGTGGATTGTGCCGTTTGTGTAGTTGTTGTTGGGTGTTGTTCTTTGGCAGTGGTTTTTTTTTTTCTTTGGCAGTGGCTGTGGATTGGATTGTGCCGTTTGTGGTGTTTTTTTGCTAGTAGTATGTATTATTGTTTTTTGGAGTGGACTGGTGGTGGTGGTGCTGGTGGTGTTGGTGGTGGTTGTGGCTGTGAAAAAAGATTGGAGATTTAGTTTTTTTTTTTTTTTACTTATTCCTGCTGTGGACCGGTGGTGGTGGTGGTGGTGGTGGTGGTGTTGGTGGTGGCCGATGGTAGAGGTATTTGTAGTTGGTTTTTTTGGGTAGTGGGATATATTATTTTATTGTAGTAGTTATATTATTTTATTGTGTTGAAAGTTAAAATAGATCCACTGCTGCAGCATGTATGTAGGTAAAATAGATAAAGTAAGTTTTGATGGTGCTAAATAGCTAAAATTATAGATCCACTGCTGTGGATGCTCTTACAAGGTCATTGGGGGCAAACTTCTTGTACAATTGGGTCTCAACTATGTTTGGGATAGTCACATTTGGGCCTAGACAAGCCCAGCGAGTAAGACAATTTATGGGTCTGATGAATGATTTTGTGGATGATTATGAACTATAGTAACTGGATATTTTCTCAAAGATTCCATGGAAATGCCAAGCCTATAACACGCCGAACCTAAAAGGAAAAATGTGGCTATCAACTATCAAGTAAATAAAATAAAATAAATTTGGCTACTAAAGCATTTCCAAGTGCCTACTAAAATAAAATTGTCCCACGTTGCTTAAGAAAGTATGTTGTGTGTAATATAACTTGTCACACCCTCCTTTAAAAGTTACCATAGTTTTTGAGGGGAGTTGTGATGTGTCTTTGTGTTAGATCCCCTTTCTCTCTCCCTTGTGTGTGTGTTTGTTTCTAAAAAAAAAAAGAATAGGTAATTGTTCCACATTACTTAAGAGAGTGTGTTGTGCGTAGTATAACTTGCCCCACCATTCCTTAAAAGTTACCATGACTTTTGAGTGGAGTTGTGGTGTGCCTTTGTGTTGGAACCCTCTTTCTCTCTCCCTTGTGTGTTTGTTTCTTAAAAAAAAAAAAAACAAAAAAAAGTGCCACCAGCTTTTTAAAAGCATAGTTGAACGGTAAAAATAAGATGTACAGAAGTCAAGAAAAGTGAGCTTAATAATGGTGGATGACTCACATGGTGTGTCCTATTTACATCATTACACTGGGCAAAGTACTCTCTCTCTTTTTTCCTCTTCTTTTCGATTGATCTGTAAACTATTGAACATAATGGGGGTTTTTGAGAAATTAACTACAAAACCCAAACAATATTATTAGTTAGGCAACGTTTCAAACATATTGCATTTCTAACAATTCGACTTCAGAGGAGTCGATTTTACTGTTCATATAGCCTATTTTTACTCATTTTTTATACATAGAAATCGACTTCAGCGGAGTCGGTTTCAATACAAAGAAAACGACTCCAGTGGAGTCGTTTTCTTTGTATTGAAAACGACTCCAGTGGAGTCATTTTCTTTGTATTTCATTCACTGTGTGCAGATTCAAAGAAATTCACGTCATTGCTCCCTGAAAAAAAACCTCACAACCTTCAAATCCAAACTCACAACCTTCAAATCCAAAACGGAGTCCTCCACTGATCCGATCCGATCGCCGGGGTTTGGTCAGAATCGGCGCCTGGATTCTTCATGCTTCGCCGTCGGTGTTGCTGGGTTCGTCGGGGTCTGGTGAAATCGGCGCCCGAGTTCGTCGGCGCCTGCTTGCTGGTCGGTGTTGCTGGTCGGTGTTTGGGTTCGTCGGCACCTGGGTTCTTCGTGCTTCGCCTGGGTTTGCTGGGTTCGCTCGTCGGTGTTGCTGGTCGGTGTTCGTCGGCGCCTGGGTTCTTCGTGCTTCGCCTGGGTTCGTTTGCTTCTCTTCTGTGACAACACAACTGAAGCTTAACTGTGTGGCATTGGGTTTTTGGGCAAATCGACTTCAGTGGAGTCGGTTTCAATGCAAAGAAAACGACTCCAGTGGAGTCGTTTTCTTTGCATTGAAATCGACTCCACTGAAGTCGATTTC
The DNA here is from genome assembly GCA_019022515.1 of Quercus aquifolioides. Classification (NCBI taxonomy): domain Eukaryota; kingdom Viridiplantae; phylum Streptophyta; class Magnoliopsida; order Fagales; family Fagaceae; genus Quercus; species Quercus aquifolioides. The sequence continues at coordinate 10,959,919 of CM032328.1, forward strand.
TATGTATATAAAATGACTACAACGGACTCGATTTCTTTATTTACGTGGCACAAAAAATAGGCTATATGAACAGTGAAATCGACTCCTCTGAAGTCGAATTGTTAGAAATGCAATATGTTTGAAACGTTGCCTAACTAATAATATTGTTTGGGTTTTGTAGTTAATTTCTCAAAAACCCCAACATAATGGAGAGGAATCTACCAACTAAAAAAAAAAAGCCAATAAACTAAAATCAAACAAAGATGAATTATCCGGTCCCCACGAGTAAAAGCAATTCCAATGACGAAACTTCATAGTTCATACAACTTTCCTTAACTCTCCAACTTTAACTATAATAGTGTTTCTCTTCAATTATTGTCACTCTATTTTTTTTTCTCTCTCAAACTGAGCACACACAAAGTTTTTTCTACCACCAAATCGTTCAAGCCTACTCGCATCCTCAAGGTCCTATCTCTTCTCTTATGCAATGCTTTGTGTGAATTCTCTGTTTTATTTCTTTCTTTCATTCTTTTTATATTTATTTATATGTTTCGATTTCTCTTTTGGATGATGAGAAAGCAGAGGGAAAGGGGAGGAGGAACATACAGATTTTTTTTCCTGGGTTTTGACCTTTTTGTTTTATAGTATCTGAATTTGTCTAGTCTTATACGAACTGTGATTGTTAAATTACAAACACAGAGGATGCTTTTGTAATGATTTAACGTTAGTTAAATAAATTTCTGCATAAATAATAATCATAATAACGGGAGTTATCCACTTTGTTTAAAAAATAAACAAACAAAAAAATGTTGAATTCACTGAAAATAGAGGATGTGAATGCCCAGCAAGGCTAGGATCACTGACGCTGGCTTTTTTTTTTTTCTTTTTTTACTATTATTTTTTTAACAAAATTAAATGGTGCGAGGTAATTAGCAAATTGGGTGTAGTTGAAAGATTGTTGTGACCTTAGTTTATTTTATTAATGTCTTTCGTCTCTCTTTCACATACTCACAAACAAAAGAAAAATAATAGTCATTCCTTTATTAAAAAAGCAATTATATAATAGGAATTGAATCATGTGTTGTTTCTAAGATATTTTTTAGCTTTACAATCACTACTGCAAATTCATTTCTCAAATCCATAAGCTTTCACTTTATACACGTCCATCTCTTTTATTCTATCCTTTCACTCCCTCCTTAAAATAAAAGATCCATATCAAATCATTCCTTTTTTCTCTAATTTTTTTTTTCTTTCAATTTTAATTGAAAACTACCTCTTTTATTTATTTATTTATTTTTCTTTATTGTAGTTCAATACTTGCCGCCAACATATCTCCAATGTCTTCCATTAGCTCTCAGAAGGCCTCCTCTTCGTCATCATTTTCATCTTCAATACCTCGGTGGAAATATGATGTCTTTCTTAGTTTTAGAGGTGAGGACACCCGCACTAGTTTTACAGATCATCTATATGTTGCTTTGACAGAAAGGGGCATAGTTACCTTTAGAGATGAGGAAAATCTTGAGATAGGAAAATCTATTTCACCGGAGCTTTTGAAAGCAATAAAAGAATCGAGATTTGCAATTGTCATTCTCTCAAGAAACTTTGCGTCATCAACATGGTGCTTGGATGAACTTTCAAAGATAATTGGATGCTTGAAAGAGACGACTGTTTTGCCAATATTTTATAAGGTGGACCCATCTGATGTACGAAAACAAACAGGCACCTTTGCCGAAACCTTTTTTAAACATGAAGAACGCTTCAAGGACGATATAGAGAAAGTGCAAACATGGAAAGCTGCTTTAGAAAAAGTGGCAAATCTCAAAGGGTGGCACCTACAGGATAGGTAATCCAATTTAACATATTACTTGCTTTTAGATGTTCAAACTTCAAATAAATACTCTTCTTATCTTAAGCCTTGTTTTGAACTTTAAGTCAAGCAACATAGATGTTCACACTTCATTTTTATTTTTACTTGATCTAACTAATTTACATTTTGTATTTCTTTCAAATTTCTCTTGCACCAAGTTATTTACTTTTTCTTTGTTTAACCAACAGAATAGAACATTGGATGTCTACTTTCTTTTTTGGTCCTATTTGTGCGTGGTACTCACTAGATATCATTCTCTCTTCATTGCAGGTCTGAGGCACAACTTATCCAAAATATTGTGGGGGAGTTATGGCAAAAATTGAGTTATGAATTCACAGAAGATACTGAAGACCTAGTAGGAATAGAATCTCGAGTGAAGGAATTGGAGTCATGTTTGGCTATAGGGTCTGATGATGTTCGCATTATAGGGGTTTGGGGGATGGGGGGAATAGGTAAAACAACTCTTTCTAGAGTTGTTTTTCATATGGTTTCGAAAAAGTTTGAAGGTTGTTGCTTTCTCTCTAATGTCAGGGAGGTTTGTGAAAAATATGGTTTAATTCCATTGCAACAACAACTTATTAAAAAAATATTAAATGAAAGTATGAGTATACAAGATGTTGACGAGGGAGTTTTCGTGATCAAGAATAGATTACGTCATAAAAGAATTCTTCTTGTTCTTGATGATATAAATCAATTAGACCAGTTGAAAAAGTTGGTTGGGAAGCGTAATTGGTTTGGTTCTGGCAGTAGAGTTATCATAACAACAAGGGATAAGCATTTACTACGTATACTTGAAGTAGATGAAATATTCGAAGTTGAAGGATTGAGTGATGGTGAAGCTCTTAATCTTTTGAGTTTAAAAGCTTTTAAAAAAGGTCATCCTCCCAAAGATTATCTAGAGCTATCCGAAGATGTTGTACAATATACTAAAGGCCTTCCTTTAGCTATTGAGATTTTGGGTTCTTTTTTGTTTAGTAGAAGCATCAATCAATGGAAAAGTACATTGCTTCGGATTAAAGAATTTCCTGAACGTGCAATTCTCCAAGCACTTAGAATAAGTTATGATGGACTACACGAAACAGAGAAAAAAATATTCCTATATATTGCATTTTTCTTTAGTCATAAGGAAAAAATTAGTGTAGTAGAGAAACTAGATTATTTTGGCCTTTACCCTGATGTTGGATTAGAGGTTCTAGTTGATAAATCTCTTATAAAAATAAATGACCTTAAAGTGTGGATGCATGATTTATTACAAGACATAGCCAAGAAAATAATTTATGAAGAGTGCCCTGAAGAGCCTGGAAAGCGTAGCATTTTGTGGTCATTTGAAGACATTAACAGTGTACTAACAAAAAATACGGTAAGAGGTTATATAGAAAACTTGAACATATACCCTATCATATTATTCAAAAATTTCAATTTAGAGTAGCTTTCGTAATCATACATTTTGCAATTCACTAATCCCTTTTGTTCATGATTATTAGGGAACAGAAGCAATTCAAGGCATAGTCCTAAAGTTGCCTAAATCAAAAGAGGCATATTGGAATCCTGAATCTTTTTCGAAGATGCATAATCTTAAACTGCTCATAATTAGAAATGTTCAGCTTCTCCATGAACCCAAACATCTTCCTATTGGCTTAAGATTTCTTGAGTGGAAAGGGTACCCCTCAAAATCTTTGCCATTAAATTTCCAATCAAATGAGCTTGTTGAACTTTACATGTGTGGAAGCTACATTGAACAACTTTGGAAAGGAGCAAAGGTAATTTAAGCATCCTTGTTCTTATTTATATTTAAGTTCCATTAAATTGTAGGGATTTGATGAAGCTAATTGTTCTTTTTTTTTTTGGTTGCTTTTAATAGTCTTTTGAGAAGTTGCAAATCATCCAAATGAATGGGTCTACAAACCTTAAAGAAACCCCTGATTTGCTCAGAGTCCCAAATCTTAAGGAAATGGTTCTTGAATATTGTTTAAATTTACGTAAGATTCACCCTTCAACTTTGGTTCATAATAGGCTTACTCTTCTCAATCTCCAAGGCTATGTAAATGTCAAAACTCTTCCAAGCAAGTTCAAAATGGAGTCTCTCAAGGTTCTTATTCTTTCTGGTTGCTCAAAACTAAAAAGGATTCCAGAATTTGGAGAAAACATGCAACATGTATTAAAGCTTTATTTGGGTGGAACTGCTGTTACTAAATTGCCCACATCAATTGGGCATTTGACAGGCCTTGTTTTATTAAATGTAAGAGATTGCAAAAGTCTTACGTGTCTGCCCAGCAGCATTTTTAATTTGAAGTTGCTTAAAGATGTGAATATTTCGGGATGCTCAAAACTTGAGAGACTGCCTGAGATTGTGGGTAACGAAAGTGTAGAGGAGCTGGATATGAGTGGAACTGCAATAAGAGAGGTGCCTTCTTCCATTGGTCTCCTAAAAAATCTTAAAGTGCTATCTTTCAGTGGATGTAAGGGGTTATCATCATTTAACTCTACATCTTGGTATGATCTCCTCCCTTTTTCTTCAAGGCCAAAAATTGCAGATCTCGTGGGATTGTCCTCTCTATTGGGTTTGTATTCTTTGACTAAATTGAATCTACGAAACTGCAATCTCAGGGAAATCCCTAATGATATTGGTTGCTTATTCTCTTTAGAAGTAATAGATCTAAGTGAGAATAGTTTTGTTTGCCTTCCTGATAGCATCAGTCAACTACGTAAGTTGGAAACGATGTATTTGAATAATTGCACAAGTCTTCGATCATTGCCAAATCTTCCAGTAGATATCGTACAAATTTGGGGAAATGGTTGTACCTCACTGGAAATGGTACCAGATCTCCAAAAACCTAATTCTTTTTGTAAGGGAGAGCTTTATCTTTTAAATTGCAGTAAACTGGCTAACAATCAAGATTTCATTGACATCTTTTTGGCTATGATAAGAAAGCACCATCAGGTCTCTCTCTCTCTCTCTCTCTCTCTCTATGTATATTTTATAAACAACCTGCTTTGTTTGTTTTAGGGATTCTCTCGTCGCTGTAGTATTTATGATGATGAAGAGTTCAGTTATAGATATGACATGGTTATTCCTGGAAGTGTAATTCCGAAGTGGTTTATCCATCAAAGTATTGGGGCTGAAGTGAATATAAAAGAATCTTCTTCTCATTTGTGTGATGGCTGTGTGGGCATTGCTGTTTGCGTTGTGTTTTCTTGTTTTCTTTATTTTTCAGTAGACATTCGATTGATAGCAAATGGAAAAGTAATGTCTTCTACAGTAAACGTTAATCACGAATTTGTTTGTTTATCAAATCATATTTGGCTATGTTATTTGCTTCCTCAATACCTCTGGAAGGAGGACACAAAATTACTGAACGAATGTGAAGCAAATGAATTGAGTTTGATTGGCTTTAAAATTGAAAGCTTTGATGTACTCACGAAGGTGAAGAAATGCGGGTTCCGAATGGTATACAAGAAAGACATAGAAGAACTCAACCGAACTATGGCTCAGAGTAGCAACTCCAGCATCTTTCCTTATGAGGACTTGGATGTCCTCTATCATAATTTCGACAATTCGGCAGTGGTAGCAGAAGGTAAAAAAGCAAAGCAAATTTTTGACGATTACGATGGTGCAGGACCTAGTGGAGAAGGAAGCTCTAATGATGTGCCACACCCAAAATGGATTGAAAGTCTCACAGAATTTATGCCCCATGGTGACTTTGACTCTGAAGAGTACTTCGAATGTGGTGAGGAGATCAGTGATTAGCAGGAATCTAGAATACTCTGTAAGTCAATGAATCCAATTTTATCTTTTTTACCCTTTCCTTTGAATTAACTGTCGTTACATATCTTTTTTAATCTTAGTTTTGCGCGATTGCTGCATTATTTTTTTTCTCTCTCATTTGAATTAACTATCTTTACATATTATAGATGTGAACTCATGTATAGATCACAATCACAATGATTAGTCTGCTAGATATAGCATCTAGCTTCCTTGAAGGTTTTATATGGTTGTTTACTAACCTTCAACCAAAGAAAATGTTCTTTTTCTGCCGATTTTTATATTCTTTTTTTTTCCCCTGCTCTGCTCTGAAATTTTTACTATTTTAAAGTAGGATAACAATTATAAAATTTATTAAAATGATTTGTATTAGCATGTTTGAGGACATAGTTAATGTGATTCTCATAATGCAATAAACTTCAGATTAAAATTGCAGTTACTGAATGTTCAAAATTTCAAACATTTGGACCTTGAGCAAAACTTACTTTTATGAGTAATTATTGTGGATATGCAAAATTTCCTCATTGACCAAATAATTCAACTGAGTTCTTGATACATCCAAATATCATCTACATTCTTCATTATTGATTCATGGGTCAACCTAAAAGGATCTATATCTGCATCAGTAGTGGTTTAGGAAATTTGCTTAAGATATCATAATTAGGAAGCTAAGCTTGTACCTATATGTAAACAGATGTGTGATAAACAACTAAATAAAAAGCTCTCACCGAAGACAATCTTTTATGCTAGAAGATTTAATTTTGATTTATCTGTCACCACAACATGTGTTGAATGACAATATATTGCTCAATTGTTAGACATGCCATGATGAATCAGTGATAAACCATAATAGAATATTGAATAGAAAGTAGTACTAAATGACCTTAGCTATGTGCAGCTTTTGTTCTGCAATGTAAGGAAATCATCATTCACATCATTGTGCTATCACCAATGTAATGCTTGTGTATAAGCATTGATGAGACCTTGATCGAGTTTAAAAGAACATGGGTGATACTGCTACGACATGGACTACGTAAAATTCACAGTTCAAAAGTCTTAATTATGTAAGTTTTTAGCATAAGACTTCTGTGCTTTTGCCTCTTGATGTACTTGAAAGTTTTTCCACCTTTCTAAAACTTTCACTCTGAATCAAATTATTGGCTTAAGGTTGTCCATACCCATTTCGGATCATGACCTGGCAAAGCTGAAACAAACCAAAAGACCTATCTCCAAAATGTACCTTTTCCCAGTCAAAGAGACTTGACTAGAATTTAAATTAAAGGACAGCAACAGACAGTAGAAAAACCTGACCGTACAACAACCTTGATTATATATTACTAACCATATCATCTGAGACATATTCGTCTTTACAGTAATATGACTTGAGAAGGCAAGCGACTGTTTTAACAAGGTTGAAAGTTGTAGAGTTTAGCCTGCTTAGATTGGTAAGCCCTCCTGTTTTACTTGCTATCATTTTTGTATTACATCTAGAATTAAAGTTTTCTCATATTCTTCCCATTGGTTTATTATTTTGCACAATGTATCATAATCATAGTGGAAAGATGCTACACTTTCATATTCATTGTCATTTGTTTTTGGAAAATCTTATATTTTTTGTATTTAATCTTGGGATACCCTTAGAAAATTTAAAACAATCTGCATATATTAATAGTTATGTAAAGTTATTCTGACACTTTGACTTGGAAACAACACCAGGTTAGGGAGTGATACTCCCCTAAGGTGCCTGCTCAAATTTTAGTCACCCCCATCTCAAGGTGAGGAGCTACTGATAAGCTGATATGGAAAATAGGCTACCATTGAAAGTAGGGGGAACTTAGGTAATGGATTCTCATCTGAGGGTCATAGCTCTTAGATGGCGACATTTTTGTGTGGAATGCATTAGGACTTACTCATCAAATCAAAATAGTGAAATGAAACGAATTGAGTGATAATAAGTGTTTCTTATGCAATGAGGTAGAGGAAAACTTTGATCTTTTATCCTTGGAGTGCTTAGGCTATTTTGTTGGGATTAGATTTAGGCCTTGGAATTGAGTTAATTTCTCCTTGCTCTTTGAAGCAGTGATTGGCTCAATGGATGGAGGATCCAAATTTTTATAGATTGATGTTTAAGGGTGCAAAAGAGTGTGCTTAAGGAGAGATAATGCTTTGTTTTGCAGGTATGTACAAGTCTCTATTGCACAACAGGCAGATCGGAGTAACTGCAGGAAGGTACCAAGGCAAGTGTATTAAGTTGTGGAGGGTTGTGGATGTTGCTGACAATTGAGGGACACTAGCAGAGATGGTGTGGATAGGGTGGTAGGCTGTTGCAGTTCTTCCATATGGATGCCATTTCATGCGATGGCAGGTTGTTGCAGTTCTTCCTTATGCGACCAAAAGGCATGCAACTAGATACCTGGTTGTGCAAAAAGCATTAACTGAGGCTATACAGCTTGATTTTTGCAGATTTATTTCAACAAGATCTAGAGTGGAGGAGCTCTTTTTGAGGAAGAAAGTTCCTTGGGAAATTGTTGTGCTGGTTGAAGGCCATAAGTGCATGGAAGTTGGACAACGCTAGTGGTTATGTATGTTGTGCATAAGAGAGTCACTGTAGATCTTGGGGCCCTGGCTACTCTTGCTTTCAAGTCTTATATACATTTTTGGACTCTACTACTAGTCAACCATTTTGACAATATTGTATCCAAAAACCAAACCGGGAAAAAAATGTTATCTTTATACCTATTTTGGACTAATTTATGCCTTGGGCATATGTCTGTGTGCAATCATTAACATTTTAGGACATTACATAAGAGATTTGTTTCTTTGTGTGAAAATTCCTTTTCATTTCTCCTGTTAAAGAAAATAAGAGCAATTGACTTAACCATCTAATGGCTCTAGCCGAGTAACATACATAGCTCATGGCGCGAATTGCCTAATGAGTTATGTATGTTACATTAGAAAAACTTTTGAGTCAAATTATATAAATTTCCAATAGAAAAATTTTGCTTAAATGGCTTAGAAGGGTAATGATAAGAAGGGAAATGAAGTTTGGAATAGCTTCTCTTGTTTGTTAAAGGAAGGATGAAAATTGCCTAATGAGTTCCCAACTTCCAATTCAAAAGGATATAGGGCAAAACCGTCTTGCCCTTTCAAGAATGTAGTAGTGAATATTTGCTATGTTTACATGAGCTTTTGGTTTCAACCAAGGAACGTAAACAGATGAAGAGAATTCACAACACTTGATAATGTATTGAGAAATCTCATTAGTGCTTAGAGGGGGGGAAAAAGTCATTAGTGAACTTATTGAAACCCTCATATAGCTCATGACGCAAATCCATTTGCAAAGTCAAAAATTTTGAAGATGGAGTTCCCACTGAATTTTAGATTACATTTTCAATCTTTAGTTATTATTATTCATCTAAAAAAGAAAAAGGTCTTCAACTGCCTTTCAAAATCCCCCCACCCCTCTTTCTTTTCCTTTCTCTCTTTCAACAAACACAAAGAGCTTTCTCGTCCCGTTCTATCCCAAACGACTTCTGGTCATTTGCTATACCTTCTAGATTTACAATGAAACAAATCACATAAACTACATTACACATAAAAAAATCAGCTAGTCTGTAACAATCATCAATTCATTAATGAAAGGGAAACGCAGCAAAGGATTTATCATATGACATAATCCTTTGACTTTCAAATAACTTGGGTACAATCGTGAGACCAATATAGCTATGGTTTAAAATGTTATTTAAACCAAGATATAGATTCAGGTGAAATGTCAACCAAGACAATGCAGTTGCACATGCTTTAGCCCAGCGAGCGAGACAATCTTTTTTTCCTCAAATCTGGTTGGACTGTGTTCCAAAGGATATTGTGTCTTTTGTATTGGATGATTTTCCTCTTTCTTGATTAATATATCAGCAAGTATTCACTTCTCAAAAAAAAAAAAAAAAAAAAAAGTGAAATGTCAACAATTCCAAGTTAAAAAATAAAATAAAATAAATGGAAAGTAACTTGATTGGACATTGAGGATCCCTAGCTCTAAACCAATTGATTTTTAGGGTCCGTTTGGATTGAACTTATTGTTACTGAAAACTGAAAACTAAAAACTGAAAACTGAAAATACTGTAGCAAAATAATTTTTAAATGGTGAATAATGCCGTGGGACCCATTTTTAATGAAAAAATTGATAAAAAGTGAAATTTGTGGGTCCGTGAACAGTGCACAAATACACTGTTCATGGCAAAAAGTCAACAAGTGCGGCTACTGTTCATGTGAACAGTAGCCGCACAGTAGCGGCACAGTACCGCATTACTCCCTCACACGCCTGAAAAAAAAAAAAAAAAAAAAAAAAAAAAAAAAAAAAAAAAAGTCCAAAACGTGAAATGAAAAAGCGCCGCAACATTAATCTCAATCCAAACGCTCACTTAATATCTTTAGTAATTTGCTAATTATATACTTTTTTGAGAGAAAATGAGACAAGACCATGCCCTTGAATTTATATTTCTCAATCCTTCGAAAAGATGTAGAAGTCAAGCCCATTGTAACTTCCAGTGAAGTTGTAGACTTGATAGCCACCAAACTGATTTAGATTCTCTAGATTTTTTAGAGTACTCTACCAAATAAATTTCATTAAATTTTAATCATTCTTTAATGATTTAATAGTCTGGATTTTGTCATGTCAGCATTCCACTAACAATAATCTTAATTGTTTTGTTTGCAACATTATTTTATTTTGTTATTTTATTATATTTATTTTTTTGATATAAGATAGAAACTCTACTCTAGCCTAATCTAAGTGTATATATGTGTGATGCTCCTTTCTAGAGACTTGAACCTCGACCCTTACTCCCCACACCCCACAAGTACTTATACTTGTGAAGTGATCATCACACTAAGGGTGTACGGTGGTTATTTTATTATTTTAAGAATACTGTTAGAGGAATACTGACATGACAAAATCTAGAACCTTAAATCATAAAAGAGTGGTTAGGATTTAAGAAAATCTATTGGTAGAATACCCTAGGCAATCTAGAAAATCTGAATCTGCGACCAACACATTGAACAAGGTTCAGACCATGGTTTTAAAAACCGAACCGGTCATCGAACCGCTTTTTTAAAAATTTCCGGTTCAACCCCGGTTCTTGCCCGGTTTTTGACCGGTTTTAAGGGTTTTAATCGGACCGGACTGGCATCCAGTTCCCGATTGAACCGGTCGGACCGGCCGGTCCGGTTCGGTTTTTAAAACAGTGGTTCAGACGCTCCACAAGCATACTCATTATGATGCAAAAATTTGGCAGCTCTAGGTTCGGTGAAAGAAACATATTATTGAGAAATAAATTTTTTTTTTTATAAAATAGCAAAAAAGAAGGTGAGAGAGCAAAAACAAAAGCTGCAAAGAAAGACTAGAAAAAGGAATCATCAAAACTAATTAAGAGTGACATTGTTGACATGTTCTATAGAATTTGTACCATATTCCATCTGCTAACCATAAAAAGGCACAAAGAAATCAAAACTCACCAAAGAACTGAGTGAAAATGCATGTGAAGAAGTTCAAGTTGCGGGAATCATTGTACTATTGTAGGTCACTGCATGCGGAAGAGGCTTCACAATGGTGTCAATGTTGAATACTAGTTGATTATCATATCTCAAACTTAATTATGAACGGATTAAATGCAAAATTATACAAAGGTAGCAAATGAAAGAAGAAAATGAGAGTAAAGATATTGAGAGCCAAATAAACATAGATGTAAGCTGTATATTTCCAATAAGTGAGTTATGGATAACTATATTAGTGTCAAAAGTGTCAATTGATAGAAAGAAAAAGAACATAATATTTATTATTGTCATTATTTTGGTGAAAAAAATGGTTAGTGGGGATAGTGACACCCCCTAACTGCCCTCGGGCAAAACCTCATTTTTATGAAGTATAAGGAGCACCACTGCTTTGCTAGTGGGGAAAGGACTTGAACCCAAGCCACTAGTCCAATCTCAATGGTGGTGAACATAAAATATTTGGAGTATATCAATCAATTGATATACATCCTACAGGCATGCCTTTGCCCATAAACAACAATGTGGATATTGATGGCTTTCACAAATAAAAATTTTCAATCAATTTCAATGATCTACAATCATGGAAGAAACAAATATGTAACCTCACTTCATAAAACTGAGGCTTCAACCATACATTAACTACCTTACCACTTATACCAAAAAATTGTTAGGAAATGATAAACTTAAGCATTTAACCATTATTATAACACTTCCTCCAATGTGTGAGATTATACTTCCCTTTAATATGTTGGACCCAACACAAGTGATTTTTAAATTTCTTAAATGGGAGGTAAAGAAGAGATAAGATTCGAACTCAAGATCACCTACTCTAATACTATGATGAATAGTTAGTTATCCCAAAAGCTTAAACTATTAGAAAATTGTGAACTTAATCATTTACCTATTATTCTAATAGTTTGAAACAGAAGGACATGTCATGGTCTTTCAACTTGAAACTCTATATTGGGTATAAGTTCTCATCCACTACTAGAATAAATTTCTTCTTCTTTCCTTGTGTTTTTTAGTTTTCTATGCTGGGCAAAAGTTCTCATCCACTACTACAATGGGGTATCCCTAATTGTATATCTAATTTTGGTTTGTTGTGATAAGGATTCATAGCCGACCCCAAAATTTAGGACTAAGATTTCTTGTTGTTGTTTTACTAAGTTCCTTAAACACATTCGCCAACTGGTGGGAGCTCACATTCCCCAATTATCCTTAAACAAAAAAACTAACAATTAAGAACAACCAAGAATCCCCCAACACTGCAAAATGGCTAGTACTATTGACAAAGACATGATCTTTAAACCACCAATAGCAAGTAAACAAAAAACCTAAGAATTGGGTAACCAAAGAAACACAATTTAAAGCAAGTAAACAAGAAACTTAGGCCCCGTTTGGTACACCTACTCAAACACATGTTTTCAGTTTTTAAACAACATTATACGTATTTCCATACACTTTTTCACCCATACATATTTCCACACATATTTTCAAACACATGTTTTCAGTTTTTAAGTGCATATACTAAACACCCCCTAAGAATTGGGCAATCAAAGACACAAAATTCAAAGCAAGTAATCAAGAATTCTCTCAACTTGGTAAGTAAAAATAACCAAGAAACAAAAATGAAAATCCAGAAAATTGAGACCTAAAAGCTGTAGCAGAGAATCATCATCATTGTCATAATTTTCGCGGCGTTTGGACTTGTCTTTTTACTAAATTCTGTTTTTTCATTAACAATAAATTCCGTTTGGACTTGTGTGTTGTGTCAAATTAACAGTAAATTTCTCGTGTTTATAAAAGTTTTTGCAACTATAAAGGGCAATTTGGTACATATGTTTAAACACATGTTTTTCATTTTTAAACAACATTATATATATTTTTACACACTTTTCCACCCACACTATTTCCAAAAAATACAAACAACGTTACTAGAACAACGTTACCAAACGGCTCCAAAATACTAATAAAAGTAATATCACTTTCACTTTTTTTTAAGAGGAATATTACTCTCACTTTAACCTAACACTAATATCACTTTTATTATATATCAACCATAACAGGTCACCTAAGTAATTATGAAATCTTATTACTAAAAAAAAAAAGTAATTATAAAAAAGTTATCAGAAATTTGGTATCATTAGATTTATTTTTCACTTAATAGTATTTACCACAAGATGTGATGTTAAGGCCAAAAGTGATCTTAAAGACTAAAGTCTCAAAAAAGCGGCATTTTAATAGATGTTAAATTAAGCGAATAATTGCCGAGAGTTTTGTAACCCAACCGGCACCTCCTCTTATTTTTAGCTCAATGATTTAACTAATTTTCCTTTACGATGAGAAAAAAAAAATTCAAGTCTTCCTTTTCCATTTGTTATATATATATATATATATACACACACACACTAGCCTCTAAGCAGGCGCGTTATGCGTGCTCAGAAACTCTTCTACTTTTTTTGGATAAAGGTTAATAATTTGCATCCATTACAAAAAAGAAATAAATAAAAAAGGTAAATTTTAGGGAGTAAAAAGATGAATGTAAAGGGAAAAAAAATCATAAATTTTAGGAGTTCTCTTTTTGAATTCAAAATAAAATTTGTTATTTGACATTTATGACCCTATTTCTAAAAGAAGTTACCATTTATTAATGATGGTATTTTTGAACCATATAAAAGTCCAGTTCAAAGAGGGAATCCTCTTATATATAGTATAGATATAGGTATATATATTCTTCACCTCAAACTCACTCTTTTTTGGAACTCAAAAGGTGCAACAAACGCCTACAAAGTACCTATCAATTTAGGATATTTGCATTGTAATGTTATGGTTGGTGGATTAAAAAAAAAAAAAAGTTATTAATTCTGTCTTGTAGCATGTAGAGAGAGAGAGAGAGAGAGAGAGAGAGAGAGAGAGGTATGGTGTTGGACCATGGGCCCAACTTCAATTAAATGTTAGAAGGGCCTTACATTTCCCTTTTAATTTTTAAAATGCTCACTTACAAGGTTGTTGGGCCAAACTTCTTGTGCAATTGGGCCTCAGCTGTGTCTGAGATAGTGATTTGGGCCTAGACAAGCCTAGTAAGTAATGCAAATTTATGTTTATTTTTATTATTTTAAAGATAATGCAATTTAGGGTCTGGTTAATGATTTTGTGGATAATTAGGTACTACGAGAGTCTGGATATTTTCTCAAAGATCCCATGGAAATGCCAAGCCTAACATGCCAAATCTAAAACGAAAAATGTGGCTATCAAGTAAATAAAATAAATAAATTTGGCTAGTAAATAATTTCACACGTGTTACTCAATATTTTCTTCTAGGTAGATAGGGACAGACCTTCAATTATCCTCTTCTTACTTATCTCTTAAGCATTTCCAAGTGCCACTGGCCATTTAAAAGCACAGTTGAACAGTAAAATATGATTTACAAAAGTCAAGAAAAGTGAGCACAATAATGGTGTGGATGACTCACATGGTGTGACCTATTTCATGCAGCCATAGGACCAGGTGTTGAAATTATAACATCATGTCATCTAATCACTGAGCAAAGTACTCTTTTTTTTTCCTCCTCTTTTCTTTTGCTTTGTAGACTATATAGAAAGCCAAGACCTATGTTGGTAATTGGTTCATTGGATAAGGATGGCTTTTAGAGCTGCACCACATGTAAGCATTGCTTATCTTATCATGACTTTTTTTTGTTTCAAGAATTTCTTTACCTAAATCATGTGAAGATGTCTTTTTTTTTTTTTTTTCTTTTGACTTTTGAAATAAACCATTGTGGATTATAAAGTGAAATATCATCCACGTATTTAGCATGTATATGTTAGGGAGGAGAGAATGTATGTGTTTAATATCTAAAGTTTTAAGGGTCTTTTGAAATCCAATTCGAACTATACTTATATATAATCACAAATTCTAAAAACCAAGGGTTTGGTTCTTAAATTGAAAAGCATGATTTCAATTCATGGTAATTATGTCAATGACTTGCTAGATATTTTTTTTATTTTATTAAACCCCATCAAATTCGAATGGCTAAAATTAAAGATGCCTAGTATGCACCCATTATATTTACAAACATTCTAAGGATTTTTTTCGCGATTGGCATTATATGTCATAGATAAGCCAATTCATGTGGTAAGGGCAAATGTTGACCTTAAAAGATATGCTAAAATACCATTCATACAACCTAATTTAAGATTGCCTTTAAATTGGTTGATTAATTATAAAGTAAATGAAATTTGCATGAGAAATTATTTCCTAAATCTTTTATATGGATTCAACCTTTATATGAAAGGAAGGTGTAATACACCAAGTACGTTAAATAAAATTTTTTTTTTTTCAGTAATCATTAAATAAATTCATAATTTGCACAATCAAGTATTACAATGGTACCTTCTCAAAAAAGAAAAAGAAAAAGTATTACAATGGCATCAATGTGCCCTTTTTATCAACATTCATTGGAATCTTGTCACTAATCCACTCAAAAACAATAAGATATCACTTTGAATAGGAAAATATAAAACAATATTGTTTTAGGTGGGTTAACTGCAAAAAAGCGACGACTACAATGAAAATCGACTAATTAATGTCGTTGTAATTGTAAATGGTGTAAATTATAAGTTTTAAAAGTTAATAAACCAATCTAAAAGTGACCCTAGATTTAGAGGACATGAAATGTATTTTACCTTAAAATTTAAGATGTTACATAGCCTTAAGAAATATAATTTTTTTTATTACAAATATTTGTAATTGATCCTATTCATGAAAATTAACCCCTTTAAGAATATAGACTAATATGTAACAGACTTGTGATTATTATTATTATTATTATTTTTTGAGAAGCAACTTGCGATCCATTTCAGGTGTAATTAAATCATCTTTCATCTATATGTTACGTCAAGGAATATTTTTGAAAAAAAAAAAAAAAGCATCACCCTAATAAACCCTAGTACATGTCATCGTGCTTTGTGATAGATTTTCAATTTTAAGTGATTTGCTAAATGAATAACTTAAATTAAAAGACAATATTTTAAAAGAAAAATACCTTTATAACAAACCCTAATCCAAACAAGATTTAACCAAAAAAAAAAAATGTTTACACAATCTTTTTTTTCAACCACAAATTCTATTACCAAAACTTGTAACAAACCAAGTACTCATAACCCTTACAGTTTCTATTATTAAACTAACAAACAAAAAAAACCAACCTTTTCCACGTAAGTTTCTCAGCAAACAAACAGACTTCAAGTAATAAATCAAAACCCCCAGGGGTAAATCCGGAAACCAAAAAAAAAAAATTAAAAAACCTAACTTAACCTAACAACACAAACAGAAACACACACAAACACAAACACAGAGAGAGACATAGGAATATATATAAAAGGCTCGCTGTTTTCACCTTTCGCCTCCTCTTTAACTTTCCATTCAAACTCCACGGCGCAGATCCGAGGAGTTTGGAAAAACCCTAGCTCTCTCATCTAACCTCTTTCAATAATCTTTCACTCTACTTTTCTTCAACACTTTCAGGTCTCTCTCTCTCTCTCTCTCTCACTGTTTCTCTGTGTGTGTGTGTTTATGTTTCTGTGTGATGTTATGTATGTATAGGGATGTGTATTTGGATATTTGGGTTGATGGGTCTGTTGTAAATACGCATGTTTCTTGTTTGTTCTGGTTGAAACTTGAGAGTATGTATCTCTCTGTGTGTGTATGTGTGTGTGTGAAACTATATATAGCTATATGTATAGGACTGTGTATATGGATGTTGGGCTTGATGGGAAATGCTGAAATTGTAAAAAGTTGTGATTTTTTCTTCCTGTTTGTTCAGGTTGATAGTATATATATATCTCTGTGTGGGATTGAAGGTGTATAAAGATATATGTATAGGACTGTGTATTTGGTAATATGGGGTGATGGGTTTAAAAATGGTGAATTTATATGAAGTTGTTATTTTTTTTGTTTGTTTGTACTGGTTGAAAGTATGTATATATTTGTCTGTATGTGAAGCTTTATGTACAGGACTGTGTATGTGGATGAGTGGGCTGATGGGTTGGAAAAGCGGTGAATTTGGTAGAAATTTTGTGTGTTTTTTGGTTGAAAGATTTGATATTGGATGTAAGTGTGTAATGGTTGCTTTTTGTATGTGCTATGTGTTTCTTTTGGGATCTGGGATTCGTCTGTTTGGCTTGTGATTATTGTTGTAGTTCTTTGTTAGCTGTTTGATTTTTGTGACTGTGTTTACTGGGTGCTGTGTTTTGTTTGTGACAATGGTTGTAGTTCTGTGTTAGATATTTTATTTTGGTGATAATGTTAAATGGGTGCTTGTGCTTGGTGATTGAGAAGAGTAGGGGGATGAGAATGTGATTGATGCATGGGAAATTGATGGAATTTAGTGATTGAGGCTTGTGGGACTATTTAGTTTGATAGTTTTTTTGGGGGATTTTTGGGAGCAGTTTTAGTGTCATCTCTTTCTGAGAGCTCAGAGATTCAACTACTGTATTGGAAAATAAGTATTGTTTTATGTATTCAAGTTATGTACTATAGGGTGAACTTATATGTTCCAAGTTTACTCTAGTGGCATATTTATTATTAAGTACCAAGTGTTAAGAATACTATTCAGTTTTTCCTAGTTTCTGCTAATTCTAAGAGAAACAATGGCAATGCATATTATGTTTAGTCAAACTTTGGGGGAGTGGGTGAAGTGGTTTCTGTTGCTTAATGATTTATTTCTATCATGACAGATTTCCATCTACTCATCAGAATATCTTCCCCAGACATTAAGACAGAAATCTAATACTTGTATACCACTTTATTTGGTTTGCAAGTTTGGCTCTTCTGTTACATTGTCTAGCAACTTTTTTTTATTATTTTTCTTTTTATCACTTTTCGACGCGTGGTTTGGTTTTCCATCTTTACTCATACACTACTTTGATCCATGCAGTAGTTTTTGTTTTGTTTTTTCTCCTATATTCCAAGGCTACTGTAGTCACACATATATGATTAAGTACTGAGTGGTAAGAATACTATTCTATTTTGTCCTGGGTTCTGCTAATTCTAAGGGAAACAATGGCAAAGCATATTGCGGTTAGCAAAACTTTGGGGGAGTGGGTGAAGCGGTTTCTGTTGCTCGAGTATTTATTTCCATCATGATGGATTTCCGTATACTCAGAATATCTTCCCCAGACATTAAGACAGAAATCTAATACTTGTATGCCACTTTGTGTGGTCTGCAAGTTTGGCTCTTCTGTTACATTTTTTAGCAACTTTTTATCACTTTTTGACATGTGGTGTGGTTGTCCATCTTTACCTGTAAACCATTTTGTTCCTTGAATTAGCCTGATTTTATTTATTTCAACTGAAAACACATAATGGTTTGAAAATGTTTATCTATTTTATCTTGTGTGTATGTATTTATATTTGACAAATCATGGGATCAATGAATTGATTCTGGAGCTTAAATATGCTATTCTGTTTTAGTCCTTTGTGCTTGCTCTCTCTCACTGAAGTTTCTTATTAACTAAATATTTGTTTGTGTACAGCTATGGCAGGTGCAACTCCAGAAGGTTCACAATTTGATGCTCGTCAGTTTGATGCTAAAATGAATGAGTTGTAAGTTTATTTTCTATATTCTTTACCATGGTTTCTGTTCTTTCTATTTAAATATACAATAAAGCTTTTTTTACTCTTAAAATTGTTGGATCATATCATGCATGCTTTGTGATTTGTGCAAATTTTAATTATTTGTTTTGACAAATTGATTGTTGCAGACTCTCAACTGAAGGGCAAGAGTTCTTCACCTCATATGATGAGGTTTATGAAAGTTTTGATTCAATGAGATTGCATGAAAACCTTCTGAGAGGAATCTATGCTTACGGTAGGAATAGATCATTTTTTGTTTAATATCTTTTCTTCTGGTTGTAAAAGAAGTGAAATTGAAATTTTGATGGCACCCAAATTGTTAGCCTGCATCACCCTCTGGAAAACTTCTTTTAAAATTTATGAACAAATCATTCTAAAAACTCATGAATTGTAGGCTACCAGTAATTAACTTGTTATAAAATATGGTAACAACCAAGTGGGCTGGGGGTCCATTTTAAAAAAACAATTTATTATATGTATGTATGTTTATTTATTTATTTATTTGATTTTAATTGTAGAAAACCCCTAAAATACGGGGTATATGCATTTTGCACCCCGAATATGAAAACTTGCAATCACCACCCCAATCGTAAGAGACTCTGCAATTGCACTTCATAAATTGATTGACTGTTAAAATTAGTGATCACATACAAGTTACAAGATTGTCAAAAGTTGATTTCTCTGTGTGCCCTGTTTTGAGTTATTGTCCCAAATTATTACGGTTAATCAGGCTATGGGGTGCAGTTTGTGAAGTTTGTTATAATCGGAATTGTTATTACAAATTTTCATTATTTCAGTACAAAGTGCTGTACCCCCAAAGTTTAGGGTGATTTTCAATTTCATGGTTTTTGCAATGGACATACCATCATGGAAATTGCATGGTTTATCATTGAATCTATCATCATGTACCCTGGTTCTATTCTTCTGCTTCTTGTTTATCTTTTGCTTGGATTTGGATATGTTTTAATGAAATTCTCTACTTAAGGTTTTGAGAAGCCTTCTGCAATTCAGCAAAGGGGGATTGTTCCTTTCTGCAAAGGTCTTGATGTAATTCAACAGGCTCAGTCTGGAACTGGGAAAACAGCAACTTTCTGCTCTGGGATTTTGCAACAACTTGATTATGAGCTTGTCCAGTGCCAGGCTTTGGTTTTGGCACCCACTAGGGAACTTGCACAACAGATTGAGAAGGTTATGCGGGCACTTGGTGATTATCTTAATGTCAAGGTTCATGCTTGTGTTGGTGGCACAAGTGTTCGTGAGGATCAACGCATCCTTCAGGCAGGTGTTCATGTTGTTGTAGGCACCCCTGGTCGTGTATTTGACATGTTGCGAAGGCAGTCACTTCGTCCTGATTACATTAAGATGTTTGTACTGGATGAGGCTGATGAAATGCTTTCTCGTGGTTTCAAGGACCAGGTTGGTAAATTTACTTTGATCTTGATCCTTTTATATGTTTGCAATGCATATGCACCATACAGAATTTCTCTTTGACATCAAAATTTTTTTTGTTGGATGGGTGCTTGCATGTGTTAGATGTCTATTTTGCAGTACCTTGTTTTTGATGAACAACATATGGGAGGGATGTAAGATATATCACAGTAAGAAATTAAATATTGGAGCAGTGTTACCCTAATTAAAGACAATTGGAGTCTTTCAGGAAGAAGTTTAGGGGCCACTTTGAATTTGAGGCACTTGACTTGTCGGATTAACAGTAAATTCCTCATGTTCTTTTTAGTGCTGTTTTATTTACAAGTCAGATCTATTTCTGTGGTTATCTATATTTTTTTAAGTTCTATTGGGTTTTTGGGTCATGTATAAGGTTACTTGGTCATTTTAATGGTTTAATAATTGAAAATGAACCCATCTTTCTTTTTAATGGGATTAGGTCTGTGTGTGTTTTCTGGTTAAATTGGATTAGGTGTGTAGTGGCTGTTCAGGTCCAAAAGCCTGATGATGACTATTTATTGCTCTCTTTATAATAAGAAAAAGTTATTGTTTTGTTCATGAATAATCCATGTCTAACTTCATATATTAATTGTACTGACGAAAGGATTGAACTTCTATTAGTGTTTTTTCTCCATGTGCTCTCTCTTATCTTGTTCAAAGATCTGCAGTTCTTGAAGGGCTTGGATATTATGTTCTAATGTTGTTATTATGGTTGTCAGATCTATGATATTTTCCAGCTACTTCCTGCCAAGGTTCAGGTTGGGGTGTTCTCTGCTACAATGCCTCCTGAAGCCCTTGAGATCACTAGGAAGTTTATGAACAAGCCTGTGAGAATCTTGGTGAAGCGAGATGAACTCACCCTTGAGGGTATCAAGCAGTTTTATGTGAATGTTGAGAAGGAAGAGTGGAAGCTTGAGACACTATGTGATCTCTATGAAACCCTGGCCATCACCCAAAGTGTCATCTTTGTGAACACACGGCGCAAGGTTGACTGGCTCACTGACAAGATGCGTGGCCGTGACCATACAGTCTCAGCCACCCATGGTGACATGGACCAGAATACTCGTGATATAATTATGCGTGAATTCCGCTCTGGATCTTCCCGTGTTCTCATCACCACTGACCTCTTGGCTCGTGGAATTGATGTGCAGCAAGTCTCCTTGGTCATAAACTTTGATCTGCCAACTCAACCAGAAAATTACCTTCACCGTATTGGACGAAGTGGACGGTTTGGGAGAAAGGGTGTTGCCATTAATTTTGTTACAAAGGACGATGAGAGAATGCTGTTTGACATTCAGAAGTTCTACAATGTGCAAGTTGAGGAGCTGCCATCAAATATTGCAGATCTCCTGTGATGAAGTCTTTTTTGGTTTTGTTTGAGGCATGGGGTTCTCTTCCTTTCATAGTACTATTTATTTTTTATAACTTCTTAATTTTGTTTTGTTTTTTTTTCCCCATCTAGTGTCCCAAGTTAATGTTGGCAAACATAACTGACCTTTTAATGAATTGGGTTTAGGGCTTCACATATTATTGCAACATAAAGACAGTCTAAGTTCCTATTTCATCTTGGAGGGATTATTTAAAATTTTGTTTTGGGTAGGGTTTGTATTCTAAGCCCCCTTATTTATTATTATACTATCATTATTATTGTTTTCTTTTTTGAGTTATCAAAGGTGTTAGATTAGTAATGATTGCCTTTATAATGTTTAAAACTTTGCCTATTGTTTCAAGAGCTGGTTTTTACTTTGGGGCTCTTAATCCCAAATGATATTTATATCTGCCCTCTTCTGTAGAGTTAACCTACATTTTATCCATCCATCTTTAGTATGCAAGGATTTTAGTATGTTTGTTGCTGTATCTGCTATTATCTGGGGATGCAATAGTGGGTTGTGCAAGATTTTGGTCTTGGCTTTAGCTCTTGGTAATAACCTGGTTTTTCACTTCGAAACATTTATGTTTAAATTCACTGCCAATTTAACCCAATAATGTCTGACAAACAAGAAACAACCTTTCCTCAAAAAAGAAAAAAGAAAAAAAAGCAACAACTGATGACATATTCAGCTCTATTTTTTCTGTTATTTTTGCTGCATACAACCAAATTATTTAACTAACAAAGTAAAATCCATGTCAACACGTAAAATCGCCATTCTTAGTTTGGACAGTCGCTTAGATTATTGAAGTTTGGGCTTAGAGAAAGGAGATGAATGTGCATACCAGTCAGAATGTAAAATCTTTTTCGTACAATGTTGTTGGTGGCAAAGATTGTGACTTTGTGTATTGACTTTTGAGTTTCATTGAAAATTGTTAGGGTATGATGTGGATGGCTGACTTGGTCTTGGTAAGTTGTCAACTTGGCATATATATATATATATATATATATTTAGCTTAACTTGGCATATACCTGTTACCAAGAATAATTTGGATGTAAATGTAATGCTTGTAGAAATTGCTGAAAGCAGATACATCCACGAGGGTATCTAGCACATTACATGTGGATCAAATGGGTAGGTAACACATGGGGTTTCTCTCAGTTTTATAACAAGGATAGAACTTAGGTATAAAATTTAATTGGGAAATACCAAAATAACACACACTCTCTCTCTGTGGTTCCATGTTGTGGGGTCTTGCTTGTTTATTCCATTTCATGAATTAGTTGTGTTAGTATTTGTCTGTAAATAAATGACAATTCTCCCATGCTGTTGTGGATGGCACTGGTGAAACATGCCATGAGCAACAAAGGTCCACTTCTAATTTTTTAGCAATTGTTTGGATACAAGCTATCCACCTGATCCTACTGGATCGATCTGTCTTATTGGGAAGAGACTGAGTCCTTCAATAAACATGATCGTTTCCCAGGCCCTACCAAAGATTTCATTAATGAAAAAAATGGTGTTGATCAATTCATGGAATCATAGTTGTAGCATATAAAAGCAACTTTACAGAATTACTGTCCTTGAGATAATTATCCATTAGATATGGTCAATCAATTCAACCTAACTGATCATTGCTGATCTAACTGTGCAATCTACCTTGCCTACCTATTTGCCCTTTACTCATGGCAAGTTCTGACCAAATGATGGAGAAGTAATCATGGTTTTGTTTTTTAATCAGTCACTTTATGGTTTATGTTGTAAATTCCATACAACAAATAAGACTAGTGAGATTAGGAAACTTGATCTTCCACATTATCATCATTTATATAATAATTTTTCTTAAAACAAAATCTAAAAAAAAAAATTTCAAAAAAAATCAGATAATTATACTCCACTTCCTTGAGATTTGAGAGAATGACACTTTATCCCAAACATAAAAGGAAAAAACAATTTCTCCCATTAATATCCATATGACTAAACTTTGTTAAATTTATGTTAAAAATATTGTGCAATAGCCTGCATTTTGCTTAAAAATAAGTGTATTTTAAAATATTTAAAATGACTTTTGCTTTTTTTTCTTTTTTCTTTTTTCTTTTTTCAACTACTTAAGAAGAGACTTGTTGTTGCAAGTTTTTAGGTGCTTGATAAACTTTGTATTTTAATTATAAATTTATTAGTTATGTTTTTACTCATCATGATTAAACTTTGTTAAAGAAAATCTTATAAAATTAGAATATTTCATTATTAATATAAACAAATGGGGCGTGTGTTATTTTCTTCCAACATCAAAAGAGGTGAATGTTTTCTTTCTTCTTGAATAATTACCCCCAAGAAAATTTAGTAAACCTTCTTTTTTGTTTTAAATTTAGGCCTTTTATTCATGACAAAGAAAATTTGTAAGTTAAACTCATTGGAACCGACAAAGTGAGCAAGTCTGAATAGAGTATGGTATTTATCAAAGATGTTTTATTGTTTCCACATCTGGAGAGAGTAGCATTTTCCTTGGTCAAAATTAATATGGATTAGTAGTACTGCATTCATTTCATGGCAATGACTTCAAACATTGAATAGAGATCTCAATTTTGATACTCCACGCACTCTATTTTTCTTTTTTTCTTTTCTTATATAAACCAGTCAAAATTTAACCATTCCACGTGTAAAAAGCCAGTCAAACTAAGCAGCCTCATCCTCATGCAACTCCACAGTGAAGCAAAGTTGGAAAAATCACATTCCCTCAAAGTCCCATTAAAGAAAAGCAATATTGATATTATTATATTAACAACTGAAAGAGACAATCTTGAGCTGTTCCCACATTAAAAAATGATTGAAAAATATCTAAGAAAAGTTTATAGCAATGAATAATTCTAATTAAAACACCACAAAGAAAAGCAAACCAAACAAGGCCTTTTTTTTTTGCCTTTTCCTTTCTTTTCTCCCACTCCATTAGTTCTCTCATTCATTCTTGAACCATTCAAACTCTTGTGAGCTTGTTCCTGTTCCCTCATGGAGGATTTCAGATCCAAGTCATGCAGGGACGGGAGGATGATGCAGATTGAGAGCTACTATGGAGGAAGAGGTGCCCCAACAAGCATGCAAGATCTGAGGTCTTACAGTGTGAATTATGCAGGTTCATCTGTACAGACAAATAACCAGATAGTACCAAAGGAGCTGAAGATGAAGAAAGGGAAAAGCAGTGTTGGGACAGTCTCTAAAAACTGGAGCTTCAATGACCCAGAATTGCAAAGGAAGAAGAGGGTTGCTGGGTACAAGGTTTACACTGTGGAGGGCAAGATGAAAGGGTCACTGAGGAAAAGCTTTAGGTGGATCAAGAACACATACACCCAAGTGGTCTATGGATGGTGGTGATTCATGTGATGGGTATATCTTCCTTTTCATTTTTTTTAAGGTTTCTCTTTTGGTTTGTAATGGATTGTGAAGTTCTATTATGAGTTTGAATATCATAGGACTTAAAAGTCCTATTTTTATGCCAATTCTATATATATACTATAGTTCTATTATGAGTTCGAATATCATAGGACTTAAGAGTCCTATTTTTATGCCAATTCTATATACTACAGATGTGGAAGTACTTACTGTCTTAGTTTTGTTTGACAAGCTTACTCTATAAAACCTTATCTTTCTCTTGAATTTCCTATGCAACAAAATTTGCTTATTTTAGGCCTCACATATTTTATCCTATGATCTCACTGTAATCTTGGCATGGGTAATGATCGATTTTTTTCCCCTTTAAGCATTGAACTCTGACAGAAGATAAAGAATGCTGAAAAAGGAGGAAAAAAGTGCCATTTGAATTCTGTTTGGTTAGCCTAAGGTTTGCTTCTTGCATGTTTCACTTGGGGAACCTTTGAATTCCTTCTTGAATCCAGTAATAGGTGACATTTTTGTAAAATGGGTAGTCTGAATTTTTTTTTTGATTCAAATGTCAAATAATCCATCCTTTTATTTTTCTTCATCAATGGTCAAGAAAATTATCCTATTATTTTTCTTCATCAATGGTCAAGAAAATTATGAAGATATGCCATTGTGGTCTTAGAAGATTTGCCATTAGAAAATTCTTTATTCTCTTTCAATTAATTTTACTGCAAGTAGCACAAAACAAGTACTTTTATATGGATATCCCACATCAACTGATCATTATGACTTATAGCAATAACGAATGACAAGAGCTCATATGAAATATCCTCATTAGCTTTGAAACTTCAATCCTAAAGCGTAACTTCAATCCTCACACACATTTCTTATATAAGTTAATAATTCACAAAGCCAAGATGGACTTTGTTTTTGTTTTCCCCCTCCAAAATCTGATTAACGAATCCTTAATCCCTTAATTTTCACATCCACCATTTTTTTAGGACTTATTAGTAGAAGTAAAGTGTACCACATATGGGCAGTCAGTACCAGTGCTCAGCCTTTTAAGGAAGTTGTAGACATCACTACACAGTACACAGTACTCATTATCATTAGGCCAAGAGGCCTTGAGCCACTAATGATGGTTCAAAGTTCGAACTTCCTTTATAGGCAATACCACTAAATTGTACTATATATTATTGAGGCAAAAAAGAGAACTGATTTAGAAATCTTTGATGGGCTAAGGTTCAAACATTGAAAGAGGTGGAAATCAAATGAACTTTTCTCCAAGATTGAAATGTGTTGGGCAATGTGGATCTTAGATTGCGTTTAATCAGAATTATGACCTGATCCTATATGTGTTACAGTTTTTAATAAAAGTTTTTTGAGGTTTAGTCCATGGACAAGAGGCTTGGACCGATAGGCCTTTGTGAATCTGCTATGTAGGATATAAATAACAATGTTTTAGATTAAGGTTGGTGTGTTGTTTTAAAGAAAAAAATTGTAATGTTGCATCTTATATTTTTTCCTGAAAATAGCGAAATCATTGCAACTTCATGGATATAGGCAAATTACCGAACTACATAATTTCTTGTGTCTTGTGATTGTCTTTTATTGTTAGTTTCTTTGTGCTTTTCATATATCACAAATTTGGGTATATCACAGATTTGAAAATTCATGCATATTTCTAATTTTCCAAAACAACGCAACTTTTGATTTTACATTTTAGTTTGATGAAACTATTAAAAAATTCCTTCTAGAAAAAACAAAAAACAAAAAAACAAAACAAAGCAAAAGTCATATAGGATTTCGTCAAACTTCAGTGTGAAATGACTAGTATAATAATTTCCAAAGGACCAAAAGAATGTTATTGGACTATTTAATTTTAATAGTTTTTTTAGACTCATCATGTGTAAGTCTTATTATATTAAGTAATTATTATTTGTACGGGGTCTTAAGGGAAGCCATAAAATTTTCAAAACAAAGCCATATAGTTCTTGTTCTAACATTAGCTAGATATGCCTTGAGGCTCTCGTATTTATTACCGAGAGGGTATTTCATGTGGCCTTAGGCATAAGGTTGGGACCATATATGTTATTTTAAATCCTAGGTAGGGAATTTTGAGGTTAAAAGATGAAAATATTCTTGTTAAATATCTCTAATCTCTATGCATGTGTCTATATGTGAGGATGTTTAATGAAATAATTTATTTATTGTTTTGAGGATTCTCGGGAGTCCTAGGTCAATTAAGGATCAAAATATATTGAAGGAATTGATAGAGAAATTCATAGACCTAGGTGGGATGGGAGGATTGGTACAGCGAATAGGGATGATTACAGAGAACATACCGAGAATCAAAGGATTTTGTATTAATACTACTTACTTTGAACAAAGTGAAACAATTGTGATAATATGGATCTAATAGAATAAAAAATAAAACCTTAATTGAATCAGTTCAATACCTATACATATGTGCCTATAATATATACATACATATACAAGTTTCAACAAGAGAGGGAAATTTGAATAGTAGACGTCTTTGCAATAATACCCTCTATTTTTAAGGCTTCATAACATAGACAATTAATAGCTTAACAACCTAACTAATTGGCAATTACCCATTACAATCAATAACAAACTAACCAACTTTAATTGCCTATACTAACTGAACAACTAATGAAATATTTACAAGTGTATTACATCACATGTGTTAGTATGAGTTACTAACTGAACTATTAATTTTAATTTTTGGGAAAATTTAACGGATGCTCTAAAAGTATTAATTGAGGAACTACTTTTATAAATTTTTTATAGGAAAAAAAAAAACATCTGACTTTTTTGACAGTTTTTTTATATTTTCCATAAAAATTGTATTAAAACTTTTTAAAAATAATTTATTAACAAATGCCTTAAAAGCACTCGTTAACTAAACCCTTATTCTTTTACCCTTAACTTATATGAGTATGACCTATGAAGCACGGATGCGTTTTCGGATTTGGGTGTGGGTGTGGGTGCAGGACTCGGCAATTTTTGAAAAAGTAAAGTGCGGGTGCAACGATTAAAAAATTATTAAAAATATTTTTATATAACGAATTTAATAATTTTTATATAAAAAAAATTCAAATAAAGGGTAGAGTTTATTATTAAAAAACATTTATTTATGAGTTTTTTTTTTTTTTTTTTAATAATAAAAATCAATATTTTTGGTAATTGTAAACAAAAAACCACCTTTCAAGAAGGTTCTTTTACTCCTTTTCCAATTCCCAAGCCCACCCACATGAAACAATTGACTTTCCCACCTACTTAATTTATAGTCTTTTGTTATATACCTTTATTCTTCTTCCAACCATTTTTTTGTCTTCTCTCATTCTCTCTCTTTGTTTTCCTCTCACAAGGTCACATGAAGCAGAAGAATGGCAGCTAGCTGCCCATTTCGGCCGTAATTTGCCGTATCTACCTGTTTCGGCCAGAATCAGACCGATTCTGTCGTTTCGGCTCCCATTTCCGCCAAAATCGGGTTGAATCGGCCGGTTTTGGCCCCAATCGGCGCAAATTGAAGAAAAAAAAAAGCGGGGGGGGGGGGGGGGGGGGGGGGGGGGGGGGGGGGAATTGGCACGTCGAACGCTGGACACCACGTTGGGACGAGTCCGGTGCGGGTGTGGCGACCTTGGAGCTGCACCCATGCTTTCTTGGTATGACTAGTGCTAGACGACATCTGGACAACATCTTTTAGTTCTTGATACATGAAATTTTTTGAGTATTTGTTCCCAACTGTTTATCATCAGTACAATGAGGTTTGCAATATCCCCAGTCAATATGGCAGTAGAGGTTATAGTGAGAATGTCTACAAGTTGGTGTACTGTTGAAACATGGAGAGTATGCAGTAACCCTCTTACCCCTAGTCATGCACAATGTGACGATCTATCTCAATATGTTTTGTTAGTTCGTGAAAAATAGGACTTTTTGCAGTAACTCACCTTGATTATCAGGGGGAAAAAAGAAAAGAAAAGAAAAGAGTAGCTCGTAGGTGTACTCAACCTGAAAGTCTCGAAAGATACATTAGCCATGACAATTCACCAACAGAAGATGCATGGCATGATACTCAACTTTAATAGTGGATCTGAATACGATAGTTTGTTTCTTAGATTTTCAAGAAATTAAATAATCACCCAAGTAAATACAAAATCCAGTGATAAACCTACGAGTATCTGGACATGTAGCCCAGTTTGCAACAAATGCCTAGAGATGCGGTGCAACTTTGATCTCTGGTTGTTTTAATATACTGAAGGATTGCCTTGGCTTCTAACAATTATAATATTAATTAAATTTATATTTCATTTTTTTAATACTAAAGATAAGGAAATTATCGAACAAGAAAGTGCGAGTGCTAGGAAAATCACTATAAAATGGTTGGGTATATATTTTGAGCTAAGCTAGACAAGTTCTCTATTTTACATAGTTCCTTTTAAGGTTTACAGTTATCCTAACATGCTTCATATTTTACAGTTATCCTAACATGTTTGATAATGATATCTAACATATTTGATAATGATATTTTATTTTCTTAATTAATGAGACAAATGACATTCGAAAGAACTAAATCCTTAACCATCAACAAGGCTTTCACTCCAACTTTCTGGCTTGCCATTAATGCAATAATAAATAAGGTAAGCCAGATGGTTCAGTCAGTAGCTAATTTCAACAGTCAGCCAGTAAGTTCAGATAGAATAAATTTGTTAAGAGTTG
The DNA here is from genome assembly GCA_019022515.1 of Quercus aquifolioides. Classification (NCBI taxonomy): domain Eukaryota; kingdom Viridiplantae; phylum Streptophyta; class Magnoliopsida; order Fagales; family Fagaceae; genus Quercus; species Quercus aquifolioides. The sequence continues at coordinate 10,989,647 of CM032328.1, forward strand.
TAATAACTTAAATTCTAAGAGATACAAAAGTAGTTTCTTGATAAATTAAGTTGTATATATCATTTCATCAAAAAAACAAAAAAAAGTTGTATATTTCATTTGTTTCTAATCAATTCAAATTTTATTTCTCTTTCAATTGTTTTTCTTGAATTTTCTTAAGTTATAGTGACAGTAATAGTTAAACTACTATATCATCTTTAAGAAATGGTGTTCCTATTCTCTCTTTTATTATTTGCCGGTCCTATTGAGTGTTTTATTCTCTATTTTTTGGATGTGGCATGCTTTTTTTTGTTACAGACAGCTTAATACCTTAATGGAAGAAAACTTATTCTCTAGAAACTACTACTTTCATCCACCATGGAAAGTAAAATGCGAAAGAAGTGAAATATGAAGAACATAAAATTTAACAGAACTTCTTGGTAATAGAATTGATATTCTCTTTGCGATTTTTAATTTCCACCAATATTTTACATTAAAATTTATATAAATAATAGATTTGTCGTTTATAGGCTTTGATCACATGAAAGAGATGTTCATAGTAAATGTATGTATTAAATACTAAGAGATTAATATTGTTATGACGAGCAAGGAAATAATACAAAAGCACGATTAAAAGAAAATTCTGTAACATTAAAGGCTATTATTGTTTTGCCTCCACACACTAAAAAAAAATGCTAGTTGAATTACAAGACATTTGGACTAGAGTTAGCATAACATTTTCGAAAAAATAGATTATTTAGTACTCTATGTGAATTAAATCACATACGTCCAGTGACCCCAGATCTTAGTTAGATCTTATAAAAAAAATCCAAACTTTGTTTGACAAGGTCCAAAGCCTAAGTTTTTTAATAAGCTACCTAAACGATAAAAAAAATTATCATAAATTCAACCCCAAATCCCAATTTGTGTCATATGTTTCTCTTTTAATATGAGCTTCTTCCTCAATCCTGATTTCCTAACACATGCTCTGTTATTATAAACAACACTAGTTGCAGCTTCAACCAAGTGATGGAAAATTTCAACACTTTTGATGAATTTTGACAATTTATATTTGTAAATTTAAGTTCTATCTTATGTTTGCAATTTGTTACCCTTAATAAAATAAAAAGGCCATATGTATTAGAACTAGCACCACTAATTCATATTTTGTAGACTAATAAATGTGGAATACTTATAACTAATCAAATAATTAGTCTCATATGTACTAGTACCGAGTACTAGCACTACTGCACTAGAAAGTAATGCAGTCATCCTTTCTCCCAAAACCAAAAGGCCATAATTATCGCGAGCAAACATATTAATGATGAAGAACAGAAGTTTGTTATTGTAATGACATTCTGCCCAAGTCCAGCTGAGAAATAATTACTAGGAATAGAAAAAAAAATTCTGTATATAACGCATATAGATTCTTATCTATTACTATTATTTTTTAAATAAACTTAAGAAAATTTTATGCCATCAAAACTCATAATAACCTGGTTACTCGTGACAATGAGTCTTATATGATCTTTATGAACGGAATGTTTGCCATTGCAGGATCAGCATTGCATTTCTGATCCTTGTTTCGGAAGCGTTTAAACTTGGACCTAAATTTTTCTTGGCATGGAGCTTCAGACATGGATCTAGCACAAAAACTAGGAAAAGCATAATAACTGATATGAACATTGATAAGCTAAATACATCAAAATTTAAGCTTTAGATAATCCCATTTCAAGGATTTGAGATAAGAATTTTTTTTTTTTTTTTTTCAACTAAGGATTAAAATACTTGCATAGAGTGGGATACTTAATACTTATATTGAAAGATATTACATAAGGAACCAAATGTGGAACCACACCAGATCACTGTCTGTGTATCAAAACCTTAAAACATTACTGTCTAGTGTCTACGCTTATTTACACACAATAAGGCACTGGTTTTTGTGTATTTTGAGCTTTGCCTTTGGTTTGAAGGGAACTACAACCAAATAAAACGAAAAACAAAGGCAAAGTGGGAAACCATTATAAAAAAATACAACAACAATGCAGTTTCTTTTGTTGTGTTTAAGGGGGAGAATTGGATTGGGGGAGGGGAGGAGGTGTTGTGTGCGGATTGTACCCTCCCCTGCCCTCTAGATCCTTCAAGGCAATGAAAATGGGTGTGCTGATAATACTGTACCCTCTAATCATTATTAATGTGCATGCCCTCAATAGCCCTAAGAGTGGAGTCAAAGTACTTCGCATGTGAGGCATTTCTACCAGAAGATGTACGGTGCTCTGATGATACAACAGGTGAACTTCTTTGCCCACTAGAAATCTTACGAAGAGTTCCTGGGCTTGCACCCGTAGTGTTCAGGCGAGAAAGGTCACCTTCACTGCTAATTAATGCATCACGACTGCTAGAGACAGCAGGTCGCCTTGATGATCCACTTGACCGCAAGAAACTAGCACTTGATAACTGCATGAACCCAAGGACACAAGAAGTCCTGAGAAAAAAAACTAGAACGAAAATACAATATCATTGACGCAAAAGGAAACACTGAATTCATTAGGATTATCCAAATAGGCCTGTAGTTACCGGTGGTAAAATGACAACATATAAAAAATATTCAAGCTTGCAAAATTCCTAGTATCCTTGGTGAAAAAACACACATTGTGATGCCTTCATTTTATTCTTCGCCTGATGTTTTAATAAGTTATACACTTATACTGAAATTCTCATCTTTGTTTTATCCTTGTTTTATCTTTTAAATTCCCATCTTTGTTTTATGATAATTAGAAGTAATTGGCCCATACGTCATTTATCCAGTACCTTCCTAGTGGTAAAAGCTCGAAATCTCAGTATTTGAGGTTTAGTGGGTTGTTAATAAATCCTTAAGATGCAGCTTCAAAGGCATGGAAGCTTTGGTCGAACAGGCAACCTACAGCCAATAAGGCAGCTCCTTTGTGTTTGTAAAGGTATATATTTAGCTGGAATGCAAAAGCCCAAATTGAAGGAAGAGGGGGTGTAATGTGTTGGATCTCAAAGGAACTTTTTCAGCAAGCTTTATGCAAATGGTAGTAGAGGCAGAGTGGAGACTGGAGACAACTACTCCCATTCATTTTTGCCTTTTTTAGACTTTGTAATCTTTCATTTTCTTTTAATGTTGGTTTTATTTTCTAATACAATTCTGGTGTACTTCCTTGCATCTGCTTCACATTTTCTATAAATATTTTCACTCATCAAAAGGGAAAAGTAGACCCTACAAGAGAAAAATTATGTTTTGAAGTTGTTTCTATAAAAAAGTCTAGTCCACTGGTTAAAAGAATCAATCTCTCAGACCAAAGCTTATCATCTCCACTTACTATCAATTTGCCTAAATAATCAGTGACAAAATTGTCACCCAACACCCTAGAAATAACAATACATTCAAGGATATCATAGGCATCTGGAACAGGTTTACTGGGCTATGATGAGAAAAGGTATGATATTTGACTTTCCAAAATAATAAACTCGGTTAACTTAGAAGCACGAGCAAGGGGACTTAAAACTTTTAAATCTGGATTTAGTCAGAAATCAAGTACCACAGCATCTTTAGATGAAATTGGATCATTCGCAGCTGCACTTTTCTGTTTAGAAAGGTTTCCAGCACTCACAACTGGCCCAGAGTTTCTCCTGCGAGAGGGATCTGACAATGACCAACCAGTAAGTCTACCTTCTTCCCCACCTGCAATGAAGTTAAATAATTAACCATATTAAACATTTCATCCTCAAAATATGTATAGTGAAACGACATCCCAAGTACTGCACTAAAATAACAGATTGCAAAAGTATACGTAGGTTGTGTATTTGAATTTGAACTCATTCAAAAGACCTTTCAGTAATCTCAACCCAAGTATGAAGGGAGGGGGGAGGGGGATTCAAAAATAGTTGATTATTTGAGGGTCCGATGTCCTACAAAATAACCAGCAGATTGCAACTATAGAAAGCTTATGCTAAAGCAATAAGGTGGATGTATATAGATGAGTGAACATTACATAGAAAGAAATTTTTAACAATGTAGTGGATCACAATATGTGCATGAAGTAATATATTAAAGGAAACACAATTACGGAAACACAACTAGAATTACCTGATTGTCTATCAGCATTTGCAGCTATTGGTGGCATGCCAGAGCTGGGTCCAGCACCAGGACCCTGTAATAAGATAAATGAAATAAATAACACACTAAAAATTTTCAGACCAGTAGCTAAAAACCAAAAGCCATAGAGGTTGATCACTTACAAGAACACGAGCAGGTGGAGTGGCAATCTGGGACTGCTGATATTTCAAAATGGTCCAATCAAACACGTAATCAAACTGGAAGCCTGCAGTCAAAGAAACAATAATGAATCTCCAATTTTGAGACTATTTATTAATTATTTAGTGAATTGGGGGCACTATTGTCATATCAGTTGATCAGGTAAAGCATCTAACTGCATAGAAGACATTGAAGTCCAACGTTCAGGTGAGAATATTTTACAACGATAACAGAAAAATTGAGAGCATTGCTGTCTTATTTTTTGAGCACATGAAATGTCTAAGAACAGCACAGATGACGTTAAAGTTCAAACCTTCATGAATGAAAAGGTCACGGAAGAGTCTTTTGAGATACGCATAATCCGGTTTATCATCAAATCGTAGAGAACGACAGTAATGGAAGTATGAAGCAAACTCTGTGGGATAACCACGACATAAAGCCTAAGGAAGAAACAGTAACTTTTGCAGTCAGACTCATGTTACTGAATACATAAATGACATCAGAACACTATCCTAAGACATGATTCTACCTCAATGGAAGTTGAAACTTTCTTCTCACTGATCTTCTCATACTTTTGCTTCTTAGTTCCTGCTTTCAGTCCCTGCCAAGGAAGACTATAAAGATAGACGGTCATAACCAAACAAACAAAGGAATGAAAGAACAGTATAAGACAACATTGGTGCAAATGAATCTTCACCTTCCTCTTAAGAAATACATAAGAACATATCCAAGTGATTCTAAATCATCCCTGCGGCTTTGTTCTACAAAGCAAAAGAGCAACATAGCTAAGAGTCAGAACCATAATTCCGAGAAAAATGAAAATACACAGGACAAAAAAAGATAAAAAGAGAGGGCGGGAAAAAGGGGGGGGGGGGGGGGGGGGTGTCAGAGCTAGCTACAAAGGTTGACACCTACATTTATGAACACAAAATGGTAAACTAAAAATTGATAACAAAAAGAAGCCAGAAAAATAAAATTAATAGGTATACCAATGCCAAGGTGAGTATTCATGCTCGCATATCTTGCAGTTCCTGTTAAATTCTTATTTTCTCTGCAAAGTATATGAGAATGTCAGAATTGATGAAAGAGAGTGAAAAACTACCTGAAAATTTTTTGGATAAAAATATTAAAAAAATCAGTAATGGCCTAGAAATCTTAGTCATGGTAACAAACAAGGGAAGGACAACCAAGCACAATAAAATAAGTAACCCATACAGGTAAAACCCCATTAAGCTTTATCCTTTTGTTTCCTCTTTTCCTATGAATATGTAAATCAATGTCAATTAAAAGCTAATCCAAACAAACTAACCTATAAGGAATATGTTGATGGGTTGAAGCATCTCTATACTTCTTAGCCAGACCAAAGTCAATGACATACACCTACATGAAAGAAGATATCAAGTAATGCATCAATACAAAACATGAAAGAAGTATATATCACTTGATTGATAAAAGAAGGGTGTTCAACAGTAAAACCTGATTTGCACGCCTTCCTAAACCCATAAGAAAGTTGTCTGGCTTTATATCTCGGTGTAGAAATGACTTGGAATGAACAAACTCAACTCGATTGATCTGACAGGAATATCAATATTAGATTTCCAAGAGATAACTAAAACTTGAATAAAAGTGAACTCAAAAAGGATAAAAATGCAATAAGGAACCCTACCATCTGATCTGCAAGCATAAGTACGGTCTTAAGGGACAATTTCCTACTGCAAAAGTTGAATAAATCTTCAAGACTGGGTCCCAATAAATCCATCACAAGAACATTGTAGTCTCCTTCAACGCCAAACCATCTCACATTCGGAATTCCAGCTGCCATAATAGGAAAAAATTGCCGACCAATAAATATCTAATAAATGAGCACCAGAATTTGCAAAAAAATCAAAAGGCACCAAGTATAGCAGTAAAGGTCATTACTTCCTCCCTGTAGTATTTTATACAGCTTCGATTCATACAGCAATTGGGGGTGCTTTGTCTTGACATTTTCCTGAATCAAATATGCATTATTAGAACTTACACATATTATAAAATATGCATTCCAAAATTTCATAATAATTGCATTCTGAAATGTGCAGGTGTTGGATGTAACTGACTCAACAAAAACATGACTAACCAATGCGTAATCATCTTAAAACCCAACAAATTCAGACTCAGAAAATAATTAAGTTCTCAATACTAAACATTTGCAGAACAAAAGAAGCACATGAAGAAAAGAAATAGTATTGCAAATTAAGTGTGCTGGAATACATGGATTACAAAATTTCATTTTATTTGCTTCTAGGATGTGTAGGTGCCAAATGTAAGCTAGAAACAGCTGAGCAACAACCCACAGTTTAATCAGCATAAAGCCCAACAATCAGACTTAGCAAGGACAGATTCCGAAATTTCATTGTATTTGCATTCTAGAATGTTTAGGTGTCAAATGTAATGGACCCGTTTCTAAGCAATGACCAGAAGTTTAACTGGCATAAGACCAACAAAATTAGACTTAGCAAATACGTAAATTCTCAGTATTAAACCTTTGCTGAACACTACAAGCACACGAAGTAAAGAAACAGTATCATAAATTATGTATATTAGAACATACATTTACATTCTAGAATCTGCAACTAACCCAACAGAAACAGCTAAGCAATAACCAAAACTTTAACCAGCATAAAACCCAAAAAAATCAGACTTAGCAAATTCTTGAATTCTCAATACTAAATCTTTGCAGAACACTAGAAGCACTACAAATTACACATGCTATTACATGCGCATTCAAATTACATTTGCATCTTACAAACTAAGCAATAACCAAGACTTTAATCAGCATTAAACCGAACAAAATTCAGACTTAGCAAATGCTTAAATTATCAAAAACTAAACCTTTGCAGAACACTACAAGCATTACATTATACACACGCTAGAACATTCTCATCCCAGAATTTCATTACATTTTCATTCGACAGTGTATAACTAACCCAACATAAACAGCTAAGCAATAATTGAAACTACAATCAGCTTAAAACCCAGCAAATCAGACTTAGCAAATACTTAAGTTCTCGAAACTAAACCTTCGTAGAACACTACAAGCATTACAATTTACACATGCTAGAACATCTGCATTCCAAAAGAGCATTACATTTTCACTCTACAATGTATAACTAACCCAACATTAACTGCTTAGCAATAACCAAAACTTCAATCAGCATAAAAAGCAACAAAACCAGACTTAGTAAACACTTAAATTCCCAATACTAAACCCACACCGAAGCAACTCCAACACTACGAAAACAACCGTCAAATTTCCAATACTTAATTTTCACACAAACCCCATTTCTAACTCTTCACAAAACCCAACAAAATAAAATCCAAATTAATCAATTTCAGTCATTTCAGAAAAACTATAACCACAATCTAAGCCCACCAAGCAATCTACTTTTCCCAAAAAAAAAAAAAAAAAAAAAAAAAAAAAAAAAAAACCAATTTAGACCCAACTAAGCACATAAACACAAAAAGCTAAAATTGGGGTCAAATTTTAACTAAAACCCATAATTCCAAAAACCCAAAATTCAACCAATTCCAAAGCTTTAAAAAAAAAAAGTCAAAAGTGAATTACTCACAAGCTTAATTGCAACCTCCTCATTGGTCTGAATGTTAGTACCTGATTAAAAAAAGATTAAATTTTTAAACAAAATTAAGAGCACCCACAAGCTAAAAAATCCAAAAAAGTCAAAATTTTAGCCCAAAAAAAATAAAAGTACAGACCGAGATAGATCTCTCCGAACGATCCGCTACCGATCTTTCTGCCGAGTCGAAACTTGTTTCCAACTCGGGGCTCCATAGCTCCGAGAATCCACGATCAAGCAATCCGGGCCGCCCAGAGAGTGGAAAATGGGAAAAGCAATCGACGGCGGAGATGTGGGGAGGACAGAGATGAAGATAAGATGAGAGAGTGAGGGCAAAATTGGAAATTGGAATTATCAAAGTGAAGAAGAAGAAGAAGAAGAAGGAGAGAGAGGAGGCATTGTGTGTTTTTGAGACATTCAGACAACAGAGAGAGTTTGATTGAATCGTTAAGACAAAGGGTTTGGTCTCTTCTTCTTTTTTTTTTTCTTTTTTCTTTTTTTAATAATATTAGTAATCATCAAAAAGACAGTAAAATATGGTTGTTTTTGTGTGAAGGTGTTTTTTAAAACGACGATGTTTTATTGGTTGCTTAGTGTGGTTAGCTTTGAAAAAATATATGGACTACTTTTTTTATTTACTTTTTATTTTTTTATGAATTTTATATATAGTGATTTGGTGAGTTGGTGATTTGGAATATTCGGATACAGTGCTTTTTTTGGGGGGGTGACTGATAAACCTATGACTGTATCACTATTGAGTTATTCTAACCCAAAAAGATTAAAATATAAAATAAAAAGAAGACAAAAGAAAGAATTTTGAAAACCAAAACAAGGAGTGATTTTGTGGGAGAAAAATTACAATCTCTAAGGGGGTATACAATTGGGAGGGATAAAATATGTATCTTAAATTACAATGATTAAACAAATCTAGTGAAGAATATATGAGAAAAGATTGTGATGATTTTAGTTCAATCAAGCATAGAATGGATTCTCAACAAAACAAAAAAAAAAAAAAATCAAGCATAGAATTTAAGTTGCCTACAATTTACCCCCTGTGGTTTGGACAAAATTTAAGTTATCTACCTGTGGTTTGAAATTTGACATAGCCACTTGAGGTTGGCTCAGTTAGATTTCTATAACCCACCTCTGTTAAAAACATAGCTAAATATATAATTTTACTTCACTTTTATGTCTCTCTTCCAAAAACACAAAAAACATAAAAATACAAAATCAAGTAAGATCAAAAACTATCCATCAGAACACTTGCATTATGGAATTTCAAACCATAGATAGTCAACTTAAATTTTGGTTAAACATTAAGTAGGTAAAGTGTCAAATTTTAAATCACAGATAAACAATTTAAATTTCAGCCAACGACAAGTGGGTAAGTTATAATTTGCCCAAGACAATTTAAGTTCAATGATAGATCAATTGTTCGTATATTTCAAAACTTCTAGAGTTCTTCTCCTATAATAGACATCACATTAAATAACATGGAACAATATTCTAAATGCTTACGTTCCAATGTTGGCCAATACTGTCTTGCCAAGAAGCTAACAAATCCAAAATTTGTTGTGGCAAGACCTATTGAATTCCAAACAAACAAAATACCATAGATCACATCTCATAAGCTATAAGGCAGTGAAGAAGATGATTCACACTCTCTTCATTCATTTTATACAAATAACACCAATCTATAATAATAATACCTCTCTTTTGTTGGTTATTTGTAGACAAAATCTTTCTTAAAGCAGTATTCTCAAGTTGTAACTTATCGGGTACTTATTCAAAATTGTCATTTTTAAAGCTAAACTATCTTTGCACCATAGTTTTTAATGATAGTAACACTTTCCTTTATGTTTACTGAATGTTTAACTAGTAACTACTCTTTTCAAGATCACTTTCTTCTTCTTTTTCGAACACATGTTTTCAAATAGCTAATCCAAATATATACTATACTATGTATCAAAACGATGTTGTTTTCATTTGTTATTGTAGTCTATTTATTTATTTAACCCTGCATCTTGATATATGCACCTTAAATTCTTAGTGCATTAAATGCACACATTTAATCTTAAATAATGTAGTTTTTTTTTTTTTTTGGTAAAGAAATAATGTAGTTGATTATGAAAGGATGTAGTTTTTTTTATACCAGAAAGGATGTAGTTTGATATGTGTAGCTTTGGACAAAGTTCTCATCTTAAAAAAAGTTAATGGGGCCTCATTAACTACATGTGCCCTAAATTTCTTAGTGCATTACAGGCATGAATTTGATCACATAATTTTTTTTTTTTTTTAAATCTAAAATGTCCCTAAGGAAACCATAGAAAAACTTAAAAATCATTTACTTTTCTAGATTGAATCTTGCACATGTTTCATGCTATTAATAGTTAAGGTTTGCGTCAACTTTATATCTACTCTACATTCACACTATGATTTATTTGCACGGCACCTCCTCGTTGTGATAATTTTCTTAATTAGATGGCATCCTAGGGCATTACTGTCTTTTCAATATTCTCCTTAAAATTTCTAGATAATGTTCAAATATTTCACATATACATAAAATTCCAAGTCTTAAACCCAAGCTGAATCAACTGCAATCTTGGTCAAACAGGGTAGATTATCATTTCTAGAATATTTTATAAAAAAAAAATTTGAAGTTGAATCATGTAACTTTCTAATAAGAATTGGTTAATGTCATAATAATGACTTGATTGACGTTGAACATGTCAGTTGTAGGTAACAAATTCAAAGGTTGATGACCAACAGACAATTGTGGATGAGAGATTGAATTGGTCCCATTCTTCTCTCCAGGAAATTATAATTAACTTATTTTTGTTGACTGGATTTATTTGAACTTATATGATTAAACTCAGAGACTTGCAAGAGGAACTTCTTAGCATTTTAAAGGTGTGCTGCATCATGTGTAATCATTTTCTGTAACAAAGTTTTCTTTTCTGGTTAGGATTTTGTAACTCATCATCATCATTTTATTCACATTCAAGAAGCTTAAGCCCCTCAAATTTTTTTTAAAGACTTCCCTTTTAACCATCTCTCTCTCTCTCTCTCTCTCAATCAAAATAAAAAAATAAATCAAATTGGGGGGTTTAAACTTGAGAGTGAGAGAGACACTTAGGCCATATCTCCATATAAAGGGCATAAGTATGAGAGAAATAGAATTGGGAAAAACTGAATCAATTGTATTAATTTAGTTTATGCCTTTATATACATCATTAGGTTCCACTAAGAACGAAAAACAGACTAACAACCTTTCTCACGTGTGACTAACTTTCCTATTCACGTGTCAACACTAATAACAGAAAATAAAATCAAAACTACAGGTCGTATTTCACTATGATACAAACACAGATGCTAAACTACAAGAACTTCAGAAATTGCTTCTTGAACCTCTGCTATACATGTTGAATCCTGCTTCTTCTGCTCTCCATGCTTACATAAACTGCCTTGATCTTGATACTCCCCCTCAAGATGGACTATAGGTTGATAAATGTTGATAAGTCCCATCTTAGATAAGAGCTCTGAAAACTGTTTATGACTCAAAGCCTTAGTGAGCAAATCTGCTAATTGGGACTGAGTTCTAACATGAATAAGCTTGATAACCCTTTCCAACACTTTATTCCTCACAAGATGACAGTCAATTTCTATATGCTTCGTTCGTTCATGGAAAACAGGGTTAGAACCTATGTGGAGAGCTGCCTGGCTGTCACAGAACAGCAATGCTTCTCTACTGTGATTAACTTGAAGATCCTTTAACAAATAGAGAATCCAAACTATCTCACAAGTTGAAACAACCATTGCTCTATACTCTGCTTCTGCAGAGGATCTGGAAACAGTGGACTGTTTCTTTGATTTCCAGGAAACTAAGGAATCTCCAATGAATATACAATATCCAGTAACTGACCTTTTGGTATCTGGACATGAAGCCCAGTCCGAATCTGTAAAACCCTTCACATGCAACTCTGAATTTGCTGAGAAGAAAATACCTTTGCCAGGTTCATTCTTCAAGTACTGCAGAACCTTCAATGCTGCTTCAAGGTGTGGTTTTCTTGGTTTAGCCATAAATTGGCTTAGCTTGTGAACAGCAAAAGTAATGTCAGGTCTAGTGATGCTTAGGTATAGTAGCCTTCCCACCAACCTTCTATACTGCCCTGGATCATCAAGTAATAAGCCTTCATGTTTGCTGAGTTTTAGGTTCGGATCCATAGGGATTTTGACAGGTTTGCATCCAAGAAGCCCTGCATCTTCTAAAATCTCAAGAGCATACTTCCTTTGGCATAAGGAGATGCCTTTTTCTGTCCTAGCTACTTCCAAACCAAGAAAATATCTCAATGCACCCAAATCCTTCAACTGAAATTTCTGATTCAACATCACCTTAAACTGATCAACCTGCTCCTTATCATTACTAGCTATGAGAACATCATCAACATATACTAACAAAACAATGAATGAATCTCCTTGTTGCCTAGTAAAGAGTGAGTAGTCTGCCTTAGATTGAGTGAACCCAAGTTGAATCAGTGTGCTTGAAAATTTTGAAAACCATTGTCTTGAGGCCTGTTTAAGGCCATAGAGAGACTTGTTCAACTTGCATACAAGTTGCTCACCATGCTCCCCCTTGCTGTGAAAACCAGGTGGAAGAGCCATGTACACTTCTTCATGTAAGTCACCATGAAGAAATGCATTGTTGACATCAAGTTGGCTAAGAAACCAACCCTTCACAACAGCCACAGCAAGCACACACTTCACAGAAACCATTTTGGCAACAGGGCTGAAGGTTTCAAGGTAATCTAATCCTTCCTTTTAAGTGAAACCCTTTGCAACCAGCCGAGCTTTATATCTCTCAATAGACCCACCAGTCTTATATTTAATCCTATAGACCCATTTGCACCCTATAGGATGTTTATCATGAGGCAAAGGAGTGACAGTCCATGTGTTATTGGCTTCCAAGGCAGCAATTTCAGCATCCATGGCATCTTGCCACTTAGGGTCAGTCACTGCTTGTGAAAAATACTGAGGTTCTGTGTTGGTACAAATTGAGCAACAAAAGGATTTGTAGGGAGGAGACAAATTGGCATAAGAGAGGTAAGAAGAAAGAGGATGTGAAGTACTTGATTGGAACTGATTGGCAATGGATGCTGAGGAAACTTGGTTACAATGATAAGCCTTAAGATAGGATGGAGGTTTAGGCACCCTACTAGACCTTCTAGGAGCATCAGAATTCACAATTGGAGTAACAGAAGCATCATGATCAAGAACATCAGTAGCAACATGATCAAAGGCATCAGGAAATGCCTGATCATCTGTGTCAAGATCATTATGAATTTGTACAAAGGAGTCAGCATTGACAGATGAGACAGGATCAAGAAAAACATGAGGAATAGAAGGAATACTAAGCAACGGAATTAAATCAGATGAAAGAAGAGGAGTGTTTGAATCAAAAGGAAAAACCTTTTCATGAAAAATGACATCTTTAGAGATGAAAATAGAGTGAGACTGAAGATCAAACAGCTTGTAACCTTTGATGTTAAAAGGATATCCTAAGAAAACTGCCTTCCTAGCTCTAGGAGTGAACTTATGCTTATGTGAAGTGACATCAGTAGCAAAACAAAGGCAGCCAAGAGTCCTAAGGTGAGAATAAGAAGGAATTTTATTGAAAAGCACCTCATATGGAGACTTATGGTGTAGAAAAGGAGTAGGGAGTCTATTAATCAAATAGACAGCAGTGAGTACACAATCTCCCCAGAAAACAAGAGGAAGCTTGGACTGAATCTGTAAGGCCCTAGGTGTTGCTAGAATGTGCTGATGTTTTCTCTCCACAACTGAATTCTGTTGTGGAGTGTAAACACAACTTTGTTGATGAATAATGCCTTTAGAATTGTAAAAATCAATCATGTTAAACTCTAAAGCATTATCAGTTCTAATGATCTTAATTCTGGTTTGAAATTGAGTGTATATCATATTGTAAAATGAGACAATCAAAGGTCTAACTTCTGATTTAGCTTTCATAAGAAAAACCCAAGTAGCCCTTGATGCATCATCAACAATTGTACGAAATTATTTATGTCCAGCAGTAGTGGAAATAGAAAATGGCCCCCAAACATCCATGTGAACAAGATCAAAAGAATGAATAGCTCTTTTATTATCAAAAGGGAAGGGTAATCTCTTTTGTTTGGCCAAAGGACATACAATGCAGTCTTTAGTACAACAATTTTGTAAGAAAGGATAAAGATGACTTAAAGAATGAATTTTCATGTCAGATGGATGTCCTAATCTAGAATGCCATAGAGAATACAAGTTGGCATGAGAAACAGTAGAAGAAAAGGCAGTGAAAGAACTGAGCTTATTCTTGAGAAGGAAATCATCAAGAGACTTGGAAGCTTTGGAAATGCTAGATCCTTGTAACAGATAGAGTCCATCATGCATTTTGCCCATTCCAATCGTGTTCCAACAGGTAAGGGCCTGTGTAAAACAGTAATTGGAAATAAATACAACACAAAGAGGCTGAGAGTGAGTCAAGGCACTAACATATATCAAGTTAAAAGAAAAGGAAGGTACACAAAGAACATTTGTTAGGGTAATATGTGAGGAAAGCTTAATTGTACCAACATGAGTCACAAGAGCAACCTCCCCATTAGGCAATTCAACCACAGTGTGTGAAATTGTAGCAAAAGAAGTCAATAAATGCACTGAACAGACTATGTGATCTGTAGCACCAGTATCTATAACCCAAGTTTCCACACCAAAAGCCTTTCTATTCACAACTTTAGCAGAAAAGACTGAATGTGGTGAACAAGAAATATTACCTGCTACAGCATTGGATGGCAAAGAAACAACATTGACCATGTGAGGTTCCTAAACTGTTGAAGTTTGATGAACTCCAATTAAGGACAGAAGCTATTGGTACTGATCAGGAGTGAATGCTGGTACTTGAGCAGTGACAACATTTGGAGCATGATTGTGATCAACATTTGGAGTCAAGCAAAAACCTTGAAACTGAATTGCAGCATGATTATGATCAGTATTTGGAGCCAAACCATGACCTTGAAACTGATTTGCAAGAGTTGAAACTTGATGAGCCATCATATTTCTGTTCTTGAATTTGTAACCCGGGGGAAAACCATGGAGTTTGTAACATTTATCCACAGTATGACCTAACTTTCCACAGTGAGTACATAAAGGTCTTTCCTTTCCTCTTGGATTGTTGCCTGAGCTCTTGGTAGCCAAAATCGTAGACTCAACTCTAACAGAATTTGTGATGGATCTTTGCATTTCTTCTTGAATGAACAAAGAATGAGCCTTATTAACAGAAGGCAATGGATCCATTAGCAGAATTTGTGTTCTAACTTGAGAAAACACATCATTGACTCCCATGAGAAACTTCATTGTGGCTTCTTTGGCTTGAAGATCCTTCAATTTCTGATTAATGTTGCACACACACTTACCACAAGTGCATTGAGGAAATGGACTAAGATTCTGAAGTTGGTCCCACAAGATTTTAAGCTGAGTGAAATAATCGGTGAGTGATTGCTCTCCCTGATGAATCTCAGCAACTTGTTTCTGGATGTTGAAAATCTTGGTGCCATTTCCTTGACTGAATGTATCTTGAAGCTCAGTCCAAATTTCAAGTGCAGTATCCCTGTATATGATACTACCTTGAAGCTTTGGTGATACTGAGTTGATGATCCACGTACCAACTATGTTATCAGCACGAATCCATGCTTGAACAGCCGTTGGTGAATTCAACAATGGAGAAGAGATGGTAATGGAACCATCTATAAAACCGAGCTTATTTTTGCCAATCAAAGACTTCCTCACTGATCTTGCCCAAGCAGAGTAGTTTTTTTCTCCAATTAAAGGCTGAGAAGTAAGAACAGCCCCTAGATTTTCTCCAGGATGTAAAAATAGAGGATCATTGAAAGGATATGAATCTTGCGAAGAAGATGAAGATTCAGTGGTGGAAGTGTTAGCAGCTGCTGTGGCTGCTGTGTTTGCCATTGAAGCAAGAAAAAGAAAAGCTTGAAAGGATTTTGAAAAGCTTGAAGAGAATCAACAATGGCGGACGATGATAAAAGAAATTCCCAAATCTGTCAAACCCTAGAATTTTAGGCTTCTAGAGAGCTCTGATACCATATGAGAGAAATAAAATTAGGAAAAACTGAATCAATTGTATTAATTTAGTTTATGCCTTTATATACATCATTAGGTTCCACTAAGAACGAAAAACAGAGGGTGTTAAGTCTAATAACAGACTAACAACCTTTCTCACGTGTGACTAACTTTCCTATTCACGTGTCAACACTAATAACAGAAAATAAAATCAAAACTATAGGTCGTATTTCACTATGATACAAACACAAATGCTAAACTACAAGAACTTCATAAATTGCTTCTTGAACCTCTACTATACATGTTGAATCCTGCTTCTTCTGCTCTCCATGCTTACATAAACTGCCTTGATCTTGATAATAAGTAAAACCCAAATTACAGGAGATTGGATTCCTTCTAGTCATATGACAAAACAAAGCTCAATGCACACAACAAGGTGAGATAGAATTAACAGATTTCAATGCATGAAAGCCCTTCCAAAAAGGTTGAGCCCATGAATTAGCCCACTAGCATTTAAGTCATTTTAGAGTTGATCCGAGTATTTGTCACTTAATTCCAAAGGGTTAGTTTAGTGAATTTTGAGGCTCCATAATATTTATGAGATCCTCAATTTGGAGTTTCTAGTCAACATGTTGGAATCACCCCTAAAGGATTTCTCCCTGCAATAACTTGGCGTTTGTCATATGAAAAACTATACACACTCGAGAATATTTAGGTTTTTAAAGAGTTTTGAACAACCTCATTTCTCAAGAGTAGGTATTTTGTCACTTAAATGGCCCTATAACTTGGTGGGGGGTATATCGTGTTTTGAGTGTATACACCCACCCTCTCACAACACGTGAGACCCACTACTAGTGTGTGGGTCCCACGTGTTGTGAGAGAGCTAGATGTATACACCCAAAACATGATATGCTTTTGCCATAACTTGAGCACAAGTATGCTTGAGTCATTGAAAATTCTCCAGCTGTACGGCGAAATATAAGTGCTTTAGCCTTTGTAAAAGTGAATAAAGGAGACGAGTGAAGGGATGTACAGTCAATACCCACTTCGGAAAGAGTATTTTTTTTTTTTTTTGATGGGACGGAAAGAGTATTTTGAACAAATATAGGATGTTATAATATATCTAGAATTTGTAAAGAAGCCAATTACAGCCAATAGTGATGTGCATGATACCCAGACCAGACTCCAGTTTCTATCTTCACAAGCTGCTAACTCTATAAATCTCTATAAATGTTGTACATACAAAGCTCTAATACATTTCTATAACGAATGAAACTGGATTAAAATTACAAAAAAAATTATAAAAAAGGCCACTTTAAAAAACTATGAATGGCTACAAACCCTAAGAAAATTTTCAAAACTGAAAAAATCATCAACGTGATCATGATGCACCCAAGTTTGAAGAATGCTTCTTTTGTAGCCTCCCTCTCAACTGCCTGATCTTTTCCTCCACCCTTGCTGTGAACCCAATCTTGGTTTCCTGTCTAGCCTTGGATCGCTCCCTAGTCCACATGTGTCGATCTTCAATGTCTTTCTTGTAGTACTTGATTTCTTGGATGATATGATGATCCATTGGATTAAAACATCTTTGGAAAGATATGTGGGCAAGGTAAGGAAGATTACAAGTGATTGTTACTAAAAGGGTGGCTGCCCAATAAATAGGAGCAGGACCAAGAACTTCAACTAGAATTTGGTAGGCATTTCCAGAAATAAGCGGTGACATCATGCCATAGAGAAAGAGAAACAGGTACCACGTGACAATGCTGCCCCAAACCAAGAGGTGTTGGATCCATGTGAAGTGGCTCATAGTGAGTGCAATCTGGCAGTTAACAGCCCAGATGATGCAAGTGAACATTGTCGTACCTACAGCTTCCATATCAGCTGTCTCGCCTCCAACACGGAATGCCTGATCATAGAATATGACAATGTTGAGGAAGAAAATAACGAGGGAGGAATAGAGACCGTTGCCCATCCAACCCAGTATCCTGTACCAGTCAAAGAACAGGTTTTTCGGTCCTTGCTGATATAGTGCAGGGAACTGCAAAAGCATGGTGGATGTGTAAGTATTACAGCAGGGATAACTGGAATATGGAGGAAGCACCACTTTGGGTGTTATCAACATACTAACCTGTAGGCAGACCTCAGAAGAGACGTCTTGTTCAAAAACTCCAAGTGAAATGACAGGCAATGAGGTAAGTATAACATTAAACAATAGCATGTACCAGTCATCATAAATTGACTGTCCAGAAAAGGCCGCAAATGACTCAAAGTAGAAGAGGGTAAGACCAAATGCTATATTTTTGTAGAAGAAATAGCAAACCTGAATGCAAAAGATCCCAGGTTAAATGAGGAAAAATTACATAAAAAACAAGCACATGCACACAGCATCTTCATTTCTGTTAATGCATATGTTTGCGAGTGTGCAAGTGTGCATGCATAGTTGAAAATAAATGATAATCAAACATCAAGATAGTTTACCATCTGAGCAATCCTCTTGTAGCACCAGTGTCCATGTACTACCAGAAGTCTCTCCAAAAACCGAAACTGGGCAATGGAGAAGTCACTAGCCATCACAGCCTGCAAAAAGTTACTAGTTATGAGCTTCAATGCAAAGAACGAGTGCAAATATATCCTTCTAAAGGGAAAACCTCATGCACATCTCATGCCTCTATAGTCCATACAAGGATGAGCATTAATCATTACCAGCTAACTAGCAAATAGTCCAATTTCCCAGAAAACAGTCAAATATAAGCAAGAAGAAACTTAGAATTGGACATTTAAGTGTGGATTTGGTCACCCAACTCTGTGAAAATACATTCAGACAGAGCCTGCCTAAGGGGTGTGCCAAACCTCCCGAGAGAGAGAGATAATAAAAATACGAATGGATGGTACTAGGTTTTTTTTTTTTTTTTTATTTAATTTTTTATTTTATATATGGATAGTACTAGTTCTGGTAAACAGAAGCAAATTTGACACCATGTTCCTGTCTAGAATCCAACTTGAGACAGAAGATTGTAAACAAGAATGATGTCCTACCTTTGCTAACCTAAATTAAATTTTTGCCAGACATAAAATTCTGGCAATCAGAAACAATAAAGCTATATGACATTTATATTTTCGCAAATTTTTGAAACAGATGAAATGTGTATGAATTCTTGAACTGAAAAAAGAATGTACCAAATGCATTTAGAGAGCTGTTAAGCAGAAAGGGCCAGTCAGACATGTTACCAACCTGCATACCCTCAACCCCACTGATGCCAACACCAATGTCGGCTTCTTGAATCATTCCAACATCATTTGCACCATCACCTATAGCTAGGGTGGTTTTTCCAGTTCCTTCTTTAACTAACCTGGTTACCTGGTGTCAAGAAATTGAAGATATGAA
The DNA here is from genome assembly GCA_019022515.1 of Quercus aquifolioides. NCBI lineage: Eukaryota > Viridiplantae > Streptophyta > Magnoliopsida > Fagales > Fagaceae > Quercus > Quercus aquifolioides. The sequence goes on from CM032328.1 coordinate 11,009,028, forward strand.
GACAGATCCCAACATAACAGCACATATATAAGTCTACATTTATGAGTGACACTGATTTGATGATTGAAAATCAGAAAGCAAAATATCTGAAGACAGTGCAATGTTGACACGCAGGAAACAAAGATCCTACCTCTGCTTTTTGCTTGGGAGAGACACGACAGCATATGACAGACGCACAATCAACCGCTAATCCCAAAAATTGATGCTTCATATTATCATCTAAAACATAGCCTAAAGTTTTCCCGTCAATAATCAGTGCAAATGCAGCATGTGGGTCCTTCTCCAGCTTTATCATCTGAGTGGCATTGGTGATTTGATTCAAAATGTTCTCTTTCGCACCCTGTTCAGTGACAAAAAACAACTTTTAATGAAGGCAATTTTCCGAAATTAATTCCTCTATTTCATTTTCAAAGGAAATTACCTCTTTGCCATCTTTGACTAATGCGTCTGAATTTGACGTTGTTATACAGATCTGCTTCATTCCTTGTCGAAGTAAACTACAGGCAAATCTGCATCATGCGAACAAAACAGTCATTATATTTATTGTCTGGAGCATCTCTCAATAAAAAGTCTGCTTTCTGTAAGTTCCTCAAAAGAAGTACTATGCATAAAGAAGAGCCTTCTAATCAATTCGAAAGATACGGACCCTATGTTGATTGCCGTTTCCATCTTATCTCCTGTCAAAACCCAAATCTTGAGACCAGCTTGTGCAAGTTTATCAATGCACTGGGGCACCTAAAAGGGAGAATATTGCAATTAAGTAAAAGCAAACCAAAAGAGAAAAATATTCATATTATTATGGCTAAAAAGGATTATCATGTCTACCCCTTTTTGCAGTTTGTCCTCCACAGCAGTAGCACCAACAAGTATCAACTCTCTTTCCATCATATCTGATACCCTCTCAAGCATTGCTTCTCTATCACCCCCAATAGACGTTTTGGCTTTCTGAAATTCACTATTCCAGGTGGCATACTGGGACTCCTCAATCTTTCTATAAGCAAGTGCCAATGTACGCAATCCAGCTTCTCCATATTCATTCAAATGCCTGGTAGTGATTTCCTCATACATTTTTCCATTCTTTGAAAGTCGATCAAAAATGATGCTGCGTAGTACAGGGAAGAATGCATGGGTGTTAAAGAGCCTAAAACCAACTGTTCTTCTCTCCCGCTAAATTAAAGAGAAGAGTAGAAGATCCAAAAAGTATACATAAAGCTTGATGCTGAATTTTCAGGCTTTAGATTTTCTTATTGCATAAAGCATTCAAAAGGTAGATAAATGAAATATAGTTTAGCCTCAACAAAACTTAAAATCAACAAACCCTTGGTGCCATATGGAAGCTGATTGAAGATTTTTTGTATAGGCCATTTATATCATATATTCAGCTGTCAGTATCTCTGAAACAATATCAAGAATTAGAAGGATATTCATGAGCCTAACCTGTCAGCACCTTTGCACAGAAGCAGAATCTGTCCCTCCTGATCTTGCACAATTACAGACATTCGCTTTCTTTTGCTGGTGAAATCCAGTACATTCAAAATTTTATACTCCCTGTAAAGGTAAAAAGATGCTAAGTCAACAAATATCTGTAGATGAGAACAATTACCAAAAGGGCTACATTATGTAGGTCAGTGGAATTCTTACTTCTCAACTGGCTCTCCGGAATTGGTATATCTTTCACGGACAAACACACTTGATTGAGTTCTTCTAAAAAATTCAAAACCAAATTCTCTCGCTGCAACAAGAAAAGCCCCTTCATCAGGTGACTCTGCTTCATATGTAAAACTCCCAGTGGCTTCATTATACTCAGGAATTGCAGTGTGACAAATTGCTAATATCCGGAAAAATAATAAATGGACATCAGCATTGGGCTCTTTAGACCAATTTCCATTCATCAGGCGACTGTCCTCAAAGCTAAATCCCTTTATGGTAGGTTTGATATCATTTTCATTACTAGAAGTGATGACAGTCTCCAGTTCAATTTCAGAAGTTCTTTCGACATTATCCCGTAAAACATGTCGACCACCTCTCCGCTTGGGAAAATTGGAAAGGTCTACTTCCTCCTCCTCCTGAATAGCCATTTGTTGTACAGCAGCAACTTCAACTTCACTAGAATGCACACCATATGCTGTACCGGCGATGGAGCACTTTAGAAAATCCATCTGATTGCATGTCAAAGTGCCAGTTTTATCAGAAAGGATTGTGTCTACCTGACCCAATTCCTCATTCAAATTTGACGTCCGCGCCTGCGCGGTATTCCCACTCTCTTCATCATACATATGTATGTCTTGGTTAATGAAGGTTGCTTGCAAAACCTTCACAACCTCAATTGAAACGTAAAGCGAGATGGGTATTAAATATCCATAAAGGATGAGAGCAGTGATCAGATGATAAAATCCAGACAAGCTAGGCTTTGTAGGATCAAATACACCATCAGGTTTCTTGGGTTGTAAGTACCACCAGTCCGGGACTTGGTACTTAGTCTTCACAGCAAATCCCAGTGAGCTGATCAATGAGATCAATACAAGGAGAGTGAAAAGGATGTATATAATATAATCCATCTTTTTTTCTATTGTGCTCCTTTTCGAAGGGGATTTTGTTGCATTCTGCATGACTTTGCTATCATGACCAGTGAAAACCACCACACCATACACAAAAGCTGTATTCCTGAGCTTTGAATCTCTGAGAAGAATCTGAGTAGGATCAAGAGGAAAAATCTGACGATCGTACTCCAAATTACCCACAAAGTTGTAAAGATTGGGGTTTGGGTCTTCGCATCGGATTTTCCCCAAGAAATCCTTGAAAGATTCATCATCGTCCAAAGACAAAGTTGTTTCCAAACATCTCTTTACTTTCAAGTTTGTCTCACCATCTAAATTCATAGTCTCCACATAGCAAATCCCATCCTCATAACTTGACGACAAGAGAAGCAAATCAGCAGGAAAGAACTGATCCTTTTCCACTTTCAATACATCTCCCACCCGAATCTTATGCCATGGCCTATAACCAAAAACACCATCTCCTTTATGAACACTAACTTTCCGGAGATTAACCTTCATATCCTGAACAAACCTACGTGAGTCTTCCAGGGCTTCCTTCGCCATACTGAGCCCAACAACAAATGCCAAAGGAGCAATCATGCTAACAGGAGTAAATGGCGAAATTGGTGTGAGTGAAAGAACCGCAGCCAAAAGAAAGTACAAATTAGCAACCCTCCGGAATTGTTCAAAGATTGCCTTAGGTAAGAACGTAACAACATTATACTTTGTGGTTGATATAAAATTTGAGCAGTACTTCAGAGGTTTCTTCAGGTGGAGATGAGGTTGGTTGCAATGTACAACTCGTGATCCTTGAACTGCATTTGGTCCCTCAGTGTCTGTGGTCTGCGGCTGGAGGCACGAGAATGTGTAAAGATTGCTCCGCCGGATCTTTGACCTTATCCTTCCCCTTGTCATCTTTCCAAATTTCAGCTCAAGACAATAATAAGTGACACATGCCAAACAAATAAAACCCGAATCTCCTTCACAATGAATCTAAGGATTTGTCCCTTATGTTCAATTTCTTCTTCTAATACCTGATCATACAGACCCAGATGGAAATTAATTTAGCACATAATGTTTGAAAATATGCAGGCTGCAATATCAATAAAATAACACCAAAAAAAAAATCAAACTTTACGTATTAAAATCACCACATTCCTTAATGGATTCTTATTTAAACCTGCATATGAATGCTTGCAAACCCAGATTTGCAAATTATGTGAAATGTTGTCATCTTTAAGGAACAAATAAGGTCTTTACACAAATTCACTACTGTAGCTACAAAGATCCTCAAAATTACAAACAAAACTTAAATTCAACGATACTTGTTCTTTTCATTATATATGAAAATTTTAAATACATTACAACAATATTTCAGCTAAAAATTACAAAATTTATTACAAAAGAACAAATTAAATAAAAGAAAAAGGAAAGATTTTCAAAAATGAAAAAAAAAAATCTGAAACTGCCCAGCTAAAAATGTAAGAAACAGTCATTAATACCAGTGCAGATTCCTCATATCAAAAGCTACAATCTCAGAAAATAAACCAAAAAAGGCCAAATTTTGTAGGGAAAAAAAAGGAAACCCAGATGGAATAATTATTTTAAAAAGCTCAAATTTTTATAAGAAAAAGTACCTGGAAACATGAGCCACATTAATCTCCAGGACAAACTGGCAAAAACCCATTTGCCAAAAGAGAGAGAAATGGCTTGTGAGTTGCAGATCAAAGAGGAAGACAAAGTTTAGAAGCAAAGAACAGAAAAGCTTTAGAGAGAGATTTGACAGGGTTTTAGGCCACAGAGCAAGGTCCTCTCCTCGTCCAAGAAACAAAGTCCGAACCAATGTCAGAAATTTCCGGGCCCTCCTCTCCTATATTTATATTTTACCTCTCTCTCTCTCTCTCTCTCTCTCTCTCTCTCTGGTTTTATTAATTTTCTTTTCTTTTCTTTTCTTTTTTTGACTGAAGAAGGTAGAATTTTCTTTTCTTTATTAGGGAAAAAAAATTATACTTTCAAAGTGTCAAATTACAAAATTGTAATTTAATTATTATGTTTTTTTTGTAATTTTTAATATCTTATAAAAATTTTAAGGTACAACAAAATTTCCTAATTATATAAGATAATAAAGTTTTTATTTATTTATTTGAGAAACATATATATATATATATATATATATATAGGGGAAGGGGATAAGATAATAGAAATAATAGAGTAGTGTCAGATCAGTGATACATTTATTGATTTAGATTTTCATGTAAATCCAACTTATCAGTTATGAAATTTAACATGAAAATATTAAGTTAAGGTTCTTTTTAAATTTTTTTTTTTGGTTTAATTTTTAATTTTTTTTCTTAATTGAGTAGTGTTGCCTAAGATGTACTGGCAAAGAGAAATAAATTTGGAGCTGATTGGAGAGGACCGGTCTAACACTTCCCTGGATTGCCAGGTGTGGGTCCCACATAATCCCACGTGGCAGTCCTTAACTGGGACCTGTTGTACCTCTTTTTTCCCAACCAATCATAAAATAATTCTATAAAAATGGGGTTACTGATTTTAGTATTAAAAAATAAAAACACTTTGAACAAAATTTTGTTGATTTTGTTAAAAAGTACTGGGTGCACCTACTTGTGGTTCTAGTTTTAGGTGGTACTTGGGCTATAAGATATTCCTGTCCAGTCCCTAATCTTGTTTACATAGTTTAGTTGCTATAAGAGAGAGATTAGGGACATTTCATTTTTATCAAATGTGATTCAATTTTAATGAGAGTTTTGGCTATTGAGTATATATTGATTTTCTTCTATAATTAAATTCCAAGTTTGTGGCTTAATCGTTTGCATCAAATGTAGATTATTTTGAGGATTCAATTAAGTTGAACATCACATATATATATATATATATGTGTATGTATGTATGTATTCACCCCTTTTTCTGTTTTTTTTTTTTTTTTTTTTTTGGAGAATTTGTTAGGAATTTTTTTTATTAAAAATTACATGCGGTAGTTAGTACCGCGGAGCGGTATATGAGCCCACAAACACACATCACCACAATTGATGTGGGACTGAGGTTGAGAAACTGTTAGGAATTAGTTGTTTGTTTTCAGTTTTTAGTTTTTTATGTTAATGTTATTGTCTATTTTGAAAATACTTTTAAAAAAATACTTTCACATTGTATTATATGTATATGTCTATAATTTTAAAAAAAAATTTAATGAAGCTTTTGATTACTTGAACCAAACAAACAACTATAGGGCATGAATTATATGATAGCATAACAAACCATAGACTTGTGTTCTGCAACTCTGTTTTGAGAATGTATGCATGGCATGATTTTGGTGGTCAATTTGAACAAGGAATTCATATAGGAGAAAATCTTGGTAATCTTACTATGATTCATTGGATCAAATGGTTGTCAATTAGCTGGTGAATTATATATATTTATGTATATATCTTCAATGGGACCTAAAGGTGAGGCCTCCCACTCCATTTCCATGTGGATCAGCCAGCTGCAAGTCTAATCTAGAGAGAGGTGAGAAAAAACGAAAAAGCAAAAACAAGAAAAGCAACATTAAAATACAGCATTTGACTTAGTTTTTCCTTTGTTAAATTATCTAGTGAACAGTATTTTTTATGTTTTTAATTCTGTTTGGCCAACTATCAAATTTGACATATTGATACATACATTGTTTTCATGTCATTTTCTCAATCATTCGGTTCTTGTTTTAAAAACCACGAAATGGAAACAAAAACCTATTTTCAGATAATATTGATATTGTGTAAAACAGTTTATTATTTTTGGTTTACAAATAAACTAAAACCCATTGAAAACCACTCTATTTTCTTAATGTCCTCTAAAATTCTTTTTTTTTTTTAAGTAAAAAATATGAAATCCAAATAAATTGATAATTATAATTAACCACCCTAAACTATTGAGATATTTGCAATATGCAACTTTTTTTTTAATACATCAATAAAGAGGAATTGAACCCTAGATGTTTCATTTTGAATTATTAAGAGGTGTCAAGCAGTTGAAGTACAAGACTCCTGACTACAATATATAACCTAAACTTTAAAATTTTGTAATCAACATCATAATTTAAACCTAATTTGCAACGTCTATTCAAACGTTTAAATTAGGGTAAAAATTAATAGTTTAGTAGACAATTATCAACCCTAAACTATGAGAGCATTAGAAATAGGCACTTTAAACTATGAGAGTATTTGCAATATATGTCCTAAACTATAAGAGCATTTTTAATATGCACAACTAATTTGAATAATTAGATATCACATATTATTCTCATATTACAAAATTTTGAAGTTTATGATACACATTATATATACATATTCATATAGTTAAGATGACTATCATTTATCAAAAAATAAATAAAATTGGAAATCATATTACGAATGTGAAAATATCAACCAAATTTTATTAATTAATGCATGACCACTATACATAAACGCGTTTAATTGAACATATATTGTGTACAACCAAGTGTTGGCCATTTGGAAGTTTCCTTTGAAATCAAAATGTTATTAGACTTTCTTCATTTATTTCTCTTTTCTCCATTGCTCTTTTATTTATTTAATTTTTCAGCTGTGAATGTGAAAACGTGTTCAAGCATTCATTACATAATTTCAATTTGAAATATGGCATTGCAGACAAGATTCTATATTTGAATTAATATTAGATTATATCATCGTGGACTGTTTCTCATTGTTTACCACGCACTCTTGAATAAACTCCATGGGGCCAAGGACTTTCTCAAGCCTTCAATTTGGAATTTATACGTATATATATATTGGACGGTTTTTGATTAATTTATTATTTTTTTGGTCATATGAACATTGTCAGTATCGAACCCATTCTTCTTCTCTCTTTTTTTTTTGGGTCAAGTACCTTTGGTCTATGGCTTCTTGTAATATAAAAAAAATATATTATTTTTCTTTTATAATTGATTTTTTGAAATACTTAAAAAAAAGAGGAAATTTGGAGATAATCCCTGACCATATTTATATAACATATTAAGTTCAAAAAATGGAATATCCCAAAGTAAATATATATAATATATAGTTGTTAGTTGCAAGTGTCCATCGACACCACGTTACAATCATAGTATTATATATCATCCATTAACATCAAAGTAATAAACATTAATGTTTGAGCAGGTGTTAGCCAATTGTCAAATTTAGAATCCTTATTATAATTTGCGGTAGGTTCTGTTATTTTTTTCAGGTGGATCCACTCCATCAGGTATGCTTTAATTTAGTTGAAAACTATTAGTTTTTGGAATAGCCCACACGTATGACTATGAGTGACATGTGGTTCACAAGTCACAACCACCATTTTTATTTTCCTATTTTATTAAGTAAAAAGTATCATATCCATTACGATAATTCTTAGTTTATAAATTATAATCTACTATAAATTTACATTATAGACACAAAAGGTATACAATTTTGTATACATTTGTAAAAAATGTAAATATTTTATATTCTTTTTTATAAAAATATATATAATATTGTACAAATTTTATATGTCTACGATCCTATAATATAAACTTACATAACCCTACAAAAATATTCCTATTGATTTTGCTGTTAGTCTAAACGTATAATATATGATAGTTCTGAGGAATTTTGTTTTTCTTTCTTTTCACTTTTGCCGACCCTGGTATTGGATCTCTGACCAGTTTTACACGTATGGATTGTGGAAATTCATGCAAAGTAGACTGCAATGATTTCATGTCTTGAACGGGACCAGAGGTTCCTGTTGAAAAGGAAAAGACTATAAAAGAGAATGTAGTAGTACAGTTTTAACCTTTTGTTAATTTTATCCATCTATTTTTCTTTTTTTGTTGGTATAAGGTGAGGATTTTCAATTTTCATTCTTTCAAACTTATGGGATATTTTTTTTTTTTTAATCTGATTTGATTGAATTAAAAGAGTAAAAAATAAGTTTCTGTAACTTACTAATTAAGCAACCAAAAATAATGTTTCTAAAAAAAAAAAAGTAACCTAAGATGAGAAAGTTTAAAGTATTGGCTCACTAGAGGAAAAGACATGTACATATTGGTGGGGAAGGCAGGCCTTGGCCTGGCAATTCTCGAAGCCATGCCTATTTGTTATCGCAATTTTGTTATATTAATTTGCCCAATACTTCCAAATATAATAATTGTCCTTTTGAGGAGTATGACATATGTACCTTAACATAAATACTATCTATCTTCCTTTTTCTTTTCTTTTTTTGTCCACTTCAACCATTCAAAAAAAAAAAATCTTTTTTTGGAAGGGAACATTATTACATATATTGTCTTTAAAATCAAAATTTACCATTGTACAATTTATTATCGTTAATTGAGTAAAATACTATTTAGGTCCTTAAACTTTATCCAAACTTTGTTTTTATCTTTAAATTTTAAATAATTATTTATTCATTCTCCTTAAACTTTATAAATTTTTTTAATAATTTAGGGACAAAAATAGGATTGAAAAAGAAATTTTTTTTTTCAATAGTTTAGGGGGAAAAAAAAAACTTTTGGTCAAGTTTATGAACATAAAGTAAAACATTTTCAATAGTTTAAGGATTAAAAATAGACTTTTCAATAATTTAAGGATGAAAAAATAAATTTTTAAAGTTTATAGATGAAAAACAAATTTTTAGAATGTAAAGTTATTATTTATCCAAAGTTTGTTTTTTTATCTTTAAATTAAAAAAAAATTATTTATTCATTATCCTTAAACTTTATAAACTTTATTTTAATAGTTGTAGGGACTAGATCTGAGCACTTCTTCTGCTGGACGAGTGGACTCAGACTTAACTAGCCCAATACAATGAATTTGTAGAGAATGGGTTTAAAAACTAGGCCTTAATGAGGATTGCAACAACCAAACATGGTAGTGAGTGGGTGGAATGATAAGAACATGGGCTGAAGTATGAAATTCTGCTCCTCGGCACTCTCTTGAGGAACGTGTAACCTTTATTATTTCTTCAGTGCTCGACTACAAAGGTTGGGAAAGTTCTACCAATTGCCATTGTATTTTTTACTTCCTCCTATTTTCTGAAGGATTTCTTACATTATATATCCACTTTCAGTTGATTTTAGCTCTACATTTGTTGACTAGACAGGTCACTACTTGAGTGTCTGTCCCATCAGCCGCCTTCCCATTCTTTCTGTGGGTTGCAGCAACCAAGGCTGCACTGTTCAGGGGTCATTTTCTCATTAATGCGGTCAGAACGTTAGTTGTGGGCATTTAATATAGAGGTGACAGTTTATCCTGGAATTGTTCCTCAACCATGCTTCCATGGCTGACACATTATACTTGTTCTTTCTCTTGGGATGCTCTGGGAGGCTACCTTTGATGGCTCATTGCTTCCTCCTCCCATGGTCTTGGTTGGTCGAGCACAGGATTGTCCTCGGCAATGTTCCTGGGCAATTTGAACTTTCTCACTTCGTCATCGGACGTTTCTTCCTCCTCGGCATGGGCCTTAGGCTTGGTATAAAGTGGGTCGGAGTTACCAAATTCTTTGACCCCACAGTAGTTTAGAGACAAAAATAGAAATGAAAAAATAACTTTTTTTAATAGTTTAGGGATGGGAAATTTTTTTTTGGTAAAGTTTATAAACATAAAGTAAAACATTTTCAATAGTTTAAGGATTAAAAATAAACTTTTCAATAATTTAAGGATGAAAAGTTTTTTATTTTTATTATTATTATTATTATTTTTTTAAGTTTAGAGATGAAAAACAAATCTCATACTATATATAAAAGCAGAAACATTTTCCTGCAATTAAGGTTGTGTTGCCATGTAAGGAAAAAAAGCCCACTTTAAAATCTGTCACGTTTACCACTAAAAAACTAATAATTAGAACATTCGCAATGAGTCTAGCAAATGTCATATGTTAGCATCAGAACCCCAAAACCCCCTATTACTCGGTCTTCCAATTGTAAAAAAAATTGCCATACTGCTACAGTACAATCTTATATGTATGACGACAATGTAGCAGGCTTGTATAATTTTTTTATTACTTTATTCTCTCTCCCTCTTTCACTTTCTTTTGTTCTCCCACTTTGTCTCTCTCCTTGTCATCACTTTGTCCTCACTCCCCCTCTCACATCTCTCTCGTTTTAGTAAAGTTTAAATATTAAAATAATATTTTATTCTTATTAATTTGAACATAAATTGTGAATTAATTCAGTTAACTCAACTAGTAAAGTCTATAATGGTTGAATAAGAGATCTAGGATTCAATCTCTACCTATACCCAAAAATCGATTGGTGTCTTAGTTTGATGATAAAGAGTTATCATCAGGAGCGGACATCATAAGATGAAACTCTCTTAAAAAAAAAAATGAACACAAATATAAAAAATGAAATTTTTTTTTTGAATAAAATGAAGGGCACATTCAATTTTGACAGGATGGATTGGGGTGTAGATAGACTTTGTGCGCCATTTGCTGTAGATAATCTTGGAGCCATTACACCTCTTTTGATGTAATTAGAATGTTTATAAAATATAATCCTCTCCTTTTTTTATCTGGAAAAAAAGTTTATATATATATATATATATATTTTAAATATAGTAGATATTACACCTCTTTTGATGTAATTAGTTTGTTTATAAAATATAATCCTCTTTTTTTTTTTCTTTTTTTTTTATCTGAAAAAAAAAAGTTTTTATATTCTTTTTTTTTTATAAATATAGTAGATACGATAATTCTTTTATAAAATTGTGCCTATATATATTGACAATTTCAAAGTGGAAAATAGGTTGGAACATGGTAATGGACCGCATTGAATAACAAATAAATAAAATAGGAGGAAGTAGTAAAGTACACGAAGAATGAAGTATGAAGTACGAACTGTGTGGTTCATTTGAAAACTATTTCCTTTCACGTGGTATTGTATTTGGTCCAAAACTTGAAAAAAAAAAAATATATATATATATATATATATAAATTTTCTTTCCTGGAAGTTCAGGTAACACGCAAAGGTAACATGCAACAAAGAAGGGTCCTACGTATAGTTTCAAGTCAAACATGAAAACGGTACCTGATTAGTGAGTCCTTCTTGCCCTCTTGGCCTCTTCCACGCATGATGGTCAAGTCTCAGAAGCTCACACGTTTGCGTGTTAAGTTTGCCAGAGCTACATGAAGAAAATTGAGCTGTTCTAAAATCACATATTATTTCAATTTTTTTTTGCGACAATTTTGACATACTAAATTGTGAGCGGTTAATAATTATTTATACATAAATATATTATTTTTTTTCTACTAATTAGATTTTGCCACATTATAATTATGATAAAAAATTATAAAATTTTTTGTCGGCCTAGATTCTTTGCAAGAAAATCTTGGAAAGATTTTTTATTAATTAATAAAATTGGCTTGTACTTTGGTAGCTATCTAGGCGGGTTGGTTTTTTCCACAAGTACGACATCGTTTCTGACGCCATCTAGAACAAGAAGAGGATGAGTATGTGAAATTTGGGACCATTCGTTGCTAGATAGTAATGCAAGTCATGGCAAAAATGATGTGACTGATAGTGGGGAAAGAATATCAAAGTCTTGGTCTTTCTCAAAAAAAAAAAAAAAAAATATATATATATATATATATATCAAAGTCTTGGTCTTCCTCATTTTCTTGTTCCCTTCCTTTTTACTTTTCTAGTTTTTATGAGTTGTATTATTGTTCTGGTTTGGGTATTCTTCACTCTCTGTTTTTTTTTTTTTTTTCGTGGGTCATAAATAGACTCCTCCTCAAAATTTGAATTGGTGGTAAAACCCTTTGATTTTTAGAATTCAAAGACATAATAATATATATATATATTTCTTTTAGGAAGGGGTGGCTATTCCGATATTACCATTATTGGGAATGATGTTGGAGAGAGATTATTTTAAACTTTCCATCCCTCTTTTCTTGCTCACTTCCTCTATATTCCAATTTTGAATAATATTTACTTCTGAATTCTGATCATGTTTTTGTTTTCATTGGGTACTCGTCATTCTTTCTTCTTTTGGGCATAAATGGACTCTTCTTCAATACTGGAATTAAAAAAAAAAAGAAAAAGAAGTGGAGTTAAAAAAAAAAAAAAAACCTTGGTTTTAGAATTCCCACCAACATGGTTTAAAAAAATGTCTTTAAGGAAGTGGGGCATTCTTAATATTGTAATTTTAAAGTTAAAAAGAAGTGGGGCAAATCCCTTGATTTAGATTTCTCACCAACATGGTTTAAAAAACGTTTTAAAGGAAGTGGGGCTATGAACTACGGATAATGCTAGTATGCTACCATGGGAATGATGTGGGAGGAAGAATATTATTAGGGATTCTCTCAAATCTACTTTTTCATCCATTATTTTACATTTGTTTTTAGTAAACATTTCATTTTCACTTTTTAAAATATGTATATTAATGTAACAATTATTGATATCGTGTAAAACAGTGAAGGTAAAATAAGTGTCTTTTCATATTATTAAACTTCTTGTATCCTCTTTTTCTTGCTCTTATCCTTTTTATTTATTTAATATTAGTATTTCTCTTGCCAAGAAATGAACTCTTTACTGTAATAGGAATTTCAAATAGAAGTGGGGGCAACACCCTTCGATTTTAGAATTTCGAATCTAACATGGTTCAAAAAAATGTCTTGTAACAAGTGCGGTCTATTCCCTTAGTTTCATTCTTCAAATCCACAAGGTTTGAACATGTGTTAATTTGCATATTTATTATCTTTGATATTTGATTTTCTTAACTATCAAATTTAGGGATGGCACCAGGTGGGATCGAATTGGATTACAAACATCTTGTCACCACCTCGTCTTCTCTTCAAGGTTGAGACAATTGTGCAAGATGAACATTAGAGTAAGTCAGATCAAGACAGGATTGAGTCATTTTGCCATTCCTCGAGGTGGCACTGACACCGACGATAGTAAAAGATGAGAGAGAAAGGAAAAAGCATAACACGGAGAGTATTGAGAGAGGGATATGAAAGATGGTAATATAATATGAATTATATATATACATACATACACACACGATATGGGGTGCGGGCGGAGACCAGGCCCGCGGGGACAACTGGACAGGTTGGGTTATTCATCAACTAAATTATTATTTATTAGACTGGGATATTTTACCAATCTGTATTGATGATTCATTCAAGACAGGTCCTAGTGGACTGAGTTTTTATTTTATTTATTAATAAATAAATTAAACAGCCAGTCAAAATCATAAATAGTGTTTAGGATAAGATTGTCATGATTAGATGGCTACGGATTGCACAGTGTACGTTATTTCAGTATCAACAGGTTCTCAGAAAATCACAGGAGAAAAAACAGATGAGGGTCCCCGGAGGGCAATTCAACAACTAAATCATTATCATTAGGCCAAGAAATGCAAGTGCAAGAGCCCACAGGCAAATAACAACATTTTCCATACGCTACTGATTATTGAGAGAGAGGGAGAGAGAGAGAGAGAGAGTATAAAAAGAGACCATAAAGAAGAAGCCAAATGGCATTATGTTTCATCGTCCCATGTGCTAAATGGAGAGAGAAATGAATAACTACGCTACTCACACATGAAAAAGGATTTTAGTCAACCAAAAGAATGCCATCTCATATTCTCTGTGTGCACACATAACTCATTTGAGAAGGGTTCTTGTCAAATGTTCACGTGCTGTAGCCCATGCCTGAGTTATAGTCTGCAATTTTAGTCAAGAAAGATAAAGGATTAAATACAAAACCAAAGAAGAGAGCTGTAATTAATTACTTTTTTTAATGAGTAATGCAATTTTATTGATGAAAGGGAAGCTCAAATGGGAGAGCAAAAGGAGGGAGTCAAAGGCGGGTTAGTTAACAGTAGTTCAAACAAATAACAAATAGTCCAAAAGTGTTGGGAGTTAGTGTTAGTGGGTTAGTGATGCATGCATATTTCACATAAAATGTGAAATTTGTGGATCATAACATCCATTACAATATCTTATATTTTATATAAGTGGATAAGTCGAGATTAAGATATGCGAATAATAGTAAGGGAGGAACCAACAAAAAGAGAGAAAGTTGCATTACTTGCTCAGACAACGGTGCGTCAGCATCCATGCTGTGGGTCGCCACTTTCCCTGCAATGACACTTGAGTCCGTTTCAAGTATCATGCTGCAAAATAGATATATGTTCTTAATAAATAATACATTCCTTGACCATAGAAGTACTGCAGTAAACTAGACGACACATATTGATGCTTCATGGGAAAAGAAGAAAAAAAAAAAAAAACCTCCAATAGAGAAGGAAGCATGGAGGTGGGTGAAGTGGATTCCACTGACAGTATGAAGATTCATTATTGGAAGATTGATAGTTCTCTATTGTAGAACAAAATTCTTTTCCTTTATGTTTTTCTTATCCATTATGATCTATCAAACTGATCCCACATACATTATTGGTAGTGTGGAAAAAGGAACATAGAAATATTTGATAAAGTGCAAATATGCAGGGTATGTGAATTTAAGAAGCATGTTCCATACCCTCCATCAACAATCTCATCAAGGCATAAAAGAATGAGATCCAAGTTTTCGAGTGCCTCCCTTTTATCAACAGTGTTCCTACAGCAAGTGAAATAGAAGAACGCATAAAACAGAAGCACAAACTAATAAATCTCTTTACCAAAATCAAGAAACAAAGGTTAATTATGACAAACAATACCTCAAGAGAAGGGCAACTGCATCAAAGAATCCCTGAAGAACTGTAGCTAAGATGAGTTCGTTTTCATCATCACCTCCAGTCACAAAGAAGTGCAGGTCCTGGACGAACTTGTAGATAACAATGTTGTTCTCAAACATAGCTATCTCAGCTGCAGACAGTAATACAGCAATATATTAATAATTCAAGTCTCAGGCTGTGTACCATATTTACCAGGCTTCATCAACCTTTATAGAGGGTCCTATCACCTATGGCAATGCAAATATTGTGTTTTTGTTGAGTCCCCGCTAAAAATTTTCCTGGTCAAGTAGAATAAATGAAAGATGCGATAGAGTATGGCTATTTAAACTAAAGCCCATGCTTGTCTCTTTTAGGTTAACGTTCACAAGAATATGCATTTGTGGCTTCAAGCCATGGGGCTAAAATATGCAGATATGTAATCATTGCTTCACCAATCCTTTTGACATCAGTAAGAAGATGCTTATATAGTTGATCTCAAAGCCAGGAAAAGCTCTAGGTCTAGATGGTTTCTCTATGGCCTTTTTCACCATTGTTGGAGAGTGGTGGAAAGAGATATGTTCTAGCAGTTTTTGAGGAGTTCTATCAACACAGTAAGTTTGAGAAATCTTTCAATGCTACTTTCATAGCATTAATTCCTAATAAGAATGATGATTCCAATATTCGAGACTTCAGGCCTATTAGCCTGGTGGGGAGCTTGTACAAGATCTTGTCTAAGGTTTTGGAAAATTGTTTGAAAGTGGTTTTAGATCAACTAATATCTGAGTCTTAGAATAGTTTTGTGGGAGGTAGACAGATTCTTGACTCAGTTCTTATTGCCAATGAGTGTGTTGATAGTTGAGCGAAGAGTAAGATTCCGGGAGTTATTTGTATGCTAGACATTGAGAAAGCTTATGATCACATGAATTGGGAGGCTCTACTAGATCTATTGAAGAGAATGGGCTTTGGGGAGAAGTGGTGTAGATAGATTCGCACTTGTATTTCAATAGTCCAGTTCTCTATTTTGGTTAATAGGGCTTCAGCTGACTTTTTTGGGAGCACGACTGCACGAGGGGTCTGAGACAAGGGGACCCGCTATCCCCTACGTTGTTTTTGGTTATGATGGAGGTTTTAAGCAGAATGTTAAAAAGAGTTGAAGGTGCTGGCTTGATCAAGGGTTTTAAGGCTGATGGTAGATGGGGTGAAGGGGAATGTGTCTCGCATCTTTTGTTTGTGGATGATACTATTCTATTTTGTGACGCGGAAGTGGAGTAGATCCTTCATGTTTGGATGCTTCTCCTTTGTTTTCAGGCTGTGACAAGTTTGAAGGTTAATATCCTGAAGAGTGAGATGGTTCCAATAGGGGAGGTTAATAATGTGCATGCCTTGGCAGAGATTCTGGGTTGTAGGATTGGGACTTTGCCTATGACCTATCTTGGTATGCCGTTGGGGGCTTCCCATAAGTCCCCTTCTATTTGGAATCCTATCTTGGAGAAAATTAAGCGGAAGTTGGCTGGGTGGAAGAAGCTGTATTTGTCAAAAGGTGGAAGACTGACGTTGCTTAAGAGTACGCTATCTAGCCTTCCTACTTACTATTTATCTCTTTTTACCATCCCTTCGCATGTGGCTAATAAGATTGAGAAGATGCAAAGGGACTTCTTGTGGGGGGATTCGAAGGCTCATTTGGTGGGGTGGGATAAGGTGTGTGCTCCTAAGGCGAATGGTGGTTTGGGAGTAAGGAAACTAACTACTTTTAATAAAGCCTTACTAGGAAAATGGTTATGGCGGTTTGGGGTTGAGGAGACTCGTCTTTGGAGGAGGGTTGTAGCTTTGAAGTTTGGGAAAGAGTGGGGGGATGGTCTTCCAAGCTGGGTAGGGGTGTCCACGGGTGTGGTTTATGGAGAAGTATCCGAAAAGGTTGGGAGGTTTTTAGCAAATGTATTTGGTTTGAGGTAGGGGTGGGGGATAGAGTGAAGTTTTGGACAGATCGGTGGTGTGGGGACTTACCACTCCATCTATCCTTCCCGGTAGTGTATGGGATTGCTACTAATAGAGAGGCATCTGTGGCCTCGTCTCTCGAACGGTTGGGGATTGAGGCTCGGAGAAGCTGGAATGTTCGTTTATTTAGGGATCCAAATGATTGGGAGTTGGGTGATGTGGATGAATTCCTTCGTACCTTGGGTTCTAATTTACCTCGATCTGAGCACGGAGACCGTATGAGATGGAAGTTGTCAAAGAAGGGGGATTTTGACATCCGCTCGTTCTATAATAAGCTTCGAAGTCCCTTGCCTATTATCTTTCCTTGGAAAGGTATTTGGAAGGTTAAGGCTCCTCCGCGCGTCTCTTTCTTTGTTTGGACTGCAACTTGGGAGAAGATTCTTACAGGGGACATTTTGCGGGGTAGAGGCTTTGATTTTGTTGACTGGTGCATTATGTGTCGTTGTAATGGGGAGACGGTGAATCATTTGCTACTCCATTGTGAAAAAGCTTATCAGTTGTGGAGCTTGGTTTTTAGATCTTTTGGGATTTCTTGGGTCTTGCCAAGATCGGTTGTAGATACGCTTTTTGGTTGGTGGAATTGGTTTGGAAAGCACTCTTCTAGCATTTGGAATTTAGCTCCGTTGTGCCTAATGTGGTGTATTTGGAGGGAGCGAAATTGGCGAACTTTTGAGGACATGGACAAATCCAATGACCAATTGCTCACTTCTTTTAGTGGTTCTCTTTTTGATTGGTCTAGGGCTTGGGGACTCACCTCTAGTGATTCTCTCCCTTTGTTCCTTAGTTCTCTCCTTTGTATTTAGTTCTTTGTTTTTTTTTTCTGTCTGTTTGTTTTTTTTTCTGTACTCTTTGTTCTGCCTTATGTTTTTTCATGAGGTAGCTTCTTGAATATACATCTTTCTTACTTATCAAAAAAAAAAAAAAAAATTAGAACTACATACCAAAACCTGTATTATACTTTTGAAGTGGTGGTTGATGGTTTTGGCTAATTGTTGTTAGCAGTTAAGCACACAAATAGCATAGAGAAAATAATGCAGGGAATACACTAAGGCTAACTTTTACCTATAAAAAAAAATACACTAAGGCTAACTGTTGTTATTACACAACTATACAGAATGTAGTGCAAGCAATACACTCCAATGCCCTTGGAAATTGGAGATGTTCAAGGATAGAAAACTGCTGATCGGTAATTTAGCCAAGGTCATTTAACAAGAAAGTGATTGACTGACATCTTGCAAATGTTTCGAGAGAAAATCTATGTATAAAGATTAATGATATTACCATTTTCCCAGTTTCAGAAAAATAATACATGATTGACCATATGGTTATGTCCTCTGTAGTCTGTAGAGCACACAAACTTGACTAATTGTATGATGCTATGGTTTCAAATTTCTACAGTCTATATTGAAATTCGAGGCACCAATACAAAATCTTGTGCTTAAAAAGTGACACAGGTTTTGTATGAAAAAGTATAGATCACATTAGTCAAGAACTGAACTTGTTAGAGGGATCAATATGAGAAAAATGCTCATACACCCCCTGAACTTTGAAGTAGTGCCCAAGACACCCCCTAAACTTTTTTGTTAGCCAATTACTCCATAAACTTTACATACCTGCCAAATCAGTACCTCCATTAGTCTACTGTTAAAAAAACTAATGGAATAGTCATGTGAGACGCACATGAGCTTTGAAAAACAAACTCAAACCCCTTAATTTGAAACTTGGTGGATTGATACAAAGACAGAACATTTCAAGAACCCATTGACACTCTTACCAACTTGAAGGGGCTTTGAATCCCCACACGAATCCAACAACACACAAAAAACACCATAATCAGCACAAACACCTTGACCCATATACTCCACAACCTTTTTTTTTTTTGCATAACAATGGAAATTTTATTGATGAAACAAAACATACAAGATAAATCAGAGTTCACACTTACAACAGCACACTTAAACCAGAGTACCCAGACACTAACTACAACACACTGGACTACACATCGACTATTACAACAAAACAAAAAAAAAAAAAACAGAGAAGTTTTTAACCACACCAAACTACCAGCAACTAAACATTACACACACACACACACACACACACACACAAAAGGGAAAATAGGCCACAATTTCGCCCAGGCCAGTTGTCAGCCCAAGCGGAAAAACAACTCCTCCAGCCACACTGAATGAAACCACTCAACACACAAGCGAAACCACTCCACAACTTGTTCAACCTTGCCATCCTCACACAAACCCATCAAATCAACATTTGGTGGGTGACAGCATAATGGGTCACTCTCATTTTCATTGTTAAGCTAATTACCATTCATCTTTTGCCCATTGGAGTGGTTCTTCTTCCTGTTACTCTGTGACTGTGAAGAAGGTTCAGGGTTTTGTACTGAGTGTTGGTGCTTTGGCAGTGAGAGACGCCACTACCGTGGCAGCAATAGGCCTTTGAGTCGTGGGTATTAGGTAGTGCGTAGGTGCATAGAGGTTTGGATGATGTGGGGTTGAGAGAGCTGAGCTGAAAGTTGTGGTGCTATTTGAGGTCTCAAATGGGAAGCAATAATGGAGTTTCTTGAGCCCTGAAGAAATATTAAAGAAGCCATCCTCTATCCAGTCAGACCTTGCTTCTTTTCTTTGTTCTTTCCATTAATCCATTGAGTTTTAAATGAAGGGGTTTGAGTTTGTATTTTTAAAGCTCAAGTGCGCGTGACTATTCCATTAATTTTGACAGTATACTAACTAGAGATACTGATTTGGCAGGTATGTAAAGTTTATGGAGTAAATTGGCCAAATAAAAAAGTTCATGGGGTGTCTTGGCCACTACTTCAAAGTTTAGGGGATGTATGGGCATTTTTATTGATCAATATAGCATGAAGCGCATGAATTTACATGCATAGAATTGCAAGCCATGCACACAGGTTCTAGTTATCCACCGATGTAACACCATTTTTTCTGAAATACATGAGAGGAAGCTTTCTGATTTTTTTTTTCTTTTTGATAAGTAAAATGTTTTAGTCAAAGAAAAAAAAGCTCAGAATGGCAGGCATCGGGGGGAAGCTTTCTGATTTGGTTTAAATATTAAAACTGCATTCTAATTTAGCAGAAAAAAAAAGTTTTTAGTGCAATAGATTAGCAAACAACTAGCTGAGAAGGCAAAAAAAAGGATGAGACAGTTTGCATACCTATATATATAATTAATTGGCTGATAATATTTGGACAAGAACAACTGTACTATTTAAAGTTGAGTTATCACAGCATACCTTCTACCCGAGCATTGGACTTCAGAGTCTTGGTAAAAACAGATTTTTCAAAAGCTAACTTTGCACTATTTGTTGGCCAATCATCTGAGTAATACTTGACTGCTACACGCTTCCCTTCAGAGTCTAGAAGAAGAATGTTCTTCACCGTAGGGCATGATTCCTATTTAAAACAAAAATAACTGGATTAATAGAGTAACAAATCCCTTTACACTAAAAAAGACACGTTTAAAACGTAACAATTAAAAAATGCAGAACATATTTTTTTTTTTTTGCTAGGTCAATATGGGGGGGGCCGGGGTTGTGTTCAGTTTCGAACCATAGACATATCTAAATTTTTCAACAAAAAAAAAATCTATTGCATGTTACTAGCACGACCAAGACTCAAGTCTGCATGACCAATACTTTAAGATCACTCTGATGAACCTTTACAACTTTTTTCCATTGATAAGTTACACATCTAATGGCTTTTGAACTTAGCAGTTCACTTTCATGAACAAATATGTGACTAAGACTACTGTATCATTGGCTCTGTTTCCAACATTATCATTCTATTGATTTATGTCAATTTCTTGTAAGGCTACGCACAACTGGCCATGTAGGCACCCCAATGCTATTGCTTACGCCATATAATCTCACACAACCAAGTCACCCTCCATAATTCCCTCAAATTCTAGAGGTTCTATAACTGTACCAAGCTGGGGATTCGCATATTGCTGCATGCAATTCTTTGTGCATTACTGCACCTAAGGCAGCCAATGTGATTCTAGCCATTCCAATACTCTACAACTACTCAGCAGAGATCGCACAGTTTGGACCTAAATCAACCACCCCTCATTTCCAAAACCAATCACAAATCCTCCTAACAAGTCTCACAAGATTCTACATTATTCAAATCCTAAAATGGCTAGCATTTCATGGCCACATAAATTGATCTGTTGGTTGAGTTTTAGGTAACATAGTCAAATAAACCTAACACAGCCAATGTGATCCTCCTCCATTTAGTAACTACTGCTATTGAACATAGATCACACATTGGGACCACCATTTAATTAGTACTTCTAATGAACATAGACCACACATTGGGACTTAAATCAACATACCATCATTTGCAAAACCAAACCTAAAATCTAATAAGAAGTCCAGAAAATCCTACATTAATCAAAGCCCAAAATGCCTAACATTTCATAGCCCCGTAAGCTTAACTCTTTAGTTGAGTTTACGTCACTAACATTGTCGAATATGCCTAACACAGCTAATGTGATTCCCATCATTTAAATACTACAACTATTCAACATAGATCACACAATTTGGAGTTAAAACAACCCCCATCATGTCTAAAACCAATTCCAAAGTCTCCTACCAACTGCCACAAAGTCCTACATTGATCAAAAGTTCAAAACCCCAAACTGGATAACGTTTCATAGTTAAATAAGCCTAACACAGCCAATCTGATCCCCACCATGTAATTACTACCACTAATCACACAGATCACAGATTTTAGAGCTCAACCAACCACCCAGCATTTCCAAAACCAATCCTAAACTCTCCTAATAGCTGCCACAACATCCTACATTGAGCAAAACCCCAAAACTGGCTAAAATTTCATAGTCAAATAAGCATAACACAGCCAATCTGATCCCCCACCCCCCACCATCACCATGTAATTACAACCACTAAGCCACACAGATCACACCCTTTTGCATCCAAATAAAGCACCCATCAAACCCAAAACCAATCCCAAGCTCTCCAGACCAGCACCACTAGATCCTACATTAACATTACATTGAGCTCCAAAGTGAAGTCTTGGTTCAGTATTAACAACAAACACCTTATAAACAAACATTCAACAACAACAACATCAAATACACACTCTTTTTCCATTATGATCACTAAAATGTAAATAAATTCACACATTGCACAGATCTAAACCAAAAACTTCAAATTGTACGAAACTTTAGATCCAAAACTAATAACACAAAAACAGGGGCATTTAGAATTTACTTAATTTCTTCGGATCTATCATACTGAACAACCATAGAAATCATAAACATTTCTATGGTTGTATAACAATAGAGATTAACAATAGTCCTAGTTGTATTACTTTGTGATTCAGAATTTGAAACTTGAATAAGCATTTTGTGGAGTGCAATTGTAAGAGAAATAGAGAGAGAGACTTACGCGAGCCATTAATGACATATTCAGAAGAGAGAGAGAGAGAGAGAGAGATGTTGCAGATTACAAAAGCGTATGCTTTTTGAGTAGATTTTGGTAACGAGCTATATGAGAGTGTTTTATTTTATTTTTTTCGCGGTGGTGATGGTGTTTTTATTTTATTTTATTTTATTTTTCTGGTAAAGTATTTAATCTGTATTAAATTTTTAAATATGAATTTTGAGGTGTATTAATTTTGTATTAAAATATTTTAAGTTTATCAAAAGATTTAATTATATTAAATTTTTAATTGAATTGTATTTTTAAACACACACGGAGAGAAGGTATTAAAGAAATTGATAGTGGTGTATATTCAAAAGAGAAAACATTAGGTCAGGCTGTGGCGTAAAACACTTGTTTTACGCCATCCAATAGCCTTTTGCCACGTCACCCATCACTTAAAAACAAAACGATTTCAAAAAAAAAAAAAATCACGCTGTTTTTCTTTCCTCTTTCTCTAGACTTTTCCTTTCCTCTGTATCTTCCTATCTCTCTCTCTCTCTCGCTCTCTTTGTGTGCAAGCCATCCATGGCATCCGATCTAGAAATTAAGGCCAAGGAGGCCTACATCGACGACCACTTCGAGCTCGCAGCCGAGCTCTACTCCTAGGCCATCAAGCAAAACCCTGAAAGCGCTGAGCTCTTCGCTGAACGCGCCCAAGCCAACATCAAACTCAACTGCTTCACTGGTTTTTTAGCCTTCCTTTCCTACCCTTTTTGAGTTTTTCTCTATCTTTTCTCTTTTGGGTATTGAAAAAAATTGTGGGTCTTTATTGATTTTACTGTCTTTTTTTTTTTTTTTTGGTTGCTGAGAAAACATGAGGAAAAGAAAATTGAAGATGTGGGTGGGAAATAAGTGAAGAATTTTAAGTCTGTTGTGTTGAATTGTTGTGTTTTTTTAGTATTATTATTGTTGTTGCTGTTGTTGTTACTGTTGTTGGGTTTTATCCCATCCTCTTGAGTAAAACTAGAAAAAGATAGGATTTTCTTCTTCTTTTTTTTTTTCGGTTTCTTGGCAACCAAACATACTTTAGAGTATTTCATGGTCACGACAGAGGACACGGCATGGTGAAGCAGAGGAAAACGGCGAGAGCTTTTGTTTTTTTTTGTTTTTGTTTCTCTTTCTCTGTTAGGGATTTAAGTGATTGGTGACGTGGCGAAGGGCTATTGGATGGCGTAAAACCAGTATTTTACGCCACAACCTGACCTAATGTTTTCTCTATTCTAAAGGGCTTAATTCTTGGATACACAGTACAGATTTTAAACCTCTTTAACTCTCACTCATTTTTCAATGTGATATTAACATATTGTTTTTTTTTTTAGAATACTGTATTTTAACATACATACGGGGAGAATGGAGAAGGTCTTAAAGAATTTTATTTATTATATTTTTCTTTTTTCAACGACATATGGAGATATTTGC
Organism: Quercus aquifolioides; assembly: GCA_019022515.1. Taxonomy (NCBI): domain Eukaryota; kingdom Viridiplantae; phylum Streptophyta; class Magnoliopsida; order Fagales; family Fagaceae; genus Quercus; species Quercus aquifolioides. The sequence continues at coordinate 11,033,141 of CM032328.1, forward strand.
TATCACAATTATTTTGGTACTTGATAAATTTTTTTTTTATTTTTATTCTAAATTTATCGATTTTTTTATAAACCAGAATTAAACTTTTGTAATGAGATTCTTATACTAGAAAGTTAAAAAAAAAAATTCAAATTTTAAAGGAATGAGGTGTTTTTTCCATTCAAGTTTGGAGTTGAGTGTCATTCCCTCAAACTTCAAGGGAGGAAAGTGTAACCACCCCATAGTTTTTTTTTAAAAAAAAACTTTTATGTTCAATATATTACAAAATAAGTTAAAATTAATTTATTTTAAAAAATCTAAAATTTATATTATTGATAAAAAAAGATAACATTGAGAAAAATTAAATTTTGTTTTTAACAATTATTGATGTCTTGAAAAATTGCTAGAGTACTCTTATAGAAAATAAGTTCCAATTCTATAGATATATAAATAACTTTGTGCCACATTTGAAATAAGTTGGTTTAATTACAAATCTAGCTCATCTTCTAACTACATTTATGTACGTTTCACTAGTCACTACCTTGATTGTTTCCTTTATTTCATTTCTTCCCTACTAGGTTTGAGTAATTCTACGGTACCCTCTTTTTTTGGGTACGAAATTCACTAGTTAGCAACCTGTTATACCAGGTTACCAAAACATCACATTTGACGGTTTCATTCTTACATTGTGCAATTCCAACATTACATGTGACAATTCTTTTGTCACATTTGATGGTTCCTTTTTTTTTTTTTTCCTCACATTTGACGATTCCTTCCTTATATTGTGTAGTTCCAGCATCATATGTGACAGTACTCTGGTCACATTTGGTGGTTCTTTTATTATTTTTTTTCACATTTGACAGTTTCATTCTCACATTGTGCACTACCAACATCACAAGTGACTGTGCTTTTGTCACATTCGATGGTTCCTTTTTCTTTTTCTTTTTTTCTCACATTTGATAGTTTCGTCTTTATATTGTGCAATTTTAACATCACATATGATTGTTTTTTTGTCACATTCGACAGTATTTTTGTTACATTCTGTTGTGCCCTATTTTTTTCTCACATTTGTCGGTTCTATCCTCACATTATGCAATTCTAATATCACATATGACTGTTGTTTTGTCACATTTGGTAATTTCCTTATTTTTTTTCCTCACATTTGATAATTTTACTGTCACATTAGGCAATACCAATATCACATCTGATTGTACTTTTGTCACATTTAATTGTACCCTATTTTTTTTTTTCACATTTGACAGTTCTATTGTCACATTGGACAGTACTAACATCACTTATTACCGTACTTTTGTCATATTCGGTGGTACCATTATTTTTTTCTCAAATTTGACAGTTTCATCATCACATTGGGCAGTATCAATACCACGTCTGACCATGCTTTTGTCACATTAAGTGGTACTCTCAATTTTTTTTCACATTTGAAAGTTTTATCGTCACATTGGGTAGTACCAACATGACATCTGACCATAATTTTGTCACAATCTGTGGCACCATTATTTTATTTTACATTTGATAGTTTCATTGTCATATTGAGCAGTACCAACATCACATGCGACCTTACTTTTGACACATTCGATGGTTCCTTGTTTTTTTTCACATTTGACGGTTCCATTGTCACTATGGGGGTAAAAGCCCAACATGGTGTATTGGACCTGGGGCCTCATTTTTGGGTTAAGGTGTGTCCGAAGAGAAGAAAATGATTAAGAAGGATTCCATGTGGGGGAGGGAAACCTGGAAATGATCGAGGAGTATAGTCCGAAGAGAGCATCAGCAAGCCGAAAAGCGTATTCTCCTCGAATATAGAGTCTCGATCAAGCAAACACTTGGAAGGTTCGAGTGATCTTCCTAGCGATTCCAACGATAAGAATAAACTCTGGGCATGTATGGAGATGATAAGAACGGAGAAATATCTAAAGGAAAAAGCTGCTACCACCGTGTTTAATGCGCTGCAGCAACTTTTCTGACTGCATTTATGTGAAGAAGACCCTTGAACAGTGCAACTTCAACTACCAACACTCATGGAGAACTAAAGAAGATACCTAATGTGACATGTACTCAAGTGAATGCCTAGATGAAGAACAAGTGTACGATGAAGATGATTGATAAAAAAGCTATATAAATGGGAGAGGTCTCTGAAGAATGGGGGGATCGGAAAAAAGAGAAAAAGAAGAAGAGAAAGATTTTACTGTAGCCCTAAGAACTGTATTCATCTTTCAATCAATAATACACCTTTTCGGACGTCAATTTGTTTAGCTTTTAAGTGTGTTTTTACGTTGGTTCATTCCTGGATATCATAGTCAACTGTTGTTAAATTCACTACTAGCCCAGCTTTTTCACCCACTCTCTACAAATTCATTGTTTTGGGCTTGAGCTACAAATCCTGACCCTACAGTCACATGGGACAGTACCAACATCACATGTGACCATACTTTTATCACATTCAATAGTTCCCTTATTTTTTTCTCACATTTGATGGTCTATTTTTACATTAGGCAAGACCAACATCACATATGACTGTACATTTATCACATTTGATGGTTCCTTTTTTTTTTTTTCCCCCCCCTTACATTTAACAATTACATCGTTACATTGGATAGTACCAAAATCACATGTGACCGTACTTTTATCACATCCAATGGTTCTCTTATTTTTTTTCCTCACATTTGACGGTTCTATTGTCACAGTGGGCAATACCAACATCACATGTGACCAAAATATCCTCAAAACTCTCAAAAAATATTGGGATACCCTTAAAACCTAAAAATGACAAAAATACACTTAGAACCTAAATAATGATCGAAATTACCCTAAAACCAAAAAATGATCGAAGTACTCTCTGAACCTAAAAAAATGACCAAAATACCTTTAGAACCTAAAAAATGACCCTGAAACCTAAAACAATGGTTGAAATGACTTTGTAACCTAAAAAGTGACTTAAATACTCTTAAAACCTAAAAATTGACCGTAATACACCTGAAACCTAAAAAATGATCGAAATACTTATAGAACCTTGAAAATGACCAAAATGACCTTAAAAACCTAGAAAATGACCGAAATATCCTTAAAAACCTAAAAATGACCGAAATAACCTTGAAACCTAAAAAATGACGGAAATGAACTTCTAACCTAAAAAGTGACTAAAATACCCTTAGGACCTAAAAAAATGACTGTAATGCACTTAAAACCTAAAAAATGACCAAAATACCCTTGAAATCCTATAAAATTACTGAAATAACCTTAGAACCTAAAAATGATCAAAATACCATTAGAACCTAAAAAAATGACCGTGATGCCATTGAAAAAAAAAAAAAAAAAAACCAAAATGACAATAAAATTTTTATATAACCACTCTACTTGCTTCCCCCCCCCCCCCCCCCCCCCCCCCCCCCTTAAAAGTCTCAGTGGAACTTATAAAATTTTCTTTTGTCATTAAGTTGTTGTATTTTGTTGTATACTTATTGTAATTTAAAAGATGATAAATTATCTATAAAAAAAAACTATCTAGCGTGCACACACACACACACACACTTATTTTTTTAAGTTTTATTTTGAAATTCTCGCAAAAAAACTTAAGGTTGTGTTTGGATGGCAACATTTGGATTTGGATTTGGATTTTAAATCAATGGATTTAAAATGCCTTGATTTGAAATCCATTGATTTTAAAATTCCTTGTTTGGGTCTTTTTATAAAACTCAAGATTTGAAATTCATTATTTGAAATTCCATTGTTTGGATACCTAAATTTGGATTTGGATTTAGAATTGGATTTAAGATCATAAAATATTTTTTCCAATTATTATTTTTCTTAAACCTTCTACATTTTAATTTTAGTAACATTTTTAATAAATACACGAGGTAATAAAAAAGCTATTGATAACCCAATTGACAAGATGATGACTAAAAATTTGTCATCATAGACAACTAATAATTTGCTATTAGTTACAACTTGGACTTGCAAAATATGAATTTATCATATAACTAAAAACAATTTTTATTGTTCCATCGTAATCATTATCAATGGAGAGGACAATCATAATCGATCTAGATATTATGGACATTTGACCCCAAAATTTATTACCAACTTTCATGTACTACAAATAGGTCTCTTGTTGTAAAGTATCTAAAGGAAGAAGCCAGACTACAAAGAAATCCATTATAAGTATCTTGACTACTACTTACTTTGCTACTTGCTCATCACAAGAAGGAAAAAAATTCATTTACAACGAAAATCCACTACTATGTATTTCCTTCAACTATATTTGAATACCATCATTGCAATAATTGAAAATGAGACAATCAAAAGCAGCTTGCAATGGGTCTTCATGTTTGGATCATTCATCCCTAAGTTTTCAATAGGGCAACTTCTAACTTGTAGGAATTTCTTATATCGTCCCTTCTGCAACTCAAGTGGTAAATGAAATATCTGCATTTGCATGGTATAACTATCAACACTTAGAAAAATGAGATGTTCATAAGAGCACATCTCTTTGCATAGAGCTCAACAATTTATCTATATAATTGAAAATGATTCAACAACTTTGGCTCATCTAGCTCAACCTGAAAATATCAACAAGTTCCAAATCATATACATAAGTTTAAAATAAATTCAAATAAACAACGGCATGCTAAAAAATAAGGATATGATGAACCTCTAAGAGGTTTCTTATCATTTTGAAAGTTGAGTAATAATTAATGTAAATGACTATTGCTACAATTGATATTGGGCATCTTCTAAAATTAGGGAAAAAAAAATTCATTAATATAAACAATTGCCAATCAAAGAAAAATATCAATAAACCTATTTTCAAAGCACGTGAGAATCTTAGTCTTACTCACAAGTCACAACACCATATTATCTCACATTTGTAAGTTACTATAAATTGTAGTCTTCAAATTATACAATCATTTTCAAGTATTTATGCAGCTTGCTTCATCTTAGTTGGAGTCAGTTACTCTAAAATCCAACATTGATATAATACTTAACAATAGGGCTTATTTTCATCTTATATACTTAAATATTAGATCAATATGCCTTGCATTAGAATTCTGGAGGGAAAAATAACAAAAAGGACCCCTTAAGCAAAATGCGGATGAGTGGGGTAAATGGAGAACCAATAGCAAGATCATAATTAAGGAAATACTTAAACGACAACTGAAGAATGAAGAATTAAAAGTAAGTGAAATTACTTGGAACTTACATAAGACCCATTAATAAACACTTCATTGTACATTTTGGTTGAGTGGTGCAATCTTTGGATCTTCCTAGATTAAAGAGAGAACAACATTTAAGCTTCAAACATCTACAGGACCAAGAAAAATACATAATTCAAATGCTTCAATTGAAATGACAATAGATACCATGCTTAAATACCTACAGTAGCCCTTAGTAAAGTGGACTTTTCCCTGATCTAGCAGGACCCATGATTGCTGTCATAGTTCCAGGCAATGCATAACCATTTGAACTCTTCACAACTTTGTCAGAGTACTTCCTTTTACCCTTTATTGTGATAGTCAAGTCTTTCCAAACAATTGAAGCCCTTGTAATTTTCCTTGCTACAACTACACCCTTTGGTAGTCGTGGAGATGGCAAGGACCCACCATTGAGCTTCGAGAGAGATGAGGAGGCTGGGGTGATCACAATGTTAATAGTGTCATGGTCACCTCCTTCCTCCACCCTCACATCAACATCTGTATCCTCACATTCTGGTGAATCCTCAAATGAGATGGGTTGTCTCAGTGAACTAGGCTTACGCAAATAGAAAAAGTGACTTGAGGGCACCCAACTTGCTGGACTACTAATGGAATCATGTCATTAAGAGCACATACACATGAGATTTTACTCAATCATGAGTCTTTAAGTGCTAAACAAACGTCCTCAACACGAATTTCTAGCCTTACATGAAAATTTTGCCTCACCATAGACAGTGGCGGATCCAAGATTTTTTTTTTCCCCTAGAATTGTCATTAAAAAACTTAAATTTAATAATAAAAAAAACTTGCATATATCTATATCACAAAAAAAAAAAAAAAAAAAAGGCAAATATATAAAGTTTTAAAATTTTCTTCTACGAGTTTTCATATTTTGAAATCGTTGTATGATAGCTTCATTATCAATGTTATTAGCTACATCATCTTTGTCAATATACACAACCAAGCAATCATTAAACTATTGATCTCCCATTCAATTACTAACACCTGACCAAAATAAGTAACAATATAAACAAAATGCATCATCCTTTTTTATGATATGTTCAACTAATTTTTGCAATTTTAAATTAATTAGGATTAAACAGACACAATGCTCCACTAATTTCTTTTTTAAGGGAAATTATGGCCAAGAGGTTGACAAGAACCTCTTTGTAAATATGCTCTTCTTATTTCTTCTCAATCATTAAGATGAAAAAATGAAACATGTTCCCATAGCTTAGGATAAGAAAGAAGATTATTTAAGTCAATACGAATTTTCTTAGAAAATGAATTTTGCATTACAAGTGATTTCATTATAAGAAATTTGTTTGTAGTGCTAGCAAAAGAATAAAGAGTAAACTATAAGTTCATTCAGTATATTCAACTTAGGTATTCAACTGTTACATTAATCATGTTTTACAAAGTATTCAGGTATTACTTTGGTGCATATGCGTGTGTAAAAAATGTATCAAATAAATTCAACAAATTCAGCTAAAGACTATAGTAAACACTAAATAGACTTCTATTTTGAAAATGTGTGTTTTTTAGGGAAAAAAAAAATATAATGATTTTAAAATATGCCTTTTGAAAAGAAAATTTGAAAAATCACAATTATACATTTGACTTGGGCTTTTGGGATAATTTGCATTTGTTTGGGCAATTTTTGAGAAATGCTATGTCTACAAAATTTTCATAATACTTTTATAACAAATCCTAAATGGTAAGTTGTTATTGATTCTAATTGGAGAGATCAAATTTTATTTTTAATGGGCTCAAATTTTTATTTAGGGTGTTCAAGTTTTTTTTAGAGTGGTTTAGAATTTTTTCTAGGGTAGTCAACAACAACACATATTAATTTAAAATTTAATTTTTTTAAGGTATATATATGTGGGGCCCGTGGGCCTGGAAGTCTCGGCCCACCTCTAGGCTGGCCCAAGGCCCATGCCGAGGATCGATGGCTATCCCAGGCAGTAGTCTAGGGGCTTTTAGCCCTCTGGGCCACGCCGAGGACGACCCTCTCCTCGGCATACCTATCCTAATCCCAGGTGGGGGACAAGCCCAGTATAGGCGGTCACATCCACACTTAGTGCATCTACCTAACTCCCCTGGCAATCTTAATGCTGAAAGGACTCCTGAACGGCGGAACCTTGGGTGCTGCGACCCACAGTAAGGTGGGGAACGTGGCTGATGGGACAGGTCCTTAAGCAGTGGTCTAGATGATTGACAGTTGGAAGGCTAGGATCGACCAAAGAAGGTATATAATGCAAGGTGCCCTTCAGAATGGGGGGCTCCTCGGCCGTCCGAGGAGCAACCCCCAAGCCAAAAAGAACAGGGCTAAGTCCCCTCAAAGAAGGAAGTCTCTGGGGAACCAGCGGCAAGCCTGTTAGCGCCAAACCCTTCGTCCCACTCTCTAAATAAATGTATTGTTGGGGGATCAACGACAAAACGAGCCCCTACAATATATATTAAAAAAAAAAAAATTCAAGTCCGGGTGGCCATGTGACCACCCTGATTAACAAGTATAGTCGCCCTTGACAGTGGAAAATATTGCATAATGGATGAATGGTCAACAAGTCCCCAAAAAAACAGAAGAGTCAAATTCTAGATGATTCTGACATTGATGAATAATCTCTACGTGGTTACTTGAAAGATGGTTGTCAAATGAACCTAACGCAACATCTCATCACTTGTGTGTGGTGAGCATTGATCTCTGGAGGTTTTGCTTAAAGCCTATATTATCACTAATTTAATCATGTCATTAAGAGCACATACACATGATATTTTACTCCATCATGAACCTTAGAATCCAAACAAATGTACTCAACATGAATTTATGGTCTTAGATAAAAATTAATGGTCAACAAGTCACCCAACCAAAAAACAAAAGATGTCAATAAGTCAAATTCTTGATGATTTTGATATTGATGAAAAATCTCTACACAGTTACGTGAGAGACGGTCGTCAAATGAACCTAACACTACATCTCATCACTTGTGTGTGGTGAGCATTGATCTTTGGGAGTTGGGCTTAAAGCCAATATTATCACTAATTTAATCATGTCATTAAGAGCACATTCACATGATATTCTACTCAATCATGAGGTTTAAGTTCACATGATATTCTATTGTTGATGTGAATCTCTTCCATCCCTCTTCAAAATTTTCACAAATCTCAAATGCTTTAGTTGTTCCTTACATCAAAATCAAGAACTCGAGGCAAATTAGTGGAGACGAACTTGTGTGAGACAATACAAGTACCCCTACTTAACTCCAGGCCAAAGGAGACAACTGGGGTTTCAAAGAAGAATTTCACCCTATCATTACCTATATGAATGAACATAAATGATTATAACAGAGTTCCTGCTACTTGTATTAACAACTACCCCGAGCAATAATGTTTTTTAACTGTCTTCTAATGATGTAATAACTAATTTTATAGCTTAACGTTTCACTTTATAGTTTACAAGCGAACTCGATATACAAGAAAAGATGTGTAATTTAAACAAGTGGAATAAAAATCTACACAATCATGAAGATGAATAAATATCTTTTGTTCCACTACGAGTGTTTCATATTTCACCAATTATACTACATTATGTCCATGATTTCTTTTGATAAGAACCAGCGAATTCTTCAAAATTAGAGATGAATTTTGAGTAGTTCTTCGAGAGAATTATGCCTCATTGAAAAGATAAATTAATCCAATTTGAGGAAGAAATGAACGTGCAAGTCATTAATTGACAGCACAACAATGACTTGAACAACAACACAACAGCAGCTACATTGATTTATGTGAATCATGCCTCATTGAAAAGATAAATTAATCCAATTTGAGGAAGAAATGAACGTGCAAGTCATTAATTGACAGCACAACAATGACTTGAACAACAACACAACAGCAGCTACATTGACTTAAGTGAATCAACTGAACTCTTATCATCTTTCCGGTGTAAATTTTGATTACTTTATTAGGAAGAAATGACACATGGGAAGTTGAAATTAGTAAAGAATGAAGTGGAACTTGGGATTTTTATTTCATCAAATGAAGTGGTGATGTATTAAGCTCTGAGAGTTTGGCTCAAAGCCCATATTATCACTAATGGAATCATGTCATTAAGAGCACATATGAAATTTCACTAAATCATGAGCCATGAGTGCTAGACAAATGTCCACAACATGAAGTTTTAGAAATTTTTTTTAGGATAGCCGTTTAAAAGCTTAAATTAAACAAAATTTAATAAAAATGAAACTTAAATATATGGACATCGCAAAAAAAAAAAAAAAAAAAAACAGAAATATATAAAGTTTTAAAATTTTCTTCTACGAGTTTTCATATTTTGAAATTGTTGTATGATAGCTTCATTATCTTTGTCAATGTACATAACCAAGCAATCATTAAACTGTTGATCTCCCATTCAATAACCATTACCTTACAAAATAAGTAAAAATAAAACAAAATGCATTATCCTTTTTTATGATATGTTCCAACTAATTTTTGTATTCTTTAAACTAATTAGGATTAAATCGACACAATACTCCACTAATTTCTTTTTTAAAGGAAATTATGGCCAAGAGGTTGACAAGAACCTCTTTATAAATATGCTCTTCTTATTTCATCTTGATCATTAACATGAAACACTTTCCCATATCCTAGGATCTAAAAGAAAATTATTCAAGCCAATACGAATTTTCTTAGAAAATGAATCTTGCAATACAAGTGATTTCCTTATAAGAAATTAGTTCATAGTGCTGGCAAAAGTGTAAAGAGTAAGGAGTAAAGTATAAGTTCATTCAATATATTCAACTTAGGCATTCAACTGTTACATTAATCATGTTCTACAAAGTATTTAGGTATTACTTTAGTGCATATGCATGTGTAGAAAATATATCAAATAAATTCAACAAATTCAACTAAAGACTAAAGCAAGCACTAACAGATTAAGTGACTAACTATTTGAAAATGTGTGTTTTTTAGGAAAAAAATATAAGGATTTTAAAATATGCCTTTTGAAATCAAAATTTAAAAAATCAAAATTAAACATTTGATTTGGGCTTTTGGTCAAATTTGTATGTGTTTGGGCAATTTTTGAGAAGTGCTATGTCTACAACATTTTCGTAATACTTTCATAATAAACCCTAACTAATAAGTTATTATTGGTTCTAATTTGAAATTAGCAATGAAATTATCTTTTTGTTCACTAGTATTAGCCAGTAACAATATGCCACTTAGGATTTATTTGTGAAAATGTTGTGAACATAGCACTTCTCACAATTTTTTGGTTCAATGTTCATTGGACCAAAATTTTGTTTTTAATGGCTCAAATTTTTATTTAGGGTGTTCAAGAGTTTTTTTAGAGTGGTCAAGAATTTTTTCTAGGGTGGTCAACAACACATATTAATTTAAAATTGAATTTTTTTTTAATGTATATATAAAAAAAATAAAATTCAAGTCAAGGTGGTCACCACCCTGATTAACAAGTAGAGCCGCCCCTAATAGAGGAAAATATTGCATAATAGATCAATGGTCAACAAGTCAAAAAAAGTGAGCCAGATTTTAGATGATTCTGACATTGATGGATAATTTCTACATGGTTACTTGAAAGATGGATGTCAAACGAACCTAACGCAACATCTCATCACTTATGTGTGGCGAGCATTGATCTATGGGGGTTTTGCTTAATGCCTATATTATCACTTATTTAATCATGTAATTAAGAGCACATAGATAAGATATTTTACTCCATCATGAGCCTTAGGTTCCACACAAATGTACTCAACATGAATTTATGGTATTAGATGAAAATTAATGGTCAATAAGTCACGCAACCAAAAAACAAAAGATGTCAATTAGTCAAATTCTTGATGATTTTGATATTGATAAAAAATCTCTACACGGTTATGTGAGAGACGGTTGTCAAATGAACCTAACGCCACATCTCATCACTTGTGTGTGGTGAGCATTAATCTTTGGGGGTTTGGCTTAAAGCCAATATTATCACAAATTTAATCATATCATTAAGAGCACATTCACATGATATTCTACTCAATCATGAGGCTTAAGTTCATGAATTTTTGGCCTTACATGAAATTATGTCACATGGTGGAAAATATTGCATAATGGATTAATGGTCAACAAGTCACCCAATTAAAAAACAAAAGATGTCAATAAGACAAATTCTTAATGATTTTGATATTGATGAAAAATCTCTACGCGGTTACATGAAAGATGATTGTCAAATGAACCTAACACTACATCTCTTCACTTGTGTGTGCTGAGCATTGATCTCTAGGGGTTTGGCTAAAAGCATATATTATCACTAATTTAATCATGTCATTAAGAGCACATACACATGACTTGAGATTGTACTCAATAATGAGCCTTAAGTTCCAAAAACAATTTCCTCAACATGAATTTCTAGCCCTACATGAAAATTATGTCACACGATGGAAAATATTGCGTAAGAGATTAATGGTCAACAAGTCACCCCAAAAAAAATAAAAATTCAATGATTCAAATTCTTGATGATTATGATATTGATGGAACATCTCTACATTGTTACATGGAAGACGGTTCTGAAATGAACCTAACACAACGGGTTCGTTTGAACTCAATAATGAGCCTTAAGTTCCAAAAACAATTTCCTCAACATGAATTTTTGGCCCTACATGAAAATTATGTCACATGGTGGAAAATATTGCATAATAGATTAATGGTCAACAAGTCACCCGATGAAAACAAAAATTCAATAATTCAAATTCTAGATGATTATGATATTGTTGGAAAATCTCTACATTATTATGTGAAAGATGGTTCTGAAATGAACTTAACACAACGGTCCGTTTGTACTCAATAATGAGCCTTAAGTTCCAAAAACAATTTCCGCAAAATGAATTTCTAGGCCCACATGAAAATTATGTCACATGGTGGAAAATATTGTATAATAGATTAATAGTCAACAGGTCACCCAATAAAAAAAAAAAAATCAATAATTCAAATTCTAGATGATTATGATATTGTTGGAAAATCTCTACATTATTATGTGAAAGATGGTTCTGAAATGAACCTAATACTACAGGTCCGTTTGAGAACAGTTTATTTAGTTGAAATTGAAATTTTTTTACTGAAAATGTAGAAAAATAAAAAAGAAGTTAAAAGCTAGTTGAATAGTACAATAAGACCTATAAATAGTATCAATTGTACAATGAGACCCATAAATAGTAAAAAAAAAAAAAAAAAGCTACAAAATTAATTAAATTTCTTTCCAAACGGACTGCACATCTCATCACCTGAGTGGTTGGCGTTGATCCTTGTTGGTTTGGCTTAAAATAATATAAAAGCATTGATAAAAAATTCAAGGTCTTGATGAAAATAATATAATAATAAGAAAAATGGGAAAGGCTTTGAAGGATCACTATATATATTATGACGAGTTATAATTACAATATACTCACACTTCAATTTTTCTTCCTTCAAACTTCTCTTCCTTCGTTACTATGGCCGCCTCTTTTGCAACTCTTCATGTGCTTTTCTTAGTATGGTTCCTACCCGCTACCTTCAGTTTAAGCTTGTTCTTCTTCTTCAAAGCAGAGTCAATCTCAAATGTCTCTTGCTATGAAAAAGACAAGCAAGCCCTTCTAACCCTCAAACGTGGTCTCACTGGTTATGGACACGTCCTCTCATCCTGGTCTGACCATAAAGATTGCTGTATTTGGGACGGAGTTTTCTGCGACAAGAAAATTGGCCGAGTCTCTGAGCTCCACCTCAATTATTCGAGGTTAGGCGGTGAGATTAGTGGTTCGTTGCTCCAATTAGAACATTTGAATTACTTGGATTTGAGTGACAATGACTTTAATTGTACTCCTATCCCAACTTTCCTTGGTTCAATGTTCAGTCTCACGCATCTTGACCTCTTTGGCGCTAACTTCTGTGGACTCATTCCTCATCAGCTTGGGAACCTTTCAAGCCTTCGCTATCTGTCTCTTGGAAATAATTCTGACCTCTATGTAGATAACCTTCGTTGGATGTCTGGTCTCTCTGCCATTCAACACCTTGACCTGAGCTCAGCTGACCTTCACAGAGAACTTGATTGGCTTCAAATAATGAGTAAGTTCCCATCTCTTTCAGAGCTATCCTTGTTTAATTGTCAGCTTGATAGCCTGAATCCATCTCTTGGATTTGTCAATTTCACGTCTCTTCGAGTCCTTGATCTTTCTCAAAATCATTTCAATCATGAGATACCTAATTGGTTCTCTAATCTCAGTACAAGCCTTTTAGAGCTTAACCTGGCCAACAGTTCTTTGAAAGGCAATATACCGCCTAGCATTTTCAATTTAGAGAAATTAGAATATCTATCCTTGGGTTTCAATAAGCTAACTGAACAAATTCCAGAGCCGTTAGGCCAACTTAAGCATCTAACGTATCTTGACCTGGGATTTAATTCTTTAAATGGTCCTATACCTTCTTCCGTTGGGAATTTATCTCGTATAAAATCATTATACCTCGACCAAAATCAGTTGAATGGCACCATTCCAAAGAGTCTTGGGCTTCTCTCTAAGTTAGAGACGTTTTTTGTCGGAGAAAATTCTTTAACAGGTACCGTAGATGAAGGGCATTTCAGAAAACTCTCAAAATTAAAGGATCTCTATATGTCTGAAACACGTTTGTTCTTTAATGTCAATTCCAATTGGGTTCCCCCCTTCCAACTTGACTATGCCTCCATGAGCTCAATTAAGATAGGTCCTAAATTTCCTTCATGGCTACAATCACAAAGATCCCTCAGTATTTTAGAAATATCCATGTCAGGAATTTCAGGCAAAGCTCCGGGTTGGTTCTGGAATTGGACTTCAAACATTACATTTATCAATCTCTCTAACAACCACATAGAATGTGATGTATCAGACATTTTTCTGAGTTCTACTGTCAAATTTCTCAATATAGCTAACAACTCATTTTATGGACCCATTTCTACTTTCTTATGCCAAAAGAATAAATTAGAGGTTTTAGATGCATCAAACAATCTCTTATCAGGAGAACTTTCTCACTGCTGGAAGTATTGGCAGTCTTTGATCCATTTAAACTTAGGGAGCAATAATCTAGTAGGTAGAATTCCCTACTCCATGGGGGCTTTAGTTAACCTCCAATCATTGCGTTTACAAAACAATAGCATCTATGGAGATATTCCTTCATCGTTGTGATAGGTGATAATCATTTGTCGATCATACCACTATGGATTGGAGAAATGACAAATCTTTTAGTTCTTCGTCTAAGAATGAGTGAATTCAAGGGTTATATACCTCAACAAATATGCCAACTTTCTTCTCTTAGAGTATTGGATCTTGCCAATAATAGCCTATCAGGATCCATACCAAACTGCTTGAAAAATATTAGCGCCATGGCATTACCAGATTCCTATGATATTTCATTATCTTATTTTATGCTCTTTGTAAATTGGAATTTATATGGAGCCTATGTTGAGAATGTTCAGTTGGGTCCCAAAGGGAATGAAATGGAATACGAAGACAACCTTAAATTAGTTACGCTCATAGACCTTTCAAGTAACAACTTGTCCGGATCAATCCCTGTTGAAATTTCTTATCTTTCCGAGTTACATTTTTTGAATTTGTCTTGAAATCATTTGATGGGAAAGATACCAGAAAAAATTGGGAGTATGAAAGAGTTAGAGTCAGTTGATCTCTCACAAAATCATTTATTGGGTGAAATTCCTCCAAGCATGTCTAATTTGACATTTCTTAGTCTCTTGGACTTGTCATACAACAACGTCTTAGGTAGAATTCCTTCAAGCACCCAGCTTCAATCATTTGATGCCCTTAGGTACATTGGAAATCCTCAGTTATGTGGTGATCCTCTTCCAAAAAGCTGCACAACTGAGGAACAATCTTTGAATAGATCACCAATTGGCAGTGTTGAAAATGATTCTAAAAACTCTAGCTTCTACATTGGTATGGGAGTTGGATTCGCAACTGGCTTTTGGGCAATTTGTGGAGCTCTCTTCTTTAATAGGACTTGGAAGCATGCTTATTTTAGATTTGCCGATGAAATAAAAGATTGGATTTATGTGACTACAATGATAAAGATGAATTTATTAGAAAAGCTAAGAGTCTGCCTTAGTAAGTGAGGCATGTTATCTAGCCAAAAGGTATTGCTTCAAGTTATATGTCCTTAATATTGTTTATTTCATGTTAATGTTGTAGTCAACTACTTTGAATGTACAATTTAATTCATAGCTAAATGTGATAATCATTTGGATTTTATTTCACAAATATGACATAACTTTAGCCTTGGTTTATGACATAACAATTTTACTAAAAATACTATTCCCTATTTCAAAAATGGGTTTCTCATTTCAGAACCAACAAACTCCACTCAATTGAGCCAAATCTATGATTGTTATTGAATTGAGTTGGGTTTTTGATAAAAAAAAAAAATTAGTCATAAAGATTAAAACTTTCTTTCATTTATGCTATGCTTTCTTATCTTCTTCTTCTTCTTCTTCTTCTTCTTCTTCTTCTTCTTTTCGTGCTTTTGTATGACCCTTTTGCTCTTTTATAAAAAATATCCACAGGCTGGAAAACTCTTGTAGTCCAAGACAATTACAATTAGAAGCAGACATAAATAAATTGTTTCTATATACCACGTCAGTGTAACTATGACTTTGTCGTCTGAATTATCTCGTTTGTTACCTCTACATATGAACTATGTGCGGCTATTGGTACTGGCTAGTTTCACTAAGGATGTTGTTTGTAATGTGAAAAGATAGGGACCATATCTGTAGTGTAGACCATTTGATTGGTTTTTATTAACCTCTTGAATGAATGTTTTACCCAATTATGTTGATATACATGCTTATGTTTGAAGTAATAACTATATGGATTTTGATGTTATGGTCAAATTAATTAAAGCAAATTTACCATAACAATGAGATCTGCCACAAATGACTTCCTCTTCCATAATAATAATTTAGAGGGTAAGGTTTTGATTCAAAACTTAATGAATGCATAATATACCAATAATAATAATGATGAAAAAAAAAAAAAAAAAAAAACTATTCCCTATGGTTCACTATCAATTGTCATATATTGTGTCAGATCTATTTGTAATAAGTGAATGCATTAGTTAAGAATTTTTACTTTTATTTATGTTTTATTTTATATTTACTTAAAAGAAGTGTTAAATTATCATTGAGATAGTGTTTGGATGACCTTATTTTGTCTGTCTTACTTATTCAAAAATACAACTATATTTAAAAAAAAGTGAGGCTTCAAAAAAATTTACATAAATTTTTGGTGAAATTAAATTTACATTTTAATCTAAAACAAACAGAACCTTAGCATATAAAGTTCATGGTTAGGCATCTACTATTTTCTAGTTCCTGTCTCTATGGTATTTAAAGATAGAAGTGAATGTAGTATTATAATAATTAAGAATTTTAGGTTGATTCACCCCTATTAAATATATATTTTGTGCTTATTTTGGTTTCAAAACTTTTTAAATCTTAATTACTGAAAAAGTTGTATTACTTGCAAGGTGTTAAAGCCAAATAATAGTAGATGTGACATAACTTGATCTTAATGTTTGTCTTTTCTATCCAAGTTTCAGCTTGTTTGATTTTGCGCATCTATTTAAAGTACTGGAACAAAGTAAAAATTGAACTCATGGTATTTCATTTTAAGTAGATGTTATTTTGTTTGTTCTCTCTCTCTCTACTTTACCACTTGGCTTCATGTGAATTTATGCTACCTTTGTCATTCAGTGTACTACTTCATTGGTTGTCCTTTAATCTCAATTTTTTTCTCTCTTTAACCGTTTGGAAAGGGATGCTGATGAGGCAAAAGCAGAGGAGTTCAATGAAATGGCTTGTAAAGCCTCTCTTGCTGATCAACAGAAGCAGGTCCGAGAAAACATTCATGCTCAGATTAAAAGTTTCTCCATGTGTATAGATGAAATTCTTCTGCCTTATACTAAAAGGATATGTGAGGCACAAGAACTGCCTCCACAACCAATAGATGCTCCTTTTCAGAGTGGCCTTGATTTTGCTGTTGGTAGGAATGGCCAACCTACTAACCGTCCTGGTAAGATTCTTTTTGTAATAAAAACCCTTTTCCAATGTTGCATTATTCAGCTTGAAGTTGTGTGAGTGCAGCTTGAGATGTTCGGGATCTTTGAATTTTCTTTGATTCAAAGGAATAAGACCTGCTTGTATTGATTCTATTATTTACTCACACTTGAAGTAGGGGGATTATCTTGATTCAAAGGAATGATCTTTTGATTTGTCATTGATTACCCTAACTTCTTTAATTTTTTCCTTAAACAAATTTAGTTATTTAAAGTTATTCAAGTAGAGTTGAAGTCAACATCCAATCACTTTTGAGCTGAAGTGTCAACAAATTAAATCTACATTTGGGTACCAAAGTGGAGGGAAAGATGCCTTGGGGATACTTAAATTGATTTTATGGAAAGGCATCTTCAATGAGTATTTAATTACTGTTTCCAGGATACCTATTGGGAGTGTGTTATCTCTAGCTTCTGCAAGGTCTTTCTTGAAATCATGTTTTTGTGTTTGTGATGTGATTTGTTCTATAATTTTTAACCTTTTTACTTCTAAATTAATATTCTTAGATGAACTGTTGATTTTATATATATTTTTAGAATGATAATATGCTCTAGGTGTTAGATTTCTTGCAAACTTCAATGTTGCGAATGAGCATTTCCCCTTCTTTTAGAAACAAGGTGGCAAGTGAGATTGAGAGTTCATGACCCACCCATATGTGTAACTTACCAATAAAAACAAAAAGATTACTTGCAAGCTTTGATGCGGTTAATACCTTCTAGAGTATCTCTTGGCTTCTTTTCATTGAAGTTAAAGCTCTAAAATAGTATTTGTTCTTTTTTGAATGCCATTCTTATTACAGCTAAACAAGGAATTAAACCAGTTTGTAACCTAAAACATGACATTATTTGGGTTGAAGCCTAGGAAACCAAATTGATTTTAAAGGTTATGTGAAGTTCTCAATTTTTATTGATATTCAACAGGGCCTTGATTGGAAGTTGTTGTATTGGAGGTAACACATATAGAGGTCTAGATTATTTTACTACAAGAAAGTGCTAGATTGTGATCAATTCTCATTTTAGTATTTGGATGGAATGTTGCTGGCTAACAAATACATGGATATGTGGAAAAAAGAATGGGATCACTATCTCTTGAAGTACACGGATGTCCACCAAGCTGGACTTATGCCCTCCAGTTTAATCTGCTTATGTGGTAAGAACTAATTGGTTTGCTTTCAATTATATGGTTAATGTTTCAAACTTTTTCCTAAATATATTTCCCAATACATAGCTGTCAATTGAGTTGGATGAGAGGGCTTCAACTAGGTGCCTATTCCCAATACATAGCTTTTAAATCTATTTGATTGTTACAAAATTCATTACAATTGCGCATATAAGCAGTACCCTATATCATAGTCTCTGTAATGGAATCAAATTAGAATGTTTCTACACCCAGATTTGATTGCAAGACTATCAGTTTTTGCTTAATGTACTAGAGTATATGTACTTGTTGAGCTTGGATAAATTTCGTACCATAGGAAAACATCAAAATCCAGAAATCTGCATTGTTGTCTTCTGTTGAGTTGCTTGTCCAACAATTGTGAAATTCCTTAGGTTTCCTTTGGTGGCAACATTGCTTTGCATTATCTGCTACACTTAGTTTGATATATGTATCACCACTCTCTTCTGCATCCTGTGGCGCAGAGGCTCTTGACATTTCCATCATCTGACACTTTCATTTGATTTTTCTTGTTGACCTTGCTATCTTCAATAATTATCAAACTGCTCCTCCTTGTATTTAATAAATTGCTTTTTTTCATGGTTAGTTTCTTTATCAAATTGTCAACAATAAACTGTTTTTACTTATGCCACTATTAACATAGCTAAGCAATGCCCTTTTTGGCCTACATGTAGAAAACACATGAAGTTAGAATGCAATTTATGGCATTTTAATTTTTATATTAAAACTTATGAATTTGTGAAGAGAATAAAAGAGAAAGGTTTATATGTACAACACAATTTTTTTTTTTTTTTACCATAACTACATTATTTGGGTTTTTAGTACCTATCTTCTGTTTAGGTACAGAAGAAGTCTCATTTAATTATTACAAAATTTCCACATTTCGTTCTGATTACTTAAGAGCTTGTGGGTGTGTTCTGGTTTTCAAATTAAAGTAACAATTACTAATGATTTTTCTGCAGATCATTGAATTGTGCTGAACTCTCTGAAAGACTAAAGGACCTCATTGTTTACAAGCTTGATGGTGAAATACTTCACAAGGAAGCCAGCCAAGGTATATGTTTAAATGGTGAAGCTGATGTTGGTACTGTCATAGCCTTCTAGCCTGGTGTAACTTTGAGGATAACCCATTTTTAATAATCAAAATCCTAAGCTCCTTTTGTAATAAGTGAATAAATTAGTTGTTAAGGCCTTTGTTTTATAATAAATTATGTTTACAAAGTAATAATTGAATAAATTTTCACGAGTCTGTTTGGATGAGCTTATTTTGACTGTCTTCTTTGTTAAAAAATAAGCTGTATAACAGTACAACTATTCTTAGAAAAAGTGAGGCATTAAAAAGATTTACATAAGATGATGGTGAAAAGAAGCTGATGTTTTTAAGCCAAAACAAACAGAACCTTAGCATATAACATTCATAGAGGCACCTACTATTTTTTAGTTCCTATGTTAATGGTTTTTAAAGTTAGAAGTGAGTGCAGTACTATAATAATTAGGTATTTTATGTTGAAATCACCACTAATTGATTCATATATTGAGCCTATTTTTGGTTTTCAAGCTTCTTAAAATCAACCCAAAAGTTGTATTATTTGCGTGGTGATACAACTCAAATAATAGTAGAAGTTCAAAACTTGACATAACTTGATTTTAATTATTGCCTGACTTCCATCCAAAGTTTTAGCTTCTTTGATCTTGTGTATCTACATCAAGTACTTTAACAAAGCTAAATTTCTTTTAACTAGTTAATAGATAATGCCAAGAGTGAACTTTTAAATCATGTCTTACATTTTGTGTAGATGCACAAGATCAAAGAAGCTAAAACTTGGATGGAAGTCAGGCAAACATTAAAATCAAGTTATGTTAAGTTTTGAGCTTCTACTATCATTTGATTTTATCACTATGCAAATAATACAACTTTTGTTTGTTCGCTACTTTGCTACTTGGCTTCATCTGAATTTATGCTACCTTTGTCGCTCAGGGTACGACTTCATTGGGTGTCCTCTAATCCCAAATTTTTTCTCATGTCAGACTTGAACATCCAGCTACAACTGTTTGGGAAGGAATGCTAATGAGGCAGATGCAGAGGAGATCATAGAATGGCTAGTAAAGCCTCTATTGCTGATCAACAGAGCCAACTCCAAGAAAATGTCCATGCTCAGATTAAAAGTTTTTCTGTGACTATGGATGAAATTCTTTTTCCTGATACTAAAAGGATAGGTGATGCGCATGAATTGCCTCAACTACCAATAGCTGCTCCTCGTTGGAGTGGCCTTGGTTTTGTTGTTCTGGCATTGGTTTTGTTGTTCGTAGGAATGGCCAACCTACTAACCATCCTGGTAAGGTTCTATTTGCAATCCGGAAACTTTTTCCAATGTTGCATTATGAGCTTGAAGTTGTGTGAGTGCATCTTGAGATGTTTAGGATCTTAGAATTTTCTTGTGACCCATCCTTTCTATGTTTGATGTAGTGGGATTATCTTGATTCGAGGGAAAGATTTGATTACCTTAGCTTCTTTACTAGTTTCCTTGAACAAATTTAGTTATTTAAAAAGTTTAAAGTTATTCAAGTAGAGTTAATGTTAACATCCAATCACTTTTGAATTGAAGTGTTGGCAAAAGAAATCTACAATTGGGCAGCAAAGTGGGGGAAATGGGATGGTGGCCTTCAGGGGTGGGGGAGGGGAGGTGAAGATTTCTTGGGGATACTTAAATTGATTTTATGGAAGGCATATTGAAGGAGTATTCAATTACTGTCCAGAATGCCTACTAGGAGTTTGTTGGGGTATCTAATGCTATATCCATTATCTCTAGCTTCTATAAGGTCTTTCTTGAAATCCTGTTTGTGTTTGTGATGTGATTCATAGGTAGTCTACACTTTTAAACTTGTTTTATTCTAAAATAATATTCTTAGATGAACTACTGATTTTATATTTATTGTAATGATAATAGCTCTAGTTGGAATCAAATAATGGCCAGTTTGGAAGTTTAAAAAAGGAAGGGGAGTAGAGTAAAGGGAGGAAGAATAATCCAATTATCTTGTTTGGAAGTTTTTTAAGGAAGGAGGGCGAGGGGTTTGGAGGGGTTTCAACTACCTCTAACCCTTCATTTTTAATTCCCCCAAATTGGAGAGATTTGGAGGGAGAGTAGAGTAGATAAATTATTGATTAAATTAATTCCCAAATTTATCCTTTCTAAATTAACGAAATTACAAACAGATTATGTAAATAATCTTTCTTTGTTTCCTGAGAAAATTTAAGGTGAATGAAAAAAAAAATTGAATCTCACTATTTATGAAGGATTTTTAGACACAAATATCTCATCCATTTCTTTGTGTCTTTGCTTTGATTTAATTTTCCATTTCTCCTCTTCCTCCACGAATCTCACACGCACTACCTCTGTTTCAAACCTCACCAACTCATCAATCCCGAACTCACGTGCGAAGTCTTGCAGATACATCATAACCTCTCGGTGACCCGTGAACAGTCTTGGGTCTTTGTCCGGGTCGTCTTTGGCAACAAACGAGTAGTTTGAGAAGCCCATGCAGTCTCGAGGGAGGTTTGTGCGGAGAGAGTGGTAGACGTTGGAGTGGACCGTGGTCTGAGTCGGGTCGAGTCCAATCTGGTTGGATTTGACATTCGGGGTGTAGACCCAGAGTCCGCCAACCTGGTCGCCTCGCTCGAAGACTACCATGCTGTGGAGCTCTTGAGCAGTTACGAGGCCTACGACGCCAGCGCCGATGACTGCAACATGGCGTGATACGATCGGCTGGGGTGCGTGTCCTCGGCTTTGAGGCATGGATGGAAAACTAGGGAGAGATGCACATGAGATTTTGATCTGTGATGAGATTAGTGTTACATTACAAGACAGGCACGTAGCTTTTTGTTTGGTTGGTGAGAAATGCAAGGAAACTGTAGAAATTTACGAAGGATTTTTATTTTTATTATAATTTTTTTGAGGTAATAAAAATTATTTTATAATAGTTAATAGTAGTTTTATACTTTTATTAGTGGTATTTGATGGAATGAGAATGTTGATTAAATAATTATTTAATCTAACAAATTAATAATAGATCAATGTTGCAAGTCTATTTTCAAATAGTGGTAAATTTGTCTATTTAAATCATTTCCTCTTCTTTCCATCATAATTTTTAAAACATTTAAATAAGAGGAATGACTAATTACTCCATTCCCCCTTACTAATTTTAAAAACATCCAAACAAGGTGGAGGATAACAATTCCCTTTTACTCTCCTCCCCTCTACTTTCCTCTACTCTCCTCCCTCTCTAAACTTCCAAATAGGCCATAAGTGTTTCTGCACCCAGATTTTCTGCAAGACTATCAGTTTTGTTTATTGTACTGGCTTATAGGTACATGTTGAGTTTGGATAAATTTCATATTACAGGAAAACATCAAAATCAAGAAATCTGTGTTGTTGTCTTCTGCTGAGCTGCTTGCTTGTCCTACAATTGTGAAATGCCATAGATATCCTTTGGTAGCAACGTTTCTGTGTCTTGTCTGCCGCACTTATTTTGATATACATGAACATGTATCGTGCTGTCTTCTGCATCTTGTGGTGCAGAGGCTCTCTTGACATTTCCGTTGTCTGACACTTTCATTTGATTTTTCATATTGACCTCGCTGTCTTCAATAATACTTGAACTGCTCTTCCTTGTATTTGATATGTTCTTTTTATTATTATTATAATTATTTTTTTCATGGTTTCTTTTTTATCAAATTGTCAACAATGAACTGTTTTTACTTATGTCACTATTAACATAGCTAAGCAATGCCAATTTTGGCCTAATTAAACATAGAAAACACATGAAGTTAAAATGCAATTTATGGCATTTTAATTTTTATGATAACAACTTGTGAATTTGTGAATAGAAAAAACAGAATGGACTATACGTACAACACTTTTTTTTGGGTTTTTTGTACCCATCTTATGTTTTGGTACAGAAGAAGTTTCAATTAGTGATTCAAAATGTCCACTGTTTGGTTCTGATTATATAAAAGATTGTGTGTGATGTGTGTTCTAGTTCTCCCATTTTAAGTACTAACTATTAATGATTGTTCAGCACAATTGTACCTGAATCAAAGCCATTGAATCGTGCTGAACTCTCTGAAAGACTACAGGACCTCATTGTTACAAGCTTGATATCAAGCCATCGCAAATGCCACACAAGGAAGCTAGGCGCCAGCCAAGGATTATATTTAGATGGTGAAAGTGAAACTGATATTGGTGCAGTCATGGCCTTCTAGCTTGGTGTAGTATACTCTACCAGCGTACTATACATTACTTTCCTGGATACCCGAGTTGATGTGCAGAACACGTATAAGATAACAAGGTATGATGGAACTGTGATCAATGCCCAACATTGGGGTTTTGGTGGCTACTAGGGTACTTCATAATGAAGAAGCACTGTTAGACTACAGAATGAGCAACTTAAAGCGACGACGCATGATATACTCCAATGTATGAAGAGGACCAAAAGGAGATGGAGCTTCGTGAATGTTGATTAGCCATAATTTTATTCCACACCTTCTCACCCTGGTGTACTTTTTCCATGTTTATTAGTTAGCAATCATATTTTTCATTTAGTTGTTTTGAAGCTGCAACCTTTGTAAATTACATGGTTATGGCATCTAGATGAAGATTGTACTACTTTATGTTCAAGTTTTCTTCATGTTCATAGAGTCACGAGTAACATAGGTATGTACTACTTTATGCTCTAGTTTTCTTTCAAGTTTACTTTATGCTAAGATGTTGGCTTAGTAGTTCTTAAGGCTTCAAGATATCCCTTTGCTAACACCTTGGGGCCACTTCAAAGTGATTCCTCCCTGTAAATACCCGGTGTGTGTGGGATGGAAGGACTGTACATGCTCAAGGGAATAGTCAGATACTTAAAGATGTCTGAACACCCTTGTTATCAAAAAAAGAAAGAAAAAAACTGTAATTCTGTATGCATGAGTTTTCTTCATATACAAAGTTTGGATTAGCAACTGTTTTGAGGGATTGGTTGTGGTTGCTTTCCTTTTGCAATTAATTCTTTTATGAAATGATCAAGATGGAAAGATATTATTAAACAAATGATGACATATTCGGACGTTTACTGTGAGATGTGATACTATCTTAGTTGCTATGTTGAGGTGGAAACCTGCTTTTGTAGTTTCTAGTATCATTGAGATCATGTAAACAATAATGCACCGTTCAAATGCAACATATTTTAAACCAAAGGACTGGATATTGTACCGTGGTGCAGACACCAAGTTAATGCCAATTGATTCCACTAGTCCATATTATGGGATTCGAATTTGTTTTGAGGGTTTTAACTTTTAAGGGTTTAATTGCAATCTTAATTATGAATTTTTTTTTTTATATTATTTTTGCTACAATTATGAATTATGATTTGATTTCCCTTATTTCATGTACTTTGGTACCTTATTTATAGACCCTAGAGTAATCCCAAGCTCTCCAAACAAGGCTGTTTTGCATAGCTCGAGACTATGCTCCCTCTCTCTTACAGAGAGGTGGGTCCCGCTCACCATGGGGCCCACCTCTCTGTAAGAGGTAGGGAGTATAGTCCCAGAGTATGCAATAATTCCCCCCCCCCAAACAGCCACCACTAGATTCTACATTAACATTACATTGCACTCCAAAGTAAAGTCTTGGTTCAGGTTTAACAACAAACACCTTATAAACATTCAACATTAACATCAAATACAGTCTTTTTTCTATTATGTGAACCCTCTTATGACTAAAATGTAAATGAATTCACACATTGCACAGATCTAAACCAAAAATATAAGTAAAAATTGTAGGAAACTTTAGATCCAAACGTAATAACATGGGAGAAATTTATTAAAATAGACTAATAGAAAAGTTGGAATTTGCCTCATTTCTAGGGATCTATCACAATGAAAGTGTTGAGAAATGGGAATCGAGATACAGAGTACATTTTTTTTTGGCAATGAGCCATGTGAGTGGTGGAGATTTTTGTGATTTAGTCCTCTGGAGTTGTACGAGTCCACATTACAAGTGTTAGATATGGCGGTATCTAGCCCTCAAACGATGGTGATTTTTTTTTTTTTTCAAATCAAGAATTCTACCAATTTTTTTGTATGCTTGCCATACTATTTTCAAGTAGACTTTAAATATTCCTGAGATAAAAAGGGAAAAAAAAAAAACCTTTATGTAAGTACATATATTGATGAAAAATATCATTTTTTAAAATCATTTTATTGAATGTAAAGTTTTATTTTGTCAAATAGTTGACATCGTATTGAATCTTGCCTATATATATTTAAAAGAAAAAAAAAACATTATTGATGCATTTGTAGGAAAAATAATAATAATTATTTAATGATCACTATAAATTAAAATTCCATGTAGTGAATTGGGCAATGCACCAACTGATGTTTTGTAGTCTGCTAGAAAAAAGCCACGGTTTCTTTCTCTATCTTTGGTACATGCATGATGCATATTGATAATTGCTTTAGCTTTTGCAGGTTGACTTGAGTCTTACTCAACGAGGCGTTGAACCTCCTTCCAGCTTTATATGCTTTTTTGGTAAGATGGACACAAGATTTCAAGCTAGGAGCCAGAGTACAAGAAAAAACAATTTTAAATAAGCATTTGTATAGTATTAACAAACTATGACAAATACACAAATTTTTATTATTATTATTACATTTAGATGCAATCATCTATTAACAAAAAAAAAAAAAAAAAAAAATACAAAATACAGAATACCCTTGTTTTTAAATATATTCTAGTGCAATCATCTATGCAATCTCAGTTTGTAGATTTACTAGTTTTCAATTTATAAATTTATCTAATTTAGTGAGCTAATAATCTTGGAGGACAGGGGCCCAACTATTTAAAAAAAAAAAAAAAAAAAGGTCTGGTTAATGTATGCTCTTAGCCACATGTATATACGGTAGCTGTGAAACACATCAATGATATAAAAAATAGAAAGGTTTAAATATTTTAAAACCATTTTTAGTAGATTGTACGTAATATAATATTATGTAACTTTTCCCATAAGATCAATATTGTTGGCATCCTTTAAAGATGATACATAATAAAACTTGTACGATGCTTAATGTCAACACTATCTTTATAAGCCACGCCTCCAAGACTAAGCCCCTTTTTTCAGTTTGGCTCAGGCATTTTATCGAACACTTTGAGGGTGAAGGGTTGGCCTCTCTTCTCTTCTCATGCATGAAGAACTATCAAAGCCTATTGGTTTCCATTATTTATTTCAAGCATTCCACCATAAAAAAACATATCTTGTAAAGGGATAAAAATTACAAAACAAAGTCTTTGTTTGTAGACTTCTCAACCTAGTCTAAAGCAAAGACATAGAACATACAGGTGTTGCAACCAAATAGACAGCCAAACTAATTCTCTACGTGCATAATTATGTTGCCTGACCAGATTTTAACTTGAGCATTTAGTCAAACACATATACTAATATCTGTGTGCATAAGTAGCTACTTCCCCAAAGGGGATGGTAAAGTTGATCAAAATATCAATTATGGGTTTGAACTTTGAAGATAACATGTAGGTATTTATATAATCTAATACACAATGATTATTTTTAGGGAAAAAATATAGGTTTCAAGAGTCTGTTCTTCCCAAATGAAGGCCTACGCACTAATTCAAATTCCTAAATAAAAACCAATCTAACCACAATACTAAAGAGTCCAAATTTATAAAAGTGGAATAAAAAACCTTACTGGTGGTCTGATGGTGGTTGCAGCCCTCAAATTTTTATCAATATGTTTATTTTTCTCTCTACTTATAGCTTTGCTGGTACCAAAGATAATAATTGTGGGGGGATGAGGATCCAAAACAATTGATAAGATAGGTAAGGGCATTTCTGAGGAGGTAAACCTCAGGAAATATTGGCGGTATGTCCTTGGAAAGTACTCACCTAACTTGGGAAGAGGTTGAACTACTATAGTTGACAAGGGCACCGAGGATTCCTACCTAACCTCGGAAAGTCGAGAGTCAAGGGTGAAGGGAGCATAGCGTAACTCGAGGGAGGAAAAGGGTAACTTGGCACTGAATAAGAAAGAGAAGAAAAAAGAAGGACAAATCAACCATTCCTTCCGCATTAAATGCACTGCAACCACCTAGCTGGCCGCATTAATGGGGAAATGACCATGAATGGTGCCCACACAGCTAGCTCACACCTTGTCGTAAAACCTTCTAGCAAGGCCTTGATGGGACAAGTATCAAGAAAGTCTAATCCTAATCCTCCAAATGTAGAGTCTAGATGCATTTTGGCTAATTATATAAAGCCAAGAGGCACTTGGATCTGGGGAGGTATTCTTTTTCTTTTTCTTTTTTTTTTCTTTTTTTTGAGAGAGAGATGAACCAATTGTAACCTCTTCCTTGGATTAAACTAAACCCAAGGATAAACACTTAGCCATTCCAAGGCTTTTTTCTAATTGAATACATTCACATTACACTAGAGATTGGTTTGACTATTATTAATTATCACAAAATGAGTATTTAAAGAATGACCTTGCATCCCACCTCTAAAAAATAATTGTATGAGTAAAAAGTAACACGTTAACATCTGATTACTTTGTTAGCTACACTTTTTGCCTGCCACAATAATAGTGATAAAGAAGGGTCAAAGAGAGCTAAAGAGGCGAAGGGGTTTAACCCACCAAATTGTTTAAAAATGTTTTTCAAGGGCAGAAACCATAATAAGTAAATAAAAACTAACAATAATAAAGGCAATGGCACAAAACATAACATTTAGGGAGCGGCTTTGTCAATTTAATCCAACCCCTACACCAAATCCAATAACCCATTCCACCAAATCATATAACATTGGCAATTTCATCACCTCTAGAATCTCAAATTCTGAGGAAAAATAAAATTGCATTTGATGAAGCTAAATCATAAACAATCAATTGCATATTATATATTAACAATCAAATGAAAATAGGGTTTGAAAAGAAAACTCTAAAAAAATGTATTAACTTTTTCAACACTACCCATTGCAAAGGACAAAAGCCTCTTTCTACACTTGCACATCTTGGCATCACTCTATGATCTAAAAGAAAGTTGGCCCCAGTAAGACAGAATTAGAGAGAAAATTAAAATTTGCTTTCAAAGATTGAAACATGGCTCAATAACTTGAATCGAAACACTAAAACAGAACATTGCATTATAGATGATAAAAGATTATATTAAAACATAGTTAACAATTATTGGATATGAAGGTTGTTATTATACTAAATTAATGTATTAAGATTATTTTAAAAAATAATCGATTAGAGTAAATTAACAATAAAAGAGAAAAAAAAAAAAAAAACTTAAGATACAAAATTAAATTGCATCAACCAAAAGTAGAGTTATAAAGAATACAAAAATTATCAACCTAAAGTAAAGATGCAAGAAAAATAAATAAAATCAACCAAAAAATTGAAAGAGAGAGAGAGAGAGAGAGAACATTTTTGTGAGGGAAAACTATACAAATAATGGAAGGCAGAATGATAAATTTATAGTAAAATGGTGTGAATAAGAAGAGACAAAATAAGGGAAGATGAAGGAAAAGATGAAGAGTGATATTAAAGTAGAAGGTAGTGGGAAGATGAAAAGGTAAGGGAATGAGAGAGGTTGGAGAAAATGTAAATATTAAAAAAAAAAGAGTAAATGTTAAAAAAAATTATAACAAAAAAATTGTAAAGAAATAGGATAATGACATGGACACTGATGTGGCTCAACTGGAGCGAGGGTAAAATGCCCTCACAAAAATTCAAATATCGTCACAAAAGATTATTAACAAGGGCATATAATCCTCGAAGGCCGTTGTATTTGCTCTTGTTGCTAAAAGAGATTTTACGACCATACCTTCGCAAATAAATAATTTACGAGTGCAATCCACCGTTGTTACTAAACAAATCTGTCCTCACAAATATATTACCAAACGACGAGAAAAATCAATGACTTATTTTTAGCAAGGAAAAACAGTCGTTGTTAACAACTATTTGTGAGAACCTTTATACCCTCGCAATTAGTTATTTGCGAATTTCAAATTGACAACATACTTTTTAGTGAAAAATAATGACATCGCTAAAATTTATTTGTGAGGACTTTTAACCCCTCGCAACTTATTTTTAGCGAGAGGAAGCAGTCGTCGTTAATAACTATTTGTGAGGACCTTTATACCCTCGCAATTAGTTATTTGCAAATTTCAAATTAACGACAAGACAAATAATGACGTCGCTAAAATTTATTTGCAAAGGTTGTTAACCCCCTCGCAATTAGTTAGGAATAATAGTGACGATATTAAGCTATCACTTAAAACATTTTTGCAAGAGGTAAAGGAGTGTCGCTATTCTATTAATTGCGAGGGACTTTGTCGTCACTATAAAGTTATTTATGATCAAATTTTTATGTCACCAATGGTAATATTTTATATAATTTTTGAATTTATTTTATATCATTTTCGTTTAACTATCATGTCACAATAGTACAATAATTACTAAAAATTGATACAATAGTCCAATAATTACTAAAAATTGATCCATCAAAAGATAAAAATTCATATAAGTTCAAACTTTAAAATATAAAATATACAAAGAAATCCTGAATTTAAACCTTGTTTTAAACTTAAACAACTAGAATTATGACAAGATCTATAAGTCTTTCTCTGAGTCACCCTCCAAGTTGTTTTCCACCTCTATGTTATTGTTTGAGTTGTCCTCTTCATCTCTGCTAGTACCATCCTAAAAAATAAAAAAAATAAAAAAATCAAACATGAGTTAAAATGAAACAATTAAAGTGAATTTATATTTGTATCAATGCTTCAATAAATAAGTACACATACCATATCAAATCTAATCATATAAAATATATCATAAACAACAGTAAACTCCTTATGGTCTTGGATAAGCTATAAGCAAGGAAAGCTGTATTGCAACTTACCTTTTCAGTAAAGAGGTTCTGAGACTGGTTAAAAAGCCAGGTTTGCTATTCACTGCTTTGTATTTAAAACAGTGTGCAGCATCCATACAGACTGCTTATGGAGGCATAAAGTGACCACATGAGCAGTTACCAGTTCCAGTATCCCTAGACCGCTCAGGGTAACTTTTTTTTTTTAATTTAACAATAACAATAACAATAACTTAATTTAATTTGATTACTTAAACCACTATCAAAATTAAATATAGATTAAAATAATATAACAATTGTGAAAAACGTAAACCACAAAACACATGATATACAAAATTAAATACAAAACCTATACACAGCTGTCAAAATAGTAGATAGTGTCATAGTCCTATTATCATTTATCAAAACTAAATATAAAATAATATAACATTATAATAGATGCAAGCTGTAAACACAACAAACCAATAGAAAGTTGTAGAAGATCCAAGAGGCAAAAGCATAAGTTTGAGATTGTACCGTGGTAGTTGAATCTATGTTAGATTGTTGTGGTATGCCCATCGACTGCAACTTTTGTGCAAACTTCTCCTCAAGCTTCTCCACAACTTTTGCAAGTTTGGAATCCATTTCCTCTCTAAGATGTGCCTCCAAATCTTCTTTTTCTTTTGTAAAATCTTCTCTGCAACGTTTGCTACAACCTTTACCAGATGAAGTTAAGCCGTACACATCCTTAGCCTTAATACCTATTCCCATGCCAAGAACACGACCATGACTTGGTTCACCAACCACTTCACGAAAGATCTGATAATCATTTTTCTTAGCACCTTCAGAAACAGCTTTGGCCTTTATGGCATCCATTTTTTCCTACACATAAATAAAAACCACGTGGATAATCAAAGCAACAAAAAAACTAAAGCTGATAACAAAAATTAAAAATTTGGTATAAGTTGCATACATATAATGTCTTAGCATGATCAGTTGCCCATTCTTTGCCATCCTTCTTTGTGTGAAATTTCTTAAAGTAATCAATGGGGCTAGGCTCAGAGCCAGTCTCAAGATACTGCAATATTTAAAAGGAAAAAAAAAACATTGGTAAAGTTATTAAACTATGCAAATACACAATAAAATGTAAAACTATTTGATGATAATATAATATACCATTTCATATTTGTACTTGGCCATTTGTACAGAACCTGTAGTGGATAAAATTTTAGACTTATTTCTATTTTCCTTATTTGCCAAACTTGTCTCCTGCATGCATAATTCATACACTAGAACATTAGTTTCTATGAAAATATTAACAAATAATGGTTAGAGAGAGAGTGAGAGAATTTATGACATGTATTTCATTTATGCTCACCCTCCAATCTCCCTCCATCCATTTATCTACCATCTCTTTCCAAAAAGGTGTAGGAATGAAGGAAGGACCATTCTTGTAACGATCTTCTTTCGCTTTGTACTTCTGAAAAATAGGATTTCTAATGTGAAACATCCAATCTGAATAGCGGTGTTTCACAGATTCTATAAATGCCTTCTTGACTTCCTCATCAGGTTGCTTATGCTTAAAGTGTTGAGCTCTATATCGAGCATATAAAGTCTCTAGCTCAGAATTTGGGTATTCTGTAAAAGTTGTCCAAGCTCCATTAAGTTTTTGGTGAAAAAGAATGGTAATCTCTCGAGTGGCTTATGGTGTAATAATTCTGAAAATAGAAATCAATCATGTTAACAATATCATATAGCTATGATACCATAATTAATTTCAATAAACCAACATAGCAATAAGTCACTCACTTGCCATCATAAATCTCAACCTCTATTTCACCATCTCTGGCATTGATGCCTTTAGCCTTTCCTCGACCCTCTTTTTTCCAGCATTAGTTCCTATTGATAAAACAAATAATAATAAAAATTTGATAAAGAATGTGTACCTATTGACATAATTATCTAGAATTATGTCAATTGTTTAATAAATAATGCTAGTGCCACAAGAAATTGATTCTTCCTGTCACTTGGAAGAAAAAAAGAAAAGAAAAAGAAGTTCTCCCAATAAAGGAAAGAATAGTATAATAATATTGTGAAATAAGTTAATAACAAAACATATATCACATTTAACATCTGTTGTTGATCTCTCACATATTCAAGCACAATGGAACGGTTATCTAGCCAGTAAGCCAAAGTCCACCAAAAACAAACCTTGCCTTTCCTAATATCCTCAATAGCATCCACAGTAGAGGCAAACCCATCTGTGGGACGGTCCAGATCATACTCATCATTGTGAAAGAAACCACTAGTTGCTGGTTTGATCTCTGCTGATAGTGTTCCAAAACTAATTTCATCACTCTATGTTTCAATCCCACCCAACTCTTTATTCACAAAATTGTCATGCCCTCCAGGTATTACTAAAGCTCTTATCACTCTACTATCACCCTTGAAACTCAAGCTCAATCTTTTTGTAACATTTGCCAAATCAAAATCAAGAGGGTACCCATTTGCAATAAATGGTTTTGCACTACAATACACACCGCTCTGCCCTCTAAAATTGACAAACAAATAAACAAAAACCCATAAACGAACACGTATAAATCACATCACAAACCCAAAACAAAGCATTTTATACTTTTATTTCGTATAAGAACAATGAAAAATTAAGAATTTTTGTTTTGTGATATGGGAATTGTAAAAGAAAGCTCACTGTAAACGGGACGGAAGCAGCGGAGAGAAATGGTAGAGGTTGATCGAAGCCATTCCGGGAGAGTTGGGAGCTTCTAAGGTTTGAGCCTTCAGTTCGGTCGGGCGGGTCAGTTGGTTCGGGTCACTGGACACCCCTACCCCACGCCAATCTCATGAGCAAACCACCAGACACACGGCCAAAACCCATCACCAAAACTACTAGACCATCAGCCCCACGCCAGTCTTTCCAACAACCTGTTAGACCCACGCCGATCTTGCAAGCAAATCACCAGACCCATGGCCAAAACCCATCACCAAAACTACTAGACCATCAGCCCCACGCCGGTCTCGCAAGCAACCCGCTAGACCCACGCCGATCTCCCAAGCAAATCCTCAGACCCATAACCAAAACCCATCACCAAAACTACCAGACCATCAGATCCTCGCCGATTTTGCAAGCAGACCACTAGACCCACACCAATTTCACCACAAAAAATCACCTAAAAAAACACCACTACCACCGTGAGATAGAGAGTGAGGACTTAATGAGAGGCAGAGACAGAGACAGAGAGGAAGAGATAGGCTTGGTCTGAGGTGAGCTATAGAGAGAGAAAGGGAATGAGAGACTGTGAAGAGAGATATATTGGGATTAAAATGTATTAGAATTTTTAGAACATTGGTACTATGGCAAATGTTTTTACAAGTTTATATATTTAGTGTTTCGGCTGCTGGGCTACTTTGGTCCTCACATGCTAAATTTTTCTTACATTTGGCATATGTTATACTAATTGTGAATGCTCTTATTCATTATTATATTTTTTACTTATAGATATGCCCAGTTTTGGGAATAGATGCATATATATATATATATATATATATATTTTTTTTTTTTATTATATTAAGGTAAAGATATCATTTGCCTTTCTCAAAAAATAAAAAAAAATAATTCATGTGCCTCTTGATATATACATAGGCAATTGTAGATGTACACGAGTTAAATTTTGCCAAAGAAATAGATATACAACATGTTTATTTAGAAGGGGACTATCTTTCAACATAATTTTTGGTTTGAAGTATTTAAAGTTCATCTTATTTATACTTTTATTTTTAAAAGAAATATTATTTATACTTTTTTCTATGAGAGAGTATCAATCTTATTTATACTTGACTTAAATAAAAAGATATAAATACTTGGCAAACTTATTAATCCAAGATTTTAATCACAAAAGGCCATAAAGCCCAAAATTTATTGATGACATTATTAGTAGTTGCACACACTATGTAACAAGTTTTGGTTGATTTTGAATTACATAATTTGAATTTCATTGACGATTGGCTAATGAAATTTATTTTAAGGGCAATCCTTCTTTTAAAAAAAGAAAAAACGAAAAAAAAAACTGGCAATTGTTGAGGAGGAGAAGGGGGGGATAATAATTTGTGATATTTGTTGAAAGTTCAAAAAGATTTGGTTTTTTAAGGGTAATTTATATTTAGTTTCAATAATATTTCACCAATTAAATATAGTTTGTAGAAATTTGTACAACCGATTAATGAAATAGAATAAAAAAGAAGTTTTTCAGTAACATTTAATATATATTGTGCAATAGGTTAAGAAGTTCCATACTTTTATGTTTATATGGTATTTGTTAAATGTTCATTTTTAACTAATTAGCAAGTGGTGTTTTAAATATGTATCACAATAACGAAAACAATATTATCAAAATTGCAAGAAAAACCATTTTAATACCTTCAAATTATTATTATTATTATTATTCTTGTAGGGGTGATAGGCCCAGGGGCCCGTACTTATGTATATGTTGGGCCAGGGACCCAATCCGAGGACAATAGGCAAGCTGAGGATGGGTAAACACTTTCATAAGGATCCGAGTTAGTAAGTGAAGAAGTGAAACCCGATTAAAGTCATCCAAAAGGGTGGTCCGAGGAGGAATCCCTCCTCAGCTGAGTAGAGTTTAGGTCAGAGGGTGTGGTCTGCCATCAAAAGTAACGTTCTGGATCATTCCATGGATGAGGATAAGTATCAGGAAGGAACAGGACAGAGGAAAGCCATGAAATATCTCAAGGGAAAGCTGTTACCACTGCATTAAATGCTTGGCAGCTAACTCTCTGGCTGCATTTATGTGGAGAAGACCCCCGAACAGTGCTGCCTTGGCTACCCCAACTCACAGAAGGCTTGGTGGCATCAGGGGCCACTCTCTTAGTCATCTCAGCCTCTTTTTCAGTCACCCCAGGCTGCTCGACCTCTTTTGGAGGGTTGCCAGAGGAGGGAGGGACCTTGTCTGAGCTGTTTTTCTCAAGCTTTGCCACCTTGGAAGGGCTGTCTGCCTTGGAGCTGATGGAGGAGGAGGCACAGATGGTAGGGGGGTAGTATACACTTTCTGCCCTCCAAGTATAGAAGAGGCCTCAACCCCGGCTTGGTTAAGGGCCTCATTCCACACTTAGAGGCAGTAGTTTCTACATACTCCCGAGACCTCAACCCTTAGGGCCTCCTCAGTCTCTGTTACCCCATGTCGTAGCCCTCTTGCTTGGCTTGATCTTTGGCCTTCTCGGCCTCTTCCTATTTCTTCTTTAATGCGATAATTTGCTCTTTAGAGGCGGCCAGTTGGTCCTCAGCTTGGCAAAGGAGCACTCTTTGACCTTCGACCTGCCTCTCAACATTGTCCAAGGCAACTTCAGCACTTCTTTTATCCCTCTCCGCCTCGGTCAGCTTATGCTTAAGCTCTTGATTGCTTTTTTCGGCCACGTGGAAGGCATCCACGGCCGCTATTTGCCTACTTTCCTCCTCTTTCATTTGCCGGTGGGAGTAATCTACTATCTCCTCGGCTCTATATGCATCTTGAACAACCTATCAAGGAAAGAAGCATGATTAAAAAAAGAAAAAAAAAAAGAAAAAGAAGAATGGTTACTAGGTTAGGGATTTACCATTGCCAGGTCCCTTTTAAGGCTAAGGAACACCTCATGCTTCCTTAATGACCTGAGGTCGGCCATATTAGAGGGAAGCAATAGCGCCTGTTCCACTACTTTGGCCACATAGCCAGCCTTCCCATGCTGGAACTCTCTGATAGAGGCGTCAGCAGGTAGAGGAGCTCCGTCTAGCACGAAAGTAGGGGACCAGGCCGGAGGTCCGACTCGAGAATCTTGTCTCTTGTTCACCACCCTGGCTTGTTTAGCCCCCCTTTAGGCCTCATCCTCCTGGGAAAGGTGGCCTTTCCCAATTTCCACCACCTCTTTACCCTTCTGCTTCCTCTTCCTTTTGTAGTTAGTAGGCTCAGGGCAAGGAGGTTGAAGGGGTGGAGGGGTAGGAAGTTTAGTTTGGGCCGCCTTCCTTGGCGCGTTCCCTCCGGATTGGGATTTTATCAACTCTTGGAGAGTTGACCTTAGCTTGCGTTGGATCCCCATCTCTTCAGGAACTAAAGTATCCTTTTTATGATGCCTACTTGGATCGAAGGAGGGTGGCTAGAATCGCCGACTTGAGGCTCTGGAGATAGTGGCTAGTCAAAAATGGCAAAATCGTCTTCAGAATCAGTCACCTCAATCACTTCTTTGTCTTCTTCCTCTTTCTCCTCCTTGATGGCTAGTTGCGATGATGTGGCTGCTTCTTTGGCAGCACGTTGGAATGGCAGTGTTACCTTTGGTATGCCTTCAGGGATTGGATCGGTGGTAAGAGTGCCTTCTAGGATAGGGCCGATGGTAAGGAAGCCTAGAGTAGCGACACTAATCTGGTGCAGGCGAGGGTCCCTTGCTTTGATTACACACCTCGGCACCTAGAAACTTTTGGAGATGGGGATGTAGTCTAAGATTAGATGGGCCGCCCTCAGTTGGCCGTCTGTATGGGTGAACACCACGGTCTTCAAGATCTTGTCCAAGCTCAGCTGGTTCACGAGATTGAAGTTGGGAATAGCAGCGTTCTTATCTGTAAACCCATTAAAAGAAACAAAAAACATCATTAGCAAAAAAACTAATGCAAGTCAAAGGAGATTTCATGTACAAACACAAACAAAAGAAAAAGAAAAGGGGGTAACTTTGAAATTATAAACCAGACCTAGATCCCCACCTGGTATCTCCTCTCTCGTTGGACAGGGGAGGCCATCATGCCACTCCCCCAATACAATCAATAAGTCCTTTTCTAGGCCTTTGTTGGAATCTAGGAGGCATTGGATGAGTCTGACCTCTAGGTACCTAGATTTTAGGTAATACCCCTGCCCCGTTAGATGGTGGAGGTTGTAAATCCAGTTGACGTCATGGTGAGTGAGGTTTAAGTCAATTCTCTCGTTAAGGGCATCTACACTACCTAAGATTCTAAACATGTTTGGGGCGCACTAGGTGGGAGCTAACCTATGGGCTCTAAGGTAGTCCCTAATGACCGTGTCCATAGGGATTCTCATCCCTCCTTCTATAAAGGCAATCATTGGGATTGCCACCTCTCCCTCTTGCCTCTACTCATGTCATTGCCATTCCTTACAGTATCTAATCGCAACTCCTGACGGGATCCTATACCTAGATTTAAAGCTCTCTAAACCCTCCTCAGAGTCTACCAAATGGGTGAATCTACCCATTCCAAAGATTTGGAGGTACGAAGAAGATTGAGAAAAATAAGAGGAGTTGAGGAGGAAAAGACAAAGAAAAGAAAAGTAGATGGAAAAAGTAAATGAAGAGATTTATAAAGACTTACGTAAAAAAGGGAATTGATCTCCTCGGACTAGCTCTTGGTATTTATGAAGGCACAAGTAGTTTAGGTAAGTTTGCAGGTTCAGTGTATGAGTGCTAAAGTGAGATGAATGATTAATTTGAGTAGTATTTATATCAAAGAGGGAGTTACAAGCGGGAAAAATCCCGCTCAATTTCCAACAAAATCCTTAGCCGTTAGATCTGCATCACGTCGTAGAACGTGAGGAACATGGAGCTGCAAGAATTTAATGAAGGCGCGTCTCCTATACCGAAACGTCAGGAGCGTGACTTGGACAATTAAAAAGACATCTGTACAGTCAGTGGTGATGTAAAATGGGCGCGAAGGAGCTATCATCACATCGAAATCCTCCTTTCCTCCCAAGGAGTCAGAAAGAAGAATCTCGAAGGGCTATTGTGGGGGTGAAAGGCCCAGGGACCCATATCTATGCATATATTGGGCCAGGGGCCCGATCCAAGGATGTTAAACAATCTGAGGACGGGTAAGCACTTTCAGAAGGGTCTTTGTTAGTAAGTGAAAGAAATGAAATCCGATCAAAGCCACCCCGGGGGTGGTCCGAGGAAGAATCCCTCCTTAGCTGGACAAGGCCAAGGACAGAGGGTATGGCCTGCCATCAAGAGCAACACTCCGGACCATTCGATGGAAGAGGATAAGTATTAAAAAGGAACAAGACAAAGGAAAGCTATGAAATATCTTAAGGGAAAGCTGTTACTACCGCATTAAATGCTTGGCAGCTAACTCTCCAGTTGCATTTATGTGAAGAAGACCCCTGAACAGTGCTGCCTTGGCTACCCCAACTCACAGAAGGCCTAAGAGGGTGTCCAATGGGACAAGCACTCAAGTGGTGGCCTGGATGATCAACAAATAGAGGGCCAAGATCATCTAAAGGGAGATATATAATGTAAGAGACCCTCCCTGGAGAGAGGATCAAGAAATTAAGAGAAAAACACTGTAACAATCAAAAACTGAATTTGTAATCAAACTTGAGAGAATTATATAAGAACTGATCTCCTCGGACCGTGCCGAGGACGATTTTCTTTAGATTAAACCAGTCCATCTTCATTTTCTTGTCATCTGAATCCACTTTACTTGTTGTTCAACTCATTAAAGCCCAGTTTTCCAACCCACTCTCTACAAATTTATTGTATTGGGCTTTTTGGGCCTAAGTTCATCAATCCTTTGGGACAGGGACTCAAATTTGGTCCTTACAATTATTATTATTATTATTTTGAGATAACAAAATCAAATGATCATTAAACTTTCACATATGTAAATTTTTCGTTATTTATTTGACATTGTATTATAGAACATAATTACTCCAAAATATAAAAGTCTGGGTCGGACTAATTTTCTATATGTTTAATAATCCAAGCTTAACATTAATAGTTCCACTACAATTGAACATTCCTGCGTGTAAGCATAGGTTACATGCTAGTTTAGAATAATACATGTGCTTAGATATAAAAGGTTTTGATTTTAGAGGGGGAAAATGTCCTTACTTTCAATTCTTTTTAAAAAAACGATGACTAGTGAGGGTTAATGTTGAGATATAATAAAAATCTGAATGTGTGAGGGCTACCTCAGTCACTCTTATGTGTGATCCATGGGATGCCTACTAGCATTTTGTCGTTAAAAGAGATTTTTCAAAAATCAAGGGAAAAAAATGGATTTTAAACAAAATTTTAAAGGATGTATATTGGATTTTTTGGTCAAGGTAGTCAAAGTTTTCCCCTAGGGGATAGGTATAGGGGCGCAGAGGTGGCTCGACATAATTTGGGGCTTAAGACGAAAATTCATGTGAAGCATTTTATATGTAAATATTAATTAAATAAAATTATTTAATACTGATCAAATCAAGGTTAATTTGATACAATATTAAATACTTAATTTGAAGAATAATACGAACTTAACTAATGTTAATTTCATATAGAGAATTTAATATCATAGTTGAACCATAAATTTTAATAAAAATAAATAAAAATATATGTCAATTAAAAAAAGATACTTTATTTTGGATATGTGACAATGAATAGATAAGTAAAATTGTAATCTAATTTTTAATTTTATTACTTGTTTTTGAGAGAGAGAGAGAGAGAGAGAGAGAGAGAGATTAATATACAATTGGTGATTTAACACATTTGTAACATTTTTTTGAAACATTTTTGGGTTTCAATTGGGTTAGGTTGCTATTGGTCTTGAATTTTGGAAGTCTTGATAGAAATGAAAAGGAAAAATGCATTAATGGTACTTAAAAATGTTCACAATATAATATGAAAATGATTATGATCGATAAACTTCAACAACCTAATTATGAATGTTTAATTTGTGTGTGTGTGTGTGTGTGATAGGTAACATGTCAATTTGTAATCCTATAGTAATTTTTTTTTGTCCTTAGTATCACTAATAAAAATAAAAAAGTTAAACAACCATTATATATATATACACACACACACCCCAACACATATATACATACATACATATACACATACACACATATATAATTTTATAAAATTTTGAGCCTTTTGTGGTGGGGCCTTAGGCCAGCCCTGCAGGGGCATGGGTCTAGAATTTGACAGTTTTGAAAATGGCACCAAATTCAAAGTCCAACCATTGGATGGGAAGAGCACGGTAAAGAATGTGTATTGGTGAAATTAGGGTGTGATTGGATGGTTTGATTGTGAGAGCAGACCAATCAAAGTATGGGTACACAACATGTAACCTTCATGCGCCAATTTAGATTCCAATTCTTACCCTTGGATTTGCATAACATGGTAAAATATTGGTGTTGATGAAATTTAAGCTCAATTGAACAACTAGATCGAGCTCAAATTAAACCATTTTTACATATAAGCAAACCCATCATTTGTTTTAATATTTAATAGCTGAACTATATTGTTATTTTATAGTATCTGAAATAGCTCATTGTGGAGATTTCATATTGTTCTTTTAACATATGACATATAATCTTTTTTATTATCTAATTTTGGGGAGCTATTTATTTTATGAATTATATCTAATTTATTTCATTAATTAACCTATGTATTTCGTATACATACCCCTATTTATTCTTGTTTATTATAAAAAATTATACTAATTGTTTAAACTTTTTTTTTTTTTTTGGAGGAACGCCACATGCCACTACATATATTCTAAAATTTAAATTAACAAAAAAAAAAAAAATCTTATAACACGCAATTTCTTGTAAAACTTTAAACCTTAGCCCCACATGTCCATCAATTCCCTCTAAATTTCACCAATACCTATTCTGTCCCTCTAATTTTTTTTCACTTTTCCCTCTAACACTCCCTACTCCCAACTCCCTTGGAACACAATTCCCCTTTCCCTCTAAATTTTTTCACTTTTCCCTCTAACACTCCCAACTCATGCCAAGGGACAACACAAATTGCGCGGCAAGACACCCAAAAAAAACAAAAGAGAAAAGCGACTAAAGATCAAGACAATTGAAAAAAAAGAATACCTAAGTGAGACCTGGGAGAGTGAGAGGCTAGAAAAATTATAAGATCCACATGGTGGACAAGTGATATGGTTCATCATTCCACTAAAAAACTTCCACCTGTTTAAAATTGTTAGTTAGAAAATTTTTTTAAACAGAAATTAATTATTGACTCAGCAATTTTAAACAAGTGGAAGTTTTTTAGTGGAATGGTGAACCACATCACTTATCCACCAGAGGACTCTATAATTCTCGAGAGACTGGGCAGAGGCAGCAGAGCAATAGCAGAAGCAGAATTGGAACCCCACAGGTCTCTCAAAATTATTTTTTTAAAAAAACAACTATCCTGATAAATATGAATTTATTCAACATATTATTGGAGCTTTTTGCATTGGATTTAGAATTTTTATTTAAACTTTTGGATCAAATTATCTACACATTGATTGAGAGGAGAGGAGAAGCCATGTGCAGAGCAATGCATGCGTTGATTGTCAATTTAGAAATGTCTCATATGGTCATATCTGTCAGTGCATTGCCCAAACACCCCTACACTACAGTTGTTATCTATTATAGATGTAAGTATCTAGGTGGATTTCTCTTTTTCTTTATTTATGAATAGAATAATAGATTCTAGATCAATGACACAAGTTTGTTTGATAACGTATATATCTGAATTGATTAAACCAGAAAATAAATGTCCCGTCACTAACCAAAATGGACCTAGATGTCTCTTCTTTATGAATGTTTGCTGTTTTGGTCCTTCTGAACATGCTTCTGAACATGCTACTATGTTCCAATCTTCACACTTGTACTTTTCTTTTTCTTTTTCTTTTTTTAAATGTAAAAGGTTTGGTGTTGCTTCTTACAAGATGGCTGAAGCATAGGCATTGATTTTCTTTGCAATTTGCAGGCCTTGATATTGTTTGCAGAAGCTCTGCTGAAGAAGCGGTAAAGAGTGTGGTTTTTGTTCCAATGTGGTATGAAACTTAGCTCACGTTTGTTTACAATTGACTTATGAAGATTTATTGTCTGCACCATCAATGTTAGTTATGATTAATACAGTGCTTTAAATGGTGTAGATAAAATGATGGTTGATAAATCTTGGATGCATCTTTCTACTAGATTGTGCATTGAGTATGTTTATAGGACCCAATGTTAACTATGCTAGTTCTTTTTAAGAGTGCATAATTATATATGTTTTAGCAACCATTATTGTTGTTAGTTATGATTGATATGATGCTTTATACGGAATGGAAAAAATGTTAGTTGATAAATTTTAGATGTATCATTCTACTAGATCGTGCATAGAGTATATTAATGGGGTTGAAAATTTTCTTGAGTATGTATTTAAATATTTAATAAATAAAGATTTGAAAATCAATTATATTTGTGTTGATTGTAGCAATAAGTATTGTTGGATTGGGGATGAGGTCTAGTATCATCTTTTACTAGTGGATCATATCTTTAACACAATCGTATTGGAAATATACATATTTATATTATACTTTCGTCATATTAGTACTAACTAATAGTAGGTAAACGTGGCAAGGGCTTATAAAAAAAAAGGTAGACATGGCAAGGGAAGGTAAAA
This sequence comes from Quercus aquifolioides, assembly GCA_019022515.1. Classification (NCBI taxonomy): domain Eukaryota; kingdom Viridiplantae; phylum Streptophyta; class Magnoliopsida; order Fagales; family Fagaceae; genus Quercus; species Quercus aquifolioides. The sequence goes on from CM032328.1 coordinate 11,075,968, forward strand.
GTAAAGGAAGAATCATCACACTAAAAGCTACTCGAGAGATTACAATTCTTTTTCACCAAAAGCTGAATGGAGCTTGGACAACTTTTACTAAATACCCAAGATCTGAGCTTGAAACTTTATATGCTTGCTTTATAGCTTAACATTTTAAGCATAAGCAACCATACAAGGAAGTGAAGAAGGCCTTTGTGGAATATGTGAAACACCACTATTCTGATTGGATGTTTCACATTAAAAATCCTATTTTTAAGAAGTACATAAAGAAAGAAGATCGTTACAAGAATGGTTCTTCCTTCATTCTTACACCCTTTTGGAAAAAGATGGTAGATAAATGTATGGATGGAGAATGAGGGGTGAGTATAAATGAAATACATGTCATAAATTCTCTCTATTTCTCTTGCACTCTCTCTAACCATTATTTGTGGTTTACATTTTTCACAATTGTTATATTATTTTAATTTATATTTAATTTTGATAGTGGTTTAAGTAATCAAATTAAGTTATTATTGTTGTTAAATTAAAAAAAAAAAGTTATTACTGTTGTTTAAGATATATTATATTATTATATTTGATATAGTAATATGCGTACTTATTTATTGAAGCATTGATACAAATACAAATTCACTTTAATTGTTTCATTTTAACTCATGTTTAATGCTTTTTTTTTTCTTTTTTAAGGATGGTACTAGTAGAGACGAAGAGGGTAACTCAAACAATAACATGGAGGTCGAAAGCAACTTGGAGGGTGACTTAGAGGACAACTAATATAGATCTTGTCATAATTCTAGCTGTTTAAGCTTAAAACAATATTTTTATGTCATGGTTTAATTTCAGGATTTCTTTGTATATTCTATATTTTAAAGTTTGAACTTATAAGAATTTTTATGTTTCAATGGATCAATTTTTAGTAATCTAGTTAGTTTTTTTTTTTTTTTTTTTTTGAAAGAGATACTATTGCTGGCTTTATGAATGTGTCCCCTTCATGCTTATATATCTATTTTGTTTCAGACAAGCACTTGTTTCTAATTAAATGTTCATAAAATATTTTTGTCTCTCTGTTCTCAAAGTTCTCTAAATTTTTCTTCAACATATGTTATTCTAAAACTCCTTTAATCTGGGACGGAAGGGAACTGTGAGACTTATTTTCCAACCTGCCGAGGAGGCAGGTACTGGTGCATATCACATGATTAAAGATGTGCTCTTCGTGATGCTGAAGCTATATTTGGAATGCACATTAGTCCTATTCTACCCACGGGAAGTATAGATTCCATTTCAGGGCCTGCCTTAGCTGCGGTATGCTTCTTTGAAGCAAAAATAGTAGGAAAAGATGGGCATGCTGCAGATCCCCATAAAAATGTGGATCCAATTCTTGCTGCATCATTTGTAATTTTGGCATTGCAACAACTCATCTCGAGAGAAACTGGTCCCCATCATAGTCAGGTATGTCTCTATCCTCAATCTCTTATTGTAATCTATTTGAAAAGTTCCATACTGGGTGGGTGCTTGGTCATGGGTTTATGTACTCGTTGGCCTCTCCACATGATAATTTAAGCTTTTGGGTTGGATGCTTATTGTAGCTTCCATTTTACTCCATTGTGAAAAACTCTCTGTAGAACCTCAGGCTATAAAGCCTTCATCTACATGAGTTTGACACCCCCACCACCCCGCGCAAAAACCCCCATCCCAAACAAAATAAATTGCTCCCCTCTATTCTCTGCTAACTTAACTCTTTCAGGTCCAAATTGTTGTCCCCTTTAGTAAATCTTATAGGAGGTTTTCAAAAAAAAAAATTTTGGGCTATTTTCAAAATATTTCAACTATATGGCTGTGCAAGAATGAAGTGAATAGGCAACATCTTTTTTGTTGTTGTTGTTTGGGGGGCAGGGGGGTAAAGGTGATTGAAAGCATATAAAACATCCAATGTGACATAGAGCTAATACTTAGCTTTTTCGTTGAAGGTGCTATTCGTTACTTATGTCAGAGGTGGTACTACATTGGACACTGTTAGGTTCTAAGGTCTTAGGATTTTATGTATTTAGAACTCTAATTTGTAATGTTGGCAAACCATGATCAAAACATTGTATTTAGTCTTGTTAAGGCTTGCTCAAAGTTGGTTTATTATTGTACAGTTGGAATCGAGTGGCTGCAGAAGTACTTGGGACTTTTGGCCTGGCTCGATCGATCGAAGATTAGACTCGATCGATCGAAAATCGCACAGGTTGAATTTTCTGCAGAATTTCCAACTCAGCCCTACTTCATTAAACGTTTAGGGTTTTATGTTTTTACCCTAGGTATATAAACAAAACCCTAGCCACGTTTTTGAGGTTGTCCATATTGTTATTGTTGCTCATATTTTCTGTTTTGTGTAAATCTCTTGTGAGATCTTAGAGGAGCTTTCCTTTACACAAAGCTTAGGGTTTTCAAGGTAGAGATGATTTCAACATCTTGAAGATCAACTTAGTTGCAACCATTGGATCTTAAAAGAAAAGCAAGCGGGGAGCTTGTAGCTGATTGAAGAATTCAAGAAAGAAGTAGTCCGTGGATTCGGAGCCTGCGCGTGGTCGTGTCAGGAAGTTCGTACTGGTGGGTAGCATTAGGAAGTCGAGCGGGGAGCTTGTAGTCCTTTTGTAAGAACTTCAATTCTTTCATAGTGAATTCTTGTTTGCCTTGAGGATCGGTGGGTCAAATCCTCCCCAGGTTTTTACCGTGTGGTTTCCTGGGTGATCATATCTTGTGTTCTTTATTATTTCCGCTGCTTTAATTGTTTTATATACATGATATGATTATTTGATTGTTTTAACCTAGAATTGCTTAATTTGACTAAGTAACAACTTGGCTAATTAATCTAGGCTACGCAATCTGGTTGTTTTGGGGTCTAAATAACCTGTCAGACACAATTCCAACATATGTTGAAATTGGGGGTACTTTAAGGAGTCTCACAAATGAAGGCATGCACCAACTCAGGCAACGGTTGAAAGAGGTATATACCATACCTTAGCCTTTTCACTTTTCGCTTTATTAGAAAATAGTTTTGCTGCTGTCATGAATGATGAGAAACTGCATCTGCATGTGCAGAAGGTGGGCAAACTTTTGCTTGGCCCTCAGAATGTTAAGGTGGGCGTGAAAATGACGGCAGGTGAAGACTTTGCCAACTATCAAGAACTGATTCCAGGAGTTATGCTTGGCATTGGAATTGGAAATGAGGACTTGGGTTCAGTTCACTCCCCGCATTCCCCTTACTTCTTTCTTGATGAGGATGTCCTTCCAATTGGTGCAGCATTATACACTTCTCTCACCAGCACGCACTTGTGCTTTAAAATTTTCAGAATATGGTGTTAATAACAATGCCACATTGCCATAAAAAGCCGAAAACCTTCTATGGTCTCTACTAATTTTATGCAGTAAAATTCAAGGACTAAACCTCACTGGGTGGATTGGAGGCCAGCTTAATAACCTGCATCATTTGAAGCACCTGTAACTGAAACTGCCTTGTTATATTTAACTCTTATTGAGATAGTACCTGTACTATTTATTTAATTCTTTTTTCTGATGTCTTCTTTAAGGATGATAGCTACAATAACATTCAGGGTGAAATTCCATATAGCTTACCCCCCAATGCCACAAATATGTAAGATGCCTGTTTTGTAAATTGTGATTCTTATACGCTTAATTTTTTTTTTTCAAGTTTTTGGTGATTCTTCTACTTTTTCGTGAATGCAGAAATATGGCATACAACTATTGAGCCAAAATATTCCCCACTCTTAACTGACATTGAAATATTTCCGACATCTGTGAGTTACTTCTCTCCCCCAGTGCCTATTTACTGAATTGCTTTTGTTTTTTGAGTATTCAGTCAGAAACTCTTGATTTTTTCCTTGTAGAAATCTCAGCCACAATTTGTTGCCGGGACCAATTGGCAATGTTTTTACTGGCTTACAGAATCTCAAAGAGATGTATGTGTTCTTCACCTGATCCTTATATTTTCTTTTCCCTGGCGTTTGAAGTGAAAAGAAGGTAATGCAAAGTACAACATTCCATGAAATATAAACAAGTTCTAGTATAACTAAACTTATGGTTTCTGTTACTAGTTTTTCTTATGAACAATTCTGAAACTTCTTTCATGGTATGGCCTCTTACTATCTTTTTGATGTGTTTGAATCAAACTTAATATAAATTGAGTAAAGCAAAACTAAGATAGCTGGTATTGCTTCTTGAAATCTTCTGTCTTAAGCATTATATTTGTTTATATAGTAACAGGAAGGGCAACTGTTTTTTCTTCCTAGGTTAAACTGTCAAATTGGTCTTCTTTCTTGTAGTAGTTCATTTGATGAATTCATCGTGCAATTTAAGTTTAAGCATTGGGCAACCCTCTTTTTGAATTGATTATTATTCCAAACTTAAGTGTATTAAGCATGTTGTCAATTGATAGTATAATCTGATGGACATCCTTAAATTAAATGTTTTGTGTCACTCCTTTAACAGGGACCTATCATAGAATATCTTTACTGGAGATCTACTAAGTTCATTTGGTGAAATATGTAGTTATTAATGCTGAGTTTATATAATTGGAATGTATTTTGAAGATAAAATATTCCATGATGCCATAAATTAGATGTTACATGCACTATTATCTACTTATAGTTCTCTAGAGTCTTTTATTTATTTATTTATTTGATAAGGAGAATTTTTAATTGGAAAAATAAAAGAAGTTGTTGATCTCCAAAGACTCGTCAGCTCTATCATGCATACTGAAGACTTCATGCAAGATGAAGCTGTTAGTCTCTAAGCTGAAGACTTCATGCAAGATGAAGCTGTCAGTCTCTAAGAAGACGACTTCACACAAGATGAAGCCTTTAAGCTGAGGACTTCATCTTACGACCTGATAGCATCTACACCCGGATGGAATAAAAAACTGACGGGGAGAAAGCTGAAGGTAGGAAAGGATCCCAGGAGATATGTCAGTGATAAGGAAAAATTTACAATATTAGAATCACCAATGAAAAGGGATGAAGCAACAGTCTATTGACAAGTGACGACATGAGGAAGTCTACGGGTCCACCTCAAAGCTGACGGGAGCACCTTGAGCATCGATGGAAAGCTAACGACTATAAGCTGAAGGGGGTATGCAAGACCCCGATGGTTCTGATGTGGCTTTACTTGAGCTCCACGTAATAAGGGTAATTTTGTAATTAACCTATGACGAAACAAAAGGCGACGGAAATAACAAGGTTGTCAGCTTCAATCATGAAAGGCAACCTTGTTGTAAAGTCTACAGCTCCACCCCATACCTGACGGCTGCGTCTTAGGCATATAAGTTGAAGAGTAAGCTAAAGACAATAAGCTGGAGAGTAAGATGAAGATAGTAAGCTGAAGAGTAAGCTGAAGACAGTAAGCATAAGAGGAAGTTGATGAGAACAAGCTGAAGAGGGTAAGCAAACCTCTGTCGGGATCCATTAGTAAGTGACAATGTTAGGGAGTCCACGAAGCTCACCACATAGCTGATGAGTTGACCTTAGGCAATGAAGATGGGTAGCCGACACTAAGAAAGCTGAAGGGAGTAAGCGAAGCTAATGACCCTAACATGGTTTGTCTTGATCACCACGCATGAGTATATAAGGAAATGTCTTGTATCCCATGCTTAGTGTTAGTCTCCTACAAGGAAAGGATTCCGCAATATACGCTCATTAGGATTCCTATAAGGAAAAGACTTCTAACCCAAGGAAGAGAGGTCAACCCTCTACTACTATAAAATCCCCAATACCCTCACAAACCAAGGTACGCATAATTGACCCGCTCTAGCACTTTAAAGTTGTGAGAAATTCTAACTTGACCTTCAGAGGGTATTTGGCCTGTACCACACTAGTACTCCTCGTAAGGTCTTCAGCTTTTGTATTGTGCAGGTATTGTTTCGAGTGTGTGAGAACCGTGTGGCTCACTAGTGATTTTTTCGGCATCATCATTATTTATTTTTAAATTAATTTGTAGAATTTTTAGAATAATTTGTGGAACTTAGTCATAGTTGGTTCAACAAGAAAGTAAATAGGTTGTACTAGTGAACACCTCTTACTTCTATTGGGTTTAGGAAAGTTAGTTGTTATTCCCAACATTGAAGAGGTTTAATGTCCACCTAAGAAATAGCAATAGGATTTTGATCATATCCTTACAATGCATATGTAATGATATTACAATGTGAAATCACTTTCTTTGCATTTTAGAGACTTGCTGTGCCCATTTGCACAAAATGTGTGGGCTGAAGAGTTTAGAAATGCAGAAATGAGGCCACTGACTTTTTCCTTCTCTTCAGGCAGATGCAGCAGAAGTTTAGCCAGTTGGAGTTGGAGAGATGGGCAACCACGGCATGGGCAATCTGGAACGCAAGAAATAGATTCTACTTGCAGTAGGTCCAAGTCCATCCAAAGGCAATCTTTGAAAGTGCAAGTGGTTTTTTGGAGGAATATCAAAGAATAATGGCCTCACAAGTCTAACGGGCTCTGGTATAAACTTTCTGCGATTGGGGTCTGTTTTTTCCTTTGTATTCCACTCTTTCGGTTTCAGCTTGTGTTGGGGACACCACTTCATGTAGTTGGTGTTTCCCCCCTACGCTAGTTTTCTAATTAGCTTTACTTGTAATTCTTCTTTGTTTTCTAATAAAGCATAAACTTGACTTATTTGATAATGTTTATATTGTGATTGGCTTACATTCCAATCAGTGGCGACTCCAGGAAATTTTTTCAGGATGTTCCTCAACAAGCATAAATTACACAATCTAATAAAAAGAAAATTTTATATATTGACAATAACAACAATAAAAAAACACGCAAATAAATAAAATTTACAATTGCCTTCTACGAGTTTTCATATTTTAAAATCGTTGCATAATAGTCTCATTATCAATGCTACAAGCTACGTCTTTTTCAATATACACAACCAAGCAATCATTTATCCATTGATCTCCCATTCGATTGCGCAGTTCATTCTTTATATATTTCATTGCTGAAAAATTTCTTTCTACTGTTGCAGTAGCAACTGGAAGGGTCAAAGCTAGCTTCACAAGCAAATAGACTAATGGATAAGTCTCGTGCTTCCTTGTGCTCACTAACTTTTCAGCAAGTTCACTAACTCCTTGAATCTCTAAAAAGAAGTCATTGCTGCGCATATCAAAAATGTAATTCTGCAGTTGAGAGTCAAGTGCCAAAATATCTGTCCCAAGAAAATCAGAGGGATAGAACTTAGTTAGACGTATCAACTTTTCCTTATCAAAAGCCACAAATGAATTACTTGGATTCAAGCAAGCCATACAAAGTAGCAAATTGGTATTCGCCTTAGAAAAGTGGTTGTTAAGCTCTTGAAGTTGCATATCTATGACTGTGTAGAATAGCTCAACACGATAATGATGTAAATTTGTATTTTGTTGGGTGTTGCGTCGCAGCCTCCCACTAACTACAAATATCGCTTCCATATCCAAGATAGGAATATCATGTGAGGTACAAAATAAAGATACTTCAGCCAATAAAGATGCCCATCCATCATCTCTCTTGCAACCGTTGTTTAGACACTTTAACAAGATCCATAACATTTACTATATCTTGATTTTTTTTTTTTGCAATGCTATTGACAACTCATTTGTGATCCCTAAAATATTTTTCATCAAGTGTAGAGCAAAGACAAATTCAAAAGATAGAATTGACCTCATAATAGATCGAGTTTCAACTTTTTGGTCGGCAAGGCCATCTTCTTCAATAATCTCTAGTACATCAACAACAGCAGAGAACTTCAAAATCAAGTTGAGAATAGTCCCATAATATGATCCCCAACGTGTATCACTAGGACGTTTAAGATTTGTCTCTTGATTCAAACATTGCCCACTTCTATGTACACCATTCTCTAAATCTTCTTTAATTTTGGTAAATTGTGTATCTCGAAGAGCATCTCGTCTCTTACAAGAGCCTCCAATAACAGTTACTAAATTACTAACCACATAAAAAAATTTAGCAATGTTAATGTGATTTTTAGCAACAGCAACAAGTGTCAATTGAAGTTGATGAGCAAAACAATGGACATAAAATGCTGACTTGTTCTCTTTCAAAATTAAAGTTTTAAGTCCATTGATATCACCTTGCATATTACTAGCCTCGTCATAACCTTGCCCACGTAGGTTCGATAAACTCAAATTATGTTCACAAAGTAAACATTCAACAGCATGTTTGAGTGACAAAGCGGTGGTACTTGCTACATGTACAATACCAAGGAACCGCTCTATAATAATTCTTTCTTTGTTCACATAACGAAGAACGAGGGCCATTTGTTCTTTCACTGAGATATCACGTGACTCATCAACTAATATTGAAAAGAACCCATTGTCAAGATCCTTGATGATGACTTTGGATGTTTCACGTGCAATTGCATTCACAATGTCTTTTTGAATATCAGAGTGGGTCAGCTTGCAATTTTTCCAAGATTTTTGCAACACTTCATTGATAGATTCATTATGATCCCCCAAAAATTGTAAAAGCTCAAGGAAGTTTCCTCTATCACTTGAACCTTGAGATTCATCGTGACCATGAAAAGCTAATCCTCGGCATAAAAGGAATTTTACGCAATCAACTATTACATTTAATTGAATCCGATATTCAGTTTTATCTTATTTTGATTGCTTAACAAAAACACTTTGAATGTGTTGCTTTTCCTTCAGTAGATCTTCACTCTTCTTGATAGTTTGGTTATAAGCACTATTAACTCCTCCAACATGGGACTCTAACTTCACAAGTTGATTCCAAAATTTGAATTCATTCGTTACAAAAGTCTCACCTCCTCCTTGCTTATCAACATCTTGCCCAAATAGGTAGCAATAAAAACAAAATGCCGCATCCTTGTCTATACTATATTCCAACCACTTTCTATTTACATACCATTCCGATCTAAATCGACGGGGCTTTCCAGAAAAATATGATACAGGGTAATCATGAACAGGTGGTTGACAATGGCCTTTTGTTAAATAATATCTTCTTATTTCATCATGATTATTAGGATGATAAGATGATATTTTTTGTCGTAGCCCAGGATCTGAAGGAAGATTTTCTAAGTTAAAGTCAATACGAATTCGCTTAGAAGATGTAGATGAATCTTGCACAGGAGATGAATCTTGCACAGGAGATGAATCTTGGGTACGTGGTTTTCTTATCAAATATTTGTCCATAATTCTAGCAAAAGAATAAACAATAAACTATAAGTTTATTTGAAATATTAATAAAATTATTAATTGTTATTGTATAGTTGTTTCATTAATTTGTTTTTCTTTTATAAATTATAGTTTGTTATATTGTTGTTTCATTAATTATAAAATTATTAATTGTTATTTAGCCTAACATAATTTAATTTATTTGTCTTTTATAATGTATTAGTTAATTTAATTATACAGCTTTAATTATTGTTATTTAGCGTAACAATAAACTATATTGCTTTAATTTGTTTGTCATTAATTATACTACTTTAATTTGTTTGTCATTAATTATACTGCTTTAATTTGTTATATTGTTTAGCCCCTTATGCACATTACACTAAAAGAGCCAGACATTACACATTCTATGTGCAGCACAATTTGCTTTAATTATTCTTTATCCAGCCCCACCCCATCAGCCCATCTACCCCCTTCCACTCAACACTCAATAGACAAGCACATGCCTGATGCCCAATCACAATAACCTGCCAATCAGAAAATTTCACAATCACAATAGACAATACACATTACACTAACACTAAAAGACAATCAATATTTCACCAACACCAACACCAACACCAACACCAACACCAACACCAACACACTAACCAACACCAACAGATAAGATAAAGCCAAATTCAAAAAGAGTAAAGAAAAAAAAAATAGGCAAAAGCAAAATATAAATAAAGGTAATAGCCAATCAGAGAATTCAAAAGAGAGAGAGAGTTACTGAGTTAGACTATTAAAGAATAAAGAGAGAGAGAGAGGCGTTCATTACTTTCATTTCATTTTTGCATTTCAGTGAGATAAAGAAAGAGATTGAGAGACTGAGAGAGAGTTAGAGAGAAAAAGAGAGATAAATACCTTAAAGGAGGGAGCACTGAGGTCCGAGGGGCGAGCACCGAGCACCAGAGCAGAACGATCTGCGATCTGCGATGAGGGGTGAGCGGTGACGACGATGAGCGATCGACGGCAACGGCGAGGATGAGCGAGCTACGGTGACGACGAGCGATTTGCAAGCGACGGCGACGTGACCGTGGGTTTGGTTTTGGTTTGCTCTGTATTGGGGGCTTTTTTTTTTTTAATAAACACTAAAACACCTCTATATTGGAGTTTGTTTTGCTTTTGCTCTGTATGGACTGACTGTATTGGGGTTTGGTTTTCTGATTTCTCTGCCAGCGACGTGACTGTGGTGTGGGTTTGATTTTTGATTCTCTGTATTGGTTTTTTTTTTTTTTTTTTTTTGAGAATCCGTGGGCTACCTCTGTAATCTATTGGGGTTGCCATGGGCTTGGCTCTGTTACAATTTTTTTTTTTTTCAGATTTTAGTTCAAATTTTTTTTTTGGGCTTTTTTTTTTTTTTTTTTGCTTGGAAGTAGAACAAATAAATTTTTTTTTTTAAATTTGAGGGTGTTCTTAATTTTGTTACTGAGGGTGTTCCTAATTTTCTGATCAGGGTGTTCCTAATATAGATTAAATATAAAATTTTATTTTTTTCAGGTCACTGACTTGTACATGGCATTGCCACTGATTCCAATTGGACAGGCTCGCTTTCCTTGATGGGAAGAAATTTTTATTCACTTTTGCGAGAGAGAGAGAGAGAGAGAGAGAGAGAGAGAGAGAGTCCATAAGGCTGCTATTTTTGAATTTTAGGCTACCATTTTGAAGTTGAAAGTGATATCATTTTTTTATGGGTAAAATTTATTATAAAATAAGGATAGACCTTTCATATATAGGATGTATATAAAAAGTTTTAAACAAAAGGTTCATCTAAAGAATACAAAAATGCTATATATTTATGCCTTTTTTTTTCTTTGAATCTTAGAATAACTTTTATCTCCAAAAAATTTAATATTTTAGTGATTATTTGTGAAGGCCAATCGTGGCTCTCGCAAATGATTTAGTGTTAGTGAGAGCATATTTTTAACCCACACAAAAAAAAAAACTTTTTGCGAGGGATTTTTATTGTCCCTTGGAAATAATTTGGTGGGAACATTTGCCTCCAAATATTTTGACATTTTAATGGTTATTTGTGAAGGTCAATCTTGGCCATTGCAAATAATTTAGTATTAGTGACGGCATTTTTTTAACTGTCACAAATAATACACTTTTTGCGAGAGATTTTTAATTGTCCCTTGCAAATAATATGGAAGGAAAATTTCCCTCCAAAATATTAACATTTGTGACAGCTACAGCACATAATTGCGACAACTTTTCTTGTTGGTCACAATTGTTTCACATTTTACCAAGTATTTGCAAGGGCTTTATTTTGCCATCGGAAATAGGATTTTTTGAGAGGGCTTTTTGGGTCCGTCAAAAATTCTTCGGTGCTAAAATGCATTTTTCTTGTAGTCGTAGCAACAATAAATGCTACGTTTCAGCTTTTAGATATATATAGATATAGATATAGATATAGATGTGAGTCTTTCATAGAATAAAATTAATCTATTATCATCAAGTTATAAATTCTTAATTTTGTTACAAGTGTCTTAAATTCATCCATTATCATCAAATCATTAAAGTAGAACATTTTGCATTAAAAAAAATTGGTTGTTACAAGTGTCTTAAATTTTGAATGACTAATATTGATTTTCTTAAAGAATACATCAATGGTTTTTGGTTTGCTCATATTTCTTTTAGCTTTAATATGACTCAAGAATTAACCTAAAAATAACTTTTGTATTAAAAAAAACTCAATTATATAGATGTTACTCACATTCAAGAAAAACAAATTCCACTATTATTTTAAGTAACATCCACCTCATCATTCATATTAGTATTAATTTTTTTATTTTAAAGAATTATCCACCCAACACAACCCCACATTCTCATACTTGCAAGTTCACTCTACTATTTTAGTAGCGAAGAGAAGGAAAAAAAAAAAAAAAAAGAACATATTTTTTTTTACTAACTGTGAAGGTTTACAGCTTTGTTTGGTTGTGTTGAGATGAGCTTTTCTTGAATAAACAATAGATCAACACTATTTTTTTACAAATGAACAAACTTATTTATAATTTAGGAAAAAAATTGACTACTGCCTAAATTTGCCTTACATAATCAACCAACATTGCAACATAGATAATCATAGAAGTTTCATGGTTTAAGTATATACAATCATCATAGTTTTCTCACTTGCTAGTGACCAAAAGGAGTAATAGAAGAATTAAAACCTGCTGGGTTGTGTTCCTAGCAAACCTGCGAAACCAAAAGGGAACCAAAAATTAAAAACAATCAAGCAATAAAGGGACCAAACGGAAATTTTAAATATATATAATAAAATAAATAAATAAACCAGATGGAAAAAGGAATGAAAAAAAGGGATGTACCGAAATTTAGGGCGATAAACGGCAGATTTCACAAACAAAGAGAGATGCAGAGAGAGATAGAGGAAACTGTATCTTTTATCATCGACATCGAAGGGAAGAAGATATGCTGCTACCAAACTGAGAAAACTGCGGAACAGACAAAACTTTAGAGCTTCGTGGGCTTGTGGGATTCTTAGAGCTCGTGGGTTTGTGGGATTGATGGCTTGTGAAAATTTTGAAATACAACCTACGTTTTTTTCGCGGGAATTTCAATATAAAATTTTATTCTTTCTTTCAATATAAAATATTTTCAAATGTAAAATATTTTACATGTTAAAAGTTTTACTATAAAATATTTTCAAGTATTTGGAAGGATAAATCACATGAAAAATGCAAGCCATCAAGTGTTTGGAGCTTGCTGGTGGTGCCTAGATTGATTTGATTGACTAAAAATATTTTACTTTTGACTAAATATTTTACTACAAAACAAACACTGTAAAATTTGGAAAAAAAAAAAAATTCATAGAGAGAGAGAGAGAGAGGTGAAAACTGAAAAGAGGGAAAAGAAAGAATTGTTGGTCAGAGGAGGTGAATTTACAAGAAATGAGGGAGAGAGTCATTCTTAGATTTCAGGGGCATTATAGTCATTTTTATGTTCTAATGGTATTTTGATAATTTTGTAGGTTGTAATGGTATTTTTTTTTAAATGTTAGAGGGAATTGAAGGAGTTTTGGTCATTTTTTAGGTTTTAAGAGAATTTCGGTCCTTTCTAAGGTTTTCGGGGTCATTTTGGTCATTTTTTAGGTACTAAGGGTAGGGGTGTGTAGCGAACCCGCCAACCCACCAAAACCGACCCGACCCGACCCAATCCACCGAGTTAGGTCAATTTGTAAGAGATGGTGGGTTGGGTTGGGTCATGATTTTTTTTTTTTTAACAGTGAGTCGGGTTAGGTTTGGGTCATGAGATTTACAAACCTGCCTAACCCGACCCAACCCACCTATATTTAATATATTTTTAAATTAAAAAAAATATATTATATAATTTTGATATTTATTTTTTATTTTTATTTTTTTGCCCCTCTTCCAAAATAAACCATGTACATTACACCACTATGGCATAGGAGAATGAATATGTGGTTGGATTTGGACCCTACACTTGGAATGGCTGTGAGCAAAGGAAGAGGAAGCATTGGCTAAAAGATCCTATTCTTGGTTCGTGCCAAAGGCGTGACTACTTTGGGAAGGAAGTAAGATATGCACCTGACATGATACTCAAGTACTCACAAAAAAGGAAATAGTGACTTTCTAAGGTCAACAACTATGGGGACACCCCTTATTGGTTGAATGCATGTCGGACTATCTTAGAGACCCGTGTATCATTCACAGTACTCCTGATGTCCCTCTCAATGTCCAGGACTTGTTTCCCAAGTAGTGGCAAAGTCACCTACCCACAGGTCTCAGTGCCACGTTGGTGCAATCTCTATCCTTTAGTCAGCTTTCCATATCACAGCTATGGAAAGGTCCAAAATAGAGAAATGATGACTTGACACCTGTCTTTGTACTTAGCCATATTCCTCAAACTATAAGAGGAACATTCAACTATATTTTAGGGCAAGAACCCAAGTAAATATTTGAAGAAGAGAGTATAAAGTTGATAAGATAGAAAGTAGAAAACAAGGTCTCTCTTTAAGGAAGAACACCTTTATTGTGTCCTTTTTATGTTCTTGCTATCACTTTCTTCTTCTCTAACATGTGTCATGTCAAAGCTAGCATCTTTGTCACCTAGAAGCTTTTTCATGTAAATGTATTGTTAGATAACTTATTTTATTCCTTTATATAAGCTCAAATCTAACTTGCGCGTACAAAACCCAAACCCTAAGTTTTTCTTATATAGTTTGTGTTTGTTTGGCATTATGCTCATGATTATTTGGTTATAAATTTGCTTTTAATTGTAGTGGTGTTGTTCTAATGCTCAATTTAATAATAATGAAAACAAAAATTGTCCAACCCATGGGTCCAGCCGACCTAACTTGATCCACGTGGGTTGGGTTGGGTTGAGTTGAACCCTTATGATGGGTTGGGTTGGATTTTTTTTAACCCACCATGGTGGGTTGGGTTGAAAAAACTCCTTAACCCGAACCATGCACACAGGGGCATAGCCAGGAATAAATACTTGGGGGGGCCGGGTTGTAACAGAGATATACTAAATATAATTCTTAAGTCTATTGGATACAAAATTATCAACTTTCATGTATCATCATATACTTGAACATGTTGGGAATTCAACCGAAATTCCAAACCTGTGAGAAACAAAAAAATAGAGAAAACAAAACGCCAAAAGAAAAACAATCACACGCACAAGACAGTATTTACGTGGTTCGGCAATTTGCCTACGTCCACGGAGTTGCAGGGATTTCACTATTATCAAAGAAAATTACAATGTGCGGCTACAGTGTTTTTCTTTCTCAAAAACAACAACAAGACAAAACCCTAATCACAAAAAAAAAAAGGCTTTTATATCATGCACACAGGATTCACAATGGGCTACAAAACGGACCAAAAATTTTTTGTCGGCCCAAGCCTTCACTCCATGGACTAAGCCTCAATAAATCTCCCATTAAAAACCACGCAACATTATTCGGGTCAGGTCGGGTCATCAACCGGATCAAATCATGCCTGACGACAATTTTTCATGGAATAAAATTCATCCATTATCATCTCTATAGTGAAATTCCCTGCAATTTCCTTCTCTATATAAACTATCATATTATCTACCAAAAGCTCATCCTTCATTCTATTGCGAAGTCTTGTTTTTAACAACTTCATAGCTGAGAAAGCTCGTTCTGTCGTTGCTGTAGAAACTGGAAGGGTCAACACAAGACGAATAAGTCTATCAATCAAAAAATAGATTTTAGACTTTCCTAAAATTTTTAATCCCCTACTAAATTGTACTCATATTTTGAAAATTTGGATGTTTTATCACATCAAGCTCATAATGTTGCAATTGAGACTCCAAAAGTTCTTGTTCATGTTCAGTGAAATATTAAGGATAATATTTCTTAACCAAATTGCATATATGAACAATTTTGAATAATCTAAAAGCATTCTTGGGATTTAAAGCTGAACTAAGAATGACAAGTTCCATTATTAGCTCACAAAATCTACTTTTCAATTCTTGCAATTAAAAGTCTATTGCAACTGTAAATATGCCAATTCTAAAATGATGTTCCATTGTTAAATCTTCATCTTGACGACGATATCTACCTCAACCTTTAGTGTAACGAGCATTCATATCAGGAATATCAATTTCATGTTGCTCACAAAATGATATAACACTAGCAAGTAAAGACTCCCATCCATCATCTCTCAACTTTTGAATAAGTGATTTTGTAGTTGAAACTAAATGCATGGCATTTAAAAGGTCTTGAGAATGTTGTTGCAAAGCTTGACAAAGAACAATAGTAATTCATTATCTCTTTCATCAAATGCAAGATTAAAATAAATTCAAATGATGTTAATACCTGATAAGCTCGCTCGGCATCATCGCGTTGTTTATAGTTAGCCCCTTCCTCAGAGATAGTGTTGATAACTTTGCAAGTAGCACCAAACATTTTAATTAAACTACAAATAGATTGAAAATGAGATCCCCACCTAGTATCTCCAGCTCGTTGCAAAGTACCAATCTGGTTTGCACCTCTTCCAGTCTCAATTTCATTAGAAGCAATCATATTCTCAACTTGTTCTGCTTAAGCATGTTGCAATTCATCATTACGCTTACTAGAACCAACAACAATATTGATAATATTAACCAAATGATCAAAGAATTGATGAACATCTTTTACTTCTCTAGATGCTGTAACTAGAGCTAATTGCAACCTATGAGCCATACAATGTACATAATAAGCATATGGGCAATCTTTAAGAAAAAGAGCTTGTAATCCATTCCATTCACCACGCATGTTACTAGCCCCATCATATCCTTAACCTCGAATATTTTCAATGAGGAGGTTGTAATGAGAAAGGACAGCACATATCTCATTCTTTAAAGTCAATGCAGTAGTGTCTCTAACATGCACAACATGAAAAAAAGGCTCTTTAATGAAACCTTCTTTATCAACAAACCTCAAAATGATGGCCATTTGCTCTCTCTTCGACTCATCCCGGGCTTCATCAACAAGAATGCAAAATTTTGCATCCCCAATTTCTTCACGAATAGCATTTCGCACATTACTAGCAAGAATATGCAAAATCTCCTTTTGAATTGTGGGTGATGTATATTTGGCATTTCCTGGAGCATTTTCCAAGACAACACTAGCTACTTTGTCATTGAAAGTTGATGTGAATTTTATCAATTCAATAAAATTACCTCTATATTTTGAATCAAGGCTTTCATCATGACCTCTAAAAGTACAAGCTTGAAATGCTAGCCATCGAGCACACTCTATTGAGGTTTTGAGCTGCAACCAATTATTCTCTAATTCTTTTAACATTTATTTCTCAATTAGCTTGTCAATATGTCGTGAATAATTCTTTAAATCTTTGCAACATTTCACAACAATTTTATGTGAGGAGTTTGGATCTTTCCCTACATGACGAATTAAAAGACAATTCATTCCATTTTTCACCTTTTTCCAATTATTAAAATTTGTTGAAATGAATGCATTTGATCTGGGACGACCTATTGGTTTCTTACTAAAAGGGTAGCAAGGTAGACAATATATCGCATCCATTGAAGGTGAGTATTCCAACCAATCCTTATGTGATTCAAACCATGAAGGTTGAAATCGACGACGATGAGTATCATCATTATATGGATAGTCTATATTTTTAGGTTGATATGGACCTTTTTTTAGATAAGCTCGTCGGATTTCATCTTATTTGTTGATAGGGAATTCACATATTTGTTTACGTGATCCTGGATCACGATCTATCTCTTCAAATTGAATTCTTGGACATTTGGAGGGGTGTTCATCAGGCATTGAAGTATTAAAATTTATTTCTCGCTAACATCTTTTTTCTTAAAGAATGTATCAATTGTTTTTCGTTTGCTCATAATTCTTTTAGCTTTAAGAATATGACTCAAAAATTAACCTGAAAAGAATTTTAAAAAAAAAATTAATTAGAAATTTTTACTTAGTTATATGAATGTTATTCATACTCAAGAAAAAAACAAAATTTCCACTATAATTTAAACAGTCAACTCATTTTTAATACAACTTTAATTTATAATAACCCCTCAAACAAAAACAAAAATAATTTAATTTATTTGTCTTTTATAATGTATTGGTTAATTTAATTATATAGCTTTAATTATTGTTGTTTAGCTTAACAATAAACTATATTGCTTTAATTTATTTGTCATTAATTATACTGCTTTAATTTGTTATATTGTTTAGTCTCTTGTGCATATTACACTAAAAGAGCCGAACATTATACATTCCATGTGCTGCACATTACATTGCTTTAATTATTGTTTACCTGGCCCCATGAGCCCATCTACCCCCTCCCCACCCCACTCAACAGACAAGCACAACATGCACCCCAATCACAATAGCCAATTGCAATCAGAAAATTTCGCAATGCCAATCACAAATCACAACACACATTACACTAAATGACAATCAATATCTCACCAACACCGACGGATAAGATAAAGCCAAATTCAAAAAGACAAAAACAGGAAAAAAGCAAAATAGCCAGCCAATCAGAGACTCATAGTTCAAAAGAGAGAGAGACTTACTGAGATAGGCTATTAAAGAACAAAGAGAGAGACTTGTTCATAAATTTCATTTCATTTTTTCATTTCAGTGAGATAAAGAGAGAGAGATTGAGAGAGAGTCAGAGACAAAAACCTTGAGGGAGGGCCGGAGGGAGCACCGAGCATCGGAGCAAAGGCAGAGCGATCTGCGATCTGCGATCTACGATCTGCGAAAATTTCATTTCAGTGAGATAAAGAGAGAGAGACTGAGAGAGAGTCAGAGAGAAAAAGAGAGAAATACCTTGAGGGAGGGCCGGAGGGAGCACCGAGCACCAAGCATTAGAGTAGAGGTAGAGCGATCTACGATCTATGATCTGCGATCTACGATAAGGGGCGATCAGGCGAGCGACGACGACGACGACGAGCGAGCTGCGGCGACAACGACGGCGACGTGACCATGGGTTTGGTTTGTTGGGGTTTGGTTTTGGTTTGCTTTGTATTGGGTTTTTTTTTTTTTTTTTTTTTATAAAAACCTCTGTATTTGGTTTGCTGGAGTTTGTTTTGCTTTTGCTCTATATAGACAGTATTAGGGTTTGGATTTCTCTGCCAACGACGTGATGGGTTTGATTTTTGATTCTTTGTATTGGTTTTTTTTTTTTTGGTTGAGAATCCGTGGGCTTCCCGTGAGCGAGCTACCTCTGTAATCTATTGGGCTTGTCGTGGGCTTGGCTCTGTTACAATCTTTCTTTCTTTTTTTTTTCTTTTTTCAGATTTTAGTTCAAATATTTTTTGGGCTTTTTTTTTTTTCTTTTTTTTTTTGCTTGAAAGTAAAACAATTAAATTTTTTTTTTTTATAAATTTGTGGGTGTTCCTAATTTTTGATTGAGGGTGTTCCTGATTCAGGTTGAATATAATTTTTTTTTTTTTAATTTTTTTCAAGTCAGGGTGTTCTTGGGAACACCCTGACCTATACGTGGCATCGCCACTGGCTGGGAGTGGGCTGGGAGAATAGGTGAGAAATGGGTAGGGGGGCCGATTGTCTAATGTTGGGGGGGCCCATTTATTTTGTCTTCATAGTCTAATGGGAATTTTTTTTTTTTTGCAAAGGCCACGGCCCCCCCAAGCCACTATGTGGCTCCGCCCCTGCATGCACACCCCTAAGTAAGGATATCTCGGTCTTTGTTAAGTTTCTAAGGGTATTTTTAGATATTCTCTATGTATAGGGACCATTATGGTCATTTTTTTTGTAAGGGTATTATGGTCATTTTCTTTTCTAAGGGTAGTTTGGTCATATTTTAGTTTCGTGGTTATTTTAGTAATTTTTTTAGATTTTATGGTAATTTCGGTCATTTTTTAAGTTTTAAGGTTATTTGGTCAATTTTGTTAGTTTTAAGGGTGTTTTGGTCATTTCCAAGTTTTCGTGGTTATTTTAGTCATATTTTGGGGGTTTTTTGGTAAGTAGATTTTATTTATTTATTTAAGTTTTAGGGTTATTTTGTCATTTTTTAGGTTCTAAGGGCATTTTGGTCATTTTTTAGGTTTCATCGGTATTATGGTAATTGGTGAGAAAAAAAGGGAACCATCGAATGTGACAAAAGTACTACCGAATGTGAGAAAAGTATGGTCAAATGTGATGTTAGTACTGCCTAATGTGACAATAGAACCATCATTTGTGAGAAAAGAAAAATTGAATCACCAAACGTGACAAAAGTACAGTCACGTGTGATTTTTGGTACTGCATAATTTGAAGATGGTACCATTAAATGTCAGAAAAAATACGAGTACAACCGAACGTGTCAAAGGTATCGTTCTGTCTATTTTGGCACACTTAATAAAAATGAGAAAAGACAAGTTTGGTTGAGGGTACCTATTCCAAATCATAATTTAAATTTATATAGATAAGAAAAAGTAATATTATATTTTAATTGTTTAATTTAATGATTTGTGGTATCTGCCAAAGGTCTTGTAACTGAATTTGACACTTCCTTATGCACAAAGTATCTGAGGATCTAGGGGGGAAAGGGTTCGAGCTGCAGGTTAGCAGCATGTTGTAATTATCTCTAAAAAAAATGATTTGTGGTATATTTTTTTATGTTCTTTTTTCCCTTCTTACCTGAAATTAATATTTTAGTTTTGAGTGAATTACACAATTTTAATGTTTTGATATGTTATAATTTGAATTTGAAGAGAAATTTCTAAGTCATACAAAAATTAGGAGATTACTAAAACTATGATTGTCTTAAGCTTTTAAATGATTCACTTGAGCACGTGAAAGCCTTTTTCTACTAACATATGAAGCTCATCTTGCAATATATATGTTATTCAACATATCATAGCAGAAATTCCTTCAGAAGTATATTATTGATCCTCTGAAAGGATTTATAGCACACAACAATTACAAAATAACATATAACACCAGAGGGTTCCACAAAATTACCCAAATCAGTACCATCTCATCCTATAAAAGAATATTGCCAATACTATGGCTTCAACACCATGTATACACGCCACACCACTTAGTTGACAATCCCTAGCTCCTATCTTCACTCAAGTAGAAAAATTTGAAAGTATAAAAGAAGAATAAAAGACACAACTCTTAGATACTAGCACCAATCATTTCATACACCGTTAGAGAAGCCACTCGTGCAACATATATGTTGGGACAAAGTCACTAGTTTTGGGTGGTATTTGCTTGAAAGAGGCCATCTCTAATCTGTGAAGCAATGTCGTTCACAGCACCTAGTCCATGTGTGATGACAATGCGCGATGACAATGCGCCAATTTCTTTCATTGTGTCTAAACATTGAGTCACAAGAACCATGTACAAGACATCCTTTGTTGTAGTCCCAGGTACATTCACAGAGAAAGCAAGCACACTGTCCCTCAGCCCAACTTCAATGGTCTGATGTAAAGATAGTACCATTAAATGTGAGAGAAAATAAGACTATTAGGGAATGTGATAAAAGTACAGTGATATGTGATGCTGGTGCTTGCATAATATGAAGATAGTACCATCAAATGTAAGGAAAAAAAAATAAGAGAACCACAAAATGTGACAAAAGTACAGTTATATGTGATGTTGGTACTGCTCAATGTAAGGATGGTACCATAAAATGTGAGGAAAAAAATAAGGGAACTATCGAATGTGACAAAAGTACAGTCACATGTGATGTTGGTATTGTGCAATGTGAGACTGGTACCATAAAATGTGAGGAAAAAAACGAGGCTGGTACCATAAAATGTGAGAAAAAAAATAAGGGAATCACCGAATGTGATAAAAGTACAGTCACATGTGATGTTGGTCCTACACAATGTGAGGTTGGTACCATAAAATGTGAGAAAAAAAAAGGGAACCATCGAATGTGACAAAAATACAATCAAAGATGATGTTAGTACTGCGCAATGTGAGGATGGTACCATAAAATGTGAGAAAAAAATAAGGAAACCATCGAATGTGACAAAAGTACAGTCACATGTGATGTTGGTACTACGCAATGTGAGACTGGTACCATAAAATGTGAGAAAAAAAATAAGGAAACCACTGAATGTGACAAAAGTACAATCACATGTAATGTTGGTACTACATAATGTGATGATGGTAACATAAAATGTGAGAAAAAAAAATGGAACCATCAAATGTAACAAAAGTACAGTCACATGTAATGTTGGTACTGCGCAATGTGAAGCTGGTACCATAAAATGTGAGAAAAAAATAAGGGAACCACCAAATGTGACAAAAGTACAATCACATATGATGTTGGTACTACGCAATGTAAGGATGGTATCATAAAATGTGAGAAAAAAATTAAGAGAACCACCGAATGTGACAAAAGTACAATCACGTGTAATGTTGGAACTACCCAATGTGACAATAGAATCGTTAAATGTGAGAAAAAAAAATCACCGAATGTGACAAAAGTATAGTCACATGTGATGTTAGTATTGCGCAATGTGAGGATAGTACCATAAAATGTGAGAAAAAAAATAAGAGAACCACCGAATGTGACAAAAGTACAGTCACATGTGATGTTGGTACTGCGTAATGTGAGGATGGTACCATAAAATGTGAGGAAAAAAAATAAGAGAACCATTAAAGTGACAAAAGTACAGTTACATGTGATGTCAATACTACACAATGTGAAGATGGTACCATCAAATGTGATGTTTTGGTAACCTGCTAGTATAGCAGGTTGCCTACTAGTGAGTACCGTACCTCCAAAAAAAAGGGGGTACGCTAGAACTACCCATTTAAACAATAATAAAACAATACACTATACTTGCAAACATAAGAATGTTAAATTACTCCACCCTTTTTTTTCCTAATCCCTTAAATGCCAAAATAATCTGGTCAATTGATCATTCAAATTGTGACATGGGTAGTTTTGCATATTTGAGAATCAAATAACCTATTAGGATAAAAAAATACCAACTCCACCTTTTTATTTGCCAATCTCATAAAATTTAAATGATCATTCATTTACCATTCAAAGAAATAACTTTTTTTTTTTGTTTATCTTGTGGTATATTTGTAAAACATGGGGCTCTCTTGTGCTTTATTTGGGAATTTTACTTTTCATGTTTGCTGAATGTGGTTCCACTAACTTTAATGGAATTTTATGATTTGGCAGGTGCAAACATCACCTATTGGGATGTTTTGGATTATTTATGTAGATGTTATGTAGATTCCAATTATACAGGGGATCTTGATTGTAGAAGGTTCATGACAGACCATGTGTTTATGTTTATTGGTGGCCCAATCTACTGGAAATCTACTCTACAAGATATAATTGCTCTATACACTACAAAGGCAAAATATATGGTGGTAACAAAGGCAACAAAAGAACCAGTTTTGCAAACCACAAACATTGTATCTCCTTACTTTTATAGTGAAACTTTCTCTAGCATTGCCTGTGGATATAGGCAGTTTGTCGAACTGCATAATTGCTGGGGTTCTTTGTGTGTGTATAGTCCTATATTGGTTGTTAGATTTCTTGAAAAATTCAATGTTGCAAAGGAGCATTTCCTCTCTCTTTTAAGAACATGGTGACCCACCCACATTTGTAACTTAACAATAAAAAAAAAAAAAATTCTTGCAAGATTTGATTTTGTTAAAATCGTCTAGAATATCTTGTTGGGTTATGTGAAGTTTAGTTGTATTTGATTTGGATTATGACCCGACTCGACATAAAAGTGCTACAATTTTAATGAGAGATTTTTTGAGACTTAGTCGATGAAAATTTTTTGGCCCGTTTTTAGCCCATTGTAAATTCACTATGTAGGATGAAAGTACTATTGTTTTTTAGATTAGGGTTTGGTTTGTTGATTTGAGAGGAAAAAAAAAATTGTAATGTCACATTTTGTATTTATTTCTTGAAAATAGTAAAATCACTGCAACTTTGTGGGCGTAGGTAAATTTTTGAACCACATAAATATTATCTTATGTAATTATTATTTTTTTTTGGTGACTGATGTATATTTTCTTTCTATTTTTTGCATCTTACAGATCTAGAAATTTCGTGTATATTCCCTTCATATCTATAATGTTGATGTCTGCTAATTGCTTGCTCTACAATTGTGAAATGCCATATGTTTCATTGGTAGCAACATTTCTATGTCTAGTCTCATCTAACACTTTTATTTGATTTTTTCTTTTTTTCTTTTTGACCTCACCATCTTCAATTGCTCTCTCTCTCTCTCTCTCTCTCTCTCTCTCTCTATTAGCCAGTTGCTTATCTAAAAAAAAAAAGAAAAAAAGAAAAAAACTAGAAATACATAAAATAATAGTTAACATCTAGTATGACTTAAATATTTACTTTCATTACTTCTAAAAATTGACACAAGACCGGCTTAAATATAGTCTTAATTTATTTGTAAAGGTCTGTTTGGTTGGGTGGTTTTATAGGACAAACACGTTTTTTTTTTTAATAATAATAATAATAATAATAATAATAATTTGTAAGGGTCTGTTTGGTTGAGTAGTTTTGCAAGACAAACACTTTTTTTCTTTTTCTTTTTTAATATAATGAAAATGCTAGTAATAGTTTGATAATCAAAGTCATCTTGAATATATATAGGCTAATAGGCTGCAATTTATGTCTACAATATTTTCACAACAAATTATAAGTGGTAAGTTGTTATTAGTTCTAATTTGAATCCATAACTTAAATTACTTTTTTTGTTTAACTGTAATAGCCAATAATAAACTACCACTTAAAATTTATTGTGAAAATATTGTAAACGTTGCATTTCTCTAAGTCCATTATAGTATATTGCACCTATTATCTAAAGAGGAGTTTTACATTCATAATATTTTTACAACAATTCTAAAGTGGTAGGTTATGAGTTTTAAACTTTTTAATCTGAATTCACTACTGATATTACTTTTTTTGCTATTAATAATAGCAAATAACAACTTGTCATTTAGAATTTGTTGTGAAAGTATTGTAAAAATATTGTGGACATAATATTTCTCATTATCTAAATGTTTAATTAATAGAAACACTTTTGAATATATTTGACCATGATTTTAAAAACTTAGGGCTCATTTGGTGTTGTTGTTTAAACAACAATTTTTGTTGTTTAAACACCACAACACATATTTTCACAATACTTAAATAACATTATTATAAATTTTTTACCAAACAGACCCTGAGTTTTTAAAAACACATTAAACAATAGTTTTCGTTGTTTAAACACCACAATATATATTTTCACAATACTTAAATAACGTTATTAGAAATTTTTTACCAAACAGACCCTGAGTTTTTAAAAACACACTTTTTAAAATCGCTATTTTTTAAACAAATGCACTTTTTCAAACATCCTGCTCAAGCAGACCTGTAAACGCATGAAACATCGTTAACATAAATGCACAAATTTTCAATACAGTTTCAGAAGTTTTTTTTAATCAATATAAGTTATTCTTAAAATGATAAAGAGCAAAAGTCACATAAGCAGTGAAATTCTATAAAATTAAAAAAAAAAAAAAAAAACCTTAAGTACACATAAAATTATGGTACGTGCTTCTATAATAATAATAGAAATGAAATTATTTTCCAAATTAAATTCAAATTCACAAATAAAATAAAATACATGGAACTTCACTTTTTCATAAGCACGATATTTCCAATTGCAATTTACAGTTTTACTTTTACGCACACTCCTCTCTCCTTTGCGCGATATTTCCAATTTCCAATTTATAGTTTTACTTTTACACACACTCCTCTCACTCTCTTATTTTCCAACAGCTCAATTGTTTCTTGTTGCTCCTACTAATGGCATTTCTGTTCCACATTTTCCAAGAGCTCTCTCTCACATAGTCACAATCTCTCTCTAGTTTTAGTTTTACATTTTTACTGAAATGACTGTTCCCCATTCCTCAATCGTAAAAATGGGGAACACAATCAATGAATGTTATTGGACTAATCTGAGTTGGGTTTTGTTTTTTTTTTTTTTTTTTGGTATTTTGCAATCCCAGATCAATATTAATCATAAAGATCAAAACTTTCTTTCATTTTGCCTTTGTTTTCTTCTTTTCTAGTGTTTTTGTATGACCATTTTGCTCTTTTGCAAATGGATATTCTTAGGTTGTGAAAACTCTTGCAAAAAGTCCCACTTTTGTAAATGGTTCATATACCAGGTCAGTTGTGACTGTGACTTTGTTATCTGAATTATCTCCCATTTGTTACCACTAAACATCAGCTATATGTGTATACTAGCCAGTCTCAGTAATGCTGTTGTTTGTGTTAATGTGCAAAGATAGGTACCATATTAGTAGCGTAGAACATTCTATTGATTTTGATGATCTTCTTGGATGAATTCTTTTCACCAATTTTGTTGATATACACGATTATGTTTGAAGTAGTAACTGCTATGCAGTAGATGCTATGTACAAATTAATTAGAGCAATTTTACAATAATAATGAGTTCTTTTATCTCAAACTAGTATGTAACCCATGCTACCGCATAGGAATGGATATATTATTAATTATGAGTTTATTCATGTTTAAAATGCTCAATTAAGTCTAAATTCATATTATTAACCATAAAATTTTACTAACAAAACTTAGCAGTATATATATCTATATATATATATATCTGTGCATAAAAGAAAGCGAGTTGAACCACAATAGATTGATATAGTATACAAGTTACAGTCACAGTCATGCGTATATTGAAAGGGTAATTAAGCCCATACAATTAATTGGTTCTTAAGTAAATAAAACTTTAGAGACATTTGGCACAGCAATCAAACTTAAGTAAAAAAATGTTCAAAAGTAGCACAACTATAAGCCAAAATAGAGTAATATGAAACTAAATTGGCAGCCATGAAGCTACTAAGAGAGAAGTGTTTGCCATAAAGGGGACTAATTAATAGGTTTAAGAATTCACAAGGTTGACATTGGATATTCTTCCCATGTGCTAAATATTGTTTTCAGTAAGGTCACACCAAATAGGTTGAAAGCCATCTTCGTGCAAGATTGATATCTGCAAGAGAAGTCAATCATCAAGCAAGGACCAAAGGATTTCAAAAAATGTTAATATTGACTCAATGTATGCGCATACACACAAACCCATCACTATATCAATTAAGGGAATCAAAACTAAATGGAAATATTACACAGAAAGATGAACCTTGGTGACGATGTTTATCCAAAAGATCCATTCACGCTTTTGAATCTTCAATCTCTATTGGTGATTGAAATTTTCGTAGCTTAAAAAATTTAAAATTAAAAAAAAAAAAAAAAAAAAACCCTCAGAGTTGTACTCATTTTGTAGTTTTACGATGGGTCATTTTGTAATATGATGGGCATTTGTGTGAAGAAAAAACCTCTGAAGTTGCATGACTGATAAAAGAAATTCTCTCCAATCTTTTTTTATAGAGAGATGGATTTGTGATTGTTTTTATACATCTTTCATAGTTGTATTATCACGAAGCAAGTCCAATGGATTTAGATTGGTACTACCAATTCCCAAAGTATGAGTGTTTAATGTGTTATTAATTTCATCTCATCTCATTACCAAGTCCAATGAATTTTAATTGGAATTCAATTTTTCCAAGTGGTGCATCTCTTGCAATATTCTTTCATTTTTTTATTTTTAATTAATTTTTTGAAATTTATTTTCAATTCCCATGGCCACTTTCCATATTCGGCTTCCTGTTACAGTTCCCTAGGCACTGTGAAGTTTGAACCAAGAGAACAATAAACCTACGTAAAAATAAATAAAAACAATAAATCAGAGTAATGGTTCTCTCGAAAACAACCCCAAATCATATTATATTCTTCTGATTATTTTCTTTGTAAACATGTATAGTAAAATTGGACTCCAATTTCAGAATCTAATTGAACAATTAGAATGACACATGACACAAAATTGGAACTCTAATTTGGAATTCTATTTGAGTTTCTCTCTGCTTCACCTATTATTATATACTAGATTTTAAACCCGTGCAAATGCACGGGAATTACATAAGTACATGTATTTTTGGGTTCTCGGAAAAAAAAAAAAAAAAAAAACAGTACATCTATTTTCAACAAAATAAAAATAAAAATAATGAAAATTTTGTAAGAGTCCACAAATAAATTTTTGTACATAAAAATAATTAAAATCCGAGAAAGCAAATATATTCAAATAATTTTAGGTAAATATTTGGAGAAACATTTTGTTTCAAAAGTATTACTTAAATAAATTTAATTAAATAAGTATGTAGCTAATGCAATTGAATTTATAAATATTGAAAAATAACACTTGGTATGAATTTCAAATTTAAAATGTATATAACACTCAGTATGCTATCCATAAAAAAATGTGTAGTCTTACAAATAGATTTTCTTTTAAACCTATTCTAAACAACTAAAACTGTAACATCCGCTATGATGGAGAGAAATATTCCTAGCAATTGGAAAAAAAAAAATCCAACTAAAGAGAATGGTGTGATCATCCTTCCTTGGAAGCAAATTGGTGGAGAAGCAAAATTGTTGTTCGTTTCACATTCTTCGTCTTAATACTTCTTCGGCTAAAGAAATTGAACCAATGAACCTAAGTTTAAACAGGAAAAAAAATCAAAGAGATTTAGACATCAAATTTAGCACTAACTTTGATAAGACAATTTTGATTATAAAAATACAAACCAACCTCAAGAATATCTCATCATCTCCCAATCTAAATAAAACTTGCTTAATTTAATGTGCATGATAGTGGATGACAAAATCTTTGATTTATGCAATGGTGAAAGACTAATGATTCCATAATGACATAAGACTTGATATGTCATATTAAATTTTACCTTGAAACTACCCAACTACTCATCTAAGTCCTTTTTTCACTACTAAATAAACATTTCCAAGATGCATGATAATAAGAAAAAGTATGTGGTCCTTTCCTTACCTTACATAGATTTCATCTCTTAAATTCATTTTTTCTTTCCTATAAAATCTATAAGCTGACAATCTGGAACACCAATCTACCATTCCTAGGAATCACAACGAATCAAACCATGAGACTATAGAACATTTGACAACAAAAAAGCTTAAAACCAAAAAATGGTTACAAATTTATGAAATAAAAAGTCAAATGAAAGAATTAATTTGAGGTATCATAATTCGTGCAAGCGTATGAAGGAACATATTCAAAGTTGAAATCAAAGAGATCTTTATTAATGTTTGTGATTAAGCCCAAGTTATTACCCCTTAAAGAATTAAAAAAGACAGGAACAAACTAACCTAAGTAAAAAAAATTAAAAACCACATATAAGCTTGAAACACTCCAATCTAAAACTTACATGACAATTTCAAATACCAAATCAACTTAATATAACAATACAATGTATTATAAAGTACATTATAATTCGACTGGGCAATATACTTTAATTTAACTAATTGCTGAAATAAACTAAAATTAGACTTTAAAATAAAACTTATATCATAAAAAATTGAAAGGTGTATACAAATGTTATAAGGAATAATAGAATCAGTTTTAAAACTAAGATAACTATACCGCCCTAAGTCTATCTTCATCTTGTGATAAAGACGAAAACACATCAGTTAAATTTTTTATAATACAAATTGTTTACAAATATTAAGTATGAGTGTTTGGCTAAACTCTTTCTTAATATGGAGACCCTCAACAAATCCATGAATACGTATAAGAAGTGTAGACAACATACAATAAGTTGTGTAAAGAAGCATCAAATATGGGGGGGGGGGGGGGGAAGAACCAATCAAGCATATTGATAAAAAATAAAAATAAAAAACTCAAACATGGTCTACCAAGTACTCCAACCAACCACAAAAATTAGTAATAGCTCTCTAGGTGTCTCTTATGAAAGAAGAGTTTAATTCTGTTATAGGGGGGAAAAATACTGATCAAGCACCAAAAAAAATAAAAGAAGAAGAAGAAACTTGAAGAATATTAAGAGGAACAAATTAAATAGAATTTAAATTTACATATACATAAATTGGGTTTTATGAAAATAGTCTAGGTTATGTAAAAAAAAATTCAAATTCTATAATTAATTATTTCACTAACAACAAAACGCAACAATACCCATTTGGGACATACTTATACCTATTGGGAAATAAGTCATGGGAAGCCTAGTAAGCATTCTGTTTCTTTACAATGAAATCCCAAATTTATTTTAAATGTAGTAATCTGTAAAACATAACAAATGCAAATATAATCTAATGGGCTTATTGTAAATTAAATAGAGATAGACAGATTTAGAGAGACGAAAAAATCAAATCAAAACCTAATGTAGCCCAAATACCTTAATAAAATCAATCCAACCAAATTACTCAAAACTAATTCATATTTCATACCCAGATCTAAGAAAGAAAGGGGGGAAAAAAACTTTACCCGCAGTAGCTCAGATTCACACTCCCTCTCACTGTCATCACACTACAAACCAACACTCACACTAAAACGAAAACAACACAGCCATTGTCAAATTCCAATGTATATAATGAAAAATTTTCATAGAAACATACACTGATACATAGCTCTAGGAACTATATTAAATCTTTTGCTTTATGACTAATGATGTATCTTTAATAAGAAAAAGAAAGAAGCATAGATTTGATATTTTGAATGGAATCAAAAATATAATCAAGGGCCATATTGATGGAAGAAGGGGTACCTTTAAACTGATTTTGAAGAATTCTGAGTCAGTAGGATCTTACAGACTGTATCTATGTCTCTCTCTATCTCTGTCTCTATATTTTTTCTGTAGGGCAAAACTTCTGCTTTTATATATAGCTAGCCTAATACCCGTGCTATGCATGGGGAACCCTTCTATTCAAAGAAACCATCTATAGATAGATGCTAAGATTTGAAAATATTTGACCCAATACACTAACATATTCCATAAAGTTTCAATTCCTATAAAAATCAAATGCCTTTATCTAAAATCTGAAATTTCCAAGCAAATAAAAGAATTCTTGAAATTTATTTCTTCTCTCTTATTATCAGCAAAAATAACATTAGATGCAAACAAAAGGGATTAATAAATCATTCAAAGGAAAAAAAAAAAAAAAATCCAAAAATGACATATAAAGGCTAAAGCAAGCTTCATCTAACTTTTGGCATGTAATAATAAAAAATCTATTCGAAGCTTGGTCAAGAAGCTTTATTTATATTGTTTTTTCTTACTTATCAAAAAATAAAATAAAATAAAATGGCATCTTCTGGTAGATCTTAATCTTTTCTTTTTGGATGGATAATAAAAGGATAAAAAGCATAAATTAATTTTCTTGATGTTTTCCTATTAAAAATCTCTCTTTTTTTTTTCTTTTTTTTTTAATGTTTCTGCTTGTATTTCCGTGAATACTACATTCAATATTATCTTTTCTAGTTCAACCTATCAAGGAATCTCATGTTACCAAGCATCTTATGTTATTGACAGTACCCCACTATCCCTTCCCTGAAGCTTACCTTGTGCAGTTAATCCCTCTCTAATAGCCTGCCACAACGTAGTTAGAATGATGAATAAAATCATTCTTCACTATTTTTTAAAGCACCTACCATGAGGTTCAAATTATCACTATTATTTACAAAGTTCTGTAAATAAGGCTTATCAAATATCAAAGAAGACTACCGTTAAAAAGTATGACCCCAACCTATCTGGCATGTTCTCATCCGCCCTTGCCCACATTCACCTCCTCTACAATCTCTGTTGCCACCAATAGTCTCTGGCCATATCCCCTTAACCTCTTCCCTCTCTACCAATGCTAAAATGTCCAACGCATCAGCAAAAAATTCCTCATAGATCAGATTTCACCCCAATACACCTAAACAACAAGATCAACTTTGACCCTATCATGGGTCAGCTTGAGTACATCTCAAGTTCTTTCTCAAGTTGTTGTTCACTCGTTTATCCAATTGCATCTATTTCCACTACAGATAGAAAAAATGCTGTGAGCTTGTTGACCCATCTCTTCAATTTAGAAATTGATTACATGGGTGAAAAGGAGGTTGAAAGATAAGAGTTCTAGAGAGAGGGAGAGAGGGAGAGAGTGAGTCATTCTAAATAAGACTGAATACCCCACCAGCAAAGTAGTTTCTAGATTCAAGAACTTTCCGGATGTGACCCAACGGATTCTACCACGACCAGTTTCAGATCATTTTCCAATTCTCCTAGAGGCAGGGGGTATGGCGAGGGGAAAAAGTCACTTCCGGTTTGAGAATATGTGGTTGAAGTCGGACGGTTTTGTTGATAGAGTAGACTCATGGTGGAATCGCCATTCTTTCTCGGGTACACCTAGTTTTGTGTCTGCTAAAAAATTGAAAGCTTTGAAAGAAGACATTATTCAGTGGAATCGCCAAGAGTTTGGCAATGTTGGGCGTAGGAAGAAAGAATTATTGGGGGCCTTAGAGTTATTGGATGCTAAGGAAGGGGTTCTTGGACTCACGGAGATGGAGAGAAATGAGAAAAATGAAGTGAGATCGCAGGTAGAGCATCTTATTTCTCTAGAGGAGATCTCCTGGAGACAAAAATCGAGGATGTTATGCATTAAGGAGGGAGATAATAATACTAAGTTCTTCCACAAGATGGCCAATTCTCATAGAAGGTATAACCATCTGAATTTCTTAGAAGTGGATGGGGTGATTTATGAGGAAGGAGCAGCAGTGGCTGCTTAGGTAGTTCAATTCTATAAAAGTCTGTATCAGGAGTCTGAGGAGTGGAGACCTTTTGTGGAAGGACTGGAGTTTGATCAAATAGGGAAGTTGGAGAGGGGCTGGTTGGAGAGGAGATTTGAGAAGGACGAGATTCTATCAATGGTAAAAAATATGGAAGGAGATAAAGCTCCAGGTCCAGATGGCTTTTCTATGGCCTTTTTCCATCATTGCTGGAGAGTAGTAGAAAGAGATATTTTAGCTGTCTTTGAAGAGTTCTATCAACACTGTAAGTTTGAGAAATCTCTTAATGCTACCTTTATAGCTTTGATTCCTAAGAAGAACGATGCCTCTAACATTCGTGATTTCAGACCTATCAGTTTGGTGGGGAGTTTATATAAAATCTTGGCCAAGGTTTTGGCAAATAGATTGAAAGTGGTGTTAGATCAACTGATATCTGAATCTCATAATAGTTTTGTGGGAGGTAGGCAGATCCTTGATTCAGTTCTCATTGCCAATGAGTGTGTTGATAGCAGAATGAAGAGTAAGATTCCAGGAGTGATTTGTAAGTTAGATATTGAGAAAGCTTATGACAATGTGAATTGGGAGGCACTTCTGAAGTTGTTGAAGAAAATGGGTTTTGGGGAGAAGTGGTGCAGCTGGATTCGAACCTGTATCTCTACAGTGCAGTTTTCTGTGTTGGTAAATGGGACCCCAGTTGACTTCTTTGGTAGCTCTAGAGGTTTGAGACAAGGGGATCCGTTGTCTCCCTTATTATTTTTAGTTATGATGGAGGTGTTTAGTAGGATGGTGAAGAGAATGGAGGGGGCAGGTTTACTTAGTGGTTTTAAGGTGGATGGTAGAAGGGGCAGAGGGGAAAGTGTTTCACATTTGTTGTTTGCGGATGATACTATTTTGTTTTGTGATGCAGAGGTGGAGCAAATCCTACATGTTCGATTGCTGTTACTTTGTTTTCAGGCTGAAACTGGGTTAAAGGTTAACGTAGCTAAAAGTGAAATGGTTCCTGTAGGGGAGGTAAATAATGTGAATGCTTTGGCAGAGATATTGGGTTATAGGGTTGGGGCCCTGCCAATGACTTATCTTGGTATGCCGTTGGGGGCGTCCCATAAGTCCCCCTCTATTTGGAACCCTATTTTAGAAAAAATCGAACGGAAGCTAGCTGGGTGGAAAAGGTTGTATTTGTCGAAAGGAGGTAGGATAACATTGCTTAAAAGCGCACTATCCAGCCTTCCCACATATTTTTTATCTCTATTCACCATCCCTATACATGTAGCAAACAAAATTGAGAAGCTCCAAAGGGATTTCCTGTGGGGAGACCCTAAGACTCATTTATTGGGATGGGATAAGGTGTGTATGCCTATTGCTAATGGTGGCTTGGGTATTAGGAAATTGACCACTTTCAATAAAGCCTTGCTAGGAAAGTGGCTTTGGCGTTTTGGGATCGAGGAGGATAGGCTTTGGAGGAGGGTGGTAGCTTTGAAATTTGGGTAAGAATTGAGGGGGGGGGGGGGGGGTGGACCTCTAAGTTGGGAAGGGGTGCTCATGGTTGTGATTTGTGGAGAAGTATTCGGAAGGGCTGGAAAGTTTTCAAAAAAAAATGTTCAGTATAAGGTTGGGGTGGGGGATAGAGTGAAATTTTGGACAGACAGGTGGTGTGGAGATCTTTCTCTCCAATTGGCTTTTCCAGCCTTGTACAATTTTGCTGCAAACAGAGAGGCTTCCGTAGAATCATCTTTGATATGTCAAGGAGCAGGGGATGGGAGAACTTGGGATGTTCGTTTCAATTGAGGTCCTAATGATTGTGAGGCAAATGTGGTGGTTGATTTCTTTCGATTCTTGGCAGCCAATTTACCTTCAGGTACTGATGGCGATCGGTTGAGATGGAAGTTGACAAAAAATGGAGATTTTACTATCCGTTCATATTATCATAAGTTACATGGCTCTTTTTCCGTTGTTTTTCCATGGAAAGATATTTGGAAGGCTAAGGCACCCCGGCGTGTCTCTTTCTTTGTTTGGACAGCCGCATGAGATAGGATTCTCATGGGTGATAACTTGCGGCTTAAAGGTTTTGATTTTGTTGACTGGTGCATTATGTGTCGTTGCTGTGGTGAGACAGTGGATCATTTGTTGTTACATTGTGGAAAGGCTTATCAACTGTGGTGCTTTGTCTTTAGGATTTTTGGGATTTCATGGGTTCCCTCATGTACGGTGTCAGATTTTCTATTTAGTTGGTGGAACTGGTGGAGGAAGCATTCATCATACATTTGCAATTTAGTTTCGTTGTGTTTGATGTGGTGTATTTGGAAGGAACGCAATCGGCGGACGTTTGAGGATTTGGATAGATCTGAGGATCAAATGCTTGCTTTCTTTTCTGGTTCCCTATTTGATTGGGCTAGGGCTTGAGAACTCACATCTAGTGACTCTCTTCCTCTATTTCTTAGCTCTCTTTCTTTGTAATTTATGTCTTTTTATGTTTTTGATTTTCCACCTTTTTTGTACTTTTGATATGCTGGTGCTAATTTGCATCTAGCAGTTTTCTGAATATATTTTTCTTACCTATAAAAAAAAAAAAAAAAACAAACCCACCATAGCTCCTACTCCGTCAAGTTTAACCAGGCAATTTGGAGAGCTTGAATTGTATTGTCACATTACTTCTTTTATATACTTAATGGTACTGTATCCTCTTTTTATAGACAATGGTCCTATCGGTGTGAATATATTGCTTTAGTATATATTTGTGTGGAATGCTTTAAGATTTAATCATTCAAAAGATTAAGCTTGATTTGAAAATTTTAAAAATGATTTTTAATGTCTAATTAGCTTGATGGTAGATGGGATGAGTTTCTAACCAACTATGGATGTTGTTTCTCAATTTTTATGTGGATTTAGATAAATGGAATTTCCAGCTTAAATCCAAACAATGGAAATTATTATGTTTTTTAATAAGACAAAACAGTGGAATTAATAATTGATGGGATTTTAAATTATGAGATTATAAATCCATTAATTTTAGATTTTCTTTGTAAATATCAATTACTTCATCCAAACACAAGGTAAGTGATCTGACTTAGTTAAAGAAATATTTCTAAGGGGACAATAGCAGAAATTAGAGAAGATCCAAAGATTAAGAAAGGAGGATTGGGAGGGGGGTGGGGGGAGAAAAGAAGAACAGTCTAGTATAGAAGACATATTTCCCAATATGCTTTAAATAATGTCAAAACAATAGTGAACTCATAGAAGTCACAGAAAAGCAATCCATCCAAATGCTTCTATATAATGAGCTCAATCAAAGGAAGGTATGATAACCACACTCATCTCCCAGACCAAATACATAAGAAATTATTGATTAGATGTAAATTTTATATCTTAATAAACTGGATAAATTAAAATTAAAATCAACAACTTCAGGTGCAGATTCAAGAACTAGTACTACTAGACATTGGTGCCAGTGACAACTTCACCTTGAGCCTGAAGCAAAAGACTAAATCCTCAGAAATTCTGTTCTTTATATAAAATTAATCTCCTTAATATGATATGAAAGACTGTAGAATTGCAAATCTCAAGTCACAAGGAAATCTCAAGAAAAGGCTCAAGTTTAGTTCGTGAGCTACAGATTCAACAAGAAATGCTCTTGTTCAAGTTGATAGCAAATAGGGGATTTGGAGTTTAACAATTGGAACAAGTAACAACAATTAATTGTAATCAATAGTAGGACCATAATTACAAATTATGAACAGGGGCATTGAGTACTGAATTAGTTCATGCAATATATGTTTCATATATATAATTTTATTTTGCCTTAGTTTTTCATTCTGTCATTTTCAGATTGTTGGGCATTCACTTGGTGGTGGTACTGCTGCGCTGTTGACATATATTCTATGAGAACAAAAAGAATCATCCTCGACGACTTGTGTCCCTAGGTATGTACTGATCAAGCCTGTTGCTTATGTTTGCTTTCTATTTCTACCGATAGCTTTGTTTTTAGTTGCTTTGCAAAGTCTTCATAAACTTTTATAACTAGATTTACCTACAAAGGATTAAGAAGGTTATGGGGAAAAAGGATTATCAATGTGTGCACCTGCCTTTTTTCCTCATTTTGTGGCATCTTACTTGATGATTATCTTCAGTGAAGTCAGAATGATGTGAATTTCCAAATTAAAAATGACTTTATCCCCTAGTTTGCAGCTTTTGTTTCCATTGTATGTTCCTTCTATCAGTTAGGTTTCAGATGGCAGTGGAAATTGTGAATTATTTCTATAGAGAAACAGAAAAGGCTCTGATAGATATGGTGGCTAATTTATCTAATTATCAAGTGAACACTCAAGGATGAAGAAGATGCTGTATAACATTAGGAATACAAGATATGACATAACTAAGGACTCCAGATAAAGTTTATTTGCATGGCATATAAGCCCAAGAAACTTAATCCGGAAACTAGATCACGAATATGACAGTTGCTTTTAAACCATAACCTGGAAACTTAATCTGGAGGTTCAAGAAAATGAAAACCAAATGATCACATAATGTTATCAACCATGTGCTGATTGCCTGATCAGATATTTCTTCCATATATCTAACAGTCAACCAACGAATGTCACTCCCTCTTATTGTTCTTCGTACCCCCCCTTTTTTTTTTTTTTTTGGTTGCTGGGCATCAAATTAATTATATAAGTCTGCACCATTTAGCTACAAAATTTCACGTTTACATTAGATAGATCACAAAAGATTGTGACTTCCATACACAAGACTCATCAGTTGTAACAGTTTGCTTAAACTGCATATATTCCAGTAGGTGTAGTACAAGAAAAGTTCTCTGATGGAGCTTCCAAGGCAAATATTTATAGACCTGGATTTTATGAAAGTCAACTGAAACTGAACCGCTTGTCCAAGTACTTTTCGCATGCCAATATTCTGCCTACTCTGATAGATAAAATACATTAGAAAGTAGTCCATGTAAAAGAGTGAGCTTAAGCAGTTTGAGTAGTTTTTTTTTTTGGGTGAAAATAAACAATGGAATGCCTTCTTTGAAATGGTAAATATTGAAAGGTTTATGATTTTATAGCCGCATTTGTTAAACCTATAGCTGTGTTTGTAGATAGGCATTTGTGACTTGCCCAGGGGGAAAAAAAGAAAAAAAGAAAAAAAAAAAAACCTTTAGCCGCGTTTAAAAACCGCGACTATAGCCAAATAAAAAACAAAAACCCTATAGCCGCGTTTTCAAAATGAGGCTGTAGGCTGAGGATCTATAGTTGCGTTTTAAACAAAGCTTTACATAGTGACCAGTCCTAAACCCTAACATCTAATAAGCACAGCTAAACCCTATTATTTAAGCCAGTTGTGCACATAAAACTTCTTCAAATGCCCTCTCCGTATGAAGAAGTAATAGCTTTCATAATGTTTTCATTAGTAAAGCAACTTGTAAAAAATCTCATTATATACTTTCATTCTTTTAAGTGCCATATCAGCTTCATTTTTAAAAGTTTCAGCAAGCTTCTTCATACTTACAATGTCTCCATCATAAATTTTACCCGTATTACTTAGGTTATCCACTAATTGCATAAATATGGGATCATTATTCCTTACATTCTCTTCTTCCAGGAGGCTGCTATTGAAGTGTCAGGTGGATTATTTGATATTGCAGCTATGAATTGACTTGTATTTGCAAGAGAGTCATTTTCATTGGTTTCAACCTGCTCCCTCTTAACAGTTTGAGCCATGTCAGTAGGGTTTCTTTAGCCTACTCAATTGCTCTATCTTTCCCAAAAACAAGGGTAAGTTCATTGTAGTGGGGGAATAACTTATTCCTTAAACCAACAGCAGATGGGATGAATCTACCATATTAACATTTTAAGTTCAGTAGTATCAATTAATGCAACTCATTCACACTATATTCTTGAATAACTCACCTTAATTCACGCAATCTTCAAGAATGACATGATCACATGTCAAACATTTGTATCAATCATCCCAACCAAACCCACTTCCTTGTCCTAGCATCTCAGAAATGGCACTGCCTTTTCAATAAACCTGTTCTTGGAGTAAATATGAGGTAGAGCCCCAAGGTTACAACCGGGTATCTTCTTTAACAACATCTTCTCTAACTCCAAAAAGGAAACCATTCTTAAATTTGACCATTGAAAGTTTCCATTTATGAGTTATGACCCATATTATTCATCTCCACAAGACATTCAACTAGATTCTTATCCATATGAGGTGTACATTCATGTTTATTGTCACTTTGCTTGGACCATCTTTTGAACTGTTGGCCATTTAAGATTTAACCATTTTTTCCTTTACCAGTTTGTGTGGAGTCACCCTTCCTTCGTTGCATTGATATCACTAGCATCTAGAAAAATTATCATTATATAACTATAATAATTTTTCGTTTCACAATTTACAACAATATCAAGTAAATCTACCTCCACTTCCTTTAGTTCAGGTTAGTGTAAATAAATAAAAGTTAAAGGCAAAAGAAGGTGAAAAAAAATCAACTATTAGGCAGACAAAGTTTTCAATATTACTAGTGGGATTCAACTTTATTTGGCTCATCAATGAATATTGTTGAAAAGATATAATAAAAAGAACCCGACATCTAGAAGTTGGACATTTGACATATGGTCTTACATGAAAATTATGTCACATGATAGAAAATGTGTAATGGTTAACAAGTCACCTCCACCCCTGGATGGGGTGAGGGTTAAAGCAAAAGAAGCCAGAAAGTCGATAACATTGATACTAATGAAGAAAATCTATGCAGTTTATGTGAAAAATGATTGTTAAGTGGAATGATAGTCCTTTGTTCCACTATGAATATTCAATTTTATGCACCACCAAATGTAATATACTATGGGTCTTATTTCTTTCCACTTTGATTACTTTATTAGAAAGCGTGGCGTGTAGTAAATTGCAATAAATGAAGGATAAAATGGAACATGAAAATTTTATTTTGTCCAATGAAGCTAGAACATCTCATCACTAAGGGAATCATGCCATTAAGAGCGTACATGCATATGCGTGAGATTTTTTACCATCATGTGCCTTATGTTTAGGACAAATGTCCTCCACGTGAATTTCTGGATGTGTATTCTTGACCTAACAAGCATATTGCTTAAATTATTGTATCATGTATCAAGAACACTGACTCCACTGGAAGAAGAGAATGTAGGGAATAATTATCCCATATTTTGAAAAACACCTCACAAGCACTTATATTTGTTGAGTGACCTTCACGCCAAGGGTGTGCGGGAGTGACCATCTTTTGAAATGGTGACCATTTAACCATTATTTCATTTGCCACTTTTTGTGGAGTCATCATTCCTTAGTTGCAATGATATCACCAGCAGAAAAATTATCATTATATAACTATAATAATTTTTCGTTTCACAATTTAAATCAATATCAAGTAAATTTACCTCCACTTCCTTTAGTTCAGGTTAGTGTAAATAAATAAAAGTTCAAGGCAAAAGAAGGTGAAAAGAAAATAAACTATTAGGCATACAAAGTTTTCAAGGGATTTAACTTTATTTGGCTAATCAATGATTTTTGTTGAAAAAATATAATACAAAGAACACGGCATCTAGAAGTTGGACATTTGACACATGGTCTTATATGAAAATTATGCCATACGGTAGAAAATGGTTAATGGTTAACAAGTCACCCCCACTCTAGGATGGGGTGGGGTTAAAGCAAAAGAAGCCAGAAAGTCAATATCATTGATACTGATGAAGAAATTCTATGTGGTTTATGTGAAAAATGATTGTAAAGTGGAATGAGAGTCCTTTGTTCCACTATGAGTATTTAATTTTTTGCTCCACCAATTCTTCCACTTTGATTACTTTATTAGAAAACCTGGCATGTAGTAAATTGCAGTAAGCGAAGGATAAAGTGGAACATGGAATTTTTAATTCTTCCAATGAACATAGCACATCTCATCACTTGTCTTTGGCAAGTATTGATCTAGTGAGGTTTGGCTTACTATCACTGAGGGAATTATGCCATTAAGTGCACACATGCCTACGCATGAGATTTTCCACCATTATGAGCCTTATGTTTTGGACACGTCC
This sequence comes from Quercus aquifolioides, assembly GCA_019022515.1. Lineage (NCBI taxonomy): Eukaryota > Viridiplantae > Streptophyta > Magnoliopsida > Fagales > Fagaceae > Quercus > Quercus aquifolioides. The sequence continues at coordinate 11,116,381 of CM032328.1, forward strand.
TCCAAATGAATTTCTGGATGTGTATTCCTGACCTAAGAAGCACATTGCGTAATTATTGTATCAAGTATCAATAACACTATAATGGAAAAAATAGTTAACCAAAAAACCATCCGTTAGCGTGAAATTTGAACCAAATACTTGCAGGCTGCCTATACATGTGTGGCAACAATAGCAGTAATTGGCAGGTTAGGAATGTTACGGTTGGTTATTGAACATATGGTGTTCCACTCTATCTACCCTGAAATGGTAATTATATTGCAATCGTGTTTTTTTGAAGGGTGCAATCATGTTAGTAAGGCCACTAAACACTAACTCATATGCATAAAGGAAGAATTGAAAAGCACATACATGATATTTTAATCATGGGCAATACTTTTTGGCTAAACGTGCGGAAGGTTAGAACAAAGCCATATACACTAATACTATGCTCATGGAAAAAAGCCTTTCTTCAAGCAATTTTATCAATCACCTTACAGGCTTAATCATTATTGGAGTATTTTTTATTTTTTATTTAAAAAAAAAAAAAAAAAAACACCTTACAGGCAAACTGTGAGGTCCATTGGCAAACGTTTGGGAGCAGTGTTTAAGTATTGTTGGTCAATTTTCAATGTTGTGGAAATACGTGTTTGAGTGTTATAAAAATACATGTCAGAAGTATTATTGTTGTTTAAACATTGAAAACAGTTGTTTAAACGATAGAACCAAACATGAGTAATTGGTCTTTGGCAATTGGCATTTGGTTCAAGCCATCCAATCAAAAGTTTTCATTAAAATTATAAGGGTAATTGCCCTTTCCACACTCCACCCCAAACTTGAAGAGAATTTTTTTTTTTTTTTTTTTTTTTCTTTAGTGACATCCGATTGACCGAATTTTATTAAATTAATATTAAAAATGTTGTATACGACCACGCCCTTTGCTTTTGGACAGGTTTCTAAAATTATCTTATTTTCTAAATTTTGGATGTGCATTTCCGATATACTCTCATTTTCTAACCTTCCGACAAGGCTCATTGCTTATTAGAATTGTGTGTTAAATGATTAATTTTTTCAGATTCTAAAAAATTTAAATTTTTGGGACAATCTAGAATTTAACATTGCTTAATTATTGTATCAACAACACTATAATTAAAAATTCTTCACCAAAAACCAACCTTTAGCGTGAAAATTTTGAATCAAATGTTAATTCCACCATCATATCATAGGCCACTAAATGGTATTTCACAGGCACATCAGAAGAATTTAAAAGCACTAGTCAACAAGTCAAGGTCTTGATTAAAATAATATAATAATGAGGAAAAGGAGAAAGGGTTTGAAGAATTACTATATATATTACGATGAGCTAATAACTATATACTCACACTTCAGCTAATAACTATAACTGGTTTCATAACATCACAATGAAAAGACAAACTGTCCAAAATACCAAACTACTAATAATGATGAAAAAGCTAGTCAAATAAGCCATCGCCAAAGGTCTCCGCTAAGGGGGAAGCACCTCCAGCTGAAGATGACTGGATCAATGCATCTCTTTGACTCATCAAAAGTGAAAGCTCAGCTCTCTTTGCTGCTATTTCTCTCTCAAGATCAGATATTTTCCTTGAGAACTCATCATCTCGGGTAATACAAGCCTCGGCAGCAGCCCGAATCTTGTCAAGGATGAATTGAAATCCAAACTTCATGAACAACAAGTCCTTAAGGGCATTTTTCCACTCAAGTACTCTCTGCAAGTTTGAACTCTCAAGCTTTGTATGCTGCATGTCTAGCAGCACTGCAACAAGCAATTCAAGACCAGATTTCCTCAATGGGGCACCTAACTTACATCCGGCCATAAAGTGTGGATGTTTCCTTATAATTGCTACCAGCAGTGGCTGACCTTCTGCAGGAATTTCAGACCACTGGAACATGACAGTATCACTTGAAAGGGGATGAAAGTCAGTTGCTACTTTTTCATTCTCTTCATCTTCTGCGAATCTTTCCAAGAATTCTTCAAGGCTCATTCTCTTGATAGCAGCACCAGAAGACTCAACCCGTGGCTCTGCAAAAAGGAGGCACAATTATGTTCCCAGCAATAACAGAAAAGCATTCACACAGCCAAGTGTTATTGAACAAGAAGCTTATTTTACTATTTACATGAGCGATTCAAAACTACCATACCTGGAGGTTCTTTGTTGTGATGTGCATCATGAACGGTCGGAGAAACAACATGCCCTTGGCTAGGCACACCAGCAGCAACTTCGCCAGCAATAACAGCGACATCAGGGTCCTTGCTAGTAGACTCCTCGCTGGATTCCCCAGCAACAGACGAACCTCTTAGCATACATGTCCTTGATATTGGCAAGGGGCTTGGCTTTCACCCACTTAATAAAGTAGTCTGTGCCAACAAGGAGCCATCTTCGATTCCCTATAGCTCGAGAAAAAGGTCTCACTATATCCAAGCCCCACTGAGTGAATGGCCAGGGGCTAGACAAAGGATTCAATATTCCCCATGGCTGATGGATATTTAAGGCATACCTCTGCCATTGGTCACACTTTTTCACATAATCCTGAGAGGTTCTTCGCATGCTAGGCCACCAGTACCCCTAGGTGAGGGCTCTATGTGCTAAAGACCTTCCTCTTGTATGACTATCACAGATGCCCTCATGCAGCTCTTCCAATAAAGGCTCCACTACTTCTGGGTGTACGCACAATAAATATGGCCCAGAGTAAGAGCGCTTGTACAACTTCTTCTCCTCAGACAGCCAGTAGCGAAGGGCAGCTTTGCTTACCTTCTCTGCCTCACACTTGTCTTCAGGCAACAATCCCTACTTTAGAAAGGTTACTATGGGGTCCATCCAGCTCAGCCCCACATAAACGGTGCATACCCCTATCAAAGGTGCCCTTGTAAGACTTGAGCTATCCATATCCTCAATAGCAACAACCCGAGGAAGACTTAACTCTAGCAAAATGGCCAACATTGCTAGGGAATCTGCATAAGAGTTTTGTCCCCTTAGGATTTGCTTCAATATAAAACTCTTAAACTGAGCTCAGGCATTCTGCACTTTAGCAAGGTACCCCTGCATCCTTTTATCCCGAGCTTTATAGCCCTCATTGACTTGGCCCACGATCAGTCTAGAATCTGAGTACAACTCAACCATTTCTCCTCCCAGTAGCCTGACCATAGCTACCCCTACTAGCAGGGCCTCGTACTCGGCCTCATTGTTGGTGGCTGAGAACCCTAGTCGTAACGATTTCTCCATTATCAGTTTCTCGGGGGTTCATCCCGAGCTTCAAAGTCTCCATTGACTTGGCCCACGACCAGTCTAGAATCCGAGTACAATTCAACCATTTCTCCTCCCAATTGCCTGACCATAGCTACCCTGGCCAGTAAGGCCTCGTACTCGGCCTCATTGTTGGTGGCTGAGAACCCTAGTCGTAACGATTTCTCCATTATCAGTTTCTCGGGGGTGACCAACACAATTCCTACTCCTGCTCCCTTTTCGGTTGGAAGCTCTATTCGTATAAATTTTCCATGGGGGAACAATAGTGGCCAGTATGACCAACATCCCCATGACTGCCTCCCTCTCCTCGGGGGCACCCTCGGTGAACACTGCCACAAAGTCTGCTAGGATCTGTCCGTTTATGGCAATCCGAGGCATGTAATTGACATCATAGTCTCACAAGATCCTACATTAATCAAATCCTAAAATGGCTAGCATTTCATGGCCACATAAATTGTTCTTTTGGTTGAGTTTTAGGTAACAAAGTCAAATACACGTAACATGGCCAATGTGATCCTCCTCCATTTAGTAACTACTGCTATTGAACATAGATCACACATTGGGCCCACCATTTAATTAGTACTACTAATGAACATTGATCACACATTGGGCATTAAATCTACAGCCCATCATTTGCAAAACCAAACCTAAAATCTAATAAGAAGTCCAGAAAATCCTACATTAATCAAAGCCCAAAATGGCTAACATTTCATAGCCCCGTAAGCTTAACTCTTTAGTTGAGTTTACGTCACAAACATTGTCAAATATGCTTAAGACAGCCAATGTGATTCCCATCATTTAAATACTACAACTATTCAACATAGATCACACAATTTGGAGTTAAAAACCCCCCATCATGTCCAAAACCAATTCCAAAGTCTCCTACCAACTGCCACAAAGTCCTACATTGATCAAAAGTTCAAAAAACCCAAACTGGATAACGTTTCATAGTTAAATAAGCCTAACACAACTACCTATCAAAAAAAAAAAGCCTAACACAACCAATCTGATCCCCACCATGTAATTACTACCACTAATCACACAGATCACAGATTTTAGAGCTCAACCAACCACCCAGCACTTCCAAAACCAATCCTAAACTCTCCTAATAGCTGCCACGACATCCTACATTGTGCAAAACCCCAAAACTGGCTAAAATTTCATAGTCAAATAAGCATAACACAGCCAATCTGATCCCCCACCCCCCACCATGTAATTACCACCACTAAGCCACACAGATCACACCCTTTTGCATCCAAATAAAGCACCCATCAAACCCAAAACCAATCCCAAGCTCTCCAGACCACCACCACTAGATCCTACATTAACATTACATTGAGCTCCAAAGTGAAGTCTTGGTTCAGTATTAACAACAAACACCTTATAAACATTCAACAACAACAACATCAAATACACACTCTTTTTCCATTAGGATCACTAAAATGTAAATAAATTCACACATTGCACAGATCTAAACCAAAAATTTCAAATTGTCCGAAACTTTAGATCCAAAACTAATAACACAAAAAAAGGGGGGAATTTTTATTATGTTAAACTAATGGAACATTTAGAATTTGCTTAATTTCTTCGGATCTATCATACTGAACAACCATAGAAATCATTAAATTTTCTCAGTGACCAAACAAACAGAGATTAACAATAGTCCTAGTTGTATTACTTTGTGGATTCGGAATTTGAAAGTTGAATAAACATTTCGTTGTGTGCAATTGTAAGAGAAATAGAGAGAGAGACTTACGCGAGCCATTGATGAAATATTCAGAAGAGAGAGAGAGAGAGATATGTTGCAGATTACAGAAGCGTATGCTTTTTGAGTAGTTTTTGGTAACGACCAACGATCAGGTGGGAAAAGCCTGAGGTGGGATGGTTCAAGCTTAATTCAGACGGATCTTCATTGGGCAATCCGGGCCCAGCTGGAAGTGGAGGACTCATTCGAAATGGGGATGGTGGCTGGGTTTGTGGTTATGCTAGGAAGATAGGAACCACAACAAGTTTTGCTGCAGAGCTTTGGGGCCTTAGAGACGGTATTTTGCAATGTTTGAACCTTCACTTACCTGCCATAGAGATCGAAATTGATGCTAAATCTATAGTTGAGCTGCTGAATAATCCAAGGGCTGCTGAAAGTGTTGTTTCTGCCTTAGTGGATGACTGCAGGTACCTTATTTCCCAGCTTCCTCGGGTTCGTGTTAAGCACTGTTTTAGAGAGGCTAATAGGTGTGCAGATGTTTTGGCAAGGCTGGGTTCGAATCAAGAAAATGATTTCCTTGTTTTTAGAAGTCCGCCTGTGGACGTTTTGGATTTTCTTATGGCTGATGCCAATGGTCTGTACTTAAACAGAATTTGCTCTGAGCCTATTTTGGCTGGTTAGCTTTAGTAATTCAATCCATTTTACCAAAAAAAAAAAAAAAAAAAGACCAACGAGTTATATGAGGGTGTTTTATTTTATTTTTTTCGCGGTGGTGTTGGTGTTTTTATTTTGTTATTTTTTTTCGGGTAAAGTAATTCATATGTATTAAATTTTTAAATATGAATTTTGAAGTGTATTAATTTTGTATTAATTTTTTTTTTTTGTTACTGAATTGTATTAAAATATTTGAAGTTTATCAAAAAGAGGTAATTCTATTAAATTTTTAATTGAAGTGTATTTTAAAACACATAATGTGAGAGGAGAGAATGTATTAAAGAAATTGATAGTGACGTTTATTCCAAATGGCTTAACTCTTGGATATACAGCACAGACTTTAAAAGCTCGTTTAGTAATGTTGTTCTAGTAACATTGTTTGTATTTTTTGGAAATACGTGTTGGTGAAAAAGTGTGTAGAAATAAGTGTAATGTTGTTTAAACGCGGAAAATTGTTCTTCAAAATACACTATCGAACAACCCTTAAACCTCTTTAACTTACATTCATTTTCTAATGTGGGATTAATCCACTGTTTTTTTTTTAAATACAAAGTATTTTAACATATAAACGGGGAGAAGGGAGAATGTCTTAGGAATTTTGTTTATTATATTTTTCTTTTTTCAATGGCTTGTGGAGATATTTGCTATTGCAATTATTTTGGTACTTGATAAATTTTTTTTTATTAACCATAGTTAAACTTTTGTAATGAGATTCTTATACTAGAAAGTTAAAATATTCGTTACTAATATCAATAAAAGGGGGGAGTTGTTAATTTTTTTCAAATTTTAAAGGGGGTGTTTTTTCCATTCAAATTTGGAGTTGAGTGTCACTTCCTCAAGTCTCAAGGGAGGGGAGTATAACCACCCCATAGTTTTTTTTTTTCATAAAAACTTTTATGTTAAATATATTACAAAATAAGCTAAAAATTAAACTGGGGTGGTTATATTTAAATTTTGTTTTTAACAATTCCTAAACACACACAAGTCTTTTATATATATATATATATATATAACCGCACACAAGTCTTAGGCAATGTGTTCAGAATTTTTTTTTTTTTTTTAATTTCTTCAATTTTAAGGCTAAATTATAAACTGGACTTTCTATATTTTACCCAAAAATTAATTCAGTTTTATAGCCTTAGATTAATTAAGTCCTATACCTTTAGTGTTTTTTTTTTTTTTTTTAATGTAGCCATTTCGTTTAGAGAAATGATACGTTCATAACATTTTTACAACAAAAATCTTAAATGGTAGGTTGTTATTAGTTGTTATGAGTGGACAAAAAAGTAATTTCAATTTTAAATTCAAATTAGAACAAATAACAACATATCATCTATGATTTGTAGTGAAATTATTATGAAAATATTGTAGATATAACACTTTTCTTTCGTTTACCTCTATTAAAAAGGTTGTCATTAAGTATTCCAAAGTAACATGATTTTGGTATTTTGAATTTCTAAAACAACGCCATTTTTGAATACTTAATGGCACAATGCCATGGAATTTGATGGAAGGAAATTTATAAATCTGAAATAAATAAATCAAAAGTCACAAGATTGAATTGAACTATAAATAAATTTAAATGGTGAAATTTATAATTTAGTTTTTTTTTTCCAATAAAAAAATCAATAATTTCAACATAATCTTTCATATCCTGTTTTAGATCTTCAAGTTTTCAACTTAAAAAATACTGAAACTAATATAAATTGTATTATAAAATATTTACAAATTGATAAAAAAATCAATATGATTGGTGGATTTAAAAAACATAATTAATAAATGATTGATTTATTTTTTATAATTAGTGATATATTAGTTTGTAAAAATTATATAGTAAAATTTGTAGTATCTTTAATGTTACTTTTTCAACTTTTCAAAAAACTCATTTTCTTGAATGTAAATTTCTTTTAATATCGAATCTCAATGATAAAAAAAAAAAAGGTTAGTTGCTAAAGAATAATTATTGTAAAGAATCTCTCTTGTATAAAAAAGGATAAAAGAAAGTTATTGATGTCTTGAATAATTGCTAGAGAATAGTACTCTTATAGAAAGGATGCCATAAGTTCCAATTCTATGAATATATAAATAACTTTGTGTCACATTTGAAATAAGTTGGTTTAATTACAAATCTAGCTCATCTTCTAACTACATTTATGTATGTTTCACTAGTCACTACCTTGATTGTTTCCTTTATTTCCTTTCTTCCTTATGCGGTTTGAGCAATTTTATGGGTACCCTTTTTTTTTTGGTACGATACTCACTAGTTGGCAACCTGTTATACCAGGTTATCAAAACATCACATTTGATAGTTCCATCCTCACATTGTGCAGTTCCAACATCACATGTGACAATTCATTTGTCACATTCGATGGTTCCCTTATTTTTTTCTTACATTTGACGGTTTCATCCTCATATTATGCGATTTCAACATCACATGTGATAGTACTCTTGTCACATTTGGTGGTTCCTTTATTTATTTTTCTCACAGTTGACGGTTTCATCCTCACATTGTACAGTACCAACATCACAAGTGATTGTACTTTTGTCACATTCGGTAGTTTCTTTATTTTTTTCTCACATTTGACAGTTTCATCCCCATATTGTGCAGTTCTAACATCACATGTGACTGTTCTTTTGTCACATTTGGTGGTTTCTTTTTTTTTTTTTCCTCACATTTGATGGTTTCATTGTCACATTAGGCTGTACCAACATCACATCTGACTGGACTTTTGTCACATTTGGTGGTACCTTATTTTTTTTCTCACATTTGTTGATTTTATCCTCACATTGTGCAGTTCTAACATCACATGTGATTGTTGTTTTGTCACATTTGGTAGTTCCCTTCTTTTTTTCACATTAGATGGTTCCATTGTCACATTAGGCAATACTAACATCACATCTGACTGTACTTTTGTCATATTTGGTAGTACTCTATTTTTTTTTTTTCACATTTGACAGTTCTATTGTCACATTTGGTAGTACTAACATCACTTATGACTGTACTTTTGTCACATTTGGTGGTACGATTATTTTTTTCTCACATTTGATAGTTCCATCGTCACATTGGATTGTATCAATACTACATCTGACCATACTTTTGTCACATTCGGTGGTACTCTCATTTTTTTCTCACATTTGAAAGTTCCATCGTCTCATTGGGCAGTACCAACATGATATTTGACTGTACTTTTGTCACAATCTGTGGCACCATTATTTTATTTTATTTTTTTCATATTTGATAGTTCCATTGTCACATTGGACAGTACCAACATCACATGTGGCCTTATTTTTGACACATTCGATGGTTTTTTTTCTCACATTTGACGGTTTCATTGTCACATTTGGCAGCACCAACATCACATGTGACCGTACTTTTATCACATTTTATGGCTCCCTTATTTTTTTCTCACATTTGATGATTCCATTTTTACATTAGGCAAGACCAACATCACATGTGACCTTACTTTTGACACATTCGATGGTTCTCTTATTTTTTTCTTACATTTGACGGTTTCATTGTCACATTGGGCAGCACCAACATCACATGTAACCGTACTTATTTTTTTCTTACCTGAGTGGTTAGCGTTGATCCTTGTGGGTTTGGCTTAAAATAATATAAAAGCACGGCAAAAATAGCCAAATACCACTATTTTTCGAAATTATTAGTGTTTTACCACTGTTTGAGAAATATCTAGCAATTTATCACTTTTTTAAAACTCGAGTTTCACAAACTCGAGTTTGACATAGAACTTGAGTAAAAGTTCGCTTAGAACTCGAGTTTATGAAACTCGAGTTCCTTGTGATAAAACTATTTGCCTGTGTTTAAACAATGAGGAAAAAAAAAAAAAAAAAGATAAGTCAACAATTGTGGCATCCCATCCCACGTGACCTTGACAAAAGAAAGAAAAAAGGAAAACCCACACCTGGAAGAATACAACCTCTAAGAAACAACATGGAAAGCCAATGAGAAAGAGAAAATATTGGGTCCGGAACTGGCGTAAGACCAGTGTTTTACGCTAGCCAATGAGATCACGCCACGTCAGAGATCACACGCTCAGCTTAAAGAAACATTTCATACCTTGAGAAAACATTGGGTCCAAAACTGGCGTAAAACCAGTGTTTTACGCCAGCCAATGAGACCACGCTACGTCAGAGTTCACACGCTCAGCTTAAAGAAACATTTCACACCTTAAAAAAATAACATTTCACGCTCACATGCTCACCCACCTCTGCAAGTTCAACAGCCCCAACACCACCAAAATAAATAATAACAAAAACCCAGAACACAAAGGCACAAAGAATGAAAAAAAAAGTCAAAATTGTGCAATACAAAGAGCAAGAAAAAAGAAAAGAAAAGAGAAAGTAAGCAAAGCACAGAAGGGACACTCACAATGTAGTCCATGTGGGCATGGGAGATACAGAGAAAGTCTTGCTGTATAGCTTGGTGGGGACAGCGACCAATATCAAAGGCTATATTGAGAGAAGGGAAAATTATGCAGGTTTCATATGACCTGCAATTGACAAACCCTTACTGGGTACCCTTGTATATTCATAACACACTTGGTTTTGTTCGAGCTCTCTTTGTCTTCGACCTGCCCAGAATCTTTGGTTCCAGTTTCCATGGCTTCAACAAACTTACTCACGGTCTTGGTCCACAAGGCGAGGAGCTGGTTTGGGTTGCAGAGTCGAGGAGGTGGTCTGGGTTCATGGAGGTTTAGATTTGTGGAGCCCACTGTACTGCTATTTCTCTCTCAACCAAACCTGAATCAGCAACTCACCTCCCTTGACAAACCCACCATACCACCAGCAAGTTCCAATGGCAAACCTAGAGTGACCACAAACCCATCTTCCTTTTCTTTGATTTAACTCATTCTTTAGATTTTTTTTTTCTCAACAACACACAGAACACCCACAAACCCACAATCACAACCCTCAAAAACACCAATTACAACCTACAAAGATCTCAACAACACAAATACACAACTCAAGAACCATATTGTGTTTTGGGTTTTTGTTATTATTTATTTGGTGGTGTTGGGGCTGTTGAACTTGCAGAGGTGGGTGAGCGTGTGAGCATGAAATGTTTTTTTTTTAGAGAAAACATATGGTCAAGAGGTGGCATAAAAGTGTTGATTTACGCCACCAATCAGTGTTTGCCACGCCACACATTTAAAGAAAAATTAATACACTCTATCGCACACAATTTTAACTTACTTTTAGACCTACACTCCTCACACACATATCAGAGTCCAAACCTGGAGAAATAGCACCAACGCCTGCTCCACCCCACCGTGGCGTCGTTCTGGAGCTGACTCTAAAAGAAAATGTACACTCAACTAAAGATCCTAATATAAAAAAAGTTTGTAGCTTTTTCTTTGGGAGAAAACTGAGTTTCATGAATGTGGGTTTGATGACATATTGCTTTAGAGTCAGCAAAGTCACTTTCTTGGCTTGCTTGCTTTCTTTGCCTGAATAAAAAGTTATAGTTTAGTAGTAGTCGGTGCCGAATTTTACTGGCATTTCTTTTTCCCAGTGGAAAATTTAATCTTTTTAGTTTGTTTATTTGAGTGTTTGGTGGAGGAAATTGTTGTGAAGCTGACCTCAAAGATTTCAAAAGGGAATTTGGGTTTTCGTCTTTTTTAATTGAAGCATTTGGGGTTTGGTTATAGATTCTTACAGTTCATACCTTGTCATCAATACTCGGTGTGTATCCGTGTTGATTTTCTTCGAAGTATAAGTTGTTGTTTTAATCTCGTTTCGTCGACTTGGGTGTTATTGTTGCTTAGTGTCGCAGTCAGATTTGGCATATTGGCTTTGCTCGAACCGCATTTGGACATAGTCGACGCCGCGGCAGGGTGGAGCTCCGGTGGTCAGATGAGAGCAGGAGGTGGAATGGGTTAGGCGTTGTGTGTAATAGAGTGTATTGGTTTTTCTTTAAATGTGTGACGTGGCAAACACTAATTGGTGGTGTAATTCAACACTTTTACGCCACCTTCTGACCGTATGTTTTCTCTTAAACAATGAGAAAAAAAAAAAAAAAGAGAAGATAAGTCAACAATTGTGGCCTCCCGTTCCACGTGACCTTGACAAAAGAAAGAAAAAAGAGAAACACACAACAGGAAAAATAAGAAACAAAACTAAAAGTCAACGAGAAAATTATTTGCCTGTGTTTAAACAATGAGAAAAAAAAAAAAAAAATAAGATAAGTTAATAATTGTGGCCTCCCATCCCACGTGACCTTGACAAAAGAAAGAAAAAAGAAAAATCCACACCTGGAAGAATAAGAAACAAAACTGAAAGCCAATGAGAAAAAAAAAAAAAAAAAGATAAGTCAACAAAAATGAGAAAGGGTTTGAAGAATCACTATATATATTATGACGAGTTATAATTACAATATACTCACACTTCAGCTTTTCTTCCTTCAAACTTCTCTTCCTTCGTTACTATGGCCGCCTCTTTTGCAACTCTTCATGTGCTTTTCTTAGTATGGTTCCTTCCCGCTACCGTCAGTTTAAGCTTCTTCTTTTTCAAAGCAGAGTCAATCTCAAATGTCTCTTGCAATGAAAAAGACAAGCAAGCCAACAATTGTGGCCTCCCATTCCACGTGACCTTGACAAAAGAAAGAGAAAAGAGAAACACACAACAGGAAGAATAAGAAACAAAACTAAAAGTCAATGAGAAAATTATTTGCCTGTGTTTAAACAATGAGAAAAAAAAAAATTAGATAAGTCAATAATTGTGGCCTCCCATCCCACGTGGCCTTGACAAAAGAAAGAAAAAAGAAAAATCCACACCTGGAAGAATAGGGGCGTTTGGTAGAGTAGTTTGAAAATTATTGTTTATAGTTTTTTAAAATACGTGTGGGTGAAAAAGTGTGTTGAAATGCGTGAAATGCTGTTTAAAAACTAAAAAATGTTGTTTGAAATGGCAAACCAAACGAGGCCTAAGAAACAAAACTGAAAGCCAATGAGAAAAAAAGAAAGATAAGTCAACAAAAATGAGAAAGGGTTTGAAGAATCACTATATATATTATATATATTATGACGAGTTATAATTACAATATACTCACACTTCAGCTTTTCTTCCTTCAAACTTCTCTTCCTTCGTTGCTATGGCCACCTCTTTTGCAACTCTTCATCATGTGCTTTTCTTAGTATGGTTCCTTCCCGCTACCTTCAGTTTAAGCTTCTTCTTCTTCAAAGCAGAGTCAATCTCAAATGTCTCTTGCAATGAAAAAGACAAGCAAGCCCTTCTAACCCTCAAACGTGGTCTCACTAATCATGGACACGTCCTCTCATCCTGGTCTGACCATAAAGATTGCTGTATATGGGACAGAGTTTTCTGCGACAAGAAAATTGGCCGAGTCTCTGAGCTCCACCTCAATAATTTGAGGTTAGGCGGTGAGATTAGTGGTTCGTTGCTCGAATTAGAACATTTGAATTACTTGGATTTGAGTGGCAATGACTTTAATTGTACTCCGATTCCAACTATCCTTGGTTCAATGTACAGTCTCACACATCTTGACCTCACAGAAGCTAACTTCTGTGGACTCATTCCTCATCAGCTTGGGAACCTTTCAAGCCTTCTCTCTCTGTCTCTTTGGAATAATTCTGACCTCTATGTAGATAACCTTCGTTGGATGTCTGGTCTCTCTGCCATTCAATACCTTGACCTCGGCTCAGCTGACCTTCACAGAGAAGTTGATTGGCTTCAAATAATGAGTAAGTTCCCATCTCTTTCAGAGCTATACTTGAAAAATTGTCAACTTGATAGCATGAATCCATCTCTTGGATTTGTCAATTTCACGTCTCTTCGAGTCCTTCAGCTTTCTCATAATCATTTCAATCATGAGATACCTAGTTGGTTCTCTAATCTCAGTACAAGCCTCTTAGGGCTTTACCTGTTCAACTGTTCTTTGAAAGGCAATATACCGCTTAGCATTTTCAATTTAGAGAAATTAGAATTTCTTGAGCTCGGACTGAATTCTTTAAATGGTCCTATACCTTCTTCCGTTGGGAATTTATCTCGTATAAGAGAATTATACCTTGACAAAAATCATTTGAATGGCACCATTCCAAAGAGTCTTGGGCTTCTCTCTAAGTTAGAGACGTTGTTTGTCGGAAAAAATTCTTTAATAGGTACCGTAGATGAAAGGCATTTCAGAAAGCTCTCAAAATTAAAGAATCTCCATATGTCTGAAACACGTTTGTTCTTCAATGTCAATTCCAATTGGGTCCCCCCCTTCCAACTTGACTATGCCTACATGAGCTCAATTAAGATAGGTCCTAAATTTCCTTCATGGCTACAATCACAAAGATCCCTCAGTTATTTAGAAATGTCCATGTCAGGAATTTCAGGCAAAGCTCCGGGTTGGTTCTGGAATTGGACTTCAAACATTACATATATCAATCTCTCTAACAACCACATAGAATGTGATGTATTAGACATTTTTCTGAGTTCTACTGTGAAAATGCTCAATATAGCTAACAACTCATTTTATGGACCCATTTCTACTTTCTTATGCCAAAAGAAAATGAGAAAGAATAAATTAGAGGTTTTAGATGCATCAAACAATCTCTTGTCAGGAGAACTTTCTCACTGCTGGAAGTTTTGGCAGTCTTTGATCCATTTAAACTTAGGGAGCAATAATCTAGTAGGTAAAATTCCCTACTCCATGGGGGCTTTAGTTAACCTCCAATCATTGCGTTTACAAAACAATAGCATCTATGGAGATATGCCTTCATCATTGAAAAAATGCTCAAATCTAAGGCTCATTGATATGGGTGATAATCATTTGTCCGTCATACCACTATGGATTGGAGAAATGACAAATCTTATAGTTCTCCGTCTAAGATCAAGTGAATTCAAGGGTTATATACCTCAACAAATGTGCCAACTATCTTCTCTTAGAATATTGGTTCTTGCCAATAATAGCCTATCAGGATCCATACCAAACTGCTTGAAAAATATTAGCGCCATGGCATTACCAGATTCCTATGATATTTCATTTTCTTATTCTGTGCCTTTTGTATATTGGAATATATATGCATATTATGTTCAAAATCTTCAGTTGGGTCCCAAAGGGAATGAAATGGAATACAAAGAGAACCTTAAATTAGTTAGGCTCATAGACCTTTCAAGTAACAACTTGTCTGGATCAATCCCTGTTGAAATTTCAAATCTTTCTGAGTTACGTTTTTTGAATTTGTCTCGAAATCATTTGATGGGAAAGATACCAGAAAAAATTGGGAGTATGAAAGAGTTAGAGTCAGTTGATCTCTCAAGAAATCATTTATCAGGCGAAATTCCTCCAAGCATGTCTAATTTGACATTTCTTAGTCTTTTGGACTTGTCATACAACAACCTCTCAGGTAGAATTCCTTCAAGCACCCAGCTTCAATCATTTGATGCCCTTAGGTACATTGGAAATCCTCGGTTATGTGGTGATCCTCTTCCAAAAAGCTGCACAATTGAGGGACAATCTTTGAATAAATCACCATTTGGCAGTGTTGAAGATGATTCTAAAAACTCCAGCTTCTACATTGGTATGGGAGTTGGATTCGCAACTGGCTTTTGGGCAGTTTGTGGAGCTCTCCTCTTTAATAGGACCTGGAGGCATGCTTATTTTAGATTTGCTGATGAAATAAAAGATTGGATTTATGTGACTACAATGATAAAGATGAATTTACTGGAAAAGCTAAAAGTCTGCCTTAGTAAGCCAGGCATCGTTATCTAGCCAAAAGGTATTGCTTCAAGTTATATGTCCTTAATATTGTTTCTTTCATGTTAATGTTGTAGTCAGCTAGTTTGAATATACAATTTATTTCATTGCCAAATGTGATAGTCATTTGGATTTTATTTCAAAAATATGACATAACTTTGGCCTTGGTTTATGACATAACAGTTTTTCTAATAATACCATTCCCTATTTCAAAAATGTGTTTCTCATTTTGGAACCAACAAACTCTACTCAATTGAGCCAAATCTATGACTTTTATTGAATTGAGTTGGGTTTTTGATAACAATATTAGTCATAAAGATTAAAACTATCTTTCATTTATGCTATGTTTGCAATTTTGCATTACTTCTTCTTCTTTTTTTTCCCGTGCTTTTGTATGGTCCTTTTGCTCTTTTGCAAATGATATTCACAGGCTGTGAAAACTCTTGCATTCCAAGACAATTACAATTTGAAGCAGACATAAATAAATTGTTTTTATATACCAGGTCAGTGTAACTATGACTTTGTCATCTGAATTATCTCTTTTGATACCTTTGCATATGAATTGTATGTGGCTATTGCCCATTGGTACTGGCCTGTTTCACTAAGGATGTTGTTTGTGTTAATGTTCTAAGATAGGGACCATATTAGTAGTGTAGACCGTTTGATTGGTTTTTATTAACCTCTTGAATTAATTTTTTACCCAATTATGTTGATATACATACTTATGTTTGATTCAAAACTTACTGAAGCATAATATAAAAATAATAATAATAATGGAAAAAAAGACTAGATGCTATGGTTCAACCCTATCAATTTCCATATATTGTGTCAGATCTTTTTGTAATAAGTGAATGCATTAGTTAAGGATTTTTATTTTATTTATTTATTTTAAATTTACTTAAAAAGAAGTGGTAAATTATCATTGAGATTGTGTTTGGATGACCTTCTTTTGACTGTCTTACTTTGTTTAAAAATACGACTGTAGTTAAAAAAATTGAGGCTTTAAAAAGATTTACGTAAGTTGTTGGTGAAATCAAATTGACATTTTAATCTAAAACAAACAGAACCTTAGCATATAAAGTTCATGTTAGGCATCGACTATTTTCTAGTTCCTGTCTTTGTGGTATTTAAAGATAGAAGTGAATGTAGTATTATAATAATTAAGAAATTTAGGTTGAATCACCACTATTAAGTATACATTTTGTGCCTATTTTGGTTTCAAAACTTCTTAAATCATAATTACTGAAAAAGTTGTATTACTTGCATAGTGATTAAGGCAAAATTGAACTTATAAATCATGGTATTGCATTTTGAGTAGATGTTATTTTGTTTGTTCTATCTACTTTACCACTTGGCTTCATGTGAATTTATGCTACCTTTGTCATCTAGTGTACTACTTCATTGGTTGTCCTTTAATCTCAATTTTTTTCTTATGAACCGTTTAGGAAGGGATGCTGATGAGGCAAAAGCAGAGGAGTTCAATAAAATGGCTTGTAAAGCCTCTCTTGCTGATCAGCAGAAGCAGCTCCAAGAAAACATTCATGCTCAGATTAAAAGTTTCTCCATGTGTATAAATTAAATTCTCCTGCCTTATACTGAAAGGATAGTTGAGGCACAAGAACTGCCTCCACAACCAATAGCTGCTCCTTGTCAGAGTGGCCTTGGTTTTGATATTGGCAGGAATGGCCAACCTACAGACCGTCCTGGTAAGATTCTGTTTGTAAAAAAAAAAAAAAAAAACCTTTTCCAATGTTGCATTATGAGCTTGAAGTTGTGTGAATGCAGCTTGAGATGTTTGGGATCTTTGAATTTTCTTGTGACTCATCCTTGAAGTAGGGGGATTATCTTATTCGAAGGAATGATCTTTTGATTTGTCCATTGATTACCCTAACTTCTTTAATTGTTTCCTCAAACAAATTTAGTTGTTCAAAATATTTAAAAGTTATTCAAGTAGAGTTGAAGTCAACATCCAATCATTTTTGAACTGAAGTGTCGACAAAAGAAGTCTACATTTGGGCAACGAAGTGGAGGGGAAGATGCCTTGGGGATACTTAACTTGATTTTATGGAAGGCATCTTCAATGAGTATTTAATTACTGTTTCCAAAATACCTATTTGGAGTTTTTTGGTGTATCTAATGCTCTATTTGTTATTTCTAGCTTCTATAAGGTCTTTCTTGAAATCATATTTTTGTGTTTGTGATGTGATTCATAGGTAGTTCTATACTTTTTAACCTTTGTACTTCTAAATTAATATTCTTAGATGAACTGTTGATTATATATTTATTGGAATGATAATATGCTCTAGTTGTTAGATTTCTTGCAAACATCAATGTTGCGAATGAGTATTTCGCCCTCTTTTAAGAACAATGTGGCAAGTGAGATTGAGGGTTCAAGACCCACCCATATGTTTAACTTACCAATAAAACAAAAAGATTACTTGCAAGCTTTGATAATAATAATACATTATAGAATATTTCTTGGGTTCTTTTCATTGAAGTTAAAGCTCTAAAATAGTATTCATTCTTTTTTGAATGCCATTCTTATTGCAGCTAAACAAGAAATTCAACCAGTTTGTAACCTAAAACATGACATTATTTGGGTTGAAACCTTGGAAATCAAATTGATTATAAAGAATATGTGAAGTTCTCAGTTTTGATTGACATTCGTCAGGGCCTTGATTGGAAGTGTATTGGAGGTAACACATATAGAGGTCCATATTATTTTACTACAATAAAGTGCTAGATTGTGATCAATTCTCACTTTAGTATTTGGATGGCATGTTGCTGGCTAACAAATACATGGATATGTGTGAAAAAAAAGGGGATCAATATCTCTAGAAGTACAAGGATGTCCTCCAAGCTGGACTAATGCCCTCCAGTTTAATCTCCTTAAGTGGTAAGAACTAATTGTTTTTCTTTTAATTATATGGTTAATGTTTCAAACTTTTTCCTGAATATATTTCCCAATAACATCAAATCAACCCTTGCCGCATTAGAGGTTCGATGAGAGGGCTTCAATTGGGTGCCTATTCCGTAATACATAGCTGTTAAAAATGTTTGATTGTTAAAAAATTCATTACAGTTGCGCATACAAGTAGTACCCCATATCATAGTCTCTGTACTGGAATCAAATTAGAATGTTTCAGCACCTAGATTTGATTACAAGACTATCAGTTTTTGCTTAATGTACTAGACTATATGTATTTGTTGAGCTTGGATAAATTTCGTATTACAGGAAAACATAAAAATCCATAAATCTGTATTGTTGTCTTCTGCTGAGTTGCTTGTCCAACAGTTGTGAAATTCCTTAGGTTTCCTTTGGCGGCAACATTGTTTGCGTTGTCTGCTGCACTTAGTTTGATATACATGATCATGTATCGCCACACTCTTCTGCATCTTGTGGTGCAGAGGCTCTCAACATTTCCATCATCTGACACTTTCATTTGATTTTTCTTGTTGAACATGCTGTCTTCAATAATTATTGAACTGCTCCTCGTATTTAATAAGTTTTTTTTTTTATCAAATTGTCAACAATGAACTGTTTTTACTAATGCCACTATTAACATAGCTAAACAATGCCCTTTTTGGCCTACATGTAGAAAACACATGAAGTTAGAATGCAATTTATGTCATTTTAATTTTTATAATAAAACTTATGAATTTGTGAAGAGAATGGTTTATATGTACAACACATATTTTTTTGACCATAACTGCATTATTTGGGTTTTAAGTACCTATCTTCTGTTTAGGTACAGAAGAAGTCTCAATTAATTATTACAAAATTTCCACATTTGGTTCTGATAACTTAAGAGCTTGTGGGTGTGTCATGTGTGTTCTAGTTCTCCCATTAAAGTACAAATTACTAATGATTTTTCTGCATATCATTGAATTGTGTTGAACTCTCTGACAGACTAAAGGACCTCATTGTTTACAAGCTTGATGGTGAAATACTTCACAAGGAAGCCAGCCAAGGTATATGTTTGGATGGTGAAGCTAATGTTGGTACTGTCATAGCCTTCTAGCCTAGGGTAACTTTGAGAATAACCCTTTTTTATTAATCAAAATCCTAAGCTCTTTTTGTAATAACTGAATAAATTAGTTGTTAAGGCCTTTGTTTTAATATAAATTATGTTTACAAAGTTAAAATTAAATAAATTTTCACGATTGTGTTTGGATGAGCTTATTTTGACTGCCTTACTTTGATAAAAAATAAGCTGTAGAACAGTACAACTATTCTTAAGAAATTAATACAACTTTTGTTTGTTCCCTAGTTTGCCACTTGGCTTCATGTGAATTTATGCTACCTTTGTTGCTTAGGGTATGACTTCATTGGGTGTGCTTTAATCACAATTTTTTTCTCATGACAGACTTGAACATCCAGCTACAACCATTTGGGAAGGAATGCTGAAGAGGCATATGCAGAGGAGATCATAGAATGGCTAGTAAAGCCTCTCTTGCTGATCAACAGAGCCAAGTCCAAGAAAATGTCCATGCTCAGGTTAAAATTTTTGCCATGTCTATGGATGAAATTCTTATTCCTGATAATAAAAGGATAGGTGATGCACATGAATTGCCTCCACAACTAGCAACTGCTCCTCATTGAATGGCCAACCTACTGACCGTCCTGGTAAGGTTCTATTTGCAATCCGGAAACTTTTTCCAATGCTGCATTATGAGCTTGAAGTTGTGTGAGTGTAGCATGAGATGTTCAGGATCTTAGAATTTTCTTGTGACCCATCCTTTCTATGTTTGAAGTAGTGGGACTATCTTGATTCAAGGGAAAGAACTTTTTTATATTTTTTGTTGATTACCTTAACTTCTTGACTAGTTTCCTTGAACAAATTTAGTTATTTAAAAAGTTTAAAGTTATTCAAGTAGAGTTAATGTTAACATCCAATCACTTTTGAACTGAAGCGTCGGCAAAAGTAATCTACAATTGGGCAGCAAAGTGTAGGAACTATTTCTTGGGGATACTAAATTGATTTTATGGAAGGCATACCAAGGAAAACTATTTCTTAGGGATACTTAAAATGATTTTATGCTAGGCAATGCTAAAGATGACTCTAAAAATTCCAGCTTCTATATAGGTATGGGAGTTTGATTCACAACTGGCTTTTGGGCAATTTGTGGAGCTCTCTTCTTCAATAGGACTTGGAGGCATGCTTTTTTCAGATTTGCTGATGACATAGAAGATCAGATGTATGTGACTACAGTGATAAAGATGAATTGGTTATCTAAAAAGGCAAGAGTCTGCCTGAGTAAGTGAAAGGCATCATTATCTACCTAAAAGGTATTATTTCAAGTATTATGTCCTTAATATTGGTTTGTTCATGTTAATGTAGCTTTGAATATATGATTTAATTCGTAGCTAATGTTATAGTCATTTGGATTTTATTTCACAAATATAGATTATCTTTAACTTTAGTCTATATTTGTAGTTAGCCCATTGCGTTTGAAATAAAGTTCATTTATGAATTTATACTTTGTTTTAATGTTTTGAGACCTTTTTTTGATAGGTAGATAGTGGAGGAGGGGAAGATGAGTTTCAACTACAGATGAATCATGCACCATAAAGGATACCATTACCACTATGCTACTATTGGACTTTGTTTAGAGATATTTGAAGTGGACAAAGAGGGAACTCATTGGAATACCCTCAATAGAACGAAAGTTGTACTATGACAGTAGAAATTATTTCTCATATACATAATGCATCAAATAGGTGGTGTAGACCATTAGTAGTATCATCAGCAACACTTTAAGCCTTAAAGATCTTTTTCTTAGTTTTTTCTGTTGGGTTAAAGAGACTGTAATGCAGTAGCCCATAATGCTGCCAGGATCTCCCTTTTATCATCTAAGGCCTTTATAAGTTACAATAAACTCAGTCTCCCTGATGTTATTAGATCTGCTTGTGAGGTTGACTGATCCCATTTATATCCTGCTCCAGTTTGATTAATGAAATTGAAGATTATCCAAAAAAGAAAAAAAGGTGGTGTAGAGTACCTTTTTTTTCTTTTTCAAATACAATGCGTAGCATGATTTCTCAACTCATGTTGTAAGCTTTAATTCCATAGGAAGATTTACTAATAGAATATCAAAGAGGTGGGCTTAACATGAATTCTTATAATTTCGACATGGCGTTATTTGAATTGAAGTTATGATTGATGCCTAGATATTCATGCTGCTAACCTAATACTCACATCACTATATTATTGAATATTGAAATTCATTGTTTATTCTTCAGGAGGTGACATTAGTTCATGCCCTTTTTACAAAAGAAAACTTCTTGATCTTATTTCATTATGATTTTATCATAAAATACTCATGAACCAAATGAAACAGACTATGACTCCTGTATAGGATGTGTAAGAATTATTTATCTATATAGTGCTAGTCACTTAAAGAAAAAAAAAAGTTTATCTTTTTCCTTATTTTGACTAAGTTAAGTAGATCGACTAAGTGTTTCTTATGTACTTGTTTATTGTAATTGTTTTGCTTGTAATGTAAGCTTGTTTTGGTATTTAATTAAAAAAAATACACTATAGTCGCAAATATATGAATAATAATGTTGTCAACTGAGTAAACTCGAAAGTTTATGACATGGTCACTTTTGCATATTTGAGGGATAAATAATTTCCTATAAAAAAAAAAAAAAAATTATTTGCGCGAAAGATATATTAACTCCACCTTTTTATTTTCTAGTTCCTTAAAACTTAAAAGTCAAATCAACATTCAAAATGTGACATGGTTAGTCTTGCATATTTGAGTATTTAATAACCTATTAGGCTGAAATATAGAGACAGGCTTACGCAAGCCATTGATGAAATATTCAGAACAGAGAGAGATAGAGAGATATATGTTGCAAATTATAGAAGCCACTTTTTGAGTTTTTGGTAACGAGCTATATGAGAGTGTTTTATTTATTTATTTCACGGTGGTGATGGTGTTTTTTTTTTTTTTTTTGGGTAAAGTAATTAATCTGTATTAAATTTTTAAATATGAAATTTGAAGTGTATTAATTTCTTATTAAAATATTTGAAGTTTACCGAAAGATGTAATTGTATAAAATTTTTAATTTAAGTGTGTAGGGTCGATTTTTGTAGCCCAAGCCCAAAAAGTGAGGGTCAGGGGCCCAACGAACCCAGAACAATGAATTTGTAGAGAGTGGGCGAAAGAGCTAGGCTGGTTGCGAACTAAACAATGGGTGGCTAAGGTATTTAGGACTGTAATAACGTGAAGAAACGCTTGAACAATTTCATGAATGTATGTCCGAAGAGATATATTATTGCATTAACCGTAATTACAACGTTCAAAGCTACAGTAAAGCTTGTGTTTCCTTTCTATTTTCTTTCCCCCCCCCCCCTCCCCCCTCATTATCAGGGGCCCTTCTTCTTTATATAACACCCTTCCCCCTCATCTCCATCGTCCACCTGTTCTCTATCTATGTATCTGCTTTAGTGCATGTCACATCATGGATCTGCTTTAGTTCTTTGTGAGTGGCGGTAGCTAAGGTTATACTGTTCAGGGGTCTTCTCCACATAAATGCGGCCAGAAAAGCTGTTGCAGTGCATTAAATACGGTGGTAGCAGCTTTTCCTTTAGATATTTCTTCGCTCTTATCATCTCCAGCCTTACCCTGGGCTTATTATCATCATTAGGGTTGCTAGGAAGATTACTTGGACCTTCCACACATCTGATTGATCACAGCTACTCACACCCGAGGAGAAGGGACTCTTCGGCTAAACAGTTATCATTTCAGTGAAGGCAGCCTCCTCGGACGACTCCCCTCTTTCACTTCTGGGCTTCACGCCTTCAGATGGGCTCGGGCCTAATCAATTACTGCTCTTCGGAAATATAATACCCCTCGATATAGCGCCCCAGGCCCACTAAGTAGTTGTGGGCTTTCACCCCCCACAATAGCCCCTCAAAATCTCAATTTGTCCCTCGCACCCGAAGAGAAAAAGTGGGATTTTGACTCGCCACGGAGCAAAAGCTTGAGCACAGACAAAAATTCAAACTGGCACGTGTGTAGATATGGATGTGCGCGTTCCATCATTGCTGCAGTTGTTTTCCGTATTCCCAAAGCGCTATATTAATTACTCCAGGCGGCGTCTTGTCCTTTGCATCCAATGGTGGACTGTTGATCCAACGGACAGGGTTCTTTCTTGGGATTTGGGCGAAATAACTTCTGCCCCTTCTTTCGACCTCGTATAAAATCTCAGAGGTTAGCATTTCCTCTTTACCTTGCAATTCTCAGACTATCCAACAAGAACAAGCATCCAAACGCTCCGAGCTCTCTCAATCGCTGAATTCAATCCTTCCCAGAGTCCTCAAGAATCTTCCTGCGAGTTCAAAGATCGGTCCCTAGTTCCGTTTTTGTAAGTTTTCATCATCTCAAGCCTTCCGTTTTCTCTTCGGCTGTCCTTCTACATCGTGTTTTCATTTTTCCGTTTAAGAAATATGGGCAAACTCAAGTACATGGTAGACGGTCCTGCCCAGTTAGAGGAGTTTAGGGCTACATACCGCATACCCCCAAACGTGGGGGTGAGGTATTGTCCTCCAGAGAAAATACTGACTGATCGAAAAACCGGGGAAGTTGTGATCCCTCTCGTCGCTTTCCTGGAGGGAGGAATGACAATTCCTATGGGCCCCATCACCACTAATTACCTCCGAAACCATAGGATTACCCCTTGGCAGTGCGCACCTAACATGTTTAGGATCCTAGGAGCAATTGAAGACCTTAATCATCACCTAGGATTGGGACTCACTTGGCTCGACGTGGTGCACATGTACGAGTTCCACAGCCAACAAGGGGCGGGATATTATTTAAAATCCCGGTCCGACGTTGTTAGGCTCATTTCCGGTCTCCCCAAATCCAATAAAGGGATAAAGGATGACTATGTGATCATCTCGGGCGCATGGTCTGATGGCCCTCACTGTCCGACCCAGCCAGGAAAGCCAGGTGGGACACATTAGACTCAGGCACATTGACTATAGGCTTAGGACCTTCGTCTCTTAACAGTTTTTTACTCTTCTTGTTTTACTGTTTTTGAGTCTCTAATCAAATTCTGCTGTGACTTGTAACAGAGAAACGCCATATTTCTCCTCGGCTCAGCCTCACAAACACTGCGGCCCTTAACTTCTTACTACGGTCGGAGATTTTTGTAAGTGAGGACGGACAACTCCGCTTGGCTCCCCTCATCTTAGGGTATACAGCAAAGCCAAAAGATCTCCAACCGGTCGGCAACGCAATAACTCAGGGAAATCTCCGCATCCACCGCATTGACGTTGCCCGGAAGGGTTTTTTGGCACCGCACGAGCTTCCACCCGTGCCACATCCAAACCCTCAGGGTATACCCCCGCTCGTCCAACCGCTCCAACAAGTTTCTCTCGGACAAGAGGTTGGGGGTGAAAGGGTTGGCTCCTCCACCTCCTCGCTAGAAGAGCAGATTGACAAATTCAACTTCGGGGAAGAGGCTTCAGGGGAAAAGCAAGTTGTAGAGGTCTCGGACGCCGAGGAAGAGACAGATAGGCATTCCAGCATCCACCCTATTTTACTTGTTGCCAATCCTGAAGATTCGTCGGACGAAGATATGGACTTAAAGAGTCTAATGAAGAAGAGGGGCAAAAAGACCGAGCACAAAGATGCTGGGACGTCTAAACCAGTGGTGACCCTGCCTCCAGTGCCTACCCAGGTCCCTGACCCAGGTTTGAAGCCCGTACCAAACTTGCAGAAGAAGAGGCCCCACGAGCCTAAAGAGAGGGAGGTGGTCGTGCCACCCAAGACGAATAAACAACAAAAGGTGGCAAGGGACCATCGAAGCAAAAGGGCCTCCTCCACTGAAAGCCGAGACGAGGTCGTCGTGGCCAACGTCCGCCGAGGAGGAGGACCTCGCACCTGGTCCCCAAGGCCCATTCCTTGGGACACATCCCTCAGGAATTATGATGGGGGAAGGGCAGGGTACGTTGCTGAGGCTCTGCAGCAGCCACTTCTTCTCCCACATGACATGGGCTCCTTCAGGCGCTTCAACCAGCAGGAGCTCTTCTTGTCCCTTAAGAGGGATATGGCCATGGTAAGTGAACTATTCCTTAATTCAGGTTTTATCCTTAATTGGCTTTGCTTCCTTTCTTCACCCAATGTTGAAAATGTTGTCATGCAGATTACTCAGCAAATTTACGTGGCTGAAGAATGGAACAAGGAGTCCTACCTCAAGGCCCAAGCAGCAGCCCAGTCCCAGTTTGAGGTGGAGGCATCTCTGGGTCAGCTGAAGGAAGATTATGCTCTCCTGTCCGACCAACTCAAGGCCATGACCAATGAGAGGAACAGTCTTAATGCTGGCATTAGAAACGCCGAGACTCAGGCCGAGGAGCAGCGCAAACAGCTGCACATGTCAGAGATCAACCTTGCGACCGAAAGGGAGCTAGGGAAGGGTCTCAGAGCTGAGCTCCAAAAGGCCAAAGAGAGTGCCAAAGCAGCTGAGCAAAAGGCTCAACTGGCCAAAGAGTCAGTTGAAGCAGAAAGGAAGGTGGCCTATCAGCTGGGAGTGGATGAGACGGCACTCCAGCTCATGGAGCAGTTTGCTTCGGTTAGTCACGACTACAGCGATGTAACCTGGCAGAAAGCGCTTGATGCGGTTGGAGTCCCTTCAGACTCCCATCTGAGGTTACCTAGGAGCACATACTATGTCCCAGAAATCCGAGAGCTCCCGAGGACCGATCCCCCTCAGCTTCCAGAGGCCACGGAGCAAGTTTTGGTTAGTTAAGCTCCTCCATCCTCCCTTGAGGCTCCCAAGGGTGCTGGTCAGCCAGGTGAAAAGGGCAAACCAGCTGAACCAGCCAAAGACAAAGACCAAGGGTTGGATAAGGAAAAGACTCATGCTGAGCTCAAGGATCAAGCTCTTGAAGCAACTGCTCGGACAGGCCAAGTTGTTGACCATGTGATCCCTTCAGCAAAAGAATAGATTGATAGGATTTTTTCTTTTCTTTATATTATTTGCTTGTAATGTTTTTTTTTTGCAAAGGATTGTAAGTTACTCTTTTAATCAATGAAGTAGTTTTTCTTTTTCAGTTTCTCTTTTACTTTTGTTATAAAGTCCTGTACTTTAATATTATGGGAATATAGGTAATCGTGATCCTAATATTATGTTAACAACGTGTATGACTATGATTGTTACTAAAAAGGGGGCAGAATGTACAGGAACTATTACTAAACGACAAAAACTATAAGTGTTACAGTAAAAAACTTCATAAGCCTTTCCAAGTGTACTCAAATTAATAAGAAGCAACATGAGCTAGGGATAATTAAAACACACTCGGGAGTTTCAATCATGGCTTATCAGAAAGCGATATTTCAGCAATAGCAGTTGCATTAGATTTACATTTAAACATTCAGAGAGCTATAATGAAGTGTTAACTAATCCAAATCATCTTAAAGAACTGTAAAGGAGTGTTAACTAACCCAAATCATCTGGTCCGAGGACTGCAGGCATGACTGGATTTAAGTTTAAACACTTAAAGAACTGTAAAGGAGTGTTAACTAACCCAAATCATCTGGTCCGAGGACTACAGGCATGATTGGATTTAAGTTTAAACACTTAAAGAACTGTAAGGGAGTGTTAACTAACCCAAATCATCTGGTCCGAGGACTACAGGCATGATTGGATTTAAGTTTAAACACTTAAAGAACTGTGAGGGAGTGTTAACTAACCCAAATCATCTGGTCCGAGGACTACATGCATGATTGGATTTAAGTTTAAACACTTAAAGAACTGTAATGGAGTGTTAACTAACCCAAATCATCTGGTCCGAGGACTACAGGCATGATTGGATTTAAGTTTAAACACTTAAAGAACTGTAATGGAGTGTTAACTAACCCAAATCATCTGGTCCGAGGACTACAGGCATGATTGGATTTAAGTTTAAACACTTAAAGAACTGCAATGGGGTGTTAACTAACCCAAATCATCTGGTCCGAGGACTACAGGCATGATTGGATTTAAGTTTAAACACTTAAAGAACTGTAATGGAGTGTTAACTAACCCAAATCATCTGGTCCGAGGACTACAGGCATGATTGGATTTAAGTTTAAACACTTAAAGAACTGTAATGGAGTGTTAACTAACCCAAATCATCTGGTCCGAGGACTACAGGCATGATTGGATTTAAGTTTAAACACTTAAAGAAGGAGTGTTAACTAACCCAAATCATCTGGTCCGAGGACTGCAGGCATGATTAGATTTAAGTTTAAACACTTAAAGAACTGTAATGGAGTGTTAACTAACCCAAATCATCTGGTCCGAGGACTACAGGCATGATTGGATTTAAGTTTAAACACTTAAAGAACTGTAATGGAGTGTTAACTAACCCAAATCATCTGGTCCGAGGACTACAGGCATGATTGGATTTAAGTTTAAACACTTAAAGAACATTTTATATAACATGTTGATATGTTGATTAAAAGGAAAATTCGATTAATAATAATACCTTTTGAGGTTATTTACATTCCAAGGGCGTGGTATCACATGACTATCCAAGTCTTCAAGGAAATACGCCCCAATGCCAGCCCCTGAAGTAATACGATATGACCCTTCCCAATTTGGCCCTAATTTTCCCCAAGCTGGGTTCTTTGCAGTGCCGGCCACTTTTCTTAACACCAGATCACCAGGTTCCAGAGGTCTGAGCCTTACGTTGACGTTGTAACCCTGTCTGAGCTTTTGCTGGTAATGTGCCAATCGGACCATTGCATTTTCCCTCCTTTCATCAATTAGGTCCAAACTCCTCTCTAGCTGCTCATTGTTGCCCGTCAGGTTGAACGAGCTAGTTTTCAACGTTGGGAATCCAGTTTCCAAGGGTATGACAGCTTCAGCCCCATAGGTCATCGAGAAAGGAGTCTCTCCAGTAGACCTGCGTGGAGTAGTTCTGTAAGCCCAAAGCACATGTGGCAATTCTTCAACCCATTTGCCTTTCGCATCGTCAAGTCTCTTTTTCAGGCCACTCACAATGACCTTGTTGACAGCTTCTGCTTGGCCATTACCCTGGGGATAAGCTGGGGTGGAATATCTGTTCATGATTCCCAGTTCGCTACAATAACTCCTAAATGCTTTGCTATCAAACTGCAGGCCATTGTCCGAGATAAGACTATGTGGAACTCCAAATCGAGTAACTATACTCTTCCACACAAACTTCTGCACATCTACGTCTCGGATGTTGGCAAGAGGTTCTGCTTCGACCCACTTGGTGAAGTAGTCAGTGCCGACCAGCAGATATTTCTTGTTTCCTGCAGCCTTAGGGAATGGCCCCACGATGTCCAAGCCCCACTGGGCGAAAGGCCATGGGCTGGATAGCGGGTTAAGAGTTCCCCCTGGCTGATGAATGCGTGGGGCAAATCGCTGGCACTGATCACATTTTTTAACATAATCAAGGGCTTCTTTCTGCATGTTGGGCCACCAATATCCCTGAGTAATGGCTCGGTGAGCCAAGGATCTACCCCCAGTGTGGCTTCCACAGATTCCTTCATGCAGTTCTTCCAGTAGCAGCTCAACCGCTCCGGGATGCATGCACAACAAGTAAGGTCCCGAATAGGAACGTTTGTATAGCTTCTGGTCCTCGGATAACCAGAACCTGGTTGCTTTCCTCCGAATTTTGTCAGCCTCTCCCTTTTCTTCAGACAAGATATCCTCCTTTAGAAATTTGACTAAGGGATCCATCCAACTGAGTCTGGCCCTGACTTGGTGAACTTGAATTACTTCCTTTCTTGCTTCGGTAGGCTTATGCAAATCCTCAATGAGGATAACTCTTGGCAAATCTTGTGCCGAGGAGGTGGCTAGAGTGGCCAAGGAGTCAGCATGCGTGTTACCACTCCTAGACACATGCAACAAGCGGAAAGATTCGAACCCCATTTGCAGATGCTTAACTCGGCTCGAGTATCCCTGCATTCTTTCATCTTTTGCCTCAAACTCCCCCTGTTCTTGACCCACAATCAACCTTGAATCCGAGAACAACTTTATTGTCTTTCCTCCCATCTTCTGGACCATACTCATCCCCATCAGTAGGGCTTCGTATTCCGCCTCATTATTTGTTGCCGAGAAGCCCAGCCTTAGTGTTTTTTCAATAACGATTCCCTCAAGGGATATCAACACTAGCCTCACTCCAGAACCTTTTTAGTTCGCAGCACCATCCACGTACGCCTCCCAATGGGAAGGGCCTTGTTAAGAAATCATACCAACTGATTTTTCATCCATGTCTGACGTCGGCTTTACTTCTTCTAATTGGGGCTCCATGAACTCAGCTACCAAATCATCAATCACCTGACCCTTGATCGAGGTGCGTGGCATGTACTTGATATCAAAAGCCCCTAGGATCGTCCCCCATTTAGCAATTCTTCCAGTATAATCCGCACTTCGAAGTATTGCCTTGAGTGGAAGCTGGGTGAGAACAATGACTGTATGGGTTTGGAAATAATGTGGGAGCTTTCGCGTACCAAGCACCACTGCTAGAATAGCCTTATCTAATGGTAAATAACGAATCTCGGATTCATGCAGCGATTTGCTTACACAATAAACTGGTTTTTGCACACCGCCATCTGCTCGGATTAGCACCAAGCTTACAGCATGGGGAGCTACAGCGATATATGCAAACAAGACTTCGTCTGGCTTAGGGCTAGACATGATTGGCGGTCAAGCTAAATAATCCTTTAATTGCTGGAAAGCCACAGCACACTCTTCTGTCCACTCGAACCCTTTCCACTTATTAATCAAGGAAAAGAAAGGTTGACACCTATCCGCTGATCGTGAGATAAATCGATTTAGGGCTGCGGTCATCCCAGTCAGTTTCTGAACTTCTTTGGGATTCCGAGGAGCTTGTAGCTTATTGATGGCCTTTATCTGATTAGGGTTGACCTCAATTCCTCTGTGAGTCGCCATATATCCTAGGAACTTGCCTGATCCCACACCAAATGAGCACTTAGAAGCATTCAAGCGCAGCTTGTATTTCCTGAGAACTTCAAAGGTACTTTCTAGATCCTTCACATGCTCGGCCACCACTTTGCTCTTCACCACCATGTCGTCTATGTAAATCTCGATATTTTTGCCCAGCTGTGGTTCAAACATCCTCGTCATCATCCTTTGGTAAGTGGAACCCGCATTTTTCAAGCCGAATGGCATCACCTTATAATGGTAGTTACCGATGGGAGTTACAAAAGCTGTTTTCTCCTGATCGTCCGGGGCTAATGGTATTTGGTGGTAGCCTTGAAATGCGTCCAAGAAGCTCATCCGAGGGTGTCCGACGGTGGCATCTACAAGCTGATCGATTTTTGGCATAGGAAATGGATCTTTAGGGCATGCCCTATTTAAGTCAGTGAAGTCCACACATACTCACCATTTCCCGTTCTTCTTCTTCACCACCACAGTATTTGCCAACCACTCTGGGTAAAAAACCTCTTTAATAGCTCCAGCCTGCTTGAGCTTTGCTACTTCTTCTCTAACTGCTTCGGCATGTTCTTTAGATGGACGCCGAGGAGGCTGCTTCTTAGGGGTGACCATGGGGTTTACTTTCAAATGGTGGCATATGAATTTCGGATCCACCCCAGGGGCTTCATAAGCGTTCCAGGAAAATATGTTGAGGTTTTCCTTAAGGAGTTGTACTAACTCCTCTTTTTCCTTTGAAGGTAACTTGGATCCGACCTGAAAGAATTTTTCAGGATCATCCCCAATGACGACTTTTGTTAAATCTTCGCACCCTGCGCCCTTATCCGGATCTTTAGTGGGCGATAACCGATGCTTTGGTTGTTATAAGCCCCTTTCGGCTTTGGCTGATGACTCGGCTTCTGGCTCATGTTGAATGGCAGCCACCAAGCATTGTCTAGCCACGGATTGGTCCCCATGGATTTCGCAAACCTGGCCTTCGGATGGGTATTTGATTTTCTGATGTAAGGTGGAAGAAACTGCCCCCAAAGCATGAAGCCAAGGTCTGGCTACAATTGCCGTATAGGGCGAAAAGACGTCTATAACTATGAAATCCACCTCCACCACCTCTGAGCCAGTCTGCACAGGTAATCGTATCTGGCCCTTAGGGGTTACGACCCTTCCTTCGAAACTAATCAATGGAGAGCTATACGGTGTTAAATCACTGAGTTTGAGGTTCAGCCCCCTGTAGAGATCAGGGTACATTATTTCTGCAGCACTGCCTTGGTTAACCATCACCCGCTTCACATCGTACCCTCCAATTCTGAGGGTTATGACCAACGCATCATCATGAGGTTGGACAGTCCCGACCTTGTCAGCATCCGAGAACCCTAAAACTGGATGACCATCCAATTTGCATCTCTTCGGACCCTGGCCAAAGTCCCTTGCAGGCAACCGATCTACTGACATGACCTTAGATGGCCAGGATCCTGTTCTCCCTGGGGCTGCAAAGATAACGTTGATAGTTCCCAAATGGGGTTTTAAAGGATCGTCCCTCCTGGACTCTGAGTTCACCTGGCCCCCTCGACCACTGGTGTGATGCAAGAGATGCCTCAATTTCCCTTCACCGACTAGCTGATCCAAATGGTCCCACAAACTTCTGCAGTCCTCGGTCGTGTGTCCATGATCCTGGTGGTATTGGCAGTAGAGATTGCGATTGCGCCTATCAGGATTCCCTACCATTTTATTCGGCCACTTGAAGAATGGCTCGTTCCTGACCTTTTCCAAAACTTGATGGATTGGATAATACGGTGTTAACTGCCTGGGGATTGGCTGATCCTGACTGCGCAGGAAAATCTCTCCTCGGTTTGTTATTGTGGTATTGATCCGACCTGAAATCCCTCCTCTCCCGGGGGATAACCTTGTCCTTGCCTTTTCCTTGTTGTTGATCTTCTTCAACTCTCTTATACTTCTCAATGCGATCCATTAGCTGACGCATGCTAGTAACAGGTTTGCCAGACAAAGATGTCCTTAAACCATGGTCAGTAGGAAGACTGAGCTTAAATGTTTCTAAGGCCATTGCATCAAAATTGCCCTCCATGTCGTTGAACATCTCCCAATATCTATCCGAATACACCTTCAGGGTTTCTCCTTCCTGCATGCTTAAAGACAGCAATGACGACAAAGGTCGGGCCACTCTTCGGCAGGTGACAAAACGCGAACCAAAGGCTTGGGTGAGCTCTTTGAAAGAGCTGATGGAATTTGGGATTAGTCCATCGAACCACCTCATCGCGACTGGTCCAAGACTGGAGGGGAAAACCTTGCACATCAGTGCCTCGTCCCTGGAGTAGACAGCCATCTTCTGGTTAAAATGACTCACGTGTTCCACGGGGTCCGTTTTACCATTGTAGATGGTGAACGTTGGTTGGTTAAAGCGCCGAGGAAGTCTCGCCTCCTCAATCCTGCGCGTGAAGGGTGACCTAGAAATCTGATTTAGAGCCCTGCTCATGGCGTCGTTTCCCACGTCTCCACGTGATGGACTTCTACGTTGCCCCTTACGATGGGATTCTTCTTCATAAGAATAGGACTCACTGGCTGGTGTCCTGGATTTATGTTGATAAGTAACGTCTGGCTCGTCATCAGGGTCCTCATCAGAATACGAGGAAGCCCGTTTCCTCTTTGCATGGCGCAACTCCCTTTTTAGCTTTTCAACCTCTCGCTGCAAATCTCGGTTCTTCTCTGCATGGGATATGTGACTCCCACTGTGTGATTGGCTCTGGTCAAGGGGCACGGTGTGTACACTACCTTCGCGGTCTTGTCTTCTCTCCAAGTTGAAAAAAGGGTCCACGTGCTGAGATGCCCTAGATTCTGCTTCTTGCTGACTTGGTTCAGCCATCACCTACTGTTGTTTTCTCCCCTGCACAAGCTCTCCCCACAGACGGCGCCAATTGTAGGGTCAGTTTTTGTAGCCCAAGCCCAAAAAGGGTGGGTTAGAGGCCCAACGAACCCAGAACAATGAATTTGTAGAGAGTGGGCGAAAGAGCTAGGCTGGTTACCAACTAAACAATGGGTGGCTAAGGTATTTAGGGTTGTGATAACATGAAGAAACACTTGAACAATTCCATGAATGAATGTCCGAAGAGATATTTTATTGCATGAACAGTGATTACAACGTTCAGAGCTACAGTAAAGCTTGTGTTTCCTTTCTATTTTCTTTCCCCCCCCCCCCCCCTCATTATTAGGGGCCCTTCTTCTTTATATAGCACCCTTCCCCCTCATCTCCATCGTCCACCTGTTCTTTATCTGTGTATCTACTTGAGTGCATGTCACATCATGGATCTGCTTTAGTTCTTTGGGAGTGGCGGTAGCTGAGGTTTCACTGTTCAGGGGTCTTCTCCACATAAATGCGGCCAGAAAAGCTGTTGTAGTGCATTAAATACGGTGGTAGCAGCTTTTCCTTTAGATATTTCTTCGTTCTTATCATCTCCAGCCTTACCCTGGGCTCATTATCATCATTAGGATTGCTAGGAAGATCACTCGGATCTTCCACACATCTGATTGATCACAGCTATTTATATCCGAGGAGCAAGATCTCTTCGGCTCAATAGTGATCCTCTCGGATAGAAGGCAGCCTCCTCGGACGACACCCCTCTTTCACTTCTGGGCTTCATGCCCTCAGATGGGCTCGGCCCCAACCAACTACTACTCTTCGGAAACATAATACCCCTCAATATAGTGCCCCAGGCCCACTAAGTAGTTTTGGGCTTTCACCCCCCACAAAGTGTATTTTAAAATATTAAGTATGAATTTTGTTTATTATATTTTTCTTTTTTCAACAGCTTATGGAGATATTTGTTGTACCAATTGTTTTGTTACTTGATAAA
This sequence comes from Quercus aquifolioides, assembly GCA_019022515.1. Lineage (NCBI taxonomy): Eukaryota > Viridiplantae > Streptophyta > Magnoliopsida > Fagales > Fagaceae > Quercus > Quercus aquifolioides. The sequence goes on from CM032328.1 coordinate 11,150,561, forward strand.
TTTTGCAATTTTATTCTAAATTTATCAATTTTTTTATTAACTATGGTTAACCTTTTGTAATGAGATTCTTATACTAGAAAGTTAGAATATTCATTACTAATATAAATAAAAGGGGTGGGGAGGGGGAGGGGGGAGTTGTTAATTTTTTTCAAATCTTAAGGGATGGATGTTTTTTTCATTCAAGTTTGGGGTTGAGTGTCGTTCTCTCAAACCTTAAGGGAGGGGAGTGCAACCACTCCATAGGTTTTTTTTTTTTTTTTTAAATATATTACAAAATAAGCTAAAAATTAATTTATTTAAAAAATATAAAATTTATATTATTAATAAAAAAATAACACAGAAAAATTAAATTTTGTTTTTAACAATTCCTAAAGACACAAGTCCTTTTTTTTTTTTTTGGATAACCGCTCACAAGTCTTAAACAATATGTTTAGAAAGGTATTTTCTATTTTTTTTTTCAATTTTTAGTTTAAATTAGAAACTGGACTTTCTATATTTTACCCAAAAATTAATTCAGTTTTTTAGCCTTAGATTAATTAAGTCCTACGCCTTTCGTTTTATTTTTTTTTAATGTAGTCATTTCGTTTAGAGAAATGGTATGTTCACAACATTTTCACAACAAATCTTAAATGGTAGGTTGTTAATAGTTGTTATGGGTGGACAAAAAAGTAATTTCAATTTTGAACTCAAATTAGAACAAATAACAATGTACCTATAATTTGTTGTGAAATTATTATGAAAAATATTGTGGATATAATACTTCTATTTTGTTTACTTCCTTTAAAGTAGTTGTCATTAAGTATTCCAAAACAACATGATTTTGGTATTTTGAATTTCTAAAACAACGTCATTTTAGAATACTTGATGGCACAATGCCATGGAATTTGATGGAGGGAAAGTTATAAAAATGAAATAAATAAATCAAAAGTTACAAGATTGAATTGAAATATAAATAAAGTTAAATGGTGAAATTTATAATTTAGTTTTTTTTTTTCAATAAAAAAATCAATAATTTCAATATATTCTTTCATATTCCAGTTTTAGATCTTCAAGTTTTCAACTCAGAACATGCTGAAACTAATATAAATTGTATTATAAAATATTTACAAATTGATAAAAAAATAAATATGATTAATGGATTTAAAAAACATAATTAATGAATGACTGATTTATTTTTTATAATTAGTGATACATTAGTTTGTAAAAATTATATAGTAAAATTTGAAGTATCTTTAAAGTTACTCTTTTAAGAACATGGTGACCCACCCACATTTGTAACTTAACAATAATAATAATAAAAATTCTTGCAAGATTTGATTTTGTTAAAATCGTCTAGAATATCTTGTTGGGTTATGTGAAGTCTAGTTGTATTTGTTTCGGATTATGACCCATCTCGACATAAAAGTGCTATGATTTTAATGAGAGATTTTCTGAGACTTAGTCGATGAAAATTTTTTGGCCCGCTTTTAGCCCATTGTGAATCCACTGTGTAGGATGAAAGTACTATTGTTTTTTAGATTAGGGTTTGTGATGAAACGTAAGTTCGTCAGTCGTTTGTTAGATGGAAGCAATCTCCGGTCACCGGTGTGGTACCTGCTACCGAGCCTCCGATGCCAAAGTCAGTATATAAAGCTATTCGAGAATGTAAAAATAATAGCGCAAAAGAAGTCTCTTAGTGTGTATGTACCTTTGTCATTGGCAATGTGTGGGCTTTTTATATGCTTTCATGGCCTCTAGCCGTTGGAGTAGTTATGGAGATCTTAATGCTCCTCTTGGTAACGTTTGGGGCAGTGTAATGTGGCATCAATGTGCTCCAACGGTCCATACAGTTGGCCTTGTAACCGTTCTGAGTTTAATTGACTGCATTGAATGGCCTGAATGTCTTTGTCAGTAACGTGAATGATTACTTCGTCACTCCTGATGGTGTCTTCGTCCATAGGTGAGGTTGTTCGTGTGAGACGGACTCGTCAGTATCGTTAGTTTGGTTTGTTGATTTGAGAGGGAAAAAAAAAAAATTGTACTATCGCATTTTGTATTTTTTTCTTGAAAATAGTAATCACTGCAACTTTATGGACGAAGGTAAATTTCTGAACCACGTAAATATTATCTTGTGTAATTTTTTTTTTTGGTGACTAACGTATATTTTCTTTCTATTTTTTGCATCTTACAGATCTAGAAATTTCGTGTATATTCCCTTCATATCTATAATGTTGATGTCTACTAATTGCTTGCTTTACAATTGTGAAATGCCATACGTTTCCTTGGTGGCAACATTTCTATGTCTAGTCTCATCTGACACTTTTATTTGATTTTTTTTCTTTTTGACCTCGCCATCTTCAATTGCTCTCTCTCTCTTAGCCAGTTGCTTATCTAATAAAAAAAACAGAAATAACAAGAAATACATAGAATAATAGTAACATCTAGTATGACTTAAATATTTGCTTTATTACTTTTACTTCTAAAAATTGACACAAGACCGGCTTAAATATGGAGTCTTAGTTTATTTGTAAAGGTCTGTTTGGTTAGGTGGTTTTATAGGATAAACACGTTTTTTTATTTTATTTTAATATTATAATAATAATAATAATAATATGTAAGGGTCTGTTTGGTTGAGTGGTTTTGCAAGACAAACATGATTTTTATTTATTTATTTTATTTATTTTTAATATAATGAAAACACTATTAATATTTTGATAACCAAAGTAATCTTGAATATATATAGGCTAATAGGCTGCAATTTATGTCTACAACATTTTCACAACAAATCATAAGTGGTAAGTTGTTATTAGTTTTAATTTAAATCTATAACTTAAATTTCCTTTTTTGTTCAACTATAATAACCAATAACAAACTATCACTTAAAATTTGTTGTGAAAATATTGTAGATATAGCATTTCTCTAAGTCCATTATAGTATATTGCGCCTATTATCTAAAGGGAAGTTTTACATTCATAACATTTTCACAACAATTCTAAAGTGGCAGATTGTTATGAGTTTTTAACTTTTTAATCTGAATTCACTACTGAAATTACTTTTTTGCCTATTAGTAATAGCAAATAACAACTTGTCATTTAGAATTTGTTGTGAAAGAATTGTAAAAATATTGTAGACATAATATTTCTCATTATCTTTTTTTTTTTAGAAGAAACCCACCGGGTAACGATTGTTGTTATTGCATCCTTAAAATATCAAGTTGATAGACATCAAGAATATCTGAAGGAACAGACTCCATCCAAACAAGAAAAGGATTATTGGCGGCCCTTCTAGCAAGTTTATGGGCAACACTATTTCCTTCTCTGTGAGTATGCTTAATAGAAATAAAAGAAAAGCTAGAAAACATAAACTTAATGTCCTGCAAGACATGACCCATATACGAATTGTCCATGTAGTCACCAAGAATAGCATTGACAATTGATTCAGAGTCACCTTCCACTTCCACCTTGTCGAAACCGAGTTCCACAGCAAACATCAGAGCCCGACGAGTCGCTACCACTTCCACCATCTCCACCAAAGCTGATGATGGAATCTGTTGTGAGAGAGCAGCCATAACAAGTCCCTGGTCATTTCGGATTATTACACCGATGCCAACTAGTCCGTCTTGAGAGAACAACGTGCTGTCGAAATTCACCTTCACACTTGATGCACTGGGAGGCTTCCATTTTACCGCACGGGCTGTTCGTGGAATAGCAATATGGTTGGGCCGTAACTGCTGGAATTCGCGCAGAGCATTTAACGCCTTAGGAGGAAGCATATTAAGAGAAACCACGGGCTCACCCACCCGGGCTCTATTTCTACGCTGCCACACTTCGGATACCGTCATAGCGAAAAGCTCAAGTGTAAATTTATTTGTCAAAGCCTGCTTAAGGATCTGATGAAATTGGAGCATGTGCCCGTGTCTGCCATGAGCCTGCTTCAACTAACCTTCCACATATCTTTTAGAATCGGGCAAGTCCAGAGTGCATGCATCGTGTCCTCTGGTTGTGCCTTACACTTTGAACAAACATCTTCATTAAGTACTTTCCTCCGAACCAGATTAACCTTTGTTGGCAATGAGTTGGTCCTCGCTTGCCAAACAAGAGTCTAAACTCTGTTAGGAACCCGCATACTCCATATAGCCTTCCAAACATTAGAGACAACACCACGATTAGCTGTAACTTGCGACTCCGTGTCTTCTTGTTCCATCAAAACCTGATAACCCGATTTCACTATATATACTCCATCTCGGGGGTAAGGCCAAAAATGAAGGTCATCCCGATCAAATAAGCTAAGCGGGATAGCCTTGATAATTGCTGCCTCTTCGGGTATAAACATACTATCAATCTCTGCCACTTTCCAGCTCCTATCCACCTGATTAATTAGACTAGAAACTAAGGAATTTTCATGGCTATCTGAGACAGGGGAGAGGACTCTACCTTGTCTAGACCCAGGCAGCCAAGCGTTTAGGAAAATTCTCACTTTAGAGCCATTCCCAATCCTCCATTTCAGTTCACTCCCAATGAGGTTTCTTCCCTTCAAAATACTCCTCCAAGCAAAAGACCATTTATTTTTCTTAGCATCAACAATTGATCCACGAGGGAAAAATTTTGATTTAAAGAAACGGAAAAATAGAGAGTCTTGATTTTGAAGTAGGCGCCAAACTTGCTTGGCGAGCATGGCGTCGTTAAACTTTTGGAGCTCCCTAAAACCCATGCCTCCAATGGCTTTTGGCTTACATAAAGTACACCATTAAACCCAATGAATGTGCCTCCTAGTACCACGTTGTCCCCACCAAATTTTTTTGATCATAATCTCTATCTCATGGCAAAGTGTAGCGGGTAACTTAAAGCAACTCATAGAATAGGCTGGAATTGCTTGTACCACTGCTTTTAGAAGAACTTCCCTACCAGCCTGTGAGAGGAGCTTCTCTTTCCACCCTTGGAGCTTAGACCAAATACGATCCTTGATGTATGCCAAACTTACTCTCTTACGCCTACCCACAAAGGATGGTAAGCCTAAATATTTTTCATACTGCTTAATCTCAGGAACTCCTAGGAGACCTTTGATGGAATCTTGGACTTCACTGGCCATGTTTTTGCTAAAAAACAGTGTGGTTTTCTCTCTATTTAGTTTTTGCCCAGATGCTTCTTCATAATTAGCAAGAAGGTTTTGGACATGTGTGCATTCCTGAACCGATGCTTTGCAAAAAAGCAAGCTATCATCTGCAAAAAATAAGTGGGTTAATCTAGGACCATTTCTGCAAAGAGAAATACCCTTAATATCACCAAAAGTAGCAGCTTTAGAAATTAAACCATGTAAACCCTCAGTGCAGAGAAGGAAGAGATAGGGGGATAAAGGGTCCCCTTGTCTTAACCCTCTACTAGGGTGGATGGTTTGTGAAGGCTCCCCGTTAATCAGAATGGAGTATGAAACAGTAGAAATACACTTCATCATAAGATCAACCCATCTACTGTGAAAACCCATCTTCCTCAATAAACATTCCAAGAAGGACCATTCAACTCGATCATAGGCCTTGCTCATGTCCAGCTTAAGAGCCATAAAGCCTGTGGAACCTTTTTGCTGAGTTTTCATGTAATGTAGAGTTTCAAATGCCATAAGGATATTATCTGTAATCACCCGCTCCGCTTGGAAGGCACTTTGATTCTCAGAAACAATAGATGGTAACAAAGGCTTCAAACGATTAGCTAGAACCTTTGAAATCAGTTTGTAGATTACATTACACAGACTTATTGGTCTAAACTCAGAGATTCTTTTAGGATTTTTCACTTTGGGGATAAGAGTAACAAAAATGTAATTAAACTCTTTTGGAATGTGACAGAAATTTAAACAATCCAGTACAGCTTTAAAGACATCATCACCAATCAAGTGCCAGAAAGACTGGAAAAATAGAGGGGGCATACCGTCAGGTCCTGGAGCCTTAAGTGGTGCCATCTCCTTCAAGGCAATATCAACTTTTTGCTTAGTAAAAACTCTGGTTAGGCTGGTATTCATATCCTCAGTAATTAAAGGTTGTATCACGTCCAAAATACCATGAATATTGGCTGGTCTTTCAGATGTAAACAGCCTTGTAAAACCCAACTATGATTTCAGTTACCTGAGTAGTATCTGAGCACCAAGATTTTGTATCATCCATTAATCCCATTATCCTATTACGGCGGAATCTCTGAGAAGCTTTGTTATGAAAAAACTAGGTATTATTATCACCACACTTAAGGTGCAAAGCTCTTGTCCTTTGCTGCCACATTAAACTCTCTTTATCCAGTAACTCATTAACCTCCATTCTCAATAGTTTCACTGCATCATAACCAGCCCTATGTGCTGCTGCATATTCGGCCTTTTCCAACAGTTTTGACTTCTCTTCTAGCTCCTTCCTCACACATCCAAAGGACCGTTTACTCCACTCTGAAAGCCTTTCACCACATAGTTTAATTCTTTCATACATCACTGGAGAGTTTGATTGAGGAAGAGGAGACAGCCACGCTGCCTTGACTGTTTCTTCGCACCCACTCTCTTTAAGCCACATATGTTTGAACCTAAAGGGCTTACAAAGGCTGGTTGCAACTTCTTCAGGATTAATTATTATAGGATAATGATCAGAAACTTTAGACCGGATACATTGTACTCTTGTAGTTGGGTTCAAAGCAAGCCAAGAATGGGAAGCAAGAGCACGGTCTAACCTTTCCAACACCATGTGATCTCCACGCTTGCCTCTCCAAGAATATTTTTTCCCCACATAACCTAGGTCCATAAACCCATAGTCATCCACAACCTTTCTATACTCCTTCATTGTTGTTTCACTTCTAAGAGCTCCACCTAGCTTCTTATGTGACAGTAGGATCTCATTAAAGTCACCGGCGCATAACCATGGTAGGGAGTATTTCCAATGAAGATTGCAAAGTAAATCCCAAGTCTTACTTTTCCTACTAGCCTTCGGCATCCCATAAATGCCCATGAACCTCCATGAATTCTCTTTCCCTTTATCGACTATAACATCGATATGATTCAATGAAGAGGAATCCACATCAATCTGAACCAAGTTCCGCCATAGAAGAGCCAAGCCACCTGCCCTTGTCTCTCTCAGGACCACCCATAAATCATCAAACTGCAAATCATCATGTAACTTCATCAGCCTATCTTTGTCTGCCCATGTTTCGGCCAAGAAAACAACAACAGGATCTTGCGCCCGCAATACCGATGCAAGCTCATGAACGGTGCGTTGGTTCCCAAGCTCCAGCATGTTCCAACATAACCAACTCATTGTGTTCGGCGGGGCTGTTGAACAGCCTCCACCGTTGGAAAAGAAGTTGACTGAGGGACCTCATCTTTCTGTGTGCGATGCCTTGTTGAAGGATGTTCAGAGAAGGAAGCTTTAGTATGGCATTTACCAAGCTGTGCGTTGCATGAACCATCCTCATAAAAGCTAATGGGTTGACTAATTCTTACCCATTTAGCTGTAGTGTCACGTACCAGGCCTGGCTTCACTGTAGGGATGTTATTGTTTGGGCTTTTTGAAAAAGGCTCAGATGGATTATTATTCTAGCAGCCCAATGAATCCAACGTGGCCTCCAGAGAAGGTTCTTCATGTAAGACATCCCCATGCAATCCGAAATCCTTGGATGTGTGCGCCATTTTTATGGGATTGACTTCATCCTTATTAACTCCATCATTGCGGTGCTGAATAATAGGCATAGAATCTGGAATATCGGATCTGTCAAAATTCAAATCTGCATTAATTTCAGCCGTAGCAGATGCTCCTTCCTTCTCTGTATTTTGCTGAAACCAACATGAATCCTCCAACTGCCCTCTCCCATTAAGCTTCGCCGGAAAACCAGCCCTCGCTTTGATCTTCTATTTCTGAGATTCAAAATACCTAGGCACACAGACAATATTTTTTTTTTTCGAGGAAAAGAAAGGTAGGGCTCTAATACAAGAATCATACCTTTTGTCCTTTGTTTTGAGAGTGCCATTACTTTGGATCCATACTTCATAGTCCTTATCTGCATGATCTAAGCATCCGCACTAGTAGCACAGATTAGGCAGCATTTCGTATTTGAAGATTACCCATGATTGTTCTCCATTTTCTAGTGTCACCACCCTACCACGACAAAGAGGTTGAGTAATACCCACTCGAACCCTAACCCTCATGAACCCTTGTCCGCTCGTGTAAGAATCCTCAGGCATGTGTATCACCTCGCCTACCTTAGCTCACAATTCCTCTACTGTCCTCTGGTTCGTGTAAGAAATTGGGATGTCATGTACTTGAACCCAAAAAACTATGTCTTTGAAGATCAAGTCTCGCAACGGGAGGGATTGATTGTAGAATTAGAGTACAATAGCGTGTTTATCAAAACTCCATGGTTCATTGCGTAAAACCCTATCGACATCTCCTTTATTATCAAAGATGAATAGTAGCTTGTGATCACCAAGGTTTTGAATCTGGAAACCATTCTTAGCTCGCAAAATCAGGTTAAAAGTGCGTGCTACTACGTCCACGTTTAGAGCTCTAGGCGTGAAGAACTTTGCCACAATCGTGAACTCTTGAGACTTGTGCTGTGCCTGAAATTTGAACTCGCCCCCTTCTCTATCAGAGAGAGAAAGCTTGTTCCAACTCTTCGTAATGTCATCCATTAGACAGCTACCAAGATCTGCACACTCAAAGCACTCACTGTTTCTCAGAAACCCCAGAAACAAAGCCCTACAAACCTTGGAAGTAAACTTGTTACTCCAAGGATTCAAACAAAAACTCACTCCAAACTAGACTTGTCCTATTTCTCATTATCTAAATGTTTAATTAATAGAAACATTTTTAAATATATTTGACCATGATTTTAAAAATTAAGGGCCTGTTTGGTGCTGTTGTTTAAACACCACAACACATATTTGCACAACATTTAAATAACGTTACTAGAAGCCCCTTACCAAATAGACCCTGAGTTTTTAAAAGCACACTTTTTAAAACAGCTTATTTTTAAGCGAATGCACTTTTTACTCAAGTAGACCTGTAAACGCATGACTAACAACTTGATCATATAACAAAAGGAATTGAGAATCTCCGTGAAACATCGTTAACATAAACGCCCAAATTTTCAATATAGCTTCAGAAGTTTTTTTTAATCAATACAAGTTATTCTTAAAATGATAAAGAACAAAAATCACATAAACAAACACAGTAGACTGAAATTCTATCAAATTAAAAAAAAAAAAACTTGAGTACACAAAATTATGGTACGTGCTTCTATAATAATAATAGAAATGAAATTATTTTCCAAATTAAATTCAAATTTACAAATAAAATAAAATACGTGGAACTTCACTTTTACATAAGCACGATATTTCCAATTGCAATTTATTATAGTTTTATTTTTACACACACACTCTTCTCTCTCCTTCGCGCGATATTTCCAGTAAGCGTCTCACTCAGTCTCTCACTCTCTTATTTTCCAACAACTCAATTGTTTCTTGTTTTGTGATTGAAATGCTACGGTTGAAACACTCTTGTTATATGTTTTAATTTCCATGGCTTGGTGGGAAGGTGTTGATGAAACTCGTCTTCTTGTTGCTCCTACTAATGGCATTTCTGTTCCACATTTTCCAAGAGCTCTCTCTCACATAGTCACAATCTCTCTCTGGTTTTAGTTTTACATTTTTACTGAAACAACTGTTCCCCATTCCTCAATAGTAAAAATGGGAACACAATTATTGAATGTTATTGGACTAATCCGAGTTGGGTTTTTTTTTTTTTTTTTTTTTTTTTTTTTTTTTTTTTTTTTTTTTTTTGTATTTTGCAATCCCAGATCAATATTAATCATAAAGATAAAAACTTTCTTTCATTTTGCCTTTGTTTTCTTCTTTTCTAGTGTTTTTGTATGACCATTTTGCTCTTTTGTAAATGGATATTCTTAGGTTGTGAAAACTCTTTTGTAAAAAGTCCCACTTTTGTAAATGGTTCATATACCAGGTCAGTGTGACTGTGACTTTGTTATCTGAATTATCTCCCATCTGTTACCACTAAACATCAGCTATACGTGTCTACTGGCTAGTCTCAGTAATGCTGTTGTTTGTGTTAACGTGCAAAGATAGGTACCATATTAGTAGCGTAGAACATTTTATTGATTTTGATAATCTTCTTGGATGAATTCTTTTCACCAATTTTGTTGATATACACGATTATGTTTGAAGTAGTAACTGTTATGGAGTAGATGCTATGGACAAATTAATTAGAGCAATTTTCCAGTAATAATGAGTAAAATTGAAACGCTATGGACAACTTAAAAATGTCATTTAAAATCTCCCCCAAAATCAAAGCCCCTAGTCTGAAATTTTCTCGATACAGAAAGAAAGAGACTCGCCGTGCCATGCCGTGTCGTGCGACGCCGAGTAAGGAAGACAGCCGTGTCCTCTGCGACGCTGATTGAGGAATTCGACTCCTTTCTCGGTGAGTATTTCTGGTTCCCGTGTCAATCTATGAATGCTTTCCTTGTTTCCTTGTTAGTTCATGTTTAGTTGCGGTTTTTGAGAAAATTTGATCTAAAATGAAAATGGGTTTTAGAGTTTTTGTTGGGTTTGTTCATGAGTTGCTGTTGTTTCTTAGAAAAAATTTGATCGAAAATGAAAATGGGGTTTGTTTGTTTTGGTTCCCTATTATATACAGCCTGTGTACTTGGGCAGTGCTTTTTTCTTTTTGATTTTTAATGAATTTATTTACTTATCCAAAAAAAAAAAAGAGATGATACAAATATTTTAATTCTGCTTGGATGAAGAAATGTTTAATAGGAGATAAAACGAGGTAAACTGCATGATTCTGTTGGTGATGATAGAAAATTCCAGCTATGATGCAGTGAGAGGTTGTCTGGAAGTGGACCTTAACCATTATAAGTGCATCTGAGACATATGAATGCTACTGTGTCAGAGGGCTCTTCACATGGGAAACAATTACCCACAGGACTGAGTGGATGCCATAAGTTGATGCTGGGCTCCACAATTTATGAGGCGTATCTGTGGAGATAAAAAATAGTAGACTATAATAAGAAACCCTTGAGCTAAATAACAGAGAGGAGTTTAAAACTTGAGAAAAATAGCCTTTTAAATTTTTGCATATTTTTCCTGTAAACTTATGAGACTTCTGATGTGGGCTAAACTTGACAAATTTCAACTTTTAGGTTTTGGCTTTCTCCTATGGTGGTTGTTGAACCTTTTTGTCTTCATACTAATCATGATATATGCGATCAAGCATGTATTGCTAGTTTGCTTATGTGTTTCGTATTTAAATTAAAATTATAATTGAGTATTGTTTTAATTACCAGAACAATGATTGCAGCTTTTGAAGCCTGCTTTCACAATTATACGAGATAAAGACTCAGAATGTTTCCTTCTATTGATTCGTGGTACTCATAGCATTAAAGATACACTAACAGCAGCAACTGGAGCGGTGGTCCCTCTTCACCACTTAGTTTAACTTGGGATGTTCGTTTCAATCGAGGTCCTAATGATTGGGAGGCAGATGTGGTGGTTGATTTCTTTTGATTCTTGGCAGCCAATTTACCTTCAGGGACTGATGGTGATTGGTTGAGATGGAAGTTGACAAAAAATGGGGATTTTACTATCCGCTCATATTGTCATAAGTTACATGGCTCTTCTTTCGTTGTTTTTCCATGGAAAGGTATTTGGAAGGTTAAGGCACCCCGGCGTGTCTCTTTCTTTGTTTGGACAGCTGCATGGGATAGGATTCTCACGGGTGATAACTTGCGGCTTAGAGGTTTTGATTTTGTTGACTGGTGCATTATGTGTCGTTGCTGTGGTGAGACAGTGGATCATTTGTTGTCACATTGTGGAAAGGCTTATCGGCTGTGGTGCTTTGTCTTTAGGATTTTTGGGATTTCATGGGTTCCCTCATGTACGGTGTCAGATTTTCTATTTAGTTGGTGGAATTGGTTGGGGAAGCATTCATCTTACATTTGGAACTTAGTTCCGTTGTGTTTGATGTGGTGTATTTGGAAGGAACGCAATCGGCGGACGTTTGAGGATTTGGATAGATCTGAGGATCAAATGCTTGCTCTCTTTTCTAGTTCCCTATTTGATTGGGTTAGGGCTTGGGGACTCACATCTAGTGACTCTTTTCCTCTATTCCTTAGCTCTCTTTCTTTGTAATTAATGTCTTTTTATGTTTTTGCATTTCCATCTTTTTTGTACTTTTGATATGCTGGTGCTAATTTGCATCTAGCAGTTTTTTTTAATATATTTTTTCTTACCTATCAAAAAAAAAAAAAAAAAACAAACCCACCATAGCTCCTACTCCGTCAAGTTTAACCAGGCAATTTGGAGAGCTTGAATTGTATTGTCACATTACTTCTTTTATATACTTAATGGTACTGTATCCTCTTTTTATAGACAATGGTCCTATCGGTGTGAATATATTGCTTTAGTATATATTTGTGTGGAATGCTTTAAGATTTAATCATTCAAAAGATTAAGCTTGATTTGAAAATTTTAAAAATGATTTTTAAAGTCTAATTAGCTTGATGGTAGATGGGATGAGTTTCTAATCAACTATGGATGTTGTTTCTCAATTTTTATGTGGATTTAGATAAATGGAATTTCCAGCTTAAATCCAAACAATGGAAATTATTATGTTTTTTAGTAAGACAAAACAGTGGAATTAATAATTGATCCGTGACTCTACAAAAGAAAGAGGCATGGTTATGTCCCCAGCAATAGCAGAAAAGCATTCACACAGCCAAGTGTCATTGAACAAGAAGCTTATCTTACTATTTACATGAGTGATTCAAAACTACCATACCCGGAGGTTCTTTGCTGTGATGTGCACCATGAACGGATGGGGAAACTGCATATCCTTGGCTGAGCACACCAGCAGCAGCTTCGCCAGCAGTAACAGCAACATCAGGGTCCTTGCCAGCAGACTCCTCGCTGGATTCCCCAACAACAGACGAACCTCTTAGCATCCACGTCCCTAATATTGGCAAGGGGCTCGGCTTCCACCCACTTGGTGAAGTAGTCCGTGCCGACGAGGAGCCATCTTCGATTCCCTATAGCTCAGGGAAATGGTCCTATTATATCCAAGCCCCACTGAGCGAACAGCCAAGGGCTAGACAAAGGATTCAGTATTCCCCCTGATTGATGAATATTTAGGGCATATCTCTGACATTGGTCACACTTCTTCACATAATCCTGAGAGGTTTTTCGCATGCTAGGCCACCAGTACCCCTGGGTGAGGGCCCTATGCGCTAAAGACCTTCCTCCTGTATGACTCCCACATATACCTTCGTGTAACTCTTCTAACAAGGGCTCCACCACTTTTGGATGTATGCACAACAAATATGGTCTTGAGTAAGAGCGCTTGTACAACTTCTGCTCCTTAGACAGCTAGTAGCAAGGGGCACTTCTACGTACCTTCTCCGCCTCACACTTGTCTTTAAGCAACAATCCCTGCTTCAAAAAAGTTACTATGGGGTCCATCCAGCTTAACCCCACATGGAGGTTGCATACCCTACCAAAGGTTCCCTTGTAAGACTTGAGCTGTCCATCTCCTCAATAATAACAACCTGAGGAAGACTTGACTCTAGCGAACTGGCCAACATTGCTAGAGAATCCGCATGAGAGTTCTGTCCCCTAGGGATTTACTTCAACATAAAACCCTTAAACTGAGCCTCGGCATTCTGCACTTTAGCAAGGTACCCCTGCATCCTCTCATCCTGAGCTTCAAAGTCTCCATTGACTTGGCCCACGACCAGTCTAGAATCCGAGTACAATTCAACCATTTCTCCTCCGAATTGCATGACCATAGCTACCCTGGCCAGTAAGGCCTTGTACTCGGCCTCATTTTTGGTGGCTAAGAATCCCAGTCGTAACAATTTCTCCATTATCAGCTTCTCGGGGGTGACCAACACAATCCCTATTTTTGCTCCCTTTTGGTTGGAAGCTCCATCCGTATAAACCTTCCACGGGGGAACAACAGTGGCCGACATGACCAATACCCACATAACTGCCTCCTCATCGGGGGCACCCTTGGTGAACTCTACTACAAAGTCTACTAAGATTTGTCCTTTTATGGTGGTCTGAGGCATGTCCTTGACATCATAGTCTCCCAGCTTGGTTCCCCATTTAGCAATCCTGCTAGTATAATCCGATTTCCTCAATAGGGCTTGCAAAGGGAGCTGGGTAAGCACTACAACTGCCTTTTCCCAGGGAAGATAAAGCGTCTCACTTCCTGCAGGGATTTGTTAACATAGTAGACAGGCCTTTGAATTCCGTCCTCGTTTCTGACTAGGATGAGGCTAACAGCGTAGTCTGTGACTGCTAGGTATGCATACAACACTTCTTCCTTATCAGGCCTGGAAAGTATTGGTGGATTGGACAAGTACTGTTTGAGGTCCTCGAAAGCCGTTGCACACTCCTCGGTCCATCGAAAATCCTTCCACTTGTGAAGCAGTTGGAAAAAAAGACGACACAAGTCCATAGACTGAGAGATGAACCTATTTAAGGCTGCTGCCATCCCAGTCAACCTCTGCACCTCTTTGGGATTCCGAGGAGGATGCAAACTGTTAATAGCCTTAATTTGCTCTGGGTTGACTTCAATTCCGCGGTGAGTAATCATGTAACCCAAATTTGGCCGAGCTGACCCCAAAAAAGCACTTAAATGCGTTCAGTGTAGTTTATGCTCTCACAAAACTGAGACAGTCTCCCCTAAATCTGCCAAATGATCTTCTACATGCTTGCTCTTGACTACCATGTCATCGATGTATGCTTCCATGTTCCTCCCAATCTAAGATTTAAACATCTGCCTCACCATTCTCTGATATGTGGATCCTGCATTTTTGAGGCCAAAGGGCATCACCTGATAATGTTAGTTCCCATTGGGAGCACGAAAGGCCATTTTCTGGTCGGACAATGATAGAGGTATCTGATGGTAACCCTGAAAGGCATCCAGGAAACTCATTCGAGGATGTCCCACCGTGGCATCCACCAACTGGTCAATTCTAGGGATGGTGAAGGGGTCTTTTGGGCAAACTTTGTTCAAGTCAGTAAAGTCCACGCACACTCGCCATTTCCCGTTTTTCTTTTTTACCACTATTGTGTTGGCCAGTGTAGTGGGCCTTTTTGTTATATTGGGTTGGGCTGCCTCCTGTGGTACTAAGCCCAAGTGTTCTGAGTAAGGGAGTTGAGACCGGTCCAACTGCAACTCAATTTAGTCCGACATGTTCGCAAACTGTGCCTTGTTTGCCAGGAGCATGCTTACAGCAGGCAGAACTATTTCAGATGAGTCGTGGCAGGCAGATATGATAACAATAAAATAACAGAAAAGGTACTTTGGATTCTTAGTTAAAGTGAACAAGTAATCCTTAATTAAGAAAGATAATTACAATAACAACAATTTCTTTTAAGAAGAAACCAAAGGAATAAGTGAGTAGTATATGGGTTAATAAAAAATGGGAGAAAGAAATCAGATTGAGTCTGGCCCGCAGGACCAAAACCAGAGAGGGAAGAACGCTTCTTCTTAACGCAACTAATCTCCCAGGGAAATCCTGTCATGGAAATTAATTGCTTTGAGGGAAATGGACCTGAATGGTTGGTGCCCAAAGGAAACCTTTTGCTTTTGGCAGAGAGCAGGATTTTGAGAGGGAGAGAGGGAATCAACCTATTGGTGCATGCCTGCCGATCTAACTTTCTATCTATTTAATTTTTCTCTTATCTTTTTCTTTCTTTCCTTCACACTCGTTTCTTTCTATTTCCTGGTATTTCTTTTCAAATTCCTATTCCCCTGGTTATGGTTTTCGTTCTTGTTGTCGTTGTTCCCGTCGTTGTTCCTGTGCACAGCAAGGATCTTTTTTTATAGTGCCTGCCATGACCAAATTTTACTATTTTAGTCCTTAACTCCCTTTGTCTGGTCTGGGTGTACTTTCCGACCACCATTGGTCCGTCTGCATGCCACTCCCTATCACCAGACAAAGAAGGGTATTTTGTTTGTTTGTTTGTCTGCCGTGGCACCCTTTCCTACTACAGTCTGGGTTCTTTCTCTCTCCCTATCCCTCATGGCATGCACCTAGTGGTTCCAGCTCAGCTTGCTTCTTTTGAGTGGTATGTCATCCCAGCAGGACACTTCCCCCAAAAGAGCTTGAGCAGGAACCTCAAAATAGGTTTTTCCCCTCTCCCCACCACCAAACCATGCCCTCTTACCTCTGACCCATGACCTCACCGTATCCTGTATTGGCTGGGTACAGGCTGGTGGTGTCTGGGCCTTGCGCGTACCTCCCTTCCATGTGTGTCCAAAATCTGCTTGCTGCTCATGCGTTTGCCGTGGTTGGGCTGCTCAATCTGCCATTCATCCTTGACTGTTTCGCAGTTTCCCTTTCTTTTATGACTTGCCCCGCTCAAGGCTGGGCCTTGTTTGATAGTGGGCTTCCCCTTTTTCTCCGGCCCATTCTTTTCTGCTACTATCTCCTGCCATACCACTCTGTTATTCCTGCTGCAAAGCTGTTTGCCTCAATCCTGCTGGGCCTCTTTGGGCCTGCCATTTATTCTTTCCCCAGTGGCTCAGTATGGCCATTGGTCTTTCTCATTACATTACTTTACGGGCTCCTGCGTCCCATTTGTTTTTCTCTTGGGCATCCTTGGCCCATTTTCTTTCCTTAGGCTTCCTTGTCCCTTTTCCTAACTCTACATTCCCATGGGCTTTTACTAACTACATTGGGCTTCCTCGGCCCAATTATCTTGTTCTCATCCTTGGGGCTCATGAGTTTGTCATTAACCCCTTACTTTCTTTGCTTGCATTACTTCGGGCTTGCCGTGGCCCATTCTAACTTTTCTATATTACATACTGCCCATGGTTTGCTATTTCTTTCTTTTTGGGTTGCTTTGAGCCCATTTGCCACTTCAAGGCCCATTTGCTTATCTTATGAGCCTGTGA
Source organism: Quercus aquifolioides (assembly GCA_019022515.1). Taxonomy (NCBI): domain Eukaryota; kingdom Viridiplantae; phylum Streptophyta; class Magnoliopsida; order Fagales; family Fagaceae; genus Quercus; species Quercus aquifolioides. The sequence goes on from CM032328.1 coordinate 11,167,479, forward strand.
TCTATTATTCTTGCCGTTTGGGCTTAATGGGTTTTCTATCCATTTACCAACTCTTTTCTGTCCACGTTGTTGGGCTTTTCCTTTCTATTTGGGATTCCAAATTGGCCATCAACATTTAGCTCCCTAAACATATGAAGCATTGCTGCGGTTCATATGTGAATAAAAGACTTCCTTGCCATTTCTGTCTTTCTATCTTCTTTTCCTTCACGGGCTTTTTCAACAGTGGTCCCTACCTTGCACACGCACACACACACACACACACACATATATATATATATATATGTATGTATGTATATTCCTACCGCGAGCAGTACTGTCTCTTCGCATTTCCCAATTTAGCAGTTATTTTGAAACACAGCCACCGTTTCATTAATTTCATCCCCTTTCTAATGGCTGACCCGTCACCTCCTTTCGTGTTGGCATTAACGACTTAGGTAGTTAAGAGAGAATCCTTTTGTGATCCAAACACAAACTCCTTCTTCATTTTCAAAATACTCTCTTTGTTCCCCTTTCTTCACCGCTTCCTCTTCCTTAAACACTTCCTCAAACGCTCCCACCATTTACTCTGATCAAACCTCTGAACTATGACGCCGATGAAAAGTCAAGGCTCTTCCCGCCGTAAAGGGAAAGAGTTTATCTCTGATCCTCCTGCCGCACGTGATGTAGGCGAGGAGGCCGTATACTCCGAGTCGAACCACTCCGATGAGGAAGAAGCACAGTGTGCTCCGAACAATGAGTGCGTCCCTCTCATCGATCCCTGGTATAAGGTCCACCCCCATTTCCTAACGATTCTCGGCGATTATGCGCCGCCGCAGCTGGGCCGTGTGTGGCTCACTCTTTGCCGGCGAAACCCGGATGTTTCTTGGGCCCCGTTGGCCTTATCGATCCCCGATCTCGTCATTCAGTAAGGCACTTCATTCCCCGTGCCTATTCATTTTGAGTTGGATCGAGTACTGCCTTGGGTTGGAGGGAGTGGGTGGATAATGAGTTATCTGACACGGGCTTTATGGGTTTATTACAACGGGCCGGTGTTTTGAAGGCCATCGTCTCATCTCGCTGGTTATCCAACTTTCGAGACCTCTTCAATCTTCGTCACTTGGTTCGTCAATGGTGTACTACCACCCATACCTTTTTCTTCTCCTGCGGTGAACTCACTGTGACCCTAGAAGACGTGGCCAACCAGTTACTCCTGCCCATCCTTGGCGACACTAATCCTGCCACCTTAGAGCTTTTGCTGGAGGAAGAGGTCGTGGAGGCCGAACTGAAGAAGAAGATGAGCGGGAATGCCAAACAGTCATATTCGGTTAGTTCTTCTTCTAAATTTTCTGTAGCTACTCACCGTGTGGCTTTTGTTGTGTTTTGGCTTTGCAAGTTTGTCTTTGGGTCCTACCCCTATTATGCCATAAAGCCCTTATATTTCTGTTTAGCCATCATAATATCTGCTGGGGTAAGTCTGATGTTGGCTCCTATGTTCCTAGGGCATTTGTATGTCCAATTAGACATCCTACAGAGTGATGAGAGCCAGGCAGGCTCCTGCTACATTGTTACCTCCTCCGTTCATAGTACTATTTTGCAACACCTTTTATACGAGCATTTTGCTAAGCATTTGTCAAAGTGTAGGCCCCTCCGCTTCGCTAAAGAAAAGTATCAGTCGTGTTCGCAAGCCATCACTGATTTTTGCGACAGATTTGAGTCTGACTTCCCATTGGCTTTTTGTTAGGTTGGCTTGAAGCCGATTGAACATTCTGTTGTTGAATCCTTTGATCAAGGCGTCGGATTTTCTTGGAGGGCTTATAGAAATTTGGGTACGGGTTATACATGTGTAGATTCTACCATGGGTTTGTTTGTTGATACCGCCGGTACTACTACCCCTTTGACCGATTTTGATGAGACAGGGATCACTTATTTGGCGGCCACAAATACTGGGTGGTTGCCTTACTTGACCAATGAAGGCATCAGGTTTGTCCATTATCTTGCCAACCGGGTGAGAAGGCGGTTTGGATTAGATCCGCCCCTTTCTGCGGCCCACTGCCTTTGAATTTTGGAGTCGGCGCTTCACTGCAGTTACCGTTCCAGGCTCACTTAGGGAGGGCCTTTGTACCTCTGCCATGCATGGATATTGGCAGGTCGTGATGACTTCGTTTGAACAAGATCTGATAGGTAGTTGCAGTTTCTCCCTCATTCCTCCCGACGGGCTCAGTGCAATTATCTCAGCTAACCCTCGGTTGCTCTTGCCTTCCAAGTCTGTGTTAGCGTACGCCAAGAAGCAGAATCGATCTGCTATTTTTGAGTGGGATGAGGAGAAAAGAGGATGGTATTGGGACGCCAGTGATTATCCTTCAAGTTGGGAAAAGAAGGTTAAAGTAACAAATGTTTCTGCACTGAGTAAGAAGGGTCCTGCCGAGCTTAAGTCTACAAGCAAGTCTAAACCTGCTACTTCACGGCCACCTTCAGATGCTCTCCCTACTAGCAAAACACAAGGCAGCAAGAGAAAGACAACCCCTCATCCTGCGTTTGCTGCTAAGCGGAGAGTAAGTTACCTCTAATTCTGCTTCGTCTTTTACACATACTTTTGACTTTCTTGTGGTTAATCTTGACATGCTTGCTGACTTTTCTCTTTAACTTTATCTTTTGTCCCCCCCCCCTTTTTTTTTGCAGTCTAAGCATAAGGAGGATACGTTAGTCACCCGTCCCATTTTGCTTGATGAGCTTGAGTCTGAGGTACATCTCTTTTCTTTTCTTCCCTTTCTTTTCTTTGCACGTGCTTCCCCTGCCGCATACTTCTATTTGTCTCATCCAATTAAAAGTTCCTTTGGTCTTCATATATACTTCTTTTTTGTCTTCTAGGATGAGCTTGAGCCTCTTTCTATATATCACCCTACCGCCGAGGAGCTTTCTGCCTCCATGGGTGTACCCATAGAGGGCTTTTTTGATGGGGCGGATGTAGCATTTGCAACACCTGCTCCTCCTGTTGCTGCACATGGAGTTCCTGTTGAGGCTCCTACCCCTCCGACCGAGCTGGTACCCAGAAAAGAGGGTACTCATACTGAGAGGGTTAGTGAGACCACATCTATTCCTGCCGAGATACTTACTCCCAAAGGGGGAGTTATTTCTTCTGCTGTTGTTCAAACTGAGACTACTTCCCCTGTCCTGCCCCTTGTTATCTCTACCAGTAACCCCTTCACAGCCCTATCTCAGGCTGTGAAGGACGGTTCTTCTTTGGTAGTGATCCCTTCTTCCATTCCTAGCTCTGCCACACGTGGTCTTGATGCGGACCTGTCCTCTGAGGGGTCTAAGGACATACTTGAGGATCCTGAGGATGAGTCCGTCTTGAAGAAGACAATTTCTGACTCTGACAAAGAGGAGAGTGCTCCCCCCGAGACCAAATTCATGGGTATGTGCCTTTTTTCCCTTCCTTTCTTTTCTTTTCTTTTTTCTTTTATTCGCTAAGTTCACTCTTCCCTCTTTTTTTGTCATCTCTTCTTTACATGTATGCATTTGCATTTCCCCTTTGCTGCAATTTCCCTTTACTTGTATGCTTGTCTTCCTGTTTGTAGAGACCTTTGAAGGGCTAGGAGTTGCATCAGACATAGGTATACCCTCAGTCGCTCCTCCTGCCACACCCATGGCACTTGTTTCTGCCGTTCCCACAGCCCCCATTCCTACTGGCCCTGGTAAGTTTCCTTTCCCCTTATCTCCTTCTCCATTTCTTCCTTGTGAGTTTGTTCTTTTTAGATCACGGCTTCTCATTTCACGCTTTGTGCCTTCTTAATAGGTTCACTTCTCACTACCCCTTCTCAGTTTGATGTGGGTAGCAGTTCTGCCACCGTTTCGAACCCTGTGAGAGAAGCTGCAGCCTTTTTTACCCGCTTTGACCAGCCCGAGGTCAATGACCTTGGCCCCGTAGAGTTCTGGGGTTCTGGGCTTCCTTATGTAGATTTCCATGGCTTTCGGGTCCCCGAGGATTGTGTTTCTCACTTGGTGACGGTCTATAACAGCCGTGGTGACTTTATGCAGGGATTCCGCCTTGGACGTTTTGCCAGGGAGCACTTCTTGAAGATGCTGGGGAGCGTGATGAACGACATTGAGCATAACTTTGTTGACACTGTCTCCACTAAGAGGATCCTGTAGTGGAGGGCCACGATTCAGGAGCTTATCAGTGTGGGTTTTGTTGTGGAGTTCATTCTAGATCAATTGAGATTCTGAAGAATGGGGTGGCAGACTTGGAGGGCCGTCACGAGCACCTTCTTTCTAGCATTGGTGGGCCTAGTCGTTTTGGAGATCAAACTCTCATTTCCGGACTTCGTTGATGATGATGTAGTTCCCTTTTTTTTTTTCCCTTTTCTTATTACTTCATCCAGTACACTTTTATGTTTCCTATAGCGCTTATTTGGTGTGTGTTTGCCACAGTTTGGATTTGTAACTATGATGCTACACTTTGCTACTACTTTTACTATTGCTATGACATAGAGTGCTAATACTTCATACTTTTTCACTACATATTCATGAAAGCACATTACAATCTTGTCTTGTGACATAATCACTTGAAGGAAAGAAGGAAAAGGTAAAGGAAGCATAAAAATTCTTCAACAAAAGAGGGGATAACTATATAACTTTTTTTTTTTTTAGGCATAATAACGTTTCAGCCATTTTCCATTGATGGGGTCCATTAGGTCTCTGCCATCCATCTGAGTTAAACGGTAATACTCACTTGGATGTGCCTCCCTTATCACAAGGGGCCCTTCCCATTTTGGTGCATACTTGGACGGTCTTGCCATACCTCGCCTGACATAATCTACTACTTTCAACACAAGTTGTCCTTCCATGAACACTCTCTCTTTAGTCATCCTGCCATAGGCTTCAGTCATCTTTTGCCTGTATCTGCGGCTGAGTTCTTGGGCTTCTTCCCTCCTCTCATCAAGTCCTTCTAAGTCTTCGCATCTTTTTGCCGCAAAGACTTCCTTTTCTTTTTCTTTCTCCTGCATCTGCGTAACTCTCAGGGATGGAGTCATTACTTCTGCCGAACTCATTACCTCTATTCCGTAGACCAAGGAAAAGGGTGAAAAACCTATGGCTGACTTTGGTGAATTTCTATAAGCTTAAAGAGCATCTGGCAGGTGCATTGTCCATCCTCCCGTATATTCTTGGCTCATTTTGTTGATAATCTTTATGATGGTCTTGTTTGTTGAATCTGCTTGCCCATTTCCTTGAGGGTAATAGGGCGATGAACCGTGGTGTTTGACTTGGTAGAACTCTAGCATCTTCCTTATATCACTATTGACAAAGGGTGTGCCATTGTCACTGATAATCCTGTAAGGTACCCCAAATCTTACAATTATGTTCTCCTTGATGAAGTTTGCCACTACCCCTCCTATGGCTTTACGGAGTGGCACTGCCTCTGCCCATTTAGTGAAGTATTCCATAGCCACTATTATCCATATGTATCCACGCGATGGTGGGTTAACTGGTCCCACCAAATCAAGCCCCCAAGTGTGGAAGGGCCATGGGCTGACCATGCTATGTAAATTCTGCGGATGGGTGTGAATCAAGTTGGCTTGTACTTGGCAACTATGACACTTTTTCACAAATTCTACCGTATCTCTTTTCATGGTAGGCCAGTAGTAGCCCATCTGCAGTAGGCATCTGTAAAGCTTTTTCTTTCCTTAGTGCTCCCCACACTCTCCTGAGTGTACTTCTTTTATCATTTCTCTTGCTTCTTCAGGGCCCAAACACCTCAAAGGGTCCCCATCGTACCCTTTTTTGAAAAGGACCATGTTATGCAAAAAGTAACACGTTGCCAACCTCTTAAGCTTGTATCTTTCACTGTGCTTTCGTGGCAGGATGCCTTCTGTTAAGTACTGTATGAATGGGCTTCTCCAGTCTTCACCGGTGAACACAGCTTAACTTTCCTCTCTATCTGCTACAAGCTGGCAAGTCCCACACTAGGTTTGGACTTGATCGGTATCTTTACCTATACTTGGCCAATAGAAGCCTGCCCTTTGAAGTCTATGGTAAAGGCTGACCTTCCCGCAAGATCCGCAAGTCTTGTCGTGTACTTCTTTCAACTTTCTCTGGGCCTCCTCCTGCCCCACGCATCTGGAAAAGACCCCACTTGGCATCCTGCGATACAATTCTTCTCTCACCAGGGCATAGTCTTTTAGTACCTTTAATTCTGTGGCGTCTTCTCCTTTCATCAAGACTTCCCTTATGGAGATTCGTCAATCCCCTTCGCACTGTCCCTCCTAGAACCTTTCCTTCAACACCTCATTAAAGGATTCTTTCCTTTTGTAGACTTCTATCCTAGTGCTATCCCCTTCGAAAATTATTTGTGACCCCAGTGCGGCTAACGTGTCCGCAAACCGATTTTCGTTCCTTGGAGCATGTTCTATTTCGAAGGTTGAAAACTCTTCTTCCATCCTCTGGGCCATTGCTCTGTACGGGGCTAGGCTGGGTTCCTTTAAGGAGAAGCTCCCCTTGGTCTGGCAGATGACTAGGTTCAAATCACCTAATACCCTTAAATGCTTGACTCCCATTTTGAAAGCCGTGTTTAGTCCGGTTAGGTAGGCTTCGTATTCTGCCGTGTTGTTTGAATAGGAGAATTCCAGTTTAAATGATAGCGCCACTGCCTTATTTTCTTCATGGTACAAAACTACTCCCACTCCCCCTGATTGGGTGGTAGAAGATCTATCGAATTTCATTACCCATTGTTCTCTGACCTTTTCTGCCATGGTTACTTCCCAAGGAACTTCATCATCTAGCGGGAATTCTTCCTCTCCTAAAAACTGTGCCAATAAATCTGCTATAGCCTGGCTTTTCACCGCCCTAGGTATCCCCATTCTCAAGTCGTACTGTGACAATTGTAACAACCACTTGGATATTTTGTCAGAGAGGATTGGTTACTGCAACAAAGCTTTGATGGCATGAGACTTGGTCATCAGCCATACTTCATAGGCCAAGAAATAATGGCATAACCTTTGCGAAGCATACACAATAGCTAGACACGCCCTTTCTGCCCTTGGATAACGAGTTTCTGCATCTTTTAAGGCGCGGCTGATGTAGTACACTGGTTGCTCAACGCCACCTCCACCCTCTTGGGCGATTAATGCACCAATGGCATACGAGTTGGTGGTCAGGTAAAGTAGCAATGGTTTTTTGTGAATTGGGGCCTGCACCGTGGGGAGGTTCATTATGATCTGTTGTAGCCTTTTGAAGTCCGTCTGCTGCGCTTCCCCCAATTCAAAACTTTGCCCTTTCCTGAGCAACTTGGTGAAAGCAGAAGTGATTGATGCCAACCCAGGGATGAATCTCCGGATATATGAGACTTTTCCTAAGAAACTCTTTAACTCCTTTACCATGTCTAGAGGTCTCATAGTTGCTATGGCTGTGGCTTTGGCCGGGTCCACATCTATTCCCCTGCTGTGAACCAAGAAACCCAAGAATTTCCCAAAGGTCACTCTAAATGCGCATTTGAGAGGGTTCATTCTTAACTTAAAGGCTCTGCATCTTTCGAATACCTTATTCAACACGTAGAAGTGCTCTTCTCTCCTCTTTGATTTAACCACTATGTCATCCATATAGTCTTCTAGTTCCTGATGCATCATGTTGTGGAATATGGCCGACATTGCTCGTTAGTAAGTTGCACTTGCGTTCTTCAACCCGAAGGGCATCACAGTGTAGTAAAAGTTGCCCATGGGTGTTCTGAAAGCGGTTTTCTCCACATCCTTCGGTGCCATCCTGATTTGATTGTATCCGCTGAACCCATCCATAAACGAAAACATGGCACTTCCTGCCATAGAATCTATTAGTAAATCCATGTTTGGCAATGGGAACTCGTCCTTCGGACAGGCTTTGTTGAGATTTCTGAAATCTACACAACATCTTATCTGGTCGTTCTTCTTTACTGGTACTATGTTGGATAGCCAGCGAGGGTGTTGAATAGGCTTGATGAATCTTGCGGCCAGCAATTTCTGAACTTCTTTGACTATTTGCCCTTCTATTTCTGTGTGAAATATCTTGGCAGGCTAGGCCACTGGTTTGGCCTCCGGGTCCACATTCAACGTATGTGCAACTAGCCCGGGGTCTAACCCTGGTATTTCACTGTAATCCCATGCGAAAATGTCTTTGAAATCTTTCAACGGTAGTATCGGCTCCGATTTTTACTTTTCTATCAGACTTGCACTAATTGAGATAGGCCTTGGTTCTTGTGAACTAGACCCTAGGTCAACTTCTTCCAACTCTTCTTCTGCCATAACCTGTGCATCTTTTTCTGCCACAACTTCCTCATCTTTCTCTTCTTCCTTTTTCAAACTTTCTTAAGCTACGAAACACACCAAACTCATGTGCTGCCATTCTTGGGTAGGGCCCGTGCACCTTCATAATTTGTGGGCCTTGCCCGCCTTCATAATTTGTACACAATCCTGCCATCAAGGCCTCGGACCCTGACGTATTGGGGCATGTCATCTAATTCTGCGGCGGGCGCTTCTTTTCTTTTCTTCTTTCATGCTAGCAATTCCCTTAGATTAGGCTCTGGGTCACCTTGGACGTCTTCCCACTTAGGTATGAAGGTACCTCGTGGCTTTGATATTGAGCTTTCCTCGGATGGAGCCCATTGGTCGTAGAACATAGTTTCTACTAAATGGGCCTCTGCCTGCTCGAACGGTGAGGGGTTTGTGGCTATGCGTATCATCTTGGTATTCAATCTTCCTTTCACACACTGGTGATAAGTGGATGGGACCAACCGGTGTTTGTGCAACCATGGCCTTCCCAAAAGCACATGATAGGATACTTCTGTTTTCACAACATGGAACCGAGCTAAAGAAGCTATAGGGCCTACTTTCAACCACAGCTGGATGTGGCCTGCGGTGTACTCGCCCCTTCCGCCAAACCCTCTCACTTCCATTGGGCATCCCTGAATCTTTCTTTCTGAAATTCCTGCTGCTTGTAAAGTGCTCAATGGAATGAGATTTACAGAAGCACCTGTATTTACCAAGGCTCTCTTGATGGGGATTTGATTTATGGACACTACTAAGTATAACGGTCTCTTGTGATCTGGGTATCCCACCTCCATATCCTCATTACTAAAATGATTTCAGTTGACTCCTGTAAGAGGGCTCTATCATCTGGGATCTTCGCTGATAAACATTCTACCCCTGCCCTAGAGGCGATGCTCACCAGAGCCTCTGTTGCTATCTTTCTTTCCTTTGCCGTGAGTCCAGTTGGTTAAACAAATTTTTGATTTTGGAGCTTTGTTGTAAAGTGATAATTTCTGCGGCAGGCAAGGCTGTATTCTCCTCCTCGTCCTCCCCTGGATCTGCCCAGATTACTATTGCTACTACACCCTTCCCTTTATGGTTTGGGAGTGGGTTTCTTTGCACTTCTTGCTGGGATAGTATTAAGGTCCCTTCTTTGATCCTGCGGTGCACCAATCTGCGAAGCGCCTAACATGCTACGGTAGGATGTCGCACATAGTTGTGTAAGCGGCAGAAGTGTGGGTGCCTCCGCTCTTCTTCTGTGGGCTCCCTAGAAACTTGATTAGGCTTAAAAACTTCGTTTGCTATCCACTTGTCCAGCAGCACATCTAACTCTTTTGGAGTGCACAATATTGGTGGGGGAGTATCATATTCTCTCCCCTCAGTCTTCCTTCTTCGCTCACCAGTAGATACTGCCATAGCCTGCAAAACACTTCTTTTGTCCGTGCTTGGCTTTATGGAGTGGGCAGTCTTTCTGGCCTTTTGCAAAAACTTTGCGAACTGGGAGATTTCTAAGTTTTCCAAGACTGCCCTGTACTCCCTGATCATGTTTGTTATACACATTTCCACCAATGTTCTTTCTTCGCAATGATCATAGTAATCGAGTGCTATGTCCCTGAACCTTTTGATGTATTCCATCAAGTCCTCACTACTCCTCTGCTTGGTTGCTTGCAGAGTTGCAAGTGTTACCATCTCTTCTCCATGGAAGTATTTAGTGCAAAATATATCCACCATGTCATCCCATGTTGGGATCAATCCTGGCTTTAGGACAATGTACTAGGTGTATGCCCGATCACATAATGATTTAGAAAATTCTCGAAGACACAAGTCTTTGTCTGTGGCGTAAGGGCCAAGAGTATCAATGAACTTGCTTATGTGCTCAATAGCACTTCCCTTCTTGCCATCATACTGTGCAAAGGCCCGCAGCTCATACCTCTCGGGGTACAGTTTACTGAGTACCCTTAGTAGGTAAGGAAGCCTTCGTGCATAGAATCTCTCCTTGGGTGCTCTGGCTCTCTTTTGTTCCACGAGAGCCGCTACTTCAGCCACAGTAATGAAACGTTGTTCTGCATTCTGTGGAACACCTCCCATTGGCGTCTCCTCTTTATTTGCCGCATGTTCTGGGTCATGCTGGCTTCCTTTCTCCTTCCTTTCTCCTTCGTTCTGTCTATTTTTAGCTGACGAATTTCTTCCATCATTTGCTGTTGAGTGTACTGCAAGGCCTGCAACAGCTCAATGAAGGTGTTGGCATTGTCCGTGGGAATTCTTGGCTGAGGTTGGGGTTTAGCCTCAATTCTGTTAACACCTTCTGCTTGGTTAAGCTGTTGCTGTTGAGGTATTGTCGGCCTAGATTTTTCCTGCGAGGGTATGACACTCATGTTTCGTATCGTTCTGGATCTTAGAGGCATTCGTTCGCGAGGGCTTCTGTCCCTATCTGCTTCTCAACTCCCCAGTGGAGTCGCCAATTTAATGTAGTAGGCCTTTTTGTTATATTGGGCTGGGTTGCCTCCTGCGGTACTAGGCCCAAGTATTCTGAGTAAGGAAGTTGAGACCGGTCCAACTGTAACTCAATTTGGTCTGGCTTGTGTGCAAACTATGCCTCGTTTGCCAAGAGCATGCTTACAGCGGCGAAATTGTTTCAGATGAGTCGTGGCAGGTAGATATGATAATAATAAAATAACAGAATAGGTACTTCCGATTCTTAGTTAAAGTGAACAAGTAATCCTTAATTAAGAAAGATAATTACAATAACAACAATTTCTTTTAAGAAGAAAGCAAGGGAATAAGTGAGTAGTATATGGGTTAATCAAAATAGGGAGAAAGAAATCAAATTGAGTCTGGCCCGCAGGACCAAAACCAGAGAGGGAAGAACGCTTCTTCTCAATGTAACTAATCTCCTAGGGAAATCCTACCGTGGAAATTAATCGCTTTGAGGGAAACAGACCTGAATCGTTGGTGCCCAAAGGAAACCTTTTGCTTTTGGCAGAGAGCAGGATTTTTAGAGGGAGAGAGGGAATCAACCTATTGGTGCATGCTTGCTGATCTAACTTTCTATCTATTTAATTTTTCTCTTATCTTTTTCTTTCTTTCCTTCACACTCATTTCGTTCTATTTCCTGGTATTTCTTTTCAAATTCCTATTCCCCTGGTTATGGTTTTCGTTCTTGTTGTCATTGTTCTCATCGTTGTTCCTGTGCATGGCAAGGATCTCTTTTTATAGTGCCTGTCGTGACCGGATTTTACTGTTTTAGCCCTAAACCACCTTTGTCTGGTCTGGGTGTACTTGCCGACCACCATTGGTCCATCTGCGTGCCACTCCCCATCACCAAACAAAGAAGAGTATTTTGTTTGTTTGTCTATTGTGGCACCCTTTCCTGCTACAATCCGAGTTCTTTCTCTCTCCCTATCCCTCACAGCATGCACCTAGTGGTTCCAACTTAGCTTGCTTCTTTTGGGTGGTATGTCATCCCAGCAGGACACTTCCCCCAAAAGAGCCTGAGCAAGAACCTCAAAATAGGTTTTTCCCATCTCCCTACCACTAAACCATGCCCTCTTACCTCTGACCCACGACCTCACCGTGTCCTGTATTGGCTGGGTACAGGCTAGTGGTGTCTGGGCCTTGCGTGTGCCTCCCTTCCATGTGTGTCCAAAATCTGCCTGCTGCTCAGCGTTTACCGTGGTTGGCCTGCTCAGTCTGCCGTTCGTCCTTGACTGTTTCCCAGTTTCCCTTTCTTTTATGACTTGCTCCGCTCAGGGCTCAACCTTGTTTGATAGTGGGCTTCCCCTTTTTCTCCGGCCCACTCTTTTTTGCTACCATCTCCTGCCATACCACTTTGTTATTCCTGCTGCAAAGCTATTTTCCTCAATCCTGCTGGGCCTCTTTGGGCCTGCCGTTTATTCTTTCCCCAGTGGCTCAGTATGGCCATTGGTCTTTCTCATTACATTACTTTACAGGATCTTGTGTCCCATTTTTTTTTTCTCTTGGGCATCCTTGGCCCATTTGCTTTCCTTGGGCTTCCTTAGCTCTTTTCCTAACTCTGCATTCCCATGGGCTTTTACAAACTCCATTGGGTTTCCCCGACCCATTTATTGTATTCTCATCCTTGGGGCTCATGAGCTTGCCATTAACCCCTTACTTTCTTTGCTTGCATTACTCTGGGCCTGCCGTGGCCCATTTTCACTTTTCTACATCACATACTGCCCATAGTTTTCTATTTCTCTCTTTTCTGGCTGCTTTGAGCCCATTTGCTTATCTTATAGGCCTGTGATCCATTATTCCTGCCGCTTGGGCTTAATGGGTTTTCTATTCATTTACCAACTCTTTTCTGTCCACATTGTTGGGCTTTTCCTTTCTATTGGGGCTTCCAAAATGGCCATCAACCTTCCATGTTCCTCCCAATCTACGATTCAAACATCCGCGTCACCGTTCTTTGATATGTGGATCCTGCATTTTTTAGGCCAAAGGGCATCACCCGATAATGTTAGTTCCTATTGGGAGCACGAAAGGCAATTTTCTGGTCGGACAATGATAGAGGTATCTGATGGTAACCCTAAAAGGCATCCAGGAAACTCATCCGAGGATGTCCCATCGTGGCGTCCACCAGCTGGTCAATTATAGGGATGGTGAAGGGGTCTTTTGGGCAGACTTTGTTCAAGTCAGTAAAGTCCACGCACACTTGCCATTTCCCATTTTTCTTTTTTACCACTACTGTGTTGGCCAGCCACTCAGGGTAGAAAATCTCCATAATGGCCCCATCCTGCTTCAATTTGTTTACCTCTGCTCTGACTACCTTGGTGTGATCTTTGGATGATCGCCGAGGAAGCTATTTATGCAGCACTGCCTCGGGATTTACGTTTAGCTGGTGACATGCCAATCCGGATCAATTCCTAGAACGTCGTAAGCATCCCATGCAAAAACATCAATGTTTGCCCTTAGGAACTCCACCAACTCTGCCTTTTCTAAGGGTGGCAACTGAGAACCCACTTGGAAAAATTGATCCCGATCCAGCCCTATTATCACGTTTTCTAGCTCCTCTGATAATTCTCCTGATGTATCGGTCTGCTGCCCCCTGTAGGCCCCTTTAGTTGCTATGAGATTGGATCTTCAGTCACCACGGCAATACCTGGAGGCTGCTGCGTTATTGCTGACAGTAGGCACTTCCTAGCCATGGCTTGATCACCCACCAACTCTCCCACTCTTCCCTGAGTAGGGTACTTGACCTTCAGATGTAACGTTAAGGGCATGGCACCCATGACGTGAAGCCAAGGTCTAGCAAGGATAGTTGTGTAAGGGGAGAACGCTTCTACTACTATGAAGTTAACCGGGACCTCCATATCACTAACCTATACAGGCAGTCTTATCATTCCTTGGGGGACCACCATTCCGCCATCAAAACCCATTAGCGGTGAATCATACCTGTCCAGGTCCTCGGGCCTCAAGTTTAGCTCTCGGTACAAATCTGGGTACATAATCTCTGCTCCACTTCCCTAGTCAACCAGCACTCTCTTCACATCATAGCCCCCGATCCTGATAGTAACCACTAGAGCGTCATCATGCGGTTGGAGAGTTCCCTGCTTATCCTCCTTGGAAAAACCTAAGGAAGGGGTGACCATCACCTATGCTCTTTTGGGAGCCTAATTATCGGCCTCCATGTCACAACCCATACCTACTGACATAACCCTAGTGCCTGAGATCCTATTGTTCCCTGGCTTGGCAAGGGTTACATTGATGGTGCCCCGTGCTGGTGGAGGGGAGCTACCCTTATGAAATTCAGCTCCCGAGTGGCTGAACTGCCCTGTAGGCTGATGTAGAAACCAGTTGTGCTTCCTTGCCTCGCTAACTGGTTCAAGTGATCTCGCAGGGTTCTGCAATCCTCCGTAGTATGTCCTCAGTCTTGATGGTAATGGCAATAAAGGCTTTGGTTTCTTTTGGACGAGTCTCCGCCTATCTTATTAGGCCATTTGAAATAAGGCACATTCTTAATTTTCTCCAATATGTGATATACTGGCTCTTTAAACAATGAGTTGACCAATTGAGCTCCCGTGGATGGCACTTGATTAGGGAACTCCCCTCGGGGGTGATTGCCCCGGTATCCTCCTCTCCGAGGATTTCTCCTTTCGGGGAACATTTTAGCCTTGCCATTTCCTTGTATCAGGTACTCCTCCACCCGCTTATACTTATCTATGCGATCCATTAGTTGGCGCATGTTCAAGGTGGACTTCATCGTCAACAACTTCCTTAGCTCGTGCTCGATAGGTAGCCCGACCTTGAAGGTCCTCACGGCCACGTCCTCAAAGTTTCCATCAATCTCATTATAGGTTTCCCAATATTTGTCCGAGTAAGTTTTAAGGGTTTCTCCCTCCCTCATCACCATAGACAACAAAGAATCTACAGGTTTGGGGACCCTACTACAAGTTATGAATCTAGCCTGAAAGCTCTCATCAGCTCCCCAAAAGATCCCACCGATCCTTCCTCTAAGGCGTCAAACTAACGCATAGCCACTAGTCCAAGATTGGAGGGGAACACTTTGCACATTAGGGCCTCATTGTTGGCATGAACTACCATCTTTTGATTAAAGTGGCTGACATGCTCCACGGGATCAGTCCTATCATTGTAAATGGCAAATGTCGGCTGAGAAAATCGATGAGGGAGCCTGGCCTTGTTAATCCTTCTGACAAAGGGTGATTTAGAGATCTGTTGTAGGGCCTTACTCATTGCATCATTCCCCAGGCCATGGAAGCCCTTTCCTATGGTCATGGCTGCTCTTCTCCCACTTATCCTCGCACGAAGAAGCTGAATAAGACTCACTAGATGGAGTACCCGACCTGCGGTAGTAAGAACTGTCCCTACTTCCTCTAGAACCATCACTTGGTGGGGGAGAGGGGCTTCTCCTTTTACACTCCCTGCACCTTAACTTGCTGCGCAGGCGATCTATTTCCTGCTGCAATTTCCACGTCTCCAGATCATAAGAGGCACGACTCCTAGACTTTGAATGACTCTGCTCAGTATGCTCAGTGTGATAAGACTCCACCACAACGCTTGGGGTATGTTGTCTATCTCTCCTACGCTCCATGTTAACAAACTGGTTCTCCCTCAAGAAGCCAACTGACTCCTCCCTATCTTGGCCTACATTAGCCATAAGTACTCAGGACGGATCCACCGCAACTTGTTATTCCCACAGACGATGCCAATTGTAAGGACCAAAAAATCTAACAGCCCAAGCCCACTTAGAACAGTGAGTTACACCGTTAAACTTTGGCCCAAATCAATAGAATTTGTAAGAGGGAAACGAACAACAAGAGGGGACTTTGCCCGAGGATCAAAATAGAGAAGACAAAGTTAATATTATAAAATAAAGGGATAAATCTCCCTCTACAAACTCACCCGAGGAGGCTAAGTTTGCACAAATAGTTACACTATTCACCCCTCTTTCTCTCTATCTCTTCTTCTCCTTTATGCTTATCCTTTTTTTATACCTGTGTTTCGATCCTCTTCTCAATGTTTCTTCTTTTTCTTATATACTCCTACCTCTATCATATCTTAACCATCCATTCTCACCTAACCTCTCTCCTTTCATGACACTTGTTGCTTTTAAAATCTAAAGAAGATGGTGGAAGGAATCTTCTTGGCTGTGACTTATATTGTTCAGGTCACTTCCTCATCAATGCGGCTGATAAAGCTGTTGCCTACCATTTAATGCAGATGCAACAGGCTACAACAGACCAAAAGCTTCCCTAATGTCTACTGACTTCCTTTCATGACACTTGTTGTCTTTCCTTGATTTTCTTACAATTTCCTCTATTGTGTCCTACAAAAATTTGCACTTTTATTAAATGGCATTTGAAAAAATGGAAGAATATATGCTTGTTGCTTAAAATTTAGAGTGCTTTCATTGTACTATACTGACTTTCATGGTATCATACAAAATTTTAAATCATATAGCAAGCAAGGTGAAGTGTGTATGCTTCAATTTCAATGAACAGTATATAAAGCATACTGGAAATACCATGTAAAGAGTAGTTATGAATCCTATGGTACTTAGGTGTGATATAAATAATAGAAATAGACTTCAACTTTATTATTACCTGATGTCCTTCAACTTTATGTGAGATCTCCGTCTCCAAAATCTTCGAGACGGTGTAATTTTCTCTTCCATATTTCAAATTATATTCATTAAGATGCAGTTGGAAGAAATATTCATTGTTGATGATGATATCTACAAAACAAATAGATGGTCATTCATTGCAATAGTCACTTCAACTATTGTGAAAACTTACAAAGGTAATGATTGACTGGACCATTTATCAAGTACTTAACGTTTATGTATCAATAATCCTTATAAATTTTTACAACTTTTTTGTAGGTGACTATCAACTATCATCCACTTTTGCAACAAAGTTGTATGTCAATCTAGACATTCCAGAAGTTGCAGAAATTAAAGTCAAGTAACTATTGTTACTCTTTTTTTTTTTTTTTTTGGTGGCTACTTGCGATGCTTCTTAAATGATAGATAGTGTAAAATTGTGTATATGTCTTGAAGATGATACTTATAAATTGTATCTATCATTTTTGTTTCTTTTTACAATTTGTACAATTATGATAAAAAATTGAATATTCAACAAACAAATATAAAATAATGTTAATGTTAATGCATAGATTGAACACCACAATGGTCATGATTTGCATTAACTAAAAAAAAAAAACCCCACCACGTAAATAGAATAAATTGTTCTTGCAGATGCAAAATGCTTTCATCAATAAAACCCAATGTATTATATACATTAATCTAAGGTGACAACTTCAAGTAAATAAACAGGACTTTGCAAAAAATACTTTTTTATTTCTTAAATCTATGTGTTGATGCTAAGTTGCTTACAATTTTGATTAAAATGCTAATTAGTTCTTTTATTTATTTCCTTAAAATTCCCATGACCTATACGCATATTTTGGAGATCTTAATTTGTATTTTTATTTGACCTATACGCAAAGTTCATTAATGTGCAATAATTGATACAATTGTTTAGTTTCCTTACAATGAGAGACTAATTTGCCCACCAAGAAAAGGCTAAAAAGAAAAGAAAAAAAAAAAAAAAAAAAAGAGATTGACAAAGGAAAAAGAAAAAAAAAACAGTATTTTCTGAAGAAAGTAATGCTGAAAACTAAAGCAACATTAAAGACAATGGAAAAACTATTTGCAAAGACAATGACAATCTTTGTATTTTTACTGGCTCAAAGCCAAACTCCAAATTCAATTTTATATACAACGTCATATTAAATTGTAAATCAGCCTCACTACACAAATCCACTTTTTCCTCTAATGTATCTTGTTGATCATACACTATTCAATAAACACTATTGCCACATTTATCTATGTTCTAGGCATTCAATTTACACAGAAGACTTATAGCAACCACAATAGCTATCACTGTTGCTCAATGCTATGACAATCTTTTGACTCAAGAATTCTCCTTCCAGAATCTCATCTCTTTTCTTTATACCTGCACATTAATAGTGAGAAAATTTTGATGTTCCCAAAATCAAAGCTAATCACTACAAAAAAACGGGGCTATCCCAGCGTTTTCAAAACCGCTGGGATAGCCCTAGAAAGCGCTGGGATAGGGTCAAAATTCCTATCCCGGCGTTTTTTTTCCCGGTGCTTCAAAGCGTTGGTTTTTGAATGTGGGGATAGGGTCGCCGGACCTGTACCAGTGCTTTTCTAAAGCGCTAGGACAGGTCCCGGCGCTTTCAGACCTTGTTCCGGCGTTTTTACTTGTGTCGGGACAGCCTTTATGAAAATGTGAATATAACCTATACCAGCACTTTTGAAAGCGCTGGTATAGGTCTTGAATGAACAAAATTTAAAAGGCCTATACCAGCACTTTTGAAAGCATTGGTATAGGTCTTCAAAAAACGCTGGTATAGGGCATAACATCCTTGCCTACACCCATACCCTATTCCAGCGGTTTTCAAAACGCTGCAATAGAGTTTTTTTTTTTTTTTTTTTTAATTTAATTTTATAGCACTTGAAATGTGCCTACAATATATATTTTCCAATACATATTTTATAGCACCTATAATGAACCACAATTCCTATTTTCCAATAGCAAAAAGAATACCACATTAAACCAACAAACTAAATATATTTACTTATAATTATTTACAATAGCAAATACAATACCACAATACCAACAAACTATTTACAGTAAAATGCCATCTTAACTTATTGAAAAGATCTCTTACAAGAAAAAAATTGCATTTCCTCCCAGACATGATAACTACAACCATAGGCAAGAATATAATCATCCTATGCCAAGGTGCTTTTAACTTGACATTTGCCATCAACAAAAAATATCAACAACTTCCATTCACTTAAACCATAATCAAATTCAAGCCAGTCAACCAGCATACCATCCGTAATTTAACAAAACAAAAGCTTAAATCAAGAAATCAACAAAACAAAACCTCACTCTCTTCAATAGAAAATTCTTTGCTTTAAGGCAATTTGAATTTTAAGGAATGGGGGAAAAGGAAAGACAAAAACCAGTCCATACATTACAGATTCTGTAAGTGATCCCACTTTCTTGGTTTTGAATGAGCCTACGACTATCATATCTCTATCCTATGCCCTTACATATACATGCTTCTCTTCAGGTAAATCAATTGGATCAATATAGAATTTAGAAGAACAATCAATGCATTAGTAATCATAGACATTTGCAGGAAAGGGGCCATTTATCAATTTAATGACTAAATTTTTTATAAGTAAAAATTTCATTAAATATAAAAAGTGACTGGCACTAAGGATGTGAATGACCAACTTCTCTAGTTAATAGTTTGGTATAAGAAAAATAATGAATGTTAATAAGTCTGATTCTAGTCAATGTTAAAAATCCAAGTTGTACATATGGAAATTGCAAAATTCTAATCAACGAAATACAGACAATATTTTTTCCAAGCGTTGACAAGCTTGGAATGATTCATCAGAAGCAATTTTTTTTATTGGTAAGGGACAAACCTTCCTAAAGTTAAAATTTTAGTGCACTCCATTAAAGTTTAAACTATCCCAATGAACTCCTTCCAAACTCCGTACCTTATCATTTGAAATCACATAAAAACAATTTCCACAATCAATGAATTTTGAACCCATGAGTTCATCCTCCACCCATAAATATGAGAGGAGGAAGTGCCATTTGAACCAAGGTTCATTGGCAAAGGAATTTTATTCTCTCTTTTTTTATCAGTAAAAAAAGAAATTCATTCTTGTTTCAAACTTCTTGAGTCAGTCCACAATTCTTTAGATAGGACAATATGTAACTTCTGGTGGGGACATGGAAATGATAAGCAAAATCCCCATCTCATAAGTTGGGAAACTCTTTGCAAACCTAAGTTAAGCAAAGGCTTGGTTCTTAGGAAAACAGCTTGGATGAATAAGGTAATGTTAGACAAACAGTTATGGAGACTTTCAAACCAACCTTCCTCAATCCTAGCTAGAACCTTGAAGGCCAAATACATTCCTAAGGGTACTCTCCTAGATTGGAAGTGTAAACCACAAGACTCTTGGTACTAAAAAAAGCCTATACTCTTGCAAGAATTCACCTTTGACACAGGCCTAGTGGAGAGTGGATTAGTGTAGGGGGATAGACACCTTTGGTGATTGCTACTTTCTAGGGGTCAGTGATGTATTGGGCCAAACCTTAATGTATTTTGTAGACTATACTGAACCACAACTTCCATCCTCAAGGATGTACTATTTAACGAATTAAGTCAATACAGGAATTTAACAAATATACATATTTAACAGCAAGGATGTACACCTCTATTTTAAATAAGATACTATGAATATCCCTGATTAGTGTCTAAATAATATGATCAGCAAGGTAGTATACTATTTAAAGAATGAAGTCCATACAGAGTCGAGGAGCAGCACAACGCAGCTTCATGAAAGGTACATCACTCAAACGTGCCCATGAGCAATCCACAACTGCTAATCCTTTCCTCTTCATTAAGCTATGATCTTCTCCAGAGACGCATTATGTACCAATTGGACTGGATATCAAAATACAAAATACAAAAAAAATAAAATAAAATAAAATAATTTTGAATACAGGAATTTAAATGTTTAATATACAAATATAAAATATTAATTTATAGTATATTGATTAGATTTCAACCTATGAACTACCCCACCCACCCATCCCTTTGCCACCTAAGCCATAAGGAATGCAGCAACATCCAATTTCATTTAAAAGGTATCATCTTTTTCTTTTTCTTTCTTTGATAGGAAATTTAAGAGGTATCATCTACTTAACACAAGTAATAGGTTGCCTACAGTATTAAGAAGTAGCATTTGAGCTAAAACTCATTGACAACATCACAGATTTCCATATTAACATAACAAAGATAAAATTTGAATTCATTCATTAAAATGATTTAACACCAGACAAATTTTTTGATAAGTAACACCACAGAAAAATTAAGGAAAAGCAAAGTAATCCGTAAGTACCTTAAAACAAACTAAAACCCAAAATCATAATTATAAGCTTAAAAAAAAAGGCAAAATTTAAATAAACTAAAACCCAAAATCATAATTCATAAACCCTTCAAAAACCAAAATTTTCAGCAAAGCTATAATTTTTCTATCACTTTCATTCAATTTCTCAGCCACCAAACAAAAGGGTCAAAAAGAAAATCAAAATAAAACATACATATAAATTATATTATCATACCCTTCTGCCAATGTTGCCATTAACAAATCCATTTCTGTTGTTGCTTTGCACAAACCAGCGAAGGAGGCACAAACTCTTCAGCCATAGGGTTCAACTTAGAGAAGAGTTCTTGTAACTCTTTCATATCCCGATTGTAGCCCCTAGACATTAAACCCATCAAGTTCATATATAAAGAAATTTCAACCTATGAAACAAAAAAATTATCAAGAACAAAAAAATAGCGTCAAACAAACCCTAAAATCAAATAGAAATATGCAAATCTTACACAAAACCAAAGCAATCAAACAATTAAAAAAATTGTCAATTTTCAAACAAAAGAAAAACCACAAAAAAACCCTAAAATCATGCAAAATTTTCCGATCGAGAATCAGATAAATCAAAGAGCAAAGACGAGAATAGAAGCTTACCTTGATGAAGAGAAGAAACGAATTCAAAAAGCTGAGAGAAAGAGAAAATCAGAAAAACCTAATAGCTTTGAGAATGGAAGAGCGGCGGTGGCGGAGGAGTGGAGGGACTGTGCAATGGAGGCCATGTGAGAGAGCAAGAGGTTGAGGGTGAGAGAAGAAAAGAAGAAAGGTGAGGCGGCTGAAGTATCTAATGTAGAGATTAGGGTTTTTTTCTTTTTAAGTTAGTGTATAAAACGACGAAGTTTTGTGTTATAAGGAGAGTAAAAATTAAAATGCATTTGGTGGAGTTCGAACCTGGGCAAAATACCATTACGTGAGTGTCTTACCACCAAATTAGTGTAATTCTATATAAATGTTTTATACATAAATATTTTATAAATAGTAATATTTAATATTTTATAAATCAACATGGTTTTGCATTATAAGGAGAGTAAAAATTAAAAATGTTTTTAGTGAGGTTCGAACCTGAGTAAAATATTATCACATGCGTGTCTTACCACTAAACTAGTGTAATTGTATATAAATAAAAAATATTATGCCTGTGCGATGCACGGTTTAATTAAGAATCATATGTAAATTAATGAAAAAAAAATATATTTTAAATGAAAAAATTTGATAATAAAAATAAAGTAATCTTTTGCTCCATTTTTTTAAAACAAAGTAACATTTTACTTTAAACAAAATTTCAACCACAGTAAACTTCAACCAAAAAAAAAAAAAAGTTGATAAGAAGTTGTTTCTGTTTAAAACAATAATTTTAAGATGTGAAAAAATTGATATAAGCAAAAAAAGAAAAAATCAAAATTAAAATCCAATACCTTAAATATCAAGTTGTTAACGTTAATTAAAAATTTATATTTTCTATTATACCATAAAAATCGTGTTGTTAATTAAGGTTATTAGCTTTTTTTATCCAAAAATTTGATATTTATCCAAAACAATTAAATTAAAAAATATATATATTTGGAAAAAAAGTAGATAAAAAATTTATTATCAATTCCTCCCCATGTTTATATCCTCCTAATGAAAGTTGTGATGAAGTTGATATAAGCGAAAAAGGAAGGAATTTATTTAAAATAAATTTCCATAAAAATCAAGTTGTTAACGTTAATTACAATTTTTTTTTCCTATTATACCAAGAAAATCATGTTGTTATTAGCTTTTTTTAATCCAAAAATTTGATTTTTATCCAAAAAAATAAATTAAAACAAAATATATTTGAAAAAAAAAAGTAGATAACAAATTTATTAGCAATTCCTCCTCGTGTGTATATCCTCCCAATGAAAGTCATTTTTTATTTTTATTTTATATAAATGTTTTCTTTTCACGTGCAATGCAATAACTAAAAATTAGAAAGTTTCTACTATTTTTATAATACACTATACGTATATAAAAAAAAAGGATTAGATGGATTATGTAGGAACCTAGACCCAAGTTTGCGTGTTGGGCCTTAAGCCTAGTCCGAGGAGGTCGGCCCATCCGAGGAAGGCAGATACTCATAAAAAGACCCAGCCCAGAGCCAAGTAGGGAAGTGAGGAAGTATATGGTGGTCCGAGGAGGAATGACCCCTCGGCCATGGTTGAAGCAGCCTGGACGCGTACTCCCTTGAAAGAAGGGACCTCTACAAAAGCACTGATGTCAAGAGTATGCCACATGAACCCACGAGAAGAGAGGAGACACAAAAACGTCTAAAGGGAAGGCTGTCACCTCCGCATTAAATGCATTATAGCTGTTTTTTTAGCCGCATTTATGTGAAGCAGACATCTGAACGGTGTTTCCTTGGCCACTGCAACTCACAAAAGGCTAGAAAGGGTGTCTGATGGGACAGGCACTCAAGTGGAAGTTCGGATGAGCAACAGGTGTAAGGCCAGGATCATCGGAAGGGACCTATATAATGAGAAAGACCCCCCATAGGCTGGGGGCGGAGAAAAAAGAGAGAAAAGGATCATTGTACTGAAAAGAATAACACTTGTAACTCATTTCTTCAGTTTATAAGAACGAGAAACCCCCTCGAACAACACGTAAATTAAACCTTGTATCCATTCTTCTTGCATGGACGTCTGATAAACTCAACTTAGCCATTATAATGCTCACTAGGTCCCAACTCTTCAACCCATTCTCTACAAATTCATTGTGTTGGACTCACCAACCCACAGTCCTGCATTAGTTGGGCTTGGGCCATTAAAATCGAGTCCTTGCAAATTAGATGAAGAATTTGGATTGTAAACAAATTAAGATTTTTATCAACTTAGAAATTATAGGAGAAGAAATTATATATATATATATATATTTTAAATAAAATCTAAGTGATTTATATAAAAAATTTCACGTACAATGCACGTGAAATATTAGATTTATCAATTTACAAATCATATCAAAATATAAATCATATTAATTTACTAAAAATCATGTACGATAATTATATATTAATATACTTATTAATATAATTAATATACAATAAATAAATCATAATATATATATACTTATTAATATAAAAATTAAAGTTAATAAAAAATAGTTCATTATCTATTGTATTTTTTATTAATATATATTAATTTTTACAAATTAATAAATAAATTATATTAATATTTGAGGTCACATGCACGTCAAATATGATTTATATTTTTTGATATAAATCATATCTTTATTACATTTTTATGAAAAATGTAATGAAGATATGATTTATATCTAAGACTCTATAATGTAAGTTAGAAATTATATATCTTATTTATAGACAATCAAACTAACATTAAAAAAAAAAAAAAAAAATCAATTGACCCTATCCCAGCGCTTCAAAAAGCGCTGGGACAGGTCATTCTCCATTCCCTTATGAGACAGAGCTGTCCCAGCGCTTCTAAAAGCGTTGGGATAAGTCATTATCTATAAGAGAATGGAGGGACCTATCCCAGCGCTTTTAAAAGCGCTGGGATAGGTCATTCTCCATAAGAGATTGGAGGGACCTGTCCCAGCGCTTTTAAAAGTGCTGGGACAGGTCATTCTCATTCCCTTATGGAGAAAGAGCTGTCCCAGCGCTTTTAAAAGCGCCGGGATAGGTCTTTCCCATAAGGAAATTAGTAACCCTATCCCAGCGCTTTTGAGCTTCCTATACCAGCGTTTTTGGAAAATGCCGCTATAGGCCTCCTATTGCAACGCTTTGTAAAGCGCCGGTTTTAAGGCGCCGTAATAGGATTTCCTGTACCAGCGTTTTCAAAAAGCGCTGGTATAGGCTTATCTATTATGGCGGTTTGTAAAAACGCCGGGAAAAAAAACGCTGGGACAGGTCGATTTTTTTGTAGTGAATCTACAAAAATTTGTAAAACCCAATCAAACACATTTGATTTAAGCATATCTTCTAAAACTTTGAATGGAATTAAGAAAAAAAGGGGAAAAAACCAAAGTTCATAGTATTGAGACACTAAAGAAAATAATAATCTGCCATTATAAAAAAAAAAGGGAGGAAAAACAAAGTTCATAGTATTGAGATACTGAAGAAAGTAATAATCTGCCATTAAAAAAAAAATGAACTAACTTCATAAGAAATGGAATTGGTTTATTTTGCTAGTCTAAATTTGATTACTTAATAATTTATACTATTCTCAAAATTTGACATATATAAATGAATGCTTAAGAAATGATAATCATCATTAATGGGCTCAAAATTTCTTTTTTAGATAGTGTATAGAATATTTAATTCATATGAATAGAAACTGTTGCAGACTTTAAGGAGTTGGGGGCTATGGTAGAGATGAAGAAGTTTGTAACATTAAACATTAAAGTTCCAAAAAAAAGAAAAAGAAATATATATATATATATATATATATATATATATATTAAAATGAGATTATTTCCTCATATATATAATAGAAAATTAACTATCTAATTTATTACGCATATGCAAAACACCTTTTTTTCTTTTTGACTTAAAATTTATACTAAGGCGACCAATATTTGTTCACTTAAGGTGTATAGCACTGAGCAAATAGACTTGTAAAGTCTATATTCCACTTTAAAAGTTATTATGTGATCATTTAAATCCCACAGGGAGGAAAAAAAAATTATATCTTTTAGATGCAAACCCTTGGCTTAAGCCTTTAGATATATTTGAAATTATGCTTCTTGCAAGTTCAAGCAAAGCTAAAACACCAACATAGAAAACATAAATAGTCATAAATTTCATGGGTCAAATAATTTAGTTAAAAATTACAACACAACCATTGATTTAAGGAAAAGAAATTTTGAAATATGGATCTATAATATTGCTGACAAAAAAATAAAATAAAGTTTTTCTAGTCCTAACTACCAAAGTTTTGAACCATAAATTAACATTCCATAAAGTACATCACTTTCCTCTACCTAGAGGATAACAACTTGTGTCATAAACATGTACAAAAGAAGGAAAATACATAAAAATGTTTATATCTCATGGAGAGAGAGAGAAAACAATTAAACCTTCCTTAAGCAAATTTTGTTGCTATTTGGCTTGAGGTATCTCTAAAATTAACCTTTCTTGTAACTTTATAAAATCCTAAAATAGAAATTTAGAAAACTTTAGTAGCTATACTTATCATGAATCAAATATTGTCAAAAGCATAAATGGATAACAAATCAATTCCAGTTTATCAAATTGTTTAAAGCTATGGGCAATAAGTTGCAGCCCTATAATAGATAAGATTTTGGTGAGAATCAATTCATGGACATCCAATGTTTTGTCATTTGTTGTTTGGTATTCACATATATTGGACCAGCATGTTTGTTCTACCTTAAAAAATCATCAAGCAGAGAGAGAGCTGGTTCAACTGGTTTTTATGAAAAGGCATTGATTCCTCGGCTTTTGGTGCTAAGAATTTTTGGGAAGTATCTAATTAGATTAATCAATAATTTTACCAAGGTCAAAACAGATTATGCCCATCTGCCTTTACTGGGTGCTAGAGCCAATCATTATTTTTATCATCAACCGTGATAGGGCAGCACACCAACAACAATGCATATATAGTAATATAGACATTAAAAATTCCTTTAAGCTAAGTATTGAATTGATGTCAAGATGGCCAACAAATACCAACTGAAGGACTTATAGAGCTATTTTATTCTAAAACCACAACGGCTAACCTTGAGGTAAAAAATCCTTTAATATAAGTATTCAAGATGGCCTAAAATACCAACTAAAGGTCTCATAGAGTCACTTTATTTCAAAAACCACAACTGCTAACCTTAAGATCAACATTGACAACATATACTGAAAGAGACAATATAAGGAATGATCCTTATATCCTCACTTTTGCTTTATTCTTCCAACCTAAGTTGTGTATCTGTATAATTGAGTTTGTGCACAAACTTTGATAAATCATTGGGTTTGGAACTCTGCACTGGCTGTCATTCTGTTTGATATATATATACATAAAATTTTGATATTGTTAATTTTCGTAGATGTTTCTTTACTTTTTTTATTTATTTAACATTTGCTAACTATTCCGTGCCTTGCACGGGTTAGCAATGCAATGTAGTTTTTCACTTGAATTTATACTCCATAACAGAATATAATAATGAAAGAAATTTGATAGGTTTTCGACCCCTTAAAACAACCAGATTAACCTAGTTAATTAGCCAAGTGATTAACTTAGTCAAATTATGCAATTCTAGGTTATCACAAACATACAATCATATCAATAATATAAAGCAGCGGAATCATAAAGAACACAATGATATGATCACCCAGGAAACCACACGGTAAAAACTTGGGGAGGATTTGACCCACCTATCCTCAAGGCAAACTTGAATCCACTATGAAAGAATCGAAGTTCATACAAAAGGACTTACAAGCTCCCCGCTTGACTTCCTAATGCTACCCACCAGTAGAACTTATTGACACGACCACGTGCAAGCTCCGAATCCACAGACTCCTTCTTTCTTGGATTCTCCAATCAGCTACAAGCACCCACACTTGTTATTCATTAAGCTCCAATGGCAGCAATCGAGTTGATCATCAAGATGTTGAAGTAATCTCTACCTTGAAAACCCTAAGCTTTGTGTAAAGGAAAGCTCCTCTAGATCTCACAAGAGATTTACACAAAACAGAAAAGTATTAGCAACAATACAACAGGAGCAACTCTAAAAACGTGGCTAGGGTTTTGCCTTATATACCTAGAGCAAAAACATAAAACCCTAAAGGTTTAATGAGTTAGGGCTGAGTTGGAAAATTCTGCAGAAAACGCAATCTGGCCGACTTTCGATCGATCGAGTCTATCCTTCGATCAATCGAGCCAGGCCGAAATGCACCAATGCATCTGCAGCCTCTCGATTCCAACTTTACAATAATTAAAGAACTTTGAGCAAGCCTAAACAAGACTAAACATATTGTTTTGATCATGGTTTGCCAATATTACACATTAGAGTTCTAAATACATAAAATCCTAAATCTTTAGAACCTAACAAACTCCCCTTTTGGCAATCCGTGACAAAACACAAATTAAAAGTTCAAAGTTTACAAGTAAAAAGCCCTTTACAAAAGTAATGCTCATAAACTCAAATTCAATCCTAACTACTATCCATCAGTTGCAAGTGTAGACAGCAGCTCAATTGAATCAACCTGTATATTCCTGAAACACTCAACAAACGCATAAACGCATGTGTGACAGAAAAGAGTAAAACAACAGGTATAACATTCTTGTAAGATTCCCACAACACATAATAAAGACATATATCAATTAACAACTCATAAATATAAATCAATAAGCAGTGAATCACAAAGCAACAAGAATCAAGTATATATCATGTATAACAAAAACAATGTTACTCCCCCTAACATGAATAGCCCCAAAAATGATATACAAAGTGAAGCACCTAGATACAATCTAAAAACTCCATAAGCTCCCTAAAACAACAAAATATACTCCCCCTAACAACAAAAACCCCTCTACAAGTCAAAACTCTACTCTCCCTTTTTGTGACGGAATGCCAAAGGGCGATCACAAGCCATCATCAAAAGGAGGTGGTGAGGATGAATGAAGATGTGCCAAGTCGGCTCGCAGAGCACGAATCTCATTAAGTAAGTCCACCAAAATCTGACCATGAGCCGCCTGAACGGTCATGACAGTCTCCAAGGTACGACGAACATCAAAGTCGTCCGAAGGAGGTGGAGGAACATCAGCAGCAGCAGCAGCATCACCAACAGGATCAGGAACATCCTCACCAGCAGGACCTGTAGAAGAAAAATGAGGAGGTGCGCTACTAGAAGGCTCAGACCTAGGGTGTTTAGAAACTTACATGATAGCAAGCTTATGTTCTAGGAGATGTGAGAGTTATGTGATGTAACTCTTTAGGTGATAGTCTCTTTTGAATTCTATGTGATGGATTTTGTAGACTTTGTGATTGATTGCTATTCACATATCACCTCACATGTATCTCAAGCTTTTTTTAGTTGCACACACTACACAAGTTACTCTTTGCTAAACTTTGTACATGTTATTGTGTGTGTTTTTGGTCTGACCAACCAAGTTTGAAAATACCTTGAGTTTTATGCAAAACATTTTTTTTTTCTTGAGAATTTAAAGGAAGAAAGGCTAAAATTTTCTTTGGAGAAACTGGGATTAAAACTTGGGTTTTTGAAAAAGCATTCCATCTCATACTCATGTATTTTGTTTCAACAATTTTAATGCTTTGAGGAGTAGTTTTCAAAATTTAGTTTGAGTTTTTCAAAATTGGAATTTTTTTTTTTTCAAAATGCTGTGAGCCGCTGCCTGTTTCGATCGATCCAACTTGTCTTTCGATCGATCGAAATTTTCTTAAAATTCTTTTAGAAATCTCGGATTGATTCGATCGATCGAATGTAATTTTCGATCAATCGAATATCGTGGAAAAGGTTTTTAAAATATCAGACTTTGAATAGTTCATGAAAACTTGAAAATGTGTTGAAAACACAAGAGCAATTTAGACCCCCCAATTAAACTTACGGCTCGATAGATTTTACACTAACTTAAGACTAAGTGCGGAATAGTGTAAAAGCGAGCGGATAAACAAATAAGCTACTCTAATCCATAAACTAAGCAACACAGCAGTATAATGGAATAAACAAGAGTAGGGAAGAAGGATGCAAACACAGAAAACACCGAGACGTGTTCTCGAAGAGGAAACCGAAGAACTCGACGAAAAACCTCTCCGCCGCCCTCCAAACGGAAATCGATTCACTAGACAATCAGTTGGGATACATGGGTTAGCAAGAGACCCTCCAAGCCTAATCTACCCGATGTACCTAAGCCCTCCAAGCTCCTACTCCAACAAGGCTTCTCGGAACCGTGTCTTGTCTAGCACCCCGGATCCCGCAACAAGCTCCATGTTGCATCTGCCATTCCAGGCTTCTTCCAATACTTCCCAGTAGCACCAAAACGTCACACAGCACTCTCAAAGGGTGTGGTAAGTGTTTGGGCTATCAACCTCTCAATGGTGTGGAAATGGAGAGGGAAGAGTTGAGGAGATACCACAAGCAATTGTATTGAGAAAGGTGGGGATGACAATCTCTAATTCACAATGTGTTTGGCTAGGGTTTTTCTCTCTGAAGCATTCCTCAACATTTGTGGGTAATGAGGGTATAAATAGGATAGGCACAGAAAGTGTGAGTCATTTAGTACAGGCTGGCAGAACGGGTTGCCTCGCGGGTGTCTTGCGGGAAGGCCTTACCCGCGAGATACTCGCGAGACACAGCTGTCTCCACCTGGCCTGACTCTTCGCATTCCAGCATGTGCAAGGCACATGTTTCACTTCGCGGGAAGCTAGGTCGCGACATACCCGCGAGAATCCTTCAGCCTCCAAATGCTTGAGTCTTCACACACTCTCTCTATCACACAACCCTTACAACAAATCCCACAATAAATACAGGGTATAAACGATTGAAAATAATTACAATCAAATTTGGCACGGAATAAAAGCCAACAAAATACATAGTTGTAAATAACAACTTTACAATCTCCCCTTTTGGCTATTCCGTGACAAAACCCTAAAACAGACTCTAGACTTAAATGTGAATTTGGGAACAAAGGCAAAACTCACTCACACTTAATTCTAGATTCTGATAAGCTCTTGAAACATATGAACAAGTATCTCCTGAAAAACAATAACACAATAATATCATTGTATGCAGAAAACTTGAAATGCATATGGAGCAAATATAATGTGATCAAGCAAAATGGAATAAAACAATATACCATGGCAAGATCAAACAAGTAATCACTAAACAGAAGCAATCACTATGCTCATTCACATAAGGAATGAACATCTGGACATGCAAGATGATAAGCTCATTTGAAGAGTATCATTTGCAAATCCAACACTTAACCAATGCAAAATACACGAAGTATTTGCATCTAGGAAAAATCCTACTAGGGCACAAGAGTGTTCATCACTCAACCAATGCATAGAATGTATATGCATCTAGGAACAATCCTACAAGGGCACAAGAGTGATGTACTGAAGTAAAATGTATGACATTAAACATCAAGTACACAAGCATAAAGGCTGCATAAACAGAGTACTGCATATGCATGACACAAACCATAAAAGCCTACAAACATACAATGAAACAAACCCTTAAAGCTTACAAAAGCAACATGGGTACATGCAAGATATACTACAAAGCATAGAGAATATCATAAAAGAACTACTGAAATTATACTGAAATAAAAACAGAGTATCAAAGCTTTAAACCTAAAGCAATAAAACAGTTATAAAAACCAAATCAAAAACTGAGTTAAACCATCTGTAAAACCAATAACCAATGTTACTATGTTTCTAAGCTATGCTCCCCCTAACGCTGTGCAAGCTCTTCTTCAGCTCCCCCTCAAAATTTTCTCCCCCTTTTTGACCGAAATGGCCAAAGGGCTAGAACTGGTCAGAGTCTGAGTCTGATCCATGACTGGAGGACAGGTTCTGAATCTGTGATGATAACTCGATGATCTGTCCTTGAAGGTATGCGAACTGATCTGCTGTGTACTGCACATGGGAGTCAAGCACTGTAGACATCTGATCCATTTTAGCTAGTAACTAATCAAGTTTGCGCAAGCCTTGTGTTGGAGCCGAAGATGATGGCTGTGCAGAAGGCTCTGGAGCCGAGGTGAACCTGTCAATCTCCTCCTCTGTATCTTCACCTTCATCCTGCTGAACCTGTGGTGGTGGTATGGTATGCACACCAGTCTTGGAGCCTCTAATGTGGGCTGTGCTCCTAGTCAGTGTATTAGCACCAATGAGATAGTCCCTCTGAACTATAGTAAGACCACTTGGGAATTTCAGCTTCGTCTTAGGATGAATC
The DNA here is from genome assembly GCA_019022515.1 of Quercus aquifolioides. Classification (NCBI taxonomy): domain Eukaryota; kingdom Viridiplantae; phylum Streptophyta; class Magnoliopsida; order Fagales; family Fagaceae; genus Quercus; species Quercus aquifolioides. The sequence continues at coordinate 11,199,157 of CM032328.1, forward strand.
CCATGATCAGAGAGGGAAAAGGCATTATGGTTCTTGTATTCTGCTTCCTAATGCTCTTTTTCAGAATGTGGAAGATGTGGCTGCAAATATCAATCTCCTTGTGAGTGAAGAGATCATAGAGAAACCTCGTCCTTGGAGTTGATAATGTGGTGAGGTTGGTGACCGGATACAGGTTATGAATCATCACATAACTCAAAGTTCTCATTTCTGGAGAAAACTTGAGTGTATCCATTGATGTTTTCGTTGGAACCCCTCCAAGAACCGTTATCATATCCATGATAGAACCCAATCTTTCATCATACTGAACTGATATTGGCTGAGAGGGATGACGTATCTCCAACAAGTCTTGAATACTATCCCTTGTGATTACGAATTCCTTGTGCCTCACCCAGCAAATGATCCTGTCATCTTCCACATCAGCATTTGAGAAAAATTCTCGAATAATTTCTGAGTACACAGTCCTAACTGGATTCAGCAACTTGGTCCAAGTTCTCTCTTTGAATGCATCCGGAATGCATGTGTGCTCAAGTGCCTCTAACTGAACTACCCGTTCCATGATGATCGTCTTGTCCTTGTAGCAGTCATTATACTTCATATCAGCTTCTACAGACTTGAAATGATCAGAATCAGTACGTGCTCGCTTTGAGGACGATTTCTTCTTAGCTGCATGCTTGGTGGGAGACATTTGCACAATTTCACAAAGCAGAAAAGGAAAAACAAGTGCACAAACATAGACCAGAACACAAAACTTGATTAGATTCAAGTTAGTTCCTAAAACAGAGGTAAATTAACTTAAAATAGAGCATAATCAACTCTACACAGCATGCTTAAATAGACAAACCTATAAAGCATAAACACAATGCATGAAAATAAGTGACTGTGCATGTGTGTGTGTGTGCGTGCATGTGCTGATGTGTGTGTGCGGCATGAGATGCATGAGGGGTGCCTAAGTGTGCCTAGGTGTGTGCCAAGATTGTGCATCATGAGCAAAGTGTATGAAACACACGATCAATGACCAAACTGAGTGAAACACGGTCAGACAAGTGACAACCCATAGATTGAAATCACTTGATTCCAATTTGGCACAAAAATGTCACTCGGACATTTTGTCAAACACCTAACATGCACAAATTTATTCTAAGCATGAACAATGCATGAACATGGGAAAATCTACCCTCAAAACATGATAAAATGCCACACGGGGCTAACATAGATGCACAAACATCAAATGGGACACAGCCCAATCGAAAGATTTGAGAAATATTCACCCAATTTAGAAAACCAACCCAAAATTTTGAAAATCCCCAATTATCAAAACCCTAACAAAAATTCTGCATAATCTAAGCAAAAACTTAAAAAGAATTGTTTATAAAACATACCTTGAAGAAGAAAATGCAGAAAAGATGCTTGGATTGAAGGGGTTTGAATGGAATAGTGATTTGGGTTGAAAAGGGTTCGAGAGAGGTTGAGCGAGGGAAGTTTTTGTGATTTGAAAAACTGTCACATCAGCAATATAAAACTGAAAACACGCGTTTTTTCGCGAGTTAGGGAGTAGCGACACAGTCGCGAGAATGGTCACTGAAGCATAAAACTTTTCGCGAGAAGCACTAGGTCGCGAGACAGTCGCATGACAGTAACGGTAACTTCTGTCTGAATTTGGAAAAATCCAATTTTTAGCCAAACAGCATTTCGCAAGAAGCTGTTGGTTGCGATACAGTCGCGAGACAATCGCGATACCTTCTGTGTGACAGGATGAAAAAATTATTTCCCTCAATCCCTTTTCGCGGGAAGCTCTAAGTCGCGAGCTTCTCGCGAAACAACCCCTGAACCAGTTTTTGAAGAGAAAACACAAAAATGCATTTTGAACAAAAACAAAAATCACGAAAGTATAAAATCACTTTCAAAAACAAATAAAACACTCAAAAATATTTTTGGGTTTGATCAACAAGTTCTTGAGCATATACATCACATTTGAACATATACAATCACACAAATGAGATAGGCATTGATTGAATCAAAGTCTTGTGTGTTTGTGTGTGAGTATCAAATTTGAAATAGTCCTTAGACCAGAGCGAAGCTTCAATGATCAATTCAAACGAGTCATACACAACTGATACGAAATCAAGTGGACAATCTCCATTATAGAAATGAGTATATATGACCTTCCACACTAGTACTCCTCTTAAGGTCTTCAACTTTTGTATTGTGCAGGTATTGTTTCGAGTGTGTGAGAACCGTGTGGCTCACTAGTGATTTTTTCGGCATCATCATTATTTATTTTTAAATTAATTTGTAGAATTTTTAGAATAATTTGTGGAACTTAGTCATAGTTGGTTCAACAAGAAAGTAAACAGGTTGTACTAGTGAACACCTCTTACTTCTATTGGGTTTAGGAAAGTTAGTTGCTATTCCCAACATTGAAGAGGTTTAATGTCCACCTCAATAGGATTTTGATCATATCCTTACAATGCATATGTAATGATATTACAATGTGAAATCACTTTCTTTGCATTTTAGAGACTTGCTGTGCCCATTTGCACAAAATGTGTGGGCTGAAGAGTTTAGAAATGCAGAAATGAGGCCACTGACTTTTTCCTTCTCTTCAGGCAGATGCAGCAGAAGTTTAGCCAGTTGGAGTTGGAGAGATGGGCAACCACGGCATGGGCAATCTGGAACGCAAGAAATAGATTCTACTTGCAGTAGGTCCAAGTCCATCCAAAGGCAATCTTTGAAAGTGCAAGTGGTTTTTTGGAGGAATATCAAAGAATAATGGCCTCACAAGTCTAACGGGCTCTAGTATAAACTTTCTGCGATTGGGGTCTGTTTTTTCCTTTGTATTCCACTCTTTGGGTTTCAGCTTGTGTTGGGGACACCACTTCATGTAGTTGGTGTTTCCCCCCTACGCTAGTTTTCTAATTAGCTTTACTTGTAATTCTTCTTTGTTTTCTAATAAAGCATAAACTTGACTTATTTGATAATGTTTATATTGTGATTGGCTTACATTCCAATCAGTGGCGACTCCATGAAATTTTTTCATAGTGTTCCTCGACAAGCATAAATTACACAATCTAATAAAAAGAAAATTTTATATATTGACAACAACAACAATAAAAAAAACATGCAAATACATAAAATTTACAATTGCCTTCTACAAGTTTTCATATTTTGAAATCGTTGCATGATAGTTTCATTATCAATGCTACAAGCTACATCTTTTTCAATATACACAACCAAGCAATCATTCATCCACTGATCTCCCATTCGATTGCGTAGTTTATTCTTTATATATTTCATTGCTGAAAAACTTCTTTCTACTGTTGTAGTAGCAACTGGAAGGGTCAAAGCTAGCTTCACAAGCAAATAGACTAATGGATAAGTCTCGTGCTTCCTTGTGCTCACTAACTTTTCAGCAAGTTCACTAACTCCTTGAAGCTCTAAAAAGAAGTCATTGCTGCGCATATCAAAAATGTAATTCTGCAGTTGAGAGTCAAGTGCCAAAATATCTGTCCCAAGAAAATCAGAGGGATAGAACTTAGCTAGACGTATCAACTTTTCCTTATCGAAAGCCACAAATGAATTACTTGGATTCAAGCAAGCCATACAAAGTAGCAAATTGGTATTCGCCTTAGAAAAGTGGTTGTTAAGCTCTTGAAGTTGCATATCTATGACTGTGTAGAATAGCTCAACACGATAATGATGTAAATTTGTATTTTGTTGGGTGTTGCATCGCGGCCTCCCACTAACTACAAATATCGCTTCCATGTCCAAGATAGGAATATCATGTGAGGTACAAAATAAAGATACTTCAGCCAATAAAGATGTATGTTCATCATCTTTCATCACTTGCAACCGTTGCTTAGACACTTTAACAAGATCCATAGCATTTACTATATCTTGATTTTTTTTTCAATGCTATTGGCAACTCATTTGTGATCCCTAAAATATTTTTCATCAAGTGTAGAGCAAAGACAAATTCAAAAGATAGAATTGACCTTATAATAGATCGAGCTTCAACTTTTTGGTCGGAGAGGCCATCTTCTTCAATTATCTCAATTACATCAACAACAGCAGAGAACATTAAAATCAAGTTGAGAATAGTCTCATAATATGATCTCCAACGTGTATCACCAGGACGTTTAAGATTTGTTTCTTAATTCAAACCTTGCCCACTTCTACGTACACCATTCTCTAAATCTTCTTTAATTTTGACAAATTGTGTATCTCGAAGAGCATCTCGTCTCTTACAAGAGCCTCCAACAACAGTTACTAAATTACTAACCACATAAAAAAATTCAGCAATGTTAATGTGATTTTTAGCAACAGCAACAAGTGTCAATTGAAGTTGATGAGCAAAACAATGGACATAAAATGCTGACTTGTTCTCTTTCAAAATTAAAGTTTTGAGTCCATTGATATCACCTTGCATATTACTAGCCTCGTCCGAACCTTTCCCACATAAGTTCGATAAACTCAAATTATATTCACAAAGTAAACATTCAACAACATGTTTGAGTGACAAAGCGGTGGTACTTGCTACATGTACAATACCAAGGAACTGCTCTATAATATTCTTTATTTGTTCACATAACGAAGAATGAGGGCTATTTGTTCTTTCACTGAGATATCACGTGACTCATCAACTAATATTGAAAAGAACCCATTGTCAAGATCCTTGATGATGACTTTAGATGTTTCACGTGCAATTGCATTCACAATGTCTTTTTGAATATCAGAGTGGGTAAGCTTGCAATTTTTCCAAGATTTTTTCAACACTTCATTGATAGATTCATTGTGATCCCCCAAAAATTGTAAAAGCTCAAGGAAGTTTCCTCTATCACTTGAACCTTGAGATTCATTGTGACCACAAAAAGCTAACCCTCAGCATAAAAGGAATTTTACGCAATCAACTATTGCATTTAATTGAATCCGATATTCAGTTTTATCTTGTTTTGATTGCTTAAGAAAAACACTTTGAATGTGTTGCTTTTCCTTTAGTAGATCTTCACTCTTCTTGACAGCTTGGTTATGAGCACTATTAACTCCTCCAACATGGGAATCTAACTTTGCAAGTTGATTCCAAAGTTTGAATCCCTTCGTTACAAAAGTCTCACCTCCTCCTTACTTACCAACATCTTGCCCAAATAGGTAGCAATAAAAACAAAATGCCGCATCCTTGTCTATACTATATTTCAACCACTTTCTATTTACATACCATTCCAATCTAAATCGACGGGGCTTTCCAGAAAAATATGATACAGGGTAATCATGAACAGGTGGTTGACAAGGGCCTTTTGTTAAATAATATCTTCTTATTTCATCATGATTATTAGGATGATAAGATGATATCTTTTGTCATAGCCCAGGATCTGAAGGAAGATTTTCTAAGTTAAAGTCAATACAAATTCGTTTAGAAGATGAAGATAAATCTTGCACAGGAGATGAATCTTGGGTACGTGGTTTTCTTATCAAATATTTGTCCATAATTATAGCAAAAGAATAAACAATAAACTATAAGTTTATTTGAAATATTAATAAAATTATTAATTATTATTATTTAGTTGTTTCATTAATTTGTTTTTCTTTTATAAATTATAATTTGTTATATTGTTGTTTCATTAATTATAAAATTATTAATTGTTATTTAGCCTAACATAATTTAATTTATTTGTCTTTTATAATGTATTAGTTAATTTAATTATACAGCTTTAATTATTATTATTTAGCGTAACATTAAACTATATTGCTTTAATTTATTTGTCATTAATTATACTGCTTTAATTTGTTTGTCATTAATTATACTGCTTTAATTTGTTATATTGTTTAGCCCCTTATGCACATTACACTAAAAGAGCCGGATATTACACATTCTATGTGCAGCACAATCTGCTTTAATTATTCTTTATCCAGCCCCAGCCCATCAGCCCATCTACCCCCTTCCACTCAACACTCAATAGACAAGCACATGCCTGATGCCCAATCACAATAACCTGCCAATCAGAAAATTTCACAATCACAATAGACAATACACATTACACTAACACTAAAAGACAATCAATATTTCACCAACACCAACACCAACACCAACACCAACACATTGACCAACACCAACAGATAAGATAAAGCCAAATTCAAAAAGAGTAAAGGCAAAAAAAAAATAGGCAAAAGCAAAATATAAATAAAGGTAATAGCCAATCAGAGAATTCAAAAGAGAGAGAGTGTTACTGAGTTAGAGTATTAAAGAATAAAGAGAGAGAGAGAGGCGTTCATTACTTTCATTTCATTTTTGCATTTCAGTGAGATAAAGAAAGAGATTGAGAGACTAAGAGAGAGTCAGAGAGAAAAAGAGAGAGAAATACCTTGAGGGAGGGAGCACTGAGGTCCGAGCGGCGAGCAGCGAGCAGCGAGCAGCGAGCACGGGAGCAGAGCGATCTGCGATCTGCGATGAGGGCGAGTGGCAACGACGACGAGCGAGTGACGGCGGTGGCGACGACGAGCGAGCTACGACGACGACGAGCGATCTGCGAGTGACGGCAACGTGACCGTGGGTTTAGTTTGCTGGGGTTTGGTTTTGGTTTGCTTTGTATTGGGGGCTTTTTTTTTTTTTTTTGGGATAAACACTAAAACACCTTTGTATTGGAGTTTGTTTTGCTTTTGCTCTGTATGGACTGACTGTATTGGGGTTTGGTTTTCTGATTTCTCTGCCAGAGACGTGACCGTGGCGTGGGTTTGATTTTTGATTCTCTGTGTTGGTTTTTTTTTTTTTTTTTTTTTGAGAATCTGTGGGCTACCTCTGTAATCTATTGGGCTTGCCGTGGGCTTGGCTCTATTATAATTTTTTTTTTCTTCAGATTTTAGTTCAAATTTTTTTTGGGCTTTTTTTTTTTTTTTTTTGCTTGGAAGTAGAACAAATAAATTTTTTTTTTTTAATTTAAGGGTGTTCCTAATTTTTTTACTAAGGGTGTTCCTAATTTTGTGATCAGGGTGTTCCTAATATAGATTAAATATAAAATTTTATTTTTTTCAGGTCACTAACTTGTACATGGCATTGCCACTGATTCCAATTGGACAGGCTCGCTTTCCTTGATGGGAAGAAATTTTTATTCACTTTTGCGAGAGAGAGAGAGAGAGAGAGAGAGAGAGAGTCCATAAGGCTGCTATTTTTGAATTTTAGGCTACCATTTTGAAGTTGAAAGTGATATCATTTTTTTATGGGTAAAATTTATTATAAAATAAGGATAGACCTTTCATATATAGGATGTATATAAAAAGTTTTAAACAAAAGGTTCATCTAAAGAATACAAAAATGCTATATATTTATGCCTTTTTTTTTCTTTGAATCTTAGAATAACTTTTATCTCCAAAAAATTTAATATTTTAGTGATTATTTGTGAAGGCCAATCGTGGCTCTCGCAAATGATTTAGTGTTAGTGAGAGCATATTTTTAACCCACACAAAAAAAAAAACTTTTTGCGAGGGATTTTTATTGTCCCTTGGAAATAATTTGGTGGGAACATTTGCCTCCAAATATTTTGACATTTTAATGGTTATTTGTGAAGGTCAATCTTGGCCATTGCAAATAATTTAGTATTAGTGACGGCATTTTTTTAACTGTCACAAATAATACACTTTTTGCGAGAGATTTTTAATTGTCCCTTGCAAATAATATGGAAGGAAAATTTCCCTCCAAAATATTAACATTTGTGACAGCTACAGCACATAATTGCGACAACTTTTCTTGTTGGTCACAATTGTTTCACATTTTACCAAGTATTTGCAAGGGCTTTATTTTGCCATCGGAAATAGGATTTTTTGAGAGGGCTTTTTGGGTCCGTCAAAAATTCTTCGGTGCTAAAATGCATTTTTCTTGTAGTCGTAGCAACAATAAATATTACGTTTCAGCTTTTAGATATATATAGATATAGATATAGATATAGATGTGAGTCTTTCATAGAATAAAATTAATCTATTATCATCAAATTAATAAATTCTGAATTTTGTTACAAGAGTCTTAAATTCATCCATTATCATCAAATCATTAAAGTAGAACATTTTGCATTAAAAAAAAAATTTGGTTGTTACAAGTGTCTTAAATTCTGAATGACTAATATCAATTTTCTTAAAGAATACATCAATTGTTTTTAGTTTGCTCATATTTCTTTTAGCTTTAATATGACTCAAGAATTAACCTAAAAATAACTTTTGTTTTAAAAAAAACTCAATTATATAGATGTTACTCACATTCAAGAAAAACAAATTCCACTATTATTTTAAGTAACATCCACCTCATCATTCATATTATTATTAATTTTTTTATTTTAATGAATTATCCACCCAACACAACCCCACATACTCACACTTGCAAGTTCACTCTACTATTTTAGCAGCAAAGAGATGAAAACAAAAAAGAACAGATTTTTTTTACTAACTGTGAAGGTTTACAGCTTTGTTTGGTTGTGTTGAGATGAGCTTTTCTTGAATAAACAATAGATCAACACTATTTTTTTACAAATGAACAAACTTATTTATAATTTAGGAAAAAAATTGACTACTGCCTAAATTTGCCTTACATAATCAACCAACATTGCAACATAGATAATCATAGAAGTTTCATGGTTTAAGTATATACAATCATCATAGTTTTCTCACTTGCTAGTGACCAAAAAGAGTAATAGAAGAATTAAAACCTGCTGGGTTGTGTTCCTATCAAACCTGCGAAACCAAAAGGGAACCAAAAATTAAAAACAATCAAGCAATAAAGGGACCAAACGAAAATTTTAAATATATATAATAAAAAATAAAAACCAGATGGAAAAAGGAATGAAAAAAAGGGATGTACCGAAATTTAGGGCGATAAACGGCAGATTTCACAAACAAAGAGAGATGCAGAGAGAGATAGAGGAAACTGTATCTTTTATCATCGACATCAAAGGGAAGAAGATATGCTGCTACCAAACTGAGAAAACTGCGGAACAGACAAAACTTTAGAGCTTCGTGGGCTTGTGGGATTCTTAGAGCTGCGTGGGTTTGTGGGATTGATGGCTTGTGAAAATTTTGAAATACAACCTACGTTTTTTTCGCGGGAATTTCAATATAAAATTTTATTCTTTCTTTCAATATAAAATATTTTCAAATGTAAAATATTTTACATGTTAAAAGTTTTACTATAAAATATTTTCAAGTATTTGGAAGGATAAATCACATGAAAAATGCAAGCCATCAAGTGTTTGGAGCTTGCTGGTGGTGCCTAGATTGATTTGATTGACTAAAAATATTTTACTTTTGACTAAATATTTTACTACAAAACAAACACTGTAAAATTTGGAAAAAAAAAAAAATTTATAGAGAGAGAGAGAGAGGTGAAAACTGAAAAGAGGGAAAAGAAAGAATTGTTGGTCGGAGGAGGTGAATTTACAAGAAATGAGGGAGAGAGTCATTCTTAGATTTCAGGGGCATTATAGTCATTTTTATGTTCTAATGGTATTTTGATAATTTTGTAGGTTGTAATGGTATTTTTTTTTAAATGTTAGAGGGAATTGAAGGAGTTTTGGTCATTTTTTAGGTTTTAAGAGAATTTCGGTCCTTTCTAAGGTTTTCGGGGTCATTTTGGTCATTTTTTAGGTACTAAGGGTAGGGGTGTGTAGCGAACCCGCCAACCCACCAAAACCGACCCGACCCAACCCAACCCACCGAGTTAGGTCAATTTGTAAGAGATGGTGGGTTGGGTTGGGTCATGATTTTTTTTTTTTTAACAGTGAGTCGGGTTAGGTTTGGGTCATGAGATTTACAAACCTGCCTAACCCGACCCAACCCACCTATATTTAATATATTTTTAAATTAAAAAAAATATATTATATAATTTTGATATTTATTTTTTATTTTTATTTTTTTGCCCCTCTTCCAAAATAAACCATGTACATTACACCACTAAGGCATAGGAGAATGAATATGTGGTTGGATTTGGACCCTACACTTGGAATGGCTGTGAGCAAAGGAAGAGGAAGCATTGGCTAAAAGATCCTATTCTTGGTTCGTGCCAAAGGCGTGACTACTTTGGGAAGGAAGTAAGATATGCACCTGACATGATACTCAAGTACTCACAAAAAAGGAAATAGTGACTTTCTAAGGTCAACAACTATGGGGACACCCCTTATTGGTTGAATGCATGTCGGACTATCTTAGAGACCCGTGTATCATTCACAGTACTCCTGATGTCCCTCTCAATGTCCAGGACTTGTTTCCCAAGTAGTGGCAAAGTCACCTACCCACAGGTCTCAGTGCCACGTTGGTGCAATCTGTATCCTTTAGTCAGCTTTCCATATCACAGCTATGGAAAGGTCCAAAATAGAGAAATGATGACTTGACACCTGTCTTTGTACTTAGCCATATTCCTCAAACTATAAGAGGAACATTCAACTATATTTTAGGGCAAGAACCCAAGTAAATATTTGAAGAAGAGAGTATAAAGTTGATAAGATAGGAAGTAGAAAACAAGGTCTCTCTTTAAGGAAGAACACCTTTATTGTGTCCTTTTTATGTTCTTGCTATCACTTTCTTCTTCTCTAACATGTGTCATGTCAAAGCTAGCATCTTTGTCACCTAGAAGCTTTTTCATGTAAATGTATTGTTAGATAACTTATTTTATTCCTTTATATAAGCTCAAATCTAACTTACGCGTACAAAACCCAAACCCTAAGTTTTTCTTATATAGTTTGTGTTTGTTTGGCATTATGCTCATGATTATTTGGTTATAAATTTGCTTTTAATTGTAGTGGTGTTGTTCTAATGCTCAATTTAATAATAATGAAAACAAAAATTGTCCAACCCATGGGTCCAGCCGACCTAACTTGATCCACGTGGGTTGGGTTGGGTTGAGTTGAACCCTTATGATGGGTTGGGTTGGATTTTTTTTAACCCACCATGGTGGGTTGGGTTGAAAAAACTCCTTAACCCGAACCATGCACACAGGGGCGTAGCCAGGAATAAATACTTGGGGGGGCCGGGTTGTAACAGAGATATACTAAATATAATTCTTAAGTCTATTGGATACAAAATTATCAACTTTCATATATCATCATATACTTGAACATGTTGGGAATTCAACCGAAATTCCAAACCTGTGAGAAACAAAAAAATAGAGAAAACAAAACGCCAAAAGAAAAACAATCACACGCACAAGACAGTATTTACGTGGTTCGGCAATTTGCCTACATCCACGGAGTTGCAGGGATTTCACTATTATCAAAGAAAATTACAATGTGTGGCTACAGTGTTTTTCTTTCTCAAAAACAACAACAAGACAAAACCCTAATCACAAAAAAAAAACGACTTTTATATCCTGTGCACAGGATTCACAATGGGCTACAAAATGGACCAAAAAAATTTTGTCTGCCCAAGCCTCCGCTCCATGGACTAAGCCTCAGTAAATCTCCCATTAAAAACCATGCAACATTATTCGGGTCAGGTCGGGTCATCAACCGGATCAAATCATGCCTGACGACGATTTTTCATGGAATAAAATTCATCCATTATCATCTCTATAGTGAAATTCCCTGCAATTTCCTTCTCTATATAAACTATCATATTATCTACCGAAAGCTCATCCTCCATTCTATTGCGAAGTCTTGTTTTTAACAGCTTCATAGCAGAGAAAACTCATTTTGTAGTTGTTGTAGAAACTAGAAGGGTCAACGCAAGACAAATAAGTCTATCAATCAAAAAATATATTTTAGACTTTCGTGAAATTTTTAATCCCCTACTTAGCTCGGAAATTGTACTCATATTTTGAAAATCTGGATGTTTTATCACATCAAGCTCATAATGTTGCAATTGAGACTCCAAAAGTTCTTGTTCTTGTTCAGTGAAATCTTGAGGATAATATTTCTTAACCAAATTGCATATATCAACAATTTTGAATAATATAAAAGCATCATTGGGATTTAAAACTGAACTAAGAATGACAAGTTCCGTTGTTAACTCACAAAATCTACTTTTCAATTCTTACAATTGAAAGTCTATTACAACTGCAAATATGCCAATTCTAAAATGATGTTCCATTGTTAAATCTTCATCTTGACGACGATATCTACCTCGACCTTTAGTGTAACGAGCATTTATATTAGGAATATCAATTTCATGTTGCTCACAAAATGATATAATACTAGCAAGTAAAGGCTCCCATCCATCATCTCTCAAATTTTGAATAAGTGATTTTGTAGTTGAAACTAAATGCATGGCACTTAAAAGGTCTTGAGAATGTTGTTGCAAAGCTTGACAAAGAACATTAGTAATTCCCATTATCTCTTTCATCAAATGCAAGATTAAAATAAATTCGAATGATGTTAATACCTGATAAGCTCCCTCGGTATCACCGCGTTGTTTATAGTTAGCCCCTTCCTCAGAGATAGTGTTGATAACTTTGCAAGTAGCATCAAAAATTTTAATCAAACTACAAATAGATTGAAAATGAGATCCCCACCTAGTATCTCCAGCTCGTTGCAAAGTACCAATTTGGTTTACACCTCTTCCAGTCTCAATTTCATTAGAAGCAATCATATTCTCAACTTGTTCTGCTTGAGCATGTTGCCATTCATCATTACGCTTACTAGAACCAAAAACAATATTGATAATATTAACCAAATGATCAAAGAACTGATGAACATCTTTTACTTCTCTAGATGCTGCAACTAGAGCTAATTGCAACCTATGAGCCATACAATGTACATAATAAGCATATGGGCAATCTTTAAGAAAAAGAGCTTGTAATCCATTCCATTCACCACGCATGTTACTAGCCCCATCATATCCTTAACCTCGAATATTTTCAATGAGGAGGTTGTAATGAGAAAGGACAGCACATATCTCATTCTTTAAAGTCAATGCAGTAGTGTCTCTAACATGCACAACATGAAAGAAACGCTCTTTAATGAAACCTTCTTTATCAACAAACCTCAAAATGATGGCCATTTGCTCTCTCTTCGACTCATCCCGGGCTTCATCAAGAAGAATGCAAAATTTTACATCCTCAATTTCTTCACGAATAGCATTTCGCACATTACTAGCAAGAATATGCAAAATCTACTTTTGAATTGTGGGTGATGTATATTTGGCATTTCCTGGAGCATTTTCCAAGACAACACTAGCTACTTTGTCATTGAAAGTTGATGTGAATTTTATCAATTCAATAAAATTACCTCTATTTTTTGAATAAAGGCTTTCATCATGACCTCTAAAAGCACAAGCTTGGAATGCTAGCCATCGAGCACACTCTATTGAGGTTTTGAGCCACAACCAATTATTCTCTAATTCTTTTGACGTTTGTTTCTCAATTAGCTTGTCAATATGTCGTGCATAATTTTTTAAATCATCGCAACATTTCACAGCAATTTTATGTGGGGAGTTTGGTTCTTTCCCTACATGACGAATTAAAGGACAATTCATTCCATCTTTCACCTTTCCAATTATTAAAACTTGTTGAAATGAATGCATCTGATCCGGGACGACCTATTGGTTTCTTACTAAAAAGGTAGCAAAGTAGACAATATATCGCATCCATTGAAGGTGAGTATTCCAACCAATCCTTATGTGAGTCAAACCATGAAGGTTGAAATCGACGATGATGAGTATCATCATTGTATGGATAGTCTATATTTTTAGGTTGATATGGACTTTCTTTGAGATAAACTCGTCGGATTTCATCTTGTTTGTTGATAGGGAATTCACATATTTGTTTACGTGATCCTGGATCACGATCTATCTCTTCAAATTGAAGTTTTGGACATTTGGAGGAGTGTTCATCAGGCATTGAAGTATTAACATTTGTTTCTACAGCCACAGGTGTCCTAATTTCTGAATTGCTAACATCTTTTTTCTTAAAGAATGCATCAATTGTTTTTCGTTTGCTCATAATTCTTTTAGCTTTAAGAATATGACTCAAAAATTAACTTGAAAAGAATTTTAAAAAATAAAATTTTAATTAGAAATTTTTACTTAGTTATATGAATGTTATTCATACTCAAGAAAAAAAACAAAATTTCCACTATAATTTAAACAGTCAACCCATTTTTAATAAAACTTTAATTAATAATAACCCCTCAAACAAAAACAAAAATAATTTAATTAATTTGTCTTTTATAATGTATTGGTTAATTTAATTATATAGCTTTAATTATTGTTGTTTAGTGTAACAATAAACTATATTGCTTTAATTTATTTGTCATTAATTATACTGTTTTAATTTGTTATATTGTTTAGCCCCTTGTACATATTACACTAAAAGAGCCGAACATTATACATTCCATGTGCAGCACAATAATTAAAGCAGTGTAATGTGCTGCACATTACATTGCTTTAATTATTGTTTACCCGGCCCCATGAGCCCATGAGCCCATCTACCCCCTCCCCACCCCACTCAACAAACAACAGACAAGCACAACATGCGCCCCAATCACAATAGCCAACTGCAATTAGAAAATTTTGCAATGCCAATCAAAAATCACAACACACATTACACTAAATGACAATCAATATCTCACTAACACCAACACACTGACCAACACCAACGGATAAGATAAAGCCAAATTCAAAAAGACAAAAACAGGAAAAAAGCAAAATGGCCAGCCAATCAGAGACTCACAGTTCAAAAGAGAGAGAGACTTACTGAGATAGGCTATTAAAGAATAAAAAGGGAGACTCGTTCATAAATTTCATTTCATTTTTCATTTCAGTGAGATAAAGAGAGAGAGAGACTGAGAGAGAGTCAGAGAGAAAAACCTTGAGGGAGGGCCGGAGGGAGCACCGAACCGAAGCAGAGGCAGAGCGATCTGCGATTTGCAAAAATTTCATTTCATTTTTTCATTTCAGTGAGATAAAGAGAGAGAGACTGAGAGAGAGTCAGAGAGAAAAAGAGAGAAATACCTTGAGGGAGGGCCAGAGGGAGCACCGAGCACCGGAGCAGAGGCAGAGCGATCTGCGATCTGCGATGAGGGGTGATCAAGCAAGCGACGACGACGACGACGACGAGCGAGCTGTGGTGATGACGACGGCGGCGTGACTGTGGGTTTGGTTTGCTGGGGTTTGGTTTTGGTTTGTGTATTGGGGTTTTTTTTTTTTTTTTTTTTTTGGATAAACACCTCTGTATTTGGTTTGCTGGAGTTTGTTTTGTGTTTTGCTTTTGCTTTGTATAGACAGTATTGGGGTTTGATTTCTCTGGCAACGACGTGATGGGTTTGATTTCTGATTCTCTGTATTGGTTTTTTTTTTTGGTTGAGAATCCGTGGGCTTGCCGTGAGCGAGCTACCTCTGTAATCTATTGGGCTCGCCGTGGGCTTGGCTTTGTAAATTTTTTTTTTAGATTTTAGTTCAAATTTTTTTTGGGCTTTTTTTTTTTTTTTTTTGCTTGAAAGTAGAACAGATAATTTATTTTATTTTATTTTATTTGAGGGTGTTCCTAATTTTTGATTGAGGGTGTTCCTGATTCAGCTTAAATATAAATTTCTTTTTTATTTTATTTTTATTTTTTTCAATTCAGGGTGTTCCTAGGAACACCCTGACCTGTATGTGGTGTGGCCACTGGCTGGGAGTGGGCTGGGAGAATAGGTGAGAAATGGGTAGGGGGGCCGATTGTCTAATGTTGGGGGGGCCCCATTTATTTTTTCTTCATAGTCTAATGGGAATTTTTTTTTTTTTTTTTTTTGCAAAGGCCACGGCCCCCCCAAGCCACTATGTGGCTCCGCCCCTGCATGCACACCCCTAAGTAAGGATATCTCGGTCTTTGTTAAGTTTCTAAGGGTATTTTTAGATATTCTCTATGTATAGGGACCATTATGGTCATTTTTTTTGTAAGGGTATTATGGTCATTTTCTTTTCTAAGGGTAGTTTGGTCATATTTTAGTTTCGTGGTTATTTTAGTAATTTTTTTAGATTTTATGGTAATTTCGGTCATTTTTTAAGTTTTAAGGTTATTTGGTCAATTTTGTTAGTTTTAAGGGTGTTTTGGTCATTTCCAAGTTTTCGTGGTTATTTTAGTCATATTTTGGGGGTTTTTTGGTAAGTAGATTTTATTTATTTATTTAAGTTTTAGGGTTATTTTGTCATTTTTTAGGTTCTAAGGGCATTTTGGTCATTTTTTAGGTTTCATCGGTATTATGGTAATTGGTGAGAAAAAAAGGGAACCATCGAATGTGACAAAAGTACTACCGAATGTGAGAAAAGTATGGTCAAATGTGATGTTAGTACTGCCTAATGTGACAATAGAACCATCATTTGTGAGAAAAGAAAAATTGAATCACCAAACGTGACAAAAGTACAGTCACATGTGATTTTTGGTACTGCATAATTTGAAGATGGTACCATTAAATGTCAGAAAAAATACGAGTACAACCGAACGTGTCAAAAGTATCGTTCTGTCTATTTTGGCACACTTAATAAAAATGAGAAAAGACAAGTTTGGTTGAGGGTACCTATTCCAAATCATAATTTAAATTTATATAGATAAGAAAAAGTAATATTATATTTTAATTGTTTAATTTAATGATTTGTGGTATCTGCCAAAGGCCTTGTAACTGAATTTGACACTTCCTTATGCACAAAGTATCTGAGGATCTAGGGGGGAAAGGGTTCGAGCTGCAGGTTAGCAGCATGTTGTAATTATCTCTAAAAAAAATGATTTGTGGTATATTTTTTTATGTTCTTTTTTCCCTTCTTACCTGATATTAATATTTTAGTTTTGAGTGAATTACACAATTTTAATGTTTTGATATGTTATAATTTGAATTTGAAGAGAAATTTCTAAGTCATACAAAAATTAGGAGATTACTAAAACTATGATTGTCTTAAGCTTTTAAATGATTCACTTGAGCACGTGAAAGCCTTTTTCTACTAACATATGAAGCTCATCTTGCAATATATATGTTATTCAACATATCATAGCAGAAATTCCTTCAGAAGTATATTATTGATCCTCTGAAAGGATTTATAGCACACAACAATTACAAAATAACATATAACACCAGAGGGTTCCACAAAATTACCCAAATCAGTACCATCTCATCCTATAAAAGAATATTGCCAATACTATGGCTTCAACACCATGTATACACGCCACACCACTTAGTTGACAATCCCTAGCTCCTATCTTCACTCAAGTAGAAAAATTTGAAAGTATAAAAGAAGAATAAAAGACACAACTCTTAGATACTAGCACCAATCATTTCATACACCGTTAGAGAAGCCACTCGTGCAACATATATGTTGGGACAAAGTCACTAGTTTTGGGTGGTATTTGCTTGAAAGAGGCCATCTCTAATCTGTGAAGCAATGTCGTTCACAGCACCTAGTCCATGTGTGATGACAATGCGCGATGACAATGCGCCAATTTCTTTCATTGTGTCTAAACATTGAGTCACAAGAACCATGTACAAGACATCCTTTGTTGTAGTCCCAGGTACATTCACAGAGAAAGCAAGCACACTGTCCCTCAGCCCAACTTCAATGGTCTGATGTAAAGATAGTACCATTAAATGTGAGAGAAAATAAGACTATTAGGGAATGTGATAAAAGTACAGTGATATGTGATGCTGGTGCTTGCATAATATGAAGATAGTACCATCAAATGTAAGGAAAAAAAAAAAGAGAACCACAAAATGTGACAAAAGTACAGTTATATGTGATGTTGGTACTGCTCAATGTGAGGATGGTACCATAAAATGTGAGGAAAAAAATAAGGGAACTATTGAATGTGATAATAGTACAGTCATATATAATGTTGGTATTGTGCAATGTGAGGCTGGTACCATAAAATGTGAGGCAAAAAACGAGGCTGGTACCATAAAATGTGAGGAAAAAAACAAGGGAACCACCGAATGTGATAAAAGTACAGTCACATGTGATGTTAGTACTATGCAATGTGAGGCTGGTACCATAAAATGTGAGAAAAAAAATAAAGGAACCATCAAATGTGACAAAAATACAGTCACAGGTGATGTTAGTACTGCGCAATGTGAGGATGGTACCATAAAATGTGAGAAAAAAAAAATAAAGGAACTATCAAAGGTGTCAAAAGTACAGTCACATGTGATGTTGGTACTATGCTATTTGAGGCTGATACCATAAAATGTGAGAAAAAAATAAGAGAACCACCGAATGTAACAAATGTAGAGTCATATGTGATTTTGTTATTGCACAATGTGAGGATGATACCACTAAATTTGAAAAAAAAAAAATAAGGAAACCATCGAATGTGACAAAAGTATGATCATATGTAATGTTGGTACTGCGCAATGTGAGGATGGTACCATAAAATGTGAGAAAAACAATAAGGAAACTATCGAATGTGACAAAAGTACAGTCACATGTGATGTTGGTATTGCGCCATGTGAGGATAGTACCATCAAATGTGAAAAAAAAAATAAAGGAATCACCGAATGTGACAAAAATATAATCACATGTGATGTTGGTACTGCACAATGTGAAAATGGTACCATCAAATGTGAGAAAAAAATAAAGGAATCACCGAATGTGACAAAAGTATAGTTACATGTGATGTTGGTATTGCGCAATGTGAGGATAGTACTATCAAATGTGGGAAAAAAAAAAGTAAACCACCGAATGTAACAAAAGTACAGTCACATGTGATGTTTTTACTGCACAATGTGAAGATGGTACCATTATATGTGAGAAAAAAAATAAGGGAACTATCGAATGTGACAAAAGTACAGTTACATGTGATGTCAATACTACACAATGTGAAGATGGTACCATCAAATGTGATGTTTTGGTAACCTGGTATAGCAGGTTGCCTACTAGTGAGTACCGTACCTCCAAAAAAAAGGGGGGTACGCTAGAACTACCCATTTAAACAATAATAAAACAATACACTATACTTGCAAACATAAGAATGTTAAATTACTCCACCTTTTTATTTTCCAATCCCTTAAAAGTCAAAATAATCTGGTCAATTGATCATTCAAATTGTGACATGGGTAGTTTTGCATATTTGAGTTCAAATAACCTATTAGGCCAAAAATATATACTAACTACACCTTTTTATTTGCCAATCTCTTAAAATTTAAATGATCATTCATTTACTATCCAAAGAAACAACTTTTTTTTTTTGTTCATCTTGTGGTATATTCGTAAAACATGGAGCTCTCTTGTGCTTTATTTGGGAATTTACCTTTCATGATTGCTCTATGTGTTTCCACTAACTCTAATGAAATTTATGATTTGGAAGGTGCAAACATCACCTATTGGGATGTTTTTTGGATTATTTGTGAAGATGTTATGTAGATTCCAATTATACAGGGGATCTTGATTGTAGAAGGTTCATGACAGACCATGTGTTTATGTTTATTGGTGGCCCAATCTACTGGAAATCTACTCTACATGATACAATTGCTCTATCCACTGCAAAGGCAAAATATATGGTAGTAACAAAGGCAACAAAGGAACCAGTTTTGCAAACCACGAACATTGTATCTCCTTACTTTTATAGTGAAACTTTCTCTAGCATTGCCTGTGGATATAGGCAGTTTGTCGAACTGCATAATTGCTGGGGTTCTTTGTGTGTGTATAGTCCTATATTGGTTGTTAGATTTCTTGAAAAATTCAATGTTGCAAAGGAGCATTTCCTCTCTCTTTTAAGAACATGGTGACCCACCCACATTTGTAACTTAACAATAAAAAAAAAAAAAATTCTTGCAAGATTTGATTTTGTTAAAATCGTCTAGAATATCTTGTTGGGTTATGTGAAGTTTAGTTGTATTTGATTTGGATTATGACCCGACTCGACATAAAAGTGCTACAATTTTAATGAGAGATTTTTTGAGACTTAGTTGATGAAAATTTTTTGGCCCGTTTTTAGCCCATTGTAAATTCACTATGTAGGATGAAAGTACTATTGTTTTTTAGATTAGGGTTTGGTTTGTTGATTTGAGAGGAAAAAAAAATTGTAATGTCACATTTTGTATTTATTTCTTGAAAATAGTAAAATCACTGCAACTTTGTGGGCGTAGGTAAATTTTTGAACCACATAAATATTATCTTATGTAATTATTATTTTTTTTGGTGACTGATGTATATTTTCTTTCTATTTTTTGCATCTTACAGATCTAGAAATTTCGTGTATATTCCCTTCATATCTATAATGTTGATGTCTGCTAATTGCTTGCTCTACAATTGTGAAATGCCATATGTTTCATTGGTAGCAACATTTCTATGTCTAGTCTCATCTAACACTTTTATTTGATTTTTTCTTTTTTTCTTTTTGACCTCGCCATCTTCAATTGCTCTCTCTCTCTCTCTCTCTCTCTCTCTCTATTAGCCAGTTGCTTATCTAAAAAAAAAAAGAAAAAAAGAAAAAAACTAGAAATACATAAAATAATAGTAACATCTAGTATGACTTAAATATTTACTTTCATTACTTCTAAAAATTGACACAAGACCGGCTTAAATATAGTCTTAATTTATTTGTAAAGGTCTGTTTGGTTGGGTGGTTTTATAGGACAAACACGTTTTTTTAATAATAATAATTTGTAAGGGTCTGTTTGGTTGAGTAGTTTTGCAAGACAAACACGTTTTTGTTTTGTTTTTAATATATATAATGAAAACGCTAGTAATAGTTTGATAATCAAAGTCATCTTGAATATATATAGGCTAATAGGCTGCAATTTATGTCCATAATATTTTCAAAACAAATCATAAGTGGTAAATTGTTATTAGTTCTAATTTGAATTCATAACTTAAATTACCTTTTTTGTTTAACTGTAATAGCCAATAACAAACTACCACTTAAAATTTATTGTGAAAATACTGTAAACGTTGCATTTCTCTAAGTCCATTATAGTTTATTGCACCTATTATCTAAAGAGGAGTTTTACATTCATAATATTTTTACAACAATTCTAAAGTGGTAGGTTATGAGTTTTAAACTTTTTAATCTGAATTCACTACTGATATTACTTTTTTGCCTACTAGTAATAGCAAATAATAACTTGTCATTTAAAATTTGTTGTGAAAGTATTGTAAAAATATTGTGGACATAACATTTCTCATTATCTAAATATTTAATTAATAGAAACAATTTTTTATATATTTTAGCATGATTTTAAAAACTAAAGGTCCTTTGGTACTGTTGTTTAAACAATAGTTTTCGTTGTTTAAACACCACAATATATATTTCCCCAATACTTAAATAACGTTATTAGAAATTTTTTACCAAACAAACTCTAAGTTTTTAAAAGCACATTAAACAATAGTTTTCGTTGTTTAAACACCACAACACATATTTTCACAATACTTAAATAACATTATTATAAATTTTTTACCAAACAGACCCTGAGTTTTTAAAAGCACACTTTTTAAAACCGCTATTTAAAAAATAAAAACAAATGCACTTTTTCAAACATCCTACTCAAGAAGACTTGTAAACATGACTAACAACTTGATAGTATAACAAAAGGAATTGAGAATCTTCATGAAACATCATTAACATAAATGCACAGATTTTCAATACAGCTCTAGAAGTCTTTTTTTTAATCAATACAAGTTATTCTAAAAAATGGTAAAGAGCAAAAGTCACATAAGCAGACACAATAGACTAAAATTCAATTAAAAAAAAAAAAAAAAAAACTTGAGTACACATAAAATTAAGGTACGTTCTTCTATAATAGTAATAGTAGAAATGGTCCAAATGTAATTGTTTTTCAAACTAATTTCAAATTTACAAATAAAATAAAATACATGGAACTTCACTTTTTCATAAGCACGATATTTCCAATTGCAATTTACAGTTTTACTTTTACACACACACTCCTCTCTCCTTCACGCGATATTTCCAATTTCCAATTTACAGTTTTACTTTTACACACACTCCTCTCACTCTCTTATTTTCCAACAGCTCAATTGTTTCTTGTTGCTCCTACTAATGGCCTTTATGTTCCACAAATTCCAAGAGCTCTCTCACACTCTCTCTCTGGTTTTAGTTTTACATTTTTTACTGAAAATACTGTTCCCCATTTCTCAATAGTAAAAATGGGGAACACAATCAATGACTGTTATTGAACTAATTTGAGTTCAATTTTGTTTTTCTTTGCAAACCCAGATCAATATTAATCATAAAGATCAAAACTTTCTCTCATTTTGCGTTTGTTTTCTTCTTTTCTAGTGTTTTTGTATGACAATTTTTCTCTTTTGTAAATGGATATTCTTAGGTTGTGAAAACTCTTGCAAAAAGTCTCACTTTTGTAAATGGTTCATATACCAGGTCAGCTGTGACTGTGACTTTGTTATCAGAATTATCTCCCATTTTGTTACCACTAAACATGAGCTGTATGTGTCTACTGGCTAGTCTCAGTAATGCTGTTGTTTGTGTTAATGTGCAAAGATAGGTACCATATTAGTAGCGTAGAACATTTTATTGATTTTGATAATCTTCTTAAATGAATTCTTTTCACCAATTTTGTTGATATACACGATTATGTTTGAAGTAGTAAATGTTATGGAGTAGATGCTATGTACAAATTAATTAGAGCAATTTTACAATAATAATGAGTTCTTTTATCTCAAACTAGTATGTAACCCATGCTACCGCATAGGAATGGATATATTATTAATCATGAGTTTATTCATGTTTAAAATGCTCAATTAAGTCTAAATTCATATTATTAACCATAAAATTTTACTAACAAAACTTAGCAGTATATATATCTATATATATATATCTGTGCATAAAAGAAAGCGAGTTGAACCACAATAGATTGATATAGTATACAAGTTACAGTCCCAGTTATGCGTATATTGAAAGGGTAATTAAGCCCATACAATTAATTGGTTCTTAAGTAAATAAAACTTTAGAGACATTTGGCACAACAATCAAACTTAAGTAAAAAAATGTTCAAAAGTAGCACAACTATAAGCCAAAATAGAGTAATATGAAACTAAATTGGCAGCCATGAAGCTACTAAGAGAGAGGTGTTTGCCATAAAGGGGACTAATTAATAGGTTTAAGAATTCACATGGTTGACATTGGATATTCTTCCCATGTGCTAAATATTGCTTTCAGTAAGGTCACACCAAATAGGTTGAAAGCCATCTTCGTGCAAGATTGATATCTGCAAGAGAAGTCAATCATCAAGCAAGGACCAAAGGATTTCAAAAAATGTTAATATTGACTCAATGTATGCGCATACACACAAACCCATTACTATATCAATTAAGGGAATCAAAACTAAATGGAAATATTACACAGAAAGATGAACCTTGGTGACGATGTTTATCCAAAAGATCCATTCACGCTTTTGAATCTTCAATCTCTATTGGTGATTGAAATTTTCGTAGCTTAAAAAATTTTAAATTAAAAAAAAAAAAAAAAAAAAACCCTCAGAGTTGTACTCATTTTGTAGTTTTACGATGGGTCATTTTGTAATATGATGGGCATTTGTGTGAAGAAAAAACCTCTGAAGTTGCATGACTGATAAAAGAAATTCTCTCCAATCTTTTTTTATAGAGAGATGGATTTGTGATTGTTTTTATACATCCTTCATAGTTGTGTTATCACGAAACAAGTCTAATGGATTTAGATTGGTACTACCGATTTCCAAAGCATGAGTATTTAATGTGTTATTAATTTCATCTCATCTCATTACCAAGTCCAATGAATTTTAATTGGAATTCAATTTTTCCAAGTGGTGCATCTCTTGCAATATTCTTTCATTTTTTTATTTTTAATTAATTTTTTGAAATTTATTTTCAATTCCCATTGCCACTTTCCATATTCGGCTTCCTGTTATAGTTCCGTAGGCATTTTGAAGTTTGAACCAAGAGAACAATGAACCTACGTAAAAATAAATAAAAACAATGAATCAGAGTAATGGTTCTCTCGAAAACAACCCCAAATCATATTATATTCTTCTGATTATTTTCTTTGTACACGTGTATAGTAAAATTAGACTCCAATTTCAGATTCTAATTGAACAATTGGAATGACACATGGCACACAATTGGAACTCTAATTTGGAATTCTATTTGAGTTTCTCTCTACTTCACCTATTATTATATACTAGATTTTAAACCCGTGCAAATGCACGGGAATTACATAAGTACATGTATTTTAAGGTTCTCGAAAAAAAAAAAAAAAACTGTACATCTATTTTCAACAAAATAAAAATAAAAAAATGAAAATTTTGTAAGAGTCCACAAATAAATTTTTGTACATAAAAATAATTAAAATCCGAGAAAGCAAATATATTCAAATAATTTTAGGTAAATATTTGGAGAAACATTTTGTTTCAAAAGTATTACTTAAATAAATTTAATTAAATAAGTATGTAGCTAATGCAATTGAATTTATAAATATTGAAAAATAACACTTGGTATGAATTTCAAATTTAAAATGTATATAACACTCAGTATGCTATCCATAAAAAAATGTGTAGTCTTACAAATAGATTTTCTTTTAAACCTATTCTAAACAACTAAAACTGTAACATCCGCTATGATGGAGAGAAATATTCCTAGCAATTGGAAAAAAAAAAATCCAACTAAAGAGAATGGTGTGATCATCCTTCCTTGGAAGCAAATTGGTGGAGAAGCAAAATTGTTGTTCGTTTCACATTCTTCGTCTTAATACTTCTTCGGCTAAAGAAATTGAACCAATGAACCTAAGTTTAAACAGGAAAAAAAATCAAAGAGATTTAGACATCAAATTTAGCACTAACTTTGATAAGACAATTTTGATTATAAAAATACAAACCAACCTCAAGAATATCTCATCATCTCCCAATCTAAATAAAACTTGCTTAATTTAATGTGCATGATAGTGGATGACAAAATCTTTGATTTATGCAATGGTGAAAGACTAATGATTCCATAATGACATAAGACTTGATATGTCATATTAAATTTTACCTTGAAACTACCCAACTACTCATCTAAGTCCTTTTTTCACTACTAAATAAACATTTCCAAGATGCATGATAATAAGAAAAAGTATGTGGTCCTTTCCTTACCTTACATAGATTTCATCTCTTAAATTCATTTTTTCTTTCCTATAAAATCTATAAGCTGACAATCTGGAACACCAATCTACCATTCCTAGGAATCACAACGAATCAAACCATGAGACTATAGAACATTTGACAACAAAAAAGTATAAAACCAAAAAATGGTTACAAATTTATGAAATAAAAAGTCAAGTGAAAGAATTAATTTGAGGTATCATAATTCGTGCAAGCGTATGAAGGAACATATTCAAAGTTGAAATCAAAGAGATCTTTATTAATGTTTGTGATTAAGCCCAAGTTATTACCCCTTAAAGAATTAAAAAAGACAGGAACAAACTAACCTAAGTAAAAAAAATTAAAAACCACATATAAGCTTGAAACACTCCAATCTAAAACTTACATGACAATTTCAAATACCAAATCAACTTAATATAACAATACAATGTATTATAAAGTACATTATAATTCGACTGGGCAATGTACTTTAATTTAACTAATTGCTGAAATAAACTAAAATTAGACTTTAAAATAAAACTTATATCATAAAAAATTGAAAGGTGTATACAAATGTTATAAGGAATAATAGAATCAGTTTTAAAACTAAGATAACTATACCACCCTAAGTCTATCTTCATCTTGTGATAAAGACGAAAACACATCAGCTAAATTTTTTTATAATACAAATTGTTTACAAATATTAAGTATGAGTGTTTGGCTAAACTCTTTCTTAATATGGAGACCCTCAACAAATCCATGAATACGTATAAGAAGTGTAGACAACATACAATAAGTTGTGTAAGGAAGCATCAAATATAGGGGGGGAAAAAACTAAGCAAGCATATTGATAAAAAAAAAAAAAAAAAACTCAAATAGGGTCTACCAAGTACTCCAACCAACCACAAAAATTAGTAACAGCTCTCTAGGTGTCTCTTATGAAAGAAGAATTTAATTCTGTTTTAGGGGGAAAAAAATACTGATCAAGCACCAAAAAAAAAAGAAGAAGAAACTTGAGGAATATTAAGAGGAACAAACTACTTTCTATTCTTCTTAAATAGCATTTAAATTTACATATACAGAAATTGGGTTTTATGAAAATACACCAGAATATGTAAAAAAAAAAAAAATTAAATTCAAATTCTATAATTAATTATTTCACTCAAACAACAAAACGCAACAATACCCATTTTGAACATACTTATACCTGTTGGGGAATAAGTCATGGGAAGCCTAGTAAGCATTCCGTTTCTTTACAGTGAAATCCCAAATTTATTTTAATTGTAGTAATCTGTAAAACATAACAAATGCAAATATAATTTAATAGGCTTATTGTAAATTAAATCAAGAAAGACAGATTTAGAGAGACGAAAAAATCAAATCAAAACCTAATGTAACCCAAATACCTAAATAAAAATCAATCCAACCAAATTACTCAAAACTATTTCATATTTCATACCCAGATCTAAGAAAGAAAGGGGGGGGAAAAAAAAAACTTTACCTGTAGTAGCTCAGATTCACACTCCCTCTCACTTTGTCATCACACCACAAACCAACACTCACACCGAAATGAAAACAACACAGCCATTGTCAAATTCCAATGTATGTAATGAAAGTTTTTCATAGAAACATACACTGATACACAGCTCTAGAAACTATATTAAATCTTGCGCTCTATGACTAATTATGTATCTTTAATAAGAAAAAGAAAGAAGCATAGATTTGATATTTTGAATGGAATCAAAAATATAATCAAGGGCCATGTTGATGGAAGAAAGGGTACCTAATGCTGGCCTCCATTTCTACCTCACTTTTAAACTGATTTTGAAGAAGTTTGAGTCAGCGGGATCTTACAGATTGTATCTATGTCTCTCTCTATCTCTGTCTCTATATTTTTCTGTAGGGCAAAACTTCAGCTTTTATATATAGCAAGCCTAATACCCGTGCTATGCATGGGGTACCCTTCTATTCAAAGAAACCATCTCTAGATAGATGCTAAGATTTGAAAATATTTGACCCAATACACTAACATATTCCATAAAGTTTCAATTCCTATAAAAATCAAATGCCTTTATCTAAAATCTGAAATTTCCAAGCAAATAAAAGAATTCTTGAAATTTATTTCTTCTCTTATTATCAGCAAAAATAACATGAGACGCAAACAAAAGAGATTAATAAATCATTCAGAGGAAAAAAAATCCAAAAATGACAAATAAAGACTAAAGCAAGCTTCATCTAACTTTTCGCATGTAATAATAAAAAATCTATTCGAAATTTTCATGAAATCATAAAATTAAACATGATTATGGTTTTTTTCAACCCACATGTTGATGCTAATTGCATCAACTTCACATGTAGAATGTAGGATGCTCCTTTCCTTCTTCTAGCTTCTACCTTTGCTTTATGGTCTCCATAATAATCCCAACATATATTATGGATAAGACACTCAGACAATTTTTATAAAGTAAAGGAAAAAATACTAACACTGTATATTAATATTGTACAGCATAACTAAGCTCAACCATAATGAGCATCTCCTCCAATGCCTCAAAGCACTATCTTCCCTATCTTCAACACTACCAAACACTACAATAACAACCACCAAATTGATAACCTCTAAACAATTGCTCTCTATGACCACTTGAAATTTCTTTCACACCATTCTACTAGCATTACAGTGGCATCTAACACCCTTAACAATTATCACCATAGCTATTATCATTAATGTAATGCTTCTCTTATTTACATATGTACTTACTAACTATGATTTTTTTTACACACTGAAACAAAAGGCAAACAAATAAATATTTGAAGTAAAAATAAAAACTTTCAAAAGGGTTAACTAATTGGTGCCTTCATAGAACTTACCTCTGTGTTGCAAAATAAACAGGAAATGCAACAACACCACCCTGTAAAAGAGAACTGAACAAAGTAAGGCAAAATGACATATCTCACCATATAAATGACATTTTGTAATAAGAAGACTGCCTGAAACATCATTAGTTCACGCTAAAATTTCATGATAATCTTTTAAAACAACTTTTAAAAAAATCAAAATATAATGCAGTAGAAAAACTACTTGGCAGTATGGTATTTCTTTCATGGATCAATTTCAAGAGTGTAAAAACTCAAACCCAAATGCCGCATCTCACCTGAACGTTAAACCCAATCATTCAAGACAAAAGAAAACACCTTCCCTCCATCCTTTCAATAGTCACTGCAACTGCCATATGATCTACTGCTTTGCTGCTCTGCCCCATCTCTTCTCTGCAACATTATTTTGTAAAATCTGAAAGTTTAAAGAGTATAGCAATTTATAATGTTTTCTAAGTGAAATTATGGTTTTCTGGTTTTCTATATTGCAATCTGTTATGATTCTAGTTTCATAACATAATTGAGAGCACTAACATACCATACACAAAGAACACAATTGAAGGATGATTCTTTCATGGACCAATCTAATTACGATTCTAATATCATAACATGATTGAGAGCACTAATAGAACATACACCGATACTACTTTTTTTTGTTTTTTTTGTAGGGATATCCAAGCGAGAGGAATTTAAAAAACAGGGCAATCATAGTAAATCTAATTTGTATAAAATTTCACCCCAGATTTCCATTGGCTTTAAAAAAGGGACCATTCAAAAACAACAAACCGAAAAAAATAAAATTTTAAAATAAAACTTTGGTGTGGTTTTGATTATTAAAGATTTGTGTTTTGAGTGACACAGCAAATTTCCATTTACGCAAACTGAATAACCCCTTGAGTTATACTCTTTAAAGAAAAATAACAAATAACAAAGCATATATAATCACAACTTTCTTGGGAAAGAAACAGAGATGGAAAGCAAGAGAGAAAAAATGAGTTAGGGCAAGAAGGAAAGAACCAAACAAACATCAAAATCTGAAATCTACAAATTGTAACAGAAAAATCCCAAAATATCAAAGCAAATATCTAAATCTATACCCATCCAACCAAAATACCCAAAAACTAAGTCTTTTTACACATAAAAAGACTTCATACGCCTTCATACGCCTTCTGCTTCTTTTTCTGGAAAAATCAGAAATCAAAAAGGTTAGTTTAGCCTAACTGGAAACCAAGATTTTTTTAGAGGAACTGGCAGACGGTTTTCTTTTTTCTTGATCGGAATCTCTAGAAACAAAGATTGAAGCAGATCAAACAAAATCTGTCATAGAACTAATCTAAAATAGATAAAAATTGAATAAAACATTTTTAACATGCAATAGAAAATTTTAAGAACTTATTCCAGAACCTGTTCTGTAGAAAACAGAATATGCAGTAGTAGAAATACAGCCATGGACATACATCACAGAAACAGCAACAGATACATCATTTTTCTTTGGGTTCGAATAGATGCATCATTTTTCTTTTGAGTGTGGTGTTTCAAGTTTGTTTTACGCATGTTTGTTTTTTAAGTGGGAATTTTTCCTACATGTTAGATAACTAAATCTAAATCTAAATCTAAACAAATCCAACCAAGGACTTCAAACCTAAATCATATTCAATCCCCAGATTTGAAAACGAAAAAAAAAAAAAAAAAACCATAAAAAAGCAATAACTTTACTGATTATGGGGTAATGGGTATGCGGCCTCTCTTTGTGCAGCGTGCATTGGTTCCGACAAAAAAAAAAAACTAAATTAAGATTGAAAAAGAAAAAAGTAATATCAGTGTAACATTCAATTCTATACTTATTTGATGCCAGTGAAAATTTCTCAAAAACCCAAAACAGAAAGGAATCAAAGCCAAAATAAAATCTAAACCTATACAAAAAAAAAAAAAAAAAAAAAAAAAAAAAAAAATCCATAAAAAGTAACATTGCATACCCAAATCTGGGAAAATAAAAAATAAAAAATAAAAAAGAGAGAGAAAAATGTACCGATGCCGGTTTCGACAATCTGCGGTTCCCTCTCTGTATCCCTCTCAATCATTCTATGTTTTAAAAATCCAAAACAAAAACAAATCAAATCTAAACCTATCCAACATGAAAACTCAATTAAAAGTAACATTTCATACCGAAATCTAAAAAAATTTACCGGTATTGATGGGCCATAGGTTTTTCTTTCTATGTTTTTGTGGTTCCGATGGTCTGATTCTGCCTTTTTCTCTGTTTCTTTCTCCGTGTCCCAGGATCGCCTCTCTCTTTCTCTGCTTCTTTCCCCGTTTCCTCGTTGTCTCTCTCTCTTTCATCGCCTCTCTATTTCTATTTCCGTGTTTCTTTTAATATTAACCGGTTATTTTTTTTATATTTATAATGAGAGGCTTTGAAATGGTGCGTAGCATTGCCAAAATATATAAAGTATCGCCTTTTAAAGTGACGTCACTTGTCTGATTTGTCAACACGGCCTTAATTGTAGGCACTCACTTTCTCTGAGCTTCGTCTATTATATATAATATAGATATAGATATAGATATAGATATATAGATTACACTTCCTCCTCCTAATAATGGGATCAATCCGATCTCTTCACGCCTCGACCTCCTCCTAACATGCAAGAAGCACGTCGAGGCCACCGACCTATTGTATACAGCCTGTGTAAGAAAATGTCATTTAAAATCTCACCCAAAATCAAAGCCCAGCCCAGCCCATTAAAAACTTAAAAATGTCATTTAAAATCTCCCCCAAAATCAAAGCCCCTAGTCCGAAATTTTCTCCATACAGAAACAGAGAGACTCGCCGTGTCGTGCGACGCCGAGTAAGGAAGACAGCCGTGTCCTCCGCGACCAGGGACGGAGCCAGGACTTGGAGTTAGGGGGGGCAGAAGTATTAAAAAAAAAATGAAACTCCAAATAAACATTCATTTAATAAACCATCAACAAAGAAAAATACACAAAATTATTGTTTTTTAAGATATTACAATAGACAAATATTATGCACACAAACATTCAACAACTAACCAATAAATTTTAAAGATACAAATAATCTAAAGATACAAATAATCTCTTTAATTATTTATCCAACTTTAATATTTTAAAAGATACTAACTAATAGACAAAAACACTAAAGACAAAAAATTTAAAAAAAAAAAATCACAAAACATCACAGCCATTCACTATTGTAAAGACAAAACTACAAAAAAAAAAATATATTATAAAACATCAATGGACTGTAGCGTGTGGTGTTGTCTTTGTCAATATCAAATGCAACTTTTTCAATTATTAAAGAATGCTAAAGACAAAGCTGGATATTGAATCAGAATTTTACCTCTTTTAACTCTTTCTCTAGTATATTTTGTCTTTTGAGTCTCTACTCTCAGGTCTCTCCGTCCCAGCCCCCAGGCTCCCAGGCCTCAGCGTGATAGCGTTCCTGACTGGCTGTGGCTGACTTCCTGCGCTGGTTGCTTAGTTGCTCTGTGCCCTCTGCCGAATTCCTCTCCTCTGTGTTCAGCCGTAAGTTAGGTTTTCCTCTTTTTTTTTTCTTTTTTTTTTTTTTTTTGGAATGGCTTAGAAATCCCCTTCTTTTTTCCCTTTTATTATATGTGAAAGGTAAGTTAGGGTTTCTACTCCTAGGCTGGGTAGAAATCTAATTGGAACCGGCTTTGATTTTTTTTTTTTTTTTCTTTTGCTTGTGTTTATTTTGGAGCGTTGTTTGGGCTTAATTTTTGTGGCTGGGCTAATATTTTTTCTATAGCATTTAAAAAT
The DNA here is from genome assembly GCA_019022515.1 of Quercus aquifolioides. Classification (NCBI taxonomy): domain Eukaryota; kingdom Viridiplantae; phylum Streptophyta; class Magnoliopsida; order Fagales; family Fagaceae; genus Quercus; species Quercus aquifolioides. The sequence goes on from CM032328.1 coordinate 11,230,812, forward strand.
ATCAATAATATTGTTAAGGAGTAAAATGTAATTTTATTAAAACAAATGGTAAAAATAATATATTATATATATACTAAATTTTTTTTTTGAAAATCTGGGGGGGGCCACTGCCCCCCAGGTCCAAGAATAGCTCCGTCTCTGTCCGCGACGCTGATTGAGGAATTCGACTCCTTTCTCGGTGAGTATTTTCTGGTTCCGGTGTCAATCTATGAATGTTTTCCTCGTTTTCTTGTTAGTTCATGTTTAGCTGCGGTTTTTGAGAAAAATTTGATCGAAAATGAAAATGGGTTTTAGAGTTTTGTTGGTGAAGAAATGTGTAATAGGAGATAAAACGAGGTAAACTGCATGATTCTGTTGGTGATGATAGAAAATTCCAGCTATGATGCAGTGAGAGGTTGTCTGGAAGTGGACCTTCAACATTATAAGTGCATCTGAGACTAGTTATTTCCCATATGAATGCTACTGTGTCAGAGGGCTCTTCACATGGGAAACAATTACCCACAGGACTGAGTGGACGCCATAAGTTGATGCCAGGCTCCACAATTTATGAGGCGTATCTGTGGAGATAAAAAATAGTAGACTATAATAAGAAACCCTTGAGCTAAATAACAGAAAGGAGTTTAAAACTTGAGAAAAATAGCCTTTTAAATTTTTGCATATTTTTCCTGTAAACTTATGAGACTTCTGATGTGGGCTAAACTTGACAAATTTCAACTTTTAGGTTTTGGCTTTCTCCTATGGTGGTTGTTGAACCTTTTGTCTTCATACTAATCATGATATATGCGATCAAGCATGTATTGCTAGTTTGCTTATGTGTTTCGTATTTAAATTAAAATTATAATTGAGTATTGTTTTAATTACCAGAACAATGATTGCAGCTTTTGAAGCCTGCTTTCACAATTATACGAGATAAAGACTCAAAATGTTTCCTTCTATTGATTCGTGGTACTCATAGCATTAAAGATACACTAACAGCAGCAACTGGAGCGGTGGTCCCTTTTCACCACTCAGTTTTACATGATGGTGGAATAAGCAATTTAGTTTTAGGATATGCTTATTGTGGAATGGTTGCTGCTGCTCGTTGGATTGCAAAGCTTAGCACTCCTTTTCTGCTCTAAGCTCTTGATAAATATCCTGACAACAAAGTTAAGGTACAGGCTGTTAGTTATAATTTGATATTATAAATCACTATTTAATTGTGCTAATTCTGCTGATAACTTTTCTTTCTGTCAAACAAATTAAAATGGCATACTTTTTGACTTCTTTGTGCTCCTTTGCATAAAGAAGCTTTATTTATACTGTTTTTTCTTACTTATCAAAAAATAAAATAAAATAAAATGGCATCTTGTGGTAGATCTTAATCTTTTCTTTTTGGATGGATAATAAGAGGATAAAAAGCATAAATTAATTTTCTTGATGTTTTCCTATAAAAAATCTCTCTTTTTTTTTTCTTTTTTTTTTAATGTTTCTGCTTGTATTTCCGTGAATACTACATTCAATATTATCTTTTCTAGTTCAACCTATCAAGGAATCTCGTGTTACCAAGCATCTTATGTTATTGACAGTACCCCACTACCCCTTCCCTGAAGCTTACCTTGTGCAGTTAATCCCTCTCTAGTACCCCTGCACAACGTAGTTAGAATGACGAATAAAATCATTCTTCACTATTATTTAAACTACCTACCATGAGGTTCAAAATATCACTATTATTTACAAAGTTCTGTAAATAAGGCTTATCCCCCTTACCTCTACAATCTCTGTTGCCACCAATAGTCTCTGGCCCTATCCCCCTTACCTCTCCCCTCTCTACCAATGCTAAAATGTCCAACGCATCAGCAAAAAATTCCTCATAGATCAGATTTCACCCCAATACACCTAAACAACAAGATCAACTTTGACCCTATCATGGGTCAGCTTGAGTACATCTCAAGTTCTTTCTCAAGTTGTTGTTCACTCGTTTATCCAATTGCATCTATTTCCACTACAGATAGAAAAAATGCTGTGAGCTTGTTGACCCATCTCTTCAATTTAGAAATTGATTACATGGGTGAAAAGGAGGTTGAAAGATAAGAGTTCTAGAGAGAGGGAGAGAGGGAGAGAGTGAGTCATTCTAAATAAGACTGAATACCCCACCAGCAAAGTAGTTTCTAGATTCAAGAACTTAAGGCAGGACAACCCCACCATAGCTCCTATTCCGTCAAGTTTAACCAGGCAAATTGGAGACCTTGAATTGTATTGTCACATTACTTCTTTTATATAATTAATGGTACTGTATCCTCCTTTTATAGACAATGGTCCTATCGGTGTGGATATATTGCTTTAGTATATATTTGTGTGGAATGCTTTAAGATTTAATCATTTAAAAGATTAAGCTTGATTTGAAAATTTTAAAAATGATTTTTAATGTCTAATTAGCTTGATGGTAGATGGGATGAGTTTCTAACCAACTATGGATGTTGTTTCTCAATTTTTATGTGGATTTAGATAAATGGAATTTCCAGCTTAAATCCAAACAATGGAAATTATTATGTTTTTTAATAAGACAAAACAGTGGAATTAATAATTGATGGGATTTCAAATTATGAGATAACAAATCCATTCATTTTAGATTTTCTTTGTAAATATCAATTACTTCATCCAAACACAAGGTAAGTGATCTGACTTAGTTAAAGAAATATTTCTAAGGGGACAATAGCAGAAATTAGAGAAGATCCAAAGATTAAGAAAGGAGGATTGGGAGGGGGGTGGGGGGAGAAAAGAACAGTCTAGTATAGAAGACATGTTTCCCAATATGCTTTAAATAATGTCACCACAATAGTGAACTCATAGAAGTCACAGAAAAGCAATCCATCCAAATGCATCAATATAATGAGCTCAATCAAAGGAAGGTATGATAACCACACTCATCTCCCAGACCAAATACATAAGAAATTATTGATTAGATGTAAATTTTATATCTTAATAAGCTGGATAAATTGAAATTAAAATCAACAACTTCAGGTGCTGATTCAAGAACTAGTACTACTAGACATTGGTGCCAGTGAAAACTTCACCTTGAGCCTGAAGCAAAAGACTAGATCCTCAGAAATTCTGTTCTTTATATAATATTTATCTCCTTAATATGAGATGAAAGACTCTAGAATTGCAAATCTCAAGTCACAAGGAAATCTCAAGAAAAGGCTCAAGTTTAGTTCGTGAGCTACAGATTCAACTAGAAATGCTCTTGTTCAAGTTGATAGCAAATGGGGGATATGGAGTTTAAGAATTGGAACAAGTAACAACAATTAATCGTAATCAACAGTAGGACCATAGTTACAAATTACGAACAGGGGCATTGAGTTTCAATACATGTGATAAATTAACACTCTGATACAAACTACATTGCTTTGCTAGGATATGATATCTGCAGGTACTTTGCTTTGCTAGGATCTTCTCTGTAACATATAGGGATAAGATCCACTCCACTTATATCCTCCAATTCCTTCCAATTTTTAGCTAGATGGGAGAGGATCCTTTCCCTAAGATATAAACCTCTAATTCTTTGTTACTCTCTACCATGCTATGTCATCGTCCAGTCAATTTTGAAATTTAAATTACTGTACTGAATTAGTTCATGCAATATATGTTTTCATATATATAATTTTATTTTGCCTTAGTTTTTCATTTTGTCACTTTCAGATTGTTGGGCATTCACTTGGTGGTGGTACTGCTGTTGACATATATTTTACGAGAACAAAAAGAATTATCCTCGACGACTTGTGTCACATTTGCCCTAGGTATGTACTGATCAAGCCTGTTGCTTATGTTTGCTTTCTATTTCTACTGATAGCTTTGTTTTTAGTTGCTTTGCAAAGTCTTCATAAACTTTTATAACTAGATTTACCTATAAAGGATTAAGAAGTTTATGGGGACAAAGGATTATCAATGTGTGCACCTGCCTTTTTTCCTCATTTTGTGGCATCTTACTTGATGATTATCTTCAGTGAAGTCAGAATGATGTGGATTTCCAAATTAAAAATGACTTTATTCCCTAGTTTGCAGCTTTTGTTTCCATTGTATGTTCCTTCTATCAGTTAGGTTTCAGATGGCAGTGGAAATTATGAATTATTTCTATAGAGAAACAGACTCTGATAGATATGATGGCTACTTTATCTAATTACCAAGTGAACACTCAAGGATGAAGAAGATGCTCTATAACATTAAGAATACAAGATATGACATAACTAAGGACACTGGATAAAGTTTATTTGCATGGCATATAAGCCTGAGAAACTTGATCCGGAAACTAGATCACGAATATGACAGTTGCTTTTAAACCATAATGTGGAAACTTAATCCCGAAGTTCAAGAAAATGAATACCAAATAATCACATAATGTTATCAACCATGTGCTGATTGCCTGATCAGATATTTCTTCCATATATCTAACAGTCAAACAACGAATGTCTCCCTCTTATTGTTCTTCGTTTCCTTACTCTCTTTTTTTTTTTTGCTGGGCATCAAATTAATTATATAAGTCTGCACCATTTAGCTACAAAATTTCACGTTTACATTAGCTAGATCACAAAAGATTGTGACTTCCATACACAAGACTCATCAATTATAACAGTTTGCTTAAACTGCATATATTCCAGTAGGTGTAGTACAAGAAAAGTTCTCTGATGGAGCTTCCAAGGCAAATATTTGTAGACCTAGATTTTATGAAAGTCAACTGAAACTGAACCGCTTGTTCAATTACCTTTCGCATGCCAATATCCTGCCTACTCTACTAGTTAAAACACATTAGAAAGTAGTCCATGTAAAAGAACAAAAAAAGCATATATATACATATACATATACATATATATATATATATATATATACATAAGCTTACCTTCTTGAAATGAAGGTCTAACTTACCTAGGCTGCTTGTAAAAGCTGCTTTATACAGTAGTAAACATCAGATTCTCAACTTCAGAGCTTAGAATGTGTGAAAATAATGTCATAACAAATATATATATATATATATATATATATATATATTATACACCTTCTATTGTACAGATAAAAAGTGAAAGCCAAGCAAATGGTACTCCTAAAGGACTCTATAGTCCATACAACAACCAAGCATTAGTACTGAATTATTTGATTTCAAGTTCTTCCCTTTTTATGTTCTTCAGGAAGTCTATCTCTAATTTATAATAGTTTTTAAAATTCAGTTTTTAATTTTATATTATAAGGTTTAATTTGAAATCTCTTCTAAAATATGTTAGTAAAAATAATTACTTTTCACATTTTTACATCCCTATAGTAGGCCCTTAGTTGATTAGACTCTAACACCAACCTCCTTGTGGTTTTCTAAAATGACACTTCCCCTATACAGTTTATGAAAGGAAACTTCATTCATTGAGGTTTGTATAAATGCAACATGTAACTTTCCATTAACATAATATTTCATTTTTAAAAAGATTCCTATAAATTATACTTACTTCTAAAAACTACTCCAAAAACTATTCCAAAGAATCCAAACATAAAAACTATATGGTCAGCTTTTCCTCTTGACCCACAACGCTGAATAACAACTATACTGGGAAATTTTGACAACTAATTGAACTTGGGTTAACCATTTTTTATTTACCAACATGAGGCCTCCTTTTGTTGCTACTTGCTAGATATGATTGTTGCCAATAAGAAAGAAAATTACTATTAAAAAAAATTAACTTAGTTAATTATAAAACTTATTTGGAAGAAGATGAAATCTTACTTAGTTCTAACCTTGCTGGCTGCATTGCAGTCTTTGGCCTCTTTAGATATATGCAAATATAACCATAATGGCTGGCCATTTTGCCTCCTACTTTTGCGAGTTCCACATGTAGTCTGGGATGACCTACACTACAAACAATGGGGATTGTGAAACAAATTGTTATAATTTATATGATGTTGTTCCACATGTGATTTTTCACCTTGTTTAACACTTCTATATTATTTATTTATTTAATTTTTTCCTGTTAAACCTGCTTGAATTTGATGTACCCTTGCTGACACTAATGTGTCATGGAAATTTCATGGATTGTAGGTTGGGGAAGAACGTTTTTTCATTGAGTTAGACAAGAACAACTAAGTGTGGTGTGAACTACTTTCCTTTTTGAAACCTGCCCACTTTTCTGAGCTCACTATAACTTAATGGCTTAATTGTTTATATTATTTTATTTTCTTCTATTTTTAGGCGCTTATTCATGGGTTAATGGTTTTTCTAACTTGAAGAATTTTTGTTAAACAAATTTGCAGCCTGAAGAATCAGAGATATTCTCGAGCCTACATAGACATCAAGAGGCCAGTAGATGTTTTTGACTTTGCAGAGTTTTTTGTTGGACATGTTTTTGTTAATGAGAAGGGTAACTAATAATGACATGCATTATTCTTTACATTACAAGTTTACAAACAGATGTGTTTTATGTTGTTGAAGTGGTTTGATTCAGTGAATATCATTGTATGAATTAATTAAAGTTAATACCATTGTATGAATCTCAGGTGCTTAGTATAAGTTTTAAGTTGAATATTCTCCTTCACAGAAGGCTCCAAAGTCAACTACTAAGAAGGATGGTCGTGAAAGGGACCATATACAAATGTATTTGTTTAGTTTGCATTCACATTTACTTAGAATACCATTGTAGTAGATTTTGTTATTAATACCTACCTTTTTCTTTTATGAAAAAGTAGATCCTGATTATCTAGAGTTCCTCAAAATTATTGCAAAGCCGGCTGAGCATCTACCTAGTGCAGAAATACAGTTGGAAAGAAAAGAAGCAGAAGCTGGTTTGTAATTATTTTTAATGACTTTGCATGTGTGTGTGTATTAGTTAGATAATCTAATATCGGAATATAGACGTGTATAATTTTGGCCCAAAATTATAACTTTGTAGCACCCAAGCTCCCTTTATTTATTAATTTTTTAGGCCACCATGGTGCCTATTGTATGTAATGATTTGAGTTTCCTATTTTGATGCCGCCCTGGTGCCACATAAGGTTGTGTCCAAATGTTGTGGAGTAAATTTGTTTGTTTGGTCATAACGAAAAGTGGACACAACTAATTATTTGTGTTTAGGAGACATTTTTTTTCCTATAGATTTCTTAGTTTCTCCATACTTATTTCTAGGTGCTGCAAAAGAAGCTCCTATTGTTAAGCCACTTATGGAATATGTTCGTCGGTAACGAGTCGTTGAGAGTGGAGTCCAGGTAATGTGATATATATTTTCGTATCTTCTCTTCATTACCTTGACTGTTTATCTTAAAGAAAAATGTTCTTTTATTGCAGTTTAGTTCAACAGAGTTGTTTGTTGCTGATTTTGTGATGTAATTAGATTATTATTGTTGTTCTTTTTGCTTGGCTGCCTTCTTTGGGTTTTTATTCTTTTTCTTCTCTTTTAGATTTCATTGATCATTGAACTCTACACCATGATTGATGGTTTCTAGTTTAAGTGCTGTACACATTTTTTTTTTTTTTTCAATGAATTATGTTATTTATCAAAAATAAAAATTATGAAATAGAACACTGGATTGTTATTCAATCTCCTTGTATCTCATCATTCATACTGTGCTTATACTTCCTGTGTCTGGGTTAGTGCTTATTCTATTTTGTTTTCTAAATAAATTTAGAGTTAGTGTTTGCATGGTAATGTCAAGGCTCTGAAAATCAATGAATAATATCAAAAGAAAGGAATGTTGAGATTGACAGTCAGTGTAGTCACCACCACTTGGAAGGTTAAAAAAAAAAAAAAATTACATGTGCGTGTGGAAAGGAATACAAGGTGGGTGTGGACTGCTTGAACATTGGAGAACTGTGAAGGCTAAGAAAAGAAATAGACCACTAGAATATGTGACTTGCTGTATAGTTATTTCTGTAAACGGAAAATAATTTGATTCTCTACTAATATTGCAAGTTGATTGTGATAACCTGTTATTGTTGTTGAAGGGTGAGTTTAAGTAGTTTGAGTAGGTGTTTTTTTTTTTTTTTTTTGGGTGAAAATAAACAATGGAATGCCTTTTTTGAAATGGTAAATATTGAAAGGTTGATGATTTTATAGTCGCGTTTGTAAAACCTATAGTTGCGTTTGTAGACATGCATTTGTGATTTGCCCAAAAAAGGAAAAAAAAAAACCCATTTAGTCGCATTTTCAAAATGAGGTTGTAGACTGAGGATCTATAGTCGCGTTTTAAAAACAGTCTATAGCCAATTCAAACAAATAAATAAAAACCCTATAGCCTTGTTTTTAAAATGTGGTTGTAGATTGAGGATCTAGAGCCGTGTTTAATAAACGTGACTAATGTACATCCTATAGCTGCGGTTTAGAAACGCGGCTAAAATAAGACCTATAAACCTATCAGAACTATAGTTATAGGTTTTAGGCAATTGTTAAAAATGCGGCTATAAAAAACATGGTTATAGACCAAATTGACTTATAGCCCACTTTTTTTGTAGTGAGTAAGGTCTTGAATTCAAAACTTGTTGGCTGTTTAACTCACCAATATTAATAAAAAGGAGTCGATGCTTAGATTCCAACCCTATCAATTTTCATTAAATAATCCCTAACACAACCATTTAATAACTACTACTATTGAACATGGATCACACATTGGGACAACCATTTAATTACTACTACTAATGAATATAGATCACACATTAGAATTTAAATCAACAGCCCATCATTTGCAAAACCAAACCTAAAATCTAATAAGTCCCTTAAAATCCTACATTAATCAAAGCCCAAAATAGCTAACATATCATAGGCCCATAAACTTAACTCTTGGTTGAGTATTCGTCACAAACATTGTCGAATATTGACTAACACAACCAATATGATTCTCATCATTTGGAGAAAAAACAACCCCCATCATATCCAAAACCAATTCCAAAGCCTCCTACCAACTGCCACAAGATCCTAAATTGATCAAAACCTTAAACTGGACAACATTTCATAGTCAAATAAGCCTAACATAGCCAATCTGATCCCCACCACTTAAATTACTACGACTAATCCACACAGATCACATATTTTGAACCCAAATCAACCACCCATCATTTCTAAAACCAATCCCAAACTCTCCTATTGCTGCCACGACATCCTACATTGAACAAAACCCCAAAAATGGCTAAAACTTCATAGTCAAATAATTCTAACACAAAAATGTGATCCCCACCATCTAATCACAACTGCTATTACACATAAATCACACAATTTGGATATAAATCAAACCCCAATCATTCCCAGAACCAATTCTAGAGTCTCCCAACAACTGCCACAAGATCCAACACTGATCAAAACCCCAAAGTGGATAACATTTCACAGCCAATGTGACATATAGATCACAAAATTTGAACCCAAATCGACCTCCCATCAATTCCAAAACCAATTCCAAGCTTATCCAAAAAGGAAACCATTCTTAAATTTGACCATTGAAAGTTTACTTTCATGTTTATGAGGTGTACACTCATTTTTATTGTCACTTTGCTTGGACTATCTTTTGAACGGTTGGCCATTTAAGATTTAACCATTTTTTCCTTTACCAGTTTGTGTGGAGTCACCTTTTCTTCGTTGTATTGATATCATCAGCATCTAGAAAAATTATCATTATATAATTGTTGGGGACGTTTTTGCAACAAGGGCAAAAAATGTAAGAATGACCTAAATCTCCCATTTGGTTTTTTAAAAGTGATTATTTGTGGAGAATCAAGCCCAAAATTTCAAATGTATAATGAACAAAGGCTAATGGTGCTTTAACAAGAGAGAAATCAAAATGCCAATAACAAAAATGTTAAAAAATGCATAAAAACACAACAGGTCCGAAACTTTGACCCACAGTCAGCGGGAAGAGGAAATTGAGAGAGGTTGTGAGGAAGGGAGGGAATGTTCTCCTGTACCCATATTTCCATTCCTAAGCTTCAGAATTGTGAGAATGTTGGTTGACTGAATGAGTTTTTGCTCTAAAGTTTCAACTATGTGGGTAAAACGTGGTTCGTTCATTTGATTTGAAGAGAGAGTTTTGTATTGAGTTTGAGATGTTGCTAATGACTGGTTTTTTGGTAGTAGCAAAGGCTTTTATCCAACATGATACTAATTTGATGTCTTGGCTTTGGTTACTTTTGTTTAGGGAAGAGTTTGGCATGCATTTAACATGATTTGGGAAATAAAGGGGGTTTGCTCTAATTGGCTGCCTTTTGTCAGCCATTTCAGATTATTGGAATACTCACCTAAGTGAGGGCTAGCAGCTGGATTTGGCCAATAAGAGTCAACTATATTTTAAAGGAAAAAATGGTTTAGGGCAGAAACTTTGGGTTACAAATAGCTAGAGCATAAAAACTCTTTTGGGGTGGAAATTTCGAGTACAGGACCTCGTTCATGAGCCTAAGGTGCTACCATTGTCCCTTACCCACTTGGTAGCTACACTTCCTCAATTTCCCCAATAAATCGTATGGGATTGGGCTATACTTAAAAAAATATAATATAATATAATACATTAATTGAGCCCATAAGGAAGTCGGGCTTGGTTGAATCAGGCTTATACAAAATGTGTCGTGAAAATGGGTATCAACAATAACTACAATAATATTTCATTTCACAATTCACAACAATATCAAGTAAATCTACCTCCACTTCCTTTAGTTCAGGTTAGTTTAAATAAATAAAATTTCAAGGAAAAAGAAGGTGAAAAAAAAAAAAAAAATCAACTATTAGGCCGACAAAGTTTTCAATATTACTAGTGGGATTCAACTTTATTTCACTCATTAATGAGTATTGTTTAAAAAATATAATAAAAAGAACATAGCATGTAGAAGTTGGATATTTGACATATGGTCTTACATGAAAATTATGCCACACGGTAGAAAATGCGTAATGGTTGAAAAGTCACCCCGCACCCCAATATGGGGTGGGAGTTAAAGAAAAAGAAGCTAGAAAGTCGATAACATTGATATTGATGAAGAAAATCTGTGTGGCTTATGTGAAAAATGATCGTTAAGTGGAATGATAGTCCTTTGTTCCACTATGAGTATTCAATTTTATGCACCAACAAATGTAATATACTATGGGTCTTATTTCTTTCCACTTTTATTACTTTATTAGAAAACGTGTCGTGTGTAGTAATTTGCAATAAATGAAGGATAAAGTGGAACATGGAACTTTTATTTCGTCCAATGAACCTAGCACATCTCATCACTTGTCTTTGGCAAATATTGATCTAGCAGGGTTTGGCTTACTATCACTAACACTGTGTTCGTTTGGGATGAAAATAGAGATGATGGAAAATAGAGGAAGGAAAATAGGATAGAAAATGCTGTTTTCCACTATTCGTTTGGGGAAAGAAAATAGGGAGAATGGAAAACCCGGGAGAAAATTTTCTCTTCGGGCCCACATTTTTTTTCCTCCCGATTTGGGAGGAAAATCTACGGGAGAAAAGTGCTGCTATCCCCTTTTACAACAATGCCCTCTTCCCACCTACCTCATTCATGACCTATGCCCCTCTCACCAACCCATCTGATGACTTTTGCCCACAAACATCTTTATCACTTTCCTCTTCTCATCTCCTTCACCAACGAGTCTAGGTTCTCTTCTCCTTCCCATTTGACTTCTGGGTATCCATTATTTGAGTTAGTTTATTTTTATTTATTTATTTTGTTTTCATCTGTATGGGTTTTCGCATTATGGGAAATGACATATTTTTATAACAACTTTTCTTTTACATTATAATAATAAAAATAATAATATAAAGATATATATATATATATATATAATGTGGTAAATTTTATATTATTTAATGAGTACAAATAAGTCTATTTTTTACATATTATGTACCAGGGTATAATAGTCAATTTATATAAATTATATTTTCCATCCTTCCCTTTTTCTCTCCAACCAAACAAAAGAGTTTTCCACCCTCTCACTTTTCCACCCTTCCAACCGAACACATAAGAGGGAAAACTAAATATTTTTCATCCTCCCACAATTTTCTATCCTCTCACTTTTCCACTCCTCCAACCGAACAGACCCGGGAATTATGCCATTAAGAGCACACATGTATATGCATGAGATTTTTCACCATCATGAGCCTTAGGTTTTGGACAAATGTCCTCCACATGAATTTCTGGATGTGTATTCTTGACCTAACAAGCGTATTGCTTAATTATTGTATCAAGTATCAACTACACCAATTCAACTGGAAGAAGAGAATGTAGGGAATAATGATCCCATATTTTGAAAAAACATTCTACTGACACTTATATTTATGGAGTGACATTCACGCTAAGGGTGCATGGTGGTGACCATCTTTTAAAATGGTTCCCATTTAATTATTATTCTGTTTGCCAGTTTGTGTGGAGTCATCATTCCTTCGTTGCAATGATATCACCAGCAGAAAAATTATCATTACATAACAATAATAATTTTTCTTTAAATCTTCCTCCACTTCCTTTAGTTCAAGTTAGTGTAAATATATAAAAGTTCAAGGCAAAAGCAGGTGAAAAAAAAGAATCAATTATTAGGCAGACAAAGTTTTCAATATTACTAGTGGAATTCAACTTTATTTGGCTCATCAATGATTATTGTTGAAAAAATATAATAAAAAGAACACGGCATCTAGAAGTGGGACATTTGACACATACTTTTACATAGAAATTATGCCACCCGATAGAAAATGTGTAGTGGTTAACAAGTCATCCCCCACCCCAGGATTGAAGTGGGGGTTAAGGCAAAATAAGTTAGAATTTTTTTTCTTAGAAACTAGTTAGAAAGTTGATAACATTGATACTGATGAAGAAAATCTATGTGGTTTATGTGAAAACTGATAATCCTTTGTTCCACTATGAGTATTCAATTTTATGTACCAACAAATGTAATATACTATGGGTCTTATTTCTTTCCACTTTGATTAATTTATTAGAAAAAGTGGCATGTGACAAATTGCAATAAGAGCATAGTAATAATAAATACTATATTTTAACTTAAGATATATAAATATAGATTTGAGAGGATGTTATCGCATTGTATTAATTTAATGTGTTTTATATATTACTAGCCTCTGATCATGCGCTCACGCGCGTGCTTAGAGGCTTTTTTATTTTTTTTTGTAAAAGTTACTATTTTTTTTATTTTTGGATAAACGTAGGGTGTTTTTCTTTTAAATAATAATAAATTATTAGAAAGGTAGGTTTTTTTTTTTTTTTTTTTTTTTTTTTTTTTTAATAGGAAAAAAAAAATCGAAAACATTGGTTGTTTAACTTATTTTTCTATTTAAAAAAAAAAACAATAAACGTATAGTTACTTTAAAGAAGTGGGTTAGTGGAAAATTGTTCCTATTTTATAGGCAATGTTTTAGTGTAAGTTAAACATGTATTTTTACCAGACTATCTTTTAAATTTGTCTCTACTTAAACCTAGGGATGTAGGAGTATTTTGGAACAAAAAAAAAATCGGTCCAAACAGGGGAAACACCTTAAATAGTAGTATAGATTACATTTATAAAGTGTAGATTCCATTAAATAGTAAGTCTTTGTATACATCTTACACGTCATAAAAAGTAATATAGAAAAAAAAGCCACCTACAATAGATCGTTTGAAACCATTTGTTCTTTGGGTGACTTCGTTATGCTCAACCCATCACCACTTACCAATTAGCTGGCATTTCATTTGCGTAAAATGCTAGATTCCATGGAATCACATACATGGAATGTCATGGTTGGTTATTGAAAATATGGGGTTCTGCTCTATCTACCCTGAAATGTAATTATACTGCAATCGTGTTTTTTTTTTTTTTTTTTTAAGGGTGCAATCATGTTAGTAAGGCCACTAGACGGTAACACATGCATAATGGAAGAATTGAACAGCACATACATGAAATTTTAATCAACCTTGGGCATTACACTTTTGCTAAACGTGCGGAAGGTTAGAACAAAGCTATATATATATATATATATATATATATATATATACCCTATGCTCATAGAAAAAAGCCTTTCTTCAAACAATTTTATCAAACACCTTACAGGCTTAATCATCATTAGAGTATTTTTTTAATTATTTAAAAAAAAAAAAAACACCTTACAGGCAAACTGTGAGATGTCCATTGGCAAATAAGTCGCTGAACAAATAAAAGAAAACAAAAAAGTAGCCAACAAATCAAAGTCTTGAACTGCAATTCCTACGCAGCTTCGTGAAACACGAGTATTGGTCTTTGGCATTTAGTTTAAGTCATCCAGTCAAAAGTCTTCATTAAAATTAAAAGGGTAACTGCACCCTGGAGAGAAATGATAACCCACCCTATATTTGAAAGGAAAAAATATATTTCTCTATTGATATTCAATTGACTGAAATTTATTAAATTAATATTAAAAATGTTGTGTATTACCATGCCATTTGCTTTAGGGGAGGTTTCTAAAATTATCTTATTTTCAAAATTTTGAACATGCATTTTTGATATACTTTCATTTTTTAACATTCTGACAAGGTTCATTGTTTGTTAGAATTGAATTGTTAAATGATTAAAATTTTCATATTTAAATAAATTAAAATTTTGAAATAATCAGTAATTTAACATTGCTTAATTACTGTATCAACAACACTGTAATGGAAAATTCTTCACCAAAAACCAACCTTTAGCTTGAAAATTTTGAATCAAATGTTAATTCCACGGTCATATCATAGGCCACTAAACGATATTTCACAGGCACATCAGAAGAATTTAAAAGCACTAGTCAACAAGTCAATGTCTTTATTAAAATAATATAATAATAAGAAAAAGGAGAAAGGGTTTGAAGAATCACTATATATATATTACAATGAGCTAATAGCTATATACTCACATTTCAGCTTTTCTCCCTTCAAACTTCTCTTCCTTCGTTACAATGGCTGCCTCTTTTGCAACTCTTCATGTGCTTTTGTTAGTATGGTTCCTTCCCACTACCTTCAGTTTGAGCTTCTTCTTCTTCAAAGCAAATGTCTCTTGCAATGAAAAAGACAACCAAGCCCTTCTAACCCTCAAACGTGGTCTCACTAATCATGGACACGTCCTCTCATCTAGGTCTGACCATAAAGATTGCTGTATTTGGGACGGAGTTTTCTGCGACAAGAAAACTGGTCGAGTCACTGAGCTCCACCTCAATTATTTGAGGTTAGGCGGTGAGATTAGTGGTCCGTTGCTCCAATTAGAACATTTGAATTACTTGGATTTGAGTGACAATGACTTTAATTGTACTCCGATACCAACTTTCCTTGCTTCAATGTACAGTCTCACAGATCTTGACCTCTCAAGCGCTAACTTCTGTGGACTCATTCCTCATCAACTTGGGAACCTTTCAAGCCTTCGCTATCTATCTCTTGGAAATAATTCTGACCTTTATGTAGGTAACCTTCGTTGGATGTCTGGTCTCTCTGCCATTCAATACCTTCACCTCGGCTACTCTGACCTTCACAGAGAAGTTGATTGGCTTCAAATAATGAGTAAGTTCCCATCTCTTTCAAAGCTATACTTGAACTATTGTCAGCTTGATAGCCTGAATCCATCTCTTGGATTTGTCAATTTCACGTCTCTTCGTTTGCTTGATCTTGCCCATAATCTTTTCAGCCATGAGATACCTAATTGGTTCTCTAATCTCAGTACAAGCCTCTTATGGCTTAGCCTGTTCGACAATTCTTTGAAAGGCGGTATACCGCCTGGCATTTTCAACTTAGAGAAATTAGAATTTCTTGATCTCGGACGTAATTCTTTAAATGGTCCTATACCTTCTTCCGTTGGGAATTTATCTCGTATAAGAACATTATTCCTAGACCAAAATCAGTTGAATGGCACCATTCCAAAGAGTCTTGGGCTTCTCTCTAAGTTAGAGACGTTGTATGTCGGAAAAAATTCTTTAACAGGTACTGTAGATGAAGGGCATTTTAGAAAACTCTCAAAATTAAAGGATCTCTATATGTCTGAAGCACGTTTGTTCTTTAATGTCAATTCCAATTGGGTTCCCCCCTTCCAACTTGACTATGCCTCCATGAGCTCAATCAAGATAGGTCCTAATTTTCCTTCATGGCTACAATCACAAAAATCCCTCAGTTTTTTAGATATGTCCATGTCAGGAATTTCAGGCAAAGCTCCGGGTTGGTTCTGGAATTGGACTTCAAACATTACATTTATCAATCTCTCTAACAACCACATAGAATGTGATGTATCAGACATTTTTCTGAGTTCTACTGTCAAAGTGCTCAATATAGCTAACAACTCATTTTATGGACCCATTTCTACTTTCTTATGCCAAAAGAAAATTAGAAAGAATAAATTAGAGATTTTAGATGTATCAAACAATCTCTTATCAGGAGAACTTTCTCACTGCTGGAAGTATTGGCAGTCTTTGATCCATTTAAACTTAGGGAGCAATAATCTAGTAGGTAGAATTCCCTACTCCATGGGGGCTTTAGCTAACCTCCAATCATTGCGTTTACAAAACAATAGCATCTATGGAGATATTCCTTCATCGTTGAAAAAATGCTCAAATCTGAGGCTCATTGATATGGGTAATAATCATTTGTCCATCATACCACTATGGATTGGAGAAATGACAAATCTTTTAGTTCTTCGTCTAAGAATGAGTGAATTCAAGGGTTATATACCTCAACAAATATGCCAACTTTATTCTCTTAGAGTATTGGATCTTGCCAATAATAGCCTATCAGGATCCATACCAAACTGCTTGAAAAATATTAGCGCCATGGCATTCCCAGATTCCAATGATATTTCATTTTTTTCTATGTCTTTTCTGTATTCGTATGCATATGAATACTATGTTGAGAATGTTCAGCTGGTTCCCAAAGGGAAAGAAATGGAATACGAAGAGAACCTTAAATTAGTTAGGCTCATAGACCTTTCAAGTAACAACTTGTCTGGATTAATCCCTGTTGAAATTTCAGATCTTTCTGAATTACGTTTTTTGAATTTGTCTCGAAATCATTTGATGGGAAAGATACCAGAAAAAATTGGGAGTATGAAAGAGTTAGAGTCAGTTGATCTCTCACGAAATCATTTATCGGGTGAAATTCCTCCAAGCATGTCTAATTTGACATTTCTTAGTCTCTTGGACTTGTCATACAACAACCTCTCAGGGAGAATTCCTTCAAGCACCCAGCTTCAATCATTTGATGCCCTTAGGTACATTGGAAATCCTCAGTTATGTGGTGATCCTCTTCCAAAAAGCTGCACAATTGAGGAACAATCTTTGAATAGATCACCAATTGGCAGTGTTGAAGATGATTCTAAAAACTCCAGCTTCTACATTGGTATGGGAGTTGGATTCTCAACTGGCTTTTGGGCAATTTGTGGAGCTCTCTTCTTTAATAGGACTTGGAGGCATGCTTATTTTAGATTTGCCGATGAAATAAAAGATTGGATTTATGTGACTACAATGATAAAGATGAATTTACTGGAAAAGCTAAGAGTCTGCCTTAATAAGTGAGGCATCGTTATCTAGCCAAAAGGTATTGCTTCATGTTATATGTCCTTAATATTGTTTCTTTCATGTTATTGTTGTAGTCAACTATGACAGAAGAAATTGTTTCTCATATACATAATACATCAAATATGTAGTGTAGAATTTTATTTATTTATTTATAATTATTATTATAAATAGGATGCATAGCATGATTTATCACCTCATATGCTGTAAACTTCAATTCCATTGGAGGATTTACAAGTAGAATATTTTTTTTTTTGATAAGTAAGAATGTTATACGAAAGGCTACTCTATGCATGAAGAACATAGAGCAAACCCAGAAAATACAAGAAGAAGAAAACAAAAAAAAAACAAAAAAGAAAACTAAACAACAGAAAGATTACAAAAGAGAAAGAGAGCTAAGAAAAGAGGGGAGAGAATCACTAGTTGTGATTCCCCAAGCCCGAGACCAATCAAAAAGCATCCTGCTAAAAGAGGCAATTATCTGAACACTTGAACTATCCAAATCCTCAAAAGTCCTCCGATTTCGTTCCTTCCAAATACACCATAGGATGCACAACGAAACTAAATTTCAAATCTGAGATGAATGCTTCCCCAACCAATTCCACCAGCCAAAAAGCAAATCTGGGATCGATCTAGGCATAACCCAAGACAAACCAAAAGTTATTAAGACAAAGCTCCACAACTGATAAGCCATCTCACAATGAAGAAGTAAGTGGTCTACTGTCTCTCCACAATGCCGGCACATAATGCACTAGTCTACAAAATCCAATTCCCTCAATCTTCTCAAGTTATCACCCGTTAGGATCTTATTCCAAGCTACACACCAAACAAAGAAAGAAACTCGCCTAGGAGCCTTAACTCTCCAAATTCCTTTCCAAGGAAAGACAATTGAGGGAGAATCCCGCAGTTTGTTATAATACGACCGGATGTCAAACTCCCCGTTAGGCTTCAACTTCCATCTCATCCGATCTCTAACATCCATTGGAGGAGTATTAGCTCCCAATATACGAAGAAAATGCAGCCTTCCTCCATCTCCCAATCATTAAATTCTCGAATAAAACGAACATCCCAAATTCTTCTATTCTCCGCCCCCTGCCTTGACAAAGAAACATCGACAGATGCCTCCTTATCAAAGGCAATTCCATACAGCCTTGGGAAAGCCACTTGGAAAGGTTGATCCCCATACCACCCATCCTGCCAAAATCTCACTCTATTCCCCAACCCAACAACAAACTGACAATTCTTGCTAAAATCCTCCCATCCCATGCGAATACCTCTCCACAAACCACACCCATGAACTCCCCTACCTAGCTTTGAGGTCCATCCCCCCCATTCTTCCCCATATTTTGATGCTACCACCCTCCTCCATAACCGCCCCTCTTCCTTCCCAAACCGCCACAGCCATTTCCCCAATAAAGCCTTATTGAAAGTAGTAATTTTTCTTATCCCCAAACCACCACTAGCTATAGGCGCGCAAACTTTATCCCATCCTACCAGATGATTCTTGCCATCATCCCATAGAAAGTCCCTTTGCAACTTTTCAATCTTATTAGCCACATAAGTAGGAATGGTGAATAGAGATAGAAAATAGGTAGGAAGACTAGATAACGTACTCTTGAGTAACATCAATCGACCCCCCTTAGACAAATACAACTTCTTCCACCCGGCCAATTTCCGCTCAATTTTTTCCAAAATAGGATTCCAAATTGAAGGGAAGTTATGTGAAGCCCCAACGGCATGCCAAGATAAGACATAGGCAAAGTTCCAACTCTACAGCCCAAAATTTCCGCCAGGGCATGCACATCATCAACCTCCCCTATTGGAACCATTTCACTTTTATGCACATTGACCTTCAAACCTGTTACCGCTTGAAAACTGAGTAATAACAACCGAATATGAAGAATTTGCTCCACATTTGCATCACAAAATAGGATAGTATCATCTGCAAATAATAGATGTGAAACACATTCCCCACCACCCCACCTACCCTCAACGTTAAAGCCATGGATCAAGCCAGCTTCCTCCACCAAAGAGGGCTTACCATGAATTCTTAGAATTTCAACATGGCGTATTTTGAATTGAGGTTAAGCTTGATGCCTAGGTAGTCATACTTCTCATACTCACATCACTATTATTGAAAATTGCAATTCATTGTTTATACTTCAGGAGGTGGCACTGGTTCATGCTCTTCTAAAGGCCAAAAAGTCATTAAGGAAAGAAATCTTTTTTTTATATTATTTCATCCTGGTTTTATCATAAAACATGCTATGGATTATGATTCTTGGATATGTGTGTGAGAACTATTTATCCATATAGTGCTAGTCATTTAAAGAAGAATTATTTCTCCAAAAAATAGTGCTTCCTGGACTCATTGATTAATTTCACAATGACTTTTCTATTCCACAAATTCCTAGAGGCCCTCTCTCTCTCTGTCTCTCTCTCTCATTTTTGTTTTAAAGTTTTACTGAAAATACTGTTCCCTTTTTAAAAAATGGGTTTCCCATTTTGGAACCAACAAACTCTACTCAATTGAGTCAAATCTATGACTATTATTGAATTGAGTTGGGTTTTTGATAACAATATTAGTCATAAAGATTAAGACTTTCTTTCATTTATGCTATGTTTTCTTATCTTCTTCTTATTTTTCTTTATTTCTCATGCTTTTGTATGATCCTTTTGCTCTTTTGCAAACGATATTCACAGGCTGTGGAAACACCTGCAATCCAAGACAATTACAATTTGAAGCAGACATAAATAAATTGTTTCTATATACCAGGTCAGTGTAACTATGACTTTGTCATCTGAATTATCTTGTTTTTTACCTCTGCATATGAACTGTATGTAGCTATTGCCTATTGGTACTGGCCAGTCTGCTAAGGATGTTGTTTGTATTTGTTAGGTCACACTTCGAATGACCCCTTGTGATAAACCCTAATTAATTAATTAATTAGCCAAGTTGTTTAATTAATCAATTAAGCATGCAATTGCGTGGAAGCACAAACAAATCACCAAATACTAAATATGCAGCGGAAAATAAATAACACGGTGATTTGTTTACGAATGGGGAAAACCCTAACGGCAAAAACCCCACCGGGTGATTTTCAGGTCACCACTCCCGAAACTCCACTATTATCAAATCAAGCGGTTACAAGAAAGGAATCCCAAGTACCTTACCAACCTACAGTTGAACCCTTACCCCAATACCCAATTGGACTTGATCTGTAGTGACAATTTCCACCTTTGATGCACGGCTCCCAAGTACGTGACTAACCAATGCGCGGATCCCAGTACGCGACTTCAGAACACCAACTTGAGGAAGAATGGTTGGCTGCAAAGTTCTTCAGTTCATCCACGTGATGAATAGCAGGAAGATGCTTGGTTACAAAACCCTATGGTGCAAAGACACAGCAACTTCTTGATGAAGGATGAACTAGGTCAAGAACTTCGTCTGTTGATCACAATTTGCATAAACAGAGATTGCTCAATGATAATACAACTTGTGTCACCCAAAACGGCTCTTAAAATAATCCTTTTATATGTTTAGGGTTAGAAGAAAAGAAGCCCCAAAAACATATTCACGGATCCCAAGAAAATCAGATTTGGAATTCTGACTTTTTAAATCTCGACAGATAGCAGGTGTCGAGGTAGCTATCGAGAGGTGTCGAGCTTTAAAAATTCTGCACTTCAACTTGCTTTTTCTTGGACAGACTTGATGGCTTCAACACTTGATCTTGAAACATGGTTTCTAGAAGTATTAAAAACACCTAGATCTACCCAATTACAAGTAAAGTGCGTTTTGTCAAAGGATTAGCCAATTTACATAAATAAGTAAGACATATGTTCTTAGCATGTGAAACACATATGTCCTAACAATCTCCCCCTTTGGCAATCCGTGACAAAACCACAACAAACAAATGAGCATATGAGAGAAGTCATAAATCACTCAACTCATATTCACTTGTTGAATACAATAAAATCTATCCTAACACAAACTCTTGAAAAACTTTGCAAGAAGAGAGTTTATGGCAAGTAGACTTTAACAACCTGTATTTCTGAAACACTTTAAACAAAACTCATCAAGGCATCTTGTGTGAAACAGAAATTAATAGATTGCATACAATAAAAGAACATGTGTATAAAGATAGAAAAGAAACAACACATGAAGAGAGAGGTGAAAGAAACATACATCCACATATATAAGAGAATAAGTATCATGTATGTAAAACTGGTCACAAGACCTCATATACAAGAACAATGTATCTAAAAAGATAAGAAAAGAAAAGATACATCAAACCTTACTACATCCCTCAAAAGTATCAACACTCCCCCTATCAAAAATGTCCTATACTAACTCTCCCCCTAAGATGACTACTCTCATAACCCAAAACTACTCCCCCTTTTTGTCACGAGTGACAAAGGGTAGAGTGTCATGCAGACATCTCATCGGCAGAGCTAGCATCTCCATCATCATCATCCTCATCATCATCCTCATCCTCAGAATCTGAAGCTACTGGAGTAGGTGGTGAAGGAGTAGCCTCTGGAGCAAAACCGCCCATGGTCGCCTGGCGTCGTGCAATACGACCCACACGAACATTCACTTGATACAACTCAGCAGAGAGTGTATCAAGACGAGTGTCCATGCGCTGCAGCTGCGCCATAATATCACCAAGGGATACATCGCTCGAAGAGGAAGAAGGAGCAGATGTAGATGGAGCTGATCTGGATGGTGCTGAACGGGAGGGAGGAGTGGCACCAGGCTGTCTCGACCTCAACTGTACGTTTCCTTAATGTGAGTTCATTCATGTCTCCCACAATGACTTCTGGAGGATGATTTAATTTGATTCTGGATGAAGGTCCCTTCTTTTCTGAAGATTCAGACTCTGGTGAAGTGAGTAAGTCTGCAGGGTCTTCCACAATACTGGGAGTACCAGGAGTACTTGGAGAAGCAGGTTCTTGTTCAGTAATGTCTTGAACTTCCCTAGGCTCAGAAGGAAGAATTTCTTTGGGAAGTCCCTCAGTGCCTTTCTCAGAACTTGACTCTGAAGACTCATCAATGACGACATTTACTGTCTCCATTACCTTCATCGTTCTTTTGTTGTACACTCGATAAGCCTTGCTTGTAGAGGAGTAGCCAAGAAATATGCCTTCATCACTCCGGGAGTCAAATTTTCCCACATTCTCTCTATCCTTGAGAATGAAGCAGGTACTTCCAAATATTCTGAAGTACTTCACATTAGGCTTCCTTCCTTTCCATAACTCATAGGGAGTCTTTTTGGTACCGGGTCTGAAGTATACCCTATTTACTGTATGACATGCAGTGTTTACAGCTTCTCCCCACAGATTTCTAGCCACATCTTTGTTATGCAGCATGGCTCTAGCCATCTCTTGAATAACCCTGTTCTTCCTTTCTACCACACCATTTTGCTGAGGGGTAATAGGAGCAGAGAATTCTTGAGATATACCCAATCTTGTGCAGAAGGATTCCATGTATGAGTTCTCGAATTCCTTCCCATGGTCACTCCGAATTCGATCAATCTTCAGGCTCTTTTCATTTTGCAGTCTTGTGCATAAAGCTTCAATGTGCTCAGGAGCATCAGACTTGGATCGCAGTAGAATGACCCAAGTGTATCTGGTGAAGTCGTCTACCACAACCATGATGTATCTCTTACCCCCAAGAGACTCAGTTCTGGTTGGACCCATAAGATCTAAGTGCAACAGCTCCAATGGTCTGGATGTAGCCGTTGTTTGAGTGCCTGGATGCTTAGCTTTTGTCTGTTTTCCAAGCTGACATGGTCCACACACCACATTGCTGATTCTACTAAGCTTTGGTATCCCCAAGACTGACTCATGTTTAGATACAATAGATAGATGCTTGTAACTAGCATGTCCCATTCGTTGATGCCACAGATCTTCATTAGGCAGACGAATACTATTGCACACAATATCAGCATCAGGAACCAATCCATAACAGTTGTCCAAAGTACGAACCCCACTAATGAGTTTCTTTCCAGATTCATCCATGACAAGACACTTCCCTTTTGAGAATAGCACCATGAAGTCTTGATCACATATCTGACTAATGCTCAATAGGTTCACCCTTAGACCTTCTACATAAAGGACATTCGCAATGTCTGGCAGTCCTGGCAGAGATATAATCCCTTTCCCTTTAATTTGTGACTTGCTTCCATCTCCAAAGGTAACATTGCCACCTTTCTTAGACTCAAAGATCTTGAAGAGAGATCTGTCTCCAGTCATGTGTCGTGAGCAGCCACTGTCAAGATACCATAGACATGTGTCCATTACCTTGAATGCAGACTTCATCATGAAACATACTTCATGCTTAGATGATAAATCAGAAGGAATGGTTCTTTCTCTCAACTGCCTTTTATGAGCTAAGCCTATAACTTTCACTCTTCTTAGACGAACTCCTTTGCACATTTTCATTCTGAGACAGTCTAGTTTCTTCTTAGCAAAACTGAGATCTTTTCCAATAGTCATCATAAAGGAATTCAAATAACTTTTAGACTTGTATTTTCTGAGACACTGAAGCAAATAGTGGTTAGAAAAACAAGATGTATTTGAAAACACAGATCTCATTAAGCAGGTTTTAGCCAATGACAAACAGGGGTCAATGGATCAACACAGCAAAGATTAAATCCTAATCAGAGTGTGCCTGCTCTGATACCACTTGTTAGGTCACACTTCGAATGACCCCTTGTGATAAACCCTAATTAATTAATTAATTAGCCAAGTTGTTTAATTAATCAATTAAGCATGCAATTGCGTGGAAGCACAAACAAATCACCAAATACTAAATATGCAGCGGAAAATAAATAACACGGTGATTTGTTTACGAATGGGGAAAACCCTAACGGCAAAAACCCCACCGGGTGATTTTCAGGTCACCACTCCCGAAACTCCACTATTATCAAATCAAGCGGTTACAAGAAAGGAATCCCAAGTACCTTACCAACCTACAGTTGAACCCTTACCCCAATACCCAATTGGACTTGATCTGTAGTGACAATTTCCACCTTTGATGCACGGCTCCCAAGTACGTGACTAACCAATGCGCGGATCCCAGTACGCGACTTCAGAACACCAACTTGAGGAAGAATGGTTGGCTGCAAAGTTCTTCAGTTCATCCACGTGATGAATAGCAGGAAGATGCTTGGTTACAAAACCCTATGGTGCAAAGACACAGCAACTTCTTGATGAAGGATGAACTAGGTCAAGAACTTCGTCTGTTGAGCACAATTTGCATAAACAGAGATTGCTCAATGATAATACAACTTGTGTCACCCAAAACGGCTCTTAAAATAATCCTTTTATATGTTTAGGGTTAGAAGAAAAAAAACCCCAAAAACATATTCACGGATCCCAAGAAAATCAGATTTGGAATTCTGACTTTTTAAATCTCGACAGATAGCAGGTGTCGAGGTAGCTATCGAGAGGTGTCGAGCTTTAAAAATTCTGCACTTCAACTTGCTTTTTCTTGGACAGACTTGATGGCTTCAACACTTGATCTTGAAACATGGTTTCTTGAAGTATTAAAAACACCTAGATCTACCCAATTACAAGTAAAGTGCGTTTTGTCAAAGGATTAGCCAATTTACATAAATAAGTAAGACATATGTTCTTAGCATGTGAAACACATATGTCCTAACAGTATTAATGTGCAAAGATAGGGACCAAATTAGTAGTGTAGACCATTTGATTGGTTTTTATTAACCTCTTTAATGAATTTTTTACCCAATTATGTTGATATACATGCTTATGTTTGAAGTAGTAACTGTATGGAGTTTGATGTTATGGTCATATTAATTAAAGCAAATTTACCATAACAATGAGATCTACCTCAAATGACTTCCTCGTCCATAATAATGAGATAGAGGGTAAGGTTTTGATTCAAAACTTACTGAATGCATAATTGTGCGCACCCAAAACCGAAACCCGTCGGGCTGGGCCTCACTTGGGCTCACAACTTATTTGTATAGTGGGCTTGGATTTCCTACTCTGGGTCGTTCTTAACGCTAAGACTTAACGTCCTCACTGTTCTCTCCTCGGGGGTCTGGGTCACCTTCTCCCTCTGCTCACTCTCTGCATACACTCTTCTTACAGCCAATTTTCCAACCCCCCTCTTCTTAATATTTCCTGTATTTATAGTCCATAGTTTAGTGGAGACGTCATAATTACTTGCCAGTAAGTGCAACTGGCGGTCCAGTATTATCGATCGTAAATGGGTGGTTAGGTGGGAGTGGGATGCGGTGAGGGTGGCGTTGGAACTTGGTTCCCACCCTCACGATAGTTCTCAGCAGCGGTGCTTCTCCGAGATTCTGCCGGGCAGGTAAAGGGCGGGGCGTCCCGAGAGTCGAATATTTACAACTGCTCGGGAAGCCGTTGCCGAGAAATGATGAAAAGGCAAGGATTGGGCCTGCAGCACGCGTGGCCCGGGGGTGGGCCGCCAAATAGAGGGAGACCGGTCTTATGGGCCATACACCCAGGCCAGGGTCCAAAGCCTGATATAAGAAAAGGTGCGGGGGCCCGTACAATAGCCCCCCCTTGATTCGCTCCCCATTCACGGGGGTGAATCAAGGATCACAAGGGGTGAATACTCGTCTGGGAAGTTGAAGGGTCAGTGCCCGGCCGTTGTTGGGCGCATTAATGCGTGTCTCAAAAGACGCGTTTGGAACTGACTGACGGCCTACCCGTCATCATTGTTTGACGGTTCGTGAACCGAGGCGTTATGCGTGTGGCAGTTGAAGCGACGGCCCGCGTGGTTTCCCGCCAGTGGATTATTGAATGCTCCTCACTTTACTCCCACACCTATAAATAGTCCCTCTAGTTACTGATTTTCACTTTCGCATTCCTCACTTTACAATATCTTACTCTGCCGAGCATCCCTCCTTCGTGGTTCACCCTTTGGCCCAGAACACACTTCCTCCTTAGAGCCTTCAGTAAGTTCCTTTCCCTCTTATTGCTTTTTCTGTTTAGCCAGTTCAGTCTATTCTTTGATAATCATAGCATTTCTTTTCTTGATTTTCTTTGAAAAACACTCGCTTCGAAAAATGAGTTATTCTCACCTCCTTTCTTCCGAGCATGCTTTGGCTAGATTTAGGGAGGCCTATAACGTTCCTAACGACGTAGACATTGCCTATTGCAATATGGGTGATATTGACATCCAGAGGCGCCGTGGTGAAAACACGGTGTTCTTTCCCTTGATGGCCATTTTAGAGGGTGGGCTTAGGTTCCCGGTTGACCCTCTGATTCTTAGTACCCTTAGATTTTACGGCCTTTGTCCCGACCAACTCCCTCCCAACTTTTACCGGGTAGTGAGTTGTGTGAGTAGGTTGAACCAGTTGTACGGGCTGCAACTAAATCACTATGACATCAATCAGATGTATAGTCTGTGCGGTAATATTGAGTCGGACTATTATCTAAAGACTAAGGATGTAAGGGTACGGCTTATTTCATGCCTACCAGACTCAAACCGAAATTCGGCTAAAGATTTCGTTCGGGTGAGCGGCAATTGGTTTGCCGAGGAGATCCCCCGTGCATTTTCGCCGCGCGAAGTTGGTCGGTGACTAACTTTTATTTACTTTGGTCTCTTTTGGTTTTGGTCCGGTTATGTTGTCACTAACCCTTGTTTCCTCTGTGCAGAGGGCAAAAGATTCAAGCCGGACCTTAGAGTGGTACATGTTCGGGACCTGAATTTCGTGCTCAGGTCGGAAATCTTCGTTCACTCGAACGGACAACTCCGAGCGTCTCACCTTATTCTCCGTGTCAATCCCGTCTACTCAACTTGGCAGGCATTCAGCCAAGCTTTACTAGTTGACAGCCCTCTCCTCTCATATATCGACGTCCGGCACGCAAACTTCTTCCCCCCAAAGTTAACTGTAGGCGAAGCACGCGATCTCGGCCCCCGGTTCATTTGTTCGGACGAGCGACAGCCCATCCGCGACGAATCAGCCAAGCGCGTATCTGCCGAGCGTAGGAGATGTGCCCACGAGCAAATCCAGCGAGAAGCTCTTGTTCAACCCGAGAGAACAGTAGAGCTCGAGGCACCTGTTCGGGAAGGGGAGGGTGCAGCTACAGAACCAATTGATTCTTCTGAAACAAGATCCGATCAAGGCAACGCCATGGTGGCTAGGAGGAAGATGACGATCGACCGCTTTGTCCCCAGTGCCCGGCCTGCCGCGCAACAACAACAAACCCCCGACCAAGTCGCTTCGCCACCCGCCGTCCCGTCAACCCGAGTTCGTAAAAGGCCGCGCACAACTGATCAGACTGAGACGGGCTCGGGTAACGTGCCCCCCCGACCCTCGGCCGGTATTGTCATTCGGGAACCTGTAGCACAGACCAGGATAGACCAGGCGTCTACTTCCCGGGCTCCGGCGGCATGGCGACCCTCCTTCAAACTCGACGGCGAGCCTCTTCCGACGACGGCTAGTGCCCGAGTTTGGGACAAAGGTTATGGGGGCCGTGTGGCGCAGAGCCTGGCGCGCGGCATCATCTTGCCCGAGGATATGCACGCTTTCGCGGAATCGACAGATGAGTCTTTGGGGAGGCGCTTGCAGTGGCACGCCATAGCGGTAACTGTTTCATCTTTATTTACCATTCTCGGTTTCCCTTTTGCTCATGTACGTGTACCTTCCATTTTACCTTACAAGGTGAATGTTGTGTGGTCAGGCTGCGCAAATGTCGTGCGTTGTGGACGGGAGGATGAAGGAACTGGCCGAAGATGTTGAGCTGGAAAAGGCTCTGAAGGATGTCGCCGAGGCCACGGCGAAGGAGAAGTCAAAAATTGCCGAGGAAGCGGAGGATAAAATTGCTACAGCCGTAAAGGCCCAGGCCCTTGCCGAAACGAAGTCTGAGGAGTTGGAGCTGCAACTGGGCGGCACCGATCTTAAATTGGCGGAGGCTCAGAGCTTGAACACCATGCTGGAAGGTCAGTTGGCCGATTCGAAGGCGGCGCTGGAGGCTTGTGAAAACAAGTGGTATAACGAGGGGTTCGCGGACGCCGAGAATTCGGCAGAACCGGTCATTCGTCAGGCCCACAGGCTCGGATACGAGGAGGGTTGGTTTGCCGCTCTTCAAGCCTTGGGGGTTCCCGAGGATTCTCCGTTAAGGGATCGCAGCAAGATCCCTTTTCCGAGCATCCCCCACACCGAGCACCCTGCGCCCCTTGTTATTGATGAGGAAGAGACCTCCAGTATGAGAGAACTGGTGAACGCCATTGACTCTCATGCATTACCGACCGACATGGAGAGGACCAGCCACCCCCATGTTGGGGACCGAACCGGGGAGGAAATCCAGCCGCCAACTCCTCACGCCGAACAACGCTCCCAAGAAGACGCATCTTCCGTTCATGTGGCGGATATCTAAATTTGAAAGCCAGCCCTTCTTTATTTTACCCTCTTTTGAAAATTTAAATGGACGGAATTGCCTATGTCACCGGGTTGTGGTGACGGGATAATTTGTTTATGTTGTTTTTTCTTTATTTTGTGTTGCCGGGTTTTGGCAACAAAACGTTATTTCAAGTTTTATGCCTTAATATGAATGTTTTATTGTGTTGCCCTTTCGTATTGACCGAGTAATGAACTCTTGTTGGTTGCCTCTTTATTGTGTTGTGTCCAACCGTGATAAGGTTTCCACCTGCTCGGCGATGGGACCGAACTCAGGGTCAGGCTTCTATCCTTAGAGTGAATCGTCCGGGTTTCCACCTGCTCGGTGATATATCAAACCGAGGGTCAGGTCTTTCTCCTTACAATCGAAAAGGCTAAGGTTTTCGCTGCTCGGTGATAGGATCGAACCGAGTTTCAGGATTCCGTCCTTAGGACACTTAAGGTTTCCATATGCTCGGTGATGGGGATCGAACCGAGGGTCAGGTTTCTGTCCTTAGGACATTTAAGGTTTCCACCTGCTCGGTGATAGGAATCGAACCGAGAGTCAGGTTTCTGTCAGATTAGAAAGGCCTAGGTTTCCACCCGCTCGGTGATAGGGATCGAACCGAGGGTCAGGTTTTCGTCCTTAGGACACTAAAGGTTTCCACCTGCTCGGCGATAGGAATCGAACCGAGAGTCATGTTTTTGTCCTTAGAATAGAAAGGCCAAGGTTTCCACCTGCTCGGTGATAGGGATCGAACCGAGTTTCAGGTTTCTGTCCTTAGGACATTTAAGGTTTCCACCTGCTCGGTGATAGGAATCGAACCGAGAGTCAGGTTTCTGTCCTTAGAATAGAAAGTCCAAGGTTTCCACCTGCTCGGTGATGGGGATCGAACCGAGAACCAGGTTTCCGTCCTTAGGACACTTAAGGTTTCCACCTGCTTGGTGATAGGGATCGAACCGAGGGTCAGGTTTCTGTCCTTAGAATAGAAAGGCCAAGGTTTCCACCTGCTCGGTGATGGTGATCGAACCGAGAACCAGGTTTCCGTCCTTAGGACACTTAAGGTTTCCACCTGCTTGGTGATAGGATCGAACCGAGGGTCAGGTTTGTGTCCTTAGGACATTTAAGGTTTCCATCTGCTCGGTGATAGGAATCGAACCGAGGGTCAGGGTTAGAAAGGTGCGGATCTGCATGAGAAATATCCTTAGCATAACTAACAAAACATATACAACAGGGTGCGGTGAACTTTATGCTCGGCGTACCGCCCATTAATGATAGTACTTCTTTAGATTATGGACGTTCCACGGCCGGGGCAGCTGTCTCTCGTCTAGGTCTTCCAAGAAGTAAGCCCCTGCGCCGGCCACTGCAGTGACCCTGTAGGGTCCCTCCCATGTCTGTGCCAATTTCCCGGCACCAGTGTCCCGCATGTTGCCTACGGCTCTTCTGAGGACCAAATCTCCGGCGATAAACTCCCTCGTTCTCACGCCTCGGTTGTATCTCTGGGCGAGCTTCTGCTGGTATTCCGCAAGCCGTATCGTCGCCATTTCGCGGCATTCCTCCATCTTGTCCAAGCTCTCTACCATCATTTCGTCGTTTTTGGCTTGATCGAACCGAGCTACACGCGCACTACAAAGATTCACCTCGGTAGGGATCACGGCTTCCGCTCCGTACGTTAGAGAGAAAGGGGTCTCCCCGGTGGATCGTCTGGGAGTGGTGCGGTATGCCCACAAGACTCTTGGGAGTTCCTCGGCCCAGTTTCCCTTCGCGCCCTCCAGCCTTTTCTTCAGCCCGCCCACTATTACCTTATTCACGGCCTCAGCCTGACCGTTCCCCTGTGGGTAAGCAGGAGTCGAGTACCTGTTCTTGATACCGAGACCACTGCAAAAGTCTCGGAACGCCCGGCTGTCAAACTGTAGCCCGTTGTCTGATATGATAGTGTTCGGCACCCCGAACCTGGTGATGATATTTTTCCATACGAATTTCTTTACTTCCACGTCTCGTATGTTGGCCAAAGCTTCCGCCTCCGCCCACTTGGAAAAATAGTCGACGGCCACCAAAACGAACTTTCGTCCCCCCGTTGCCCGAGGGAATGGCCCGATGATGTCCAGCCCCCATTGTGCAAAAGGCCAAGGGCTACTGATCGGGTTCAAGTGGCCCGCTGGCTGGTGGATCAGTGGGGCGTGCTTCTGACACTGTTCACACTTGCGTACATACTCGGCGGCATCCTTCTGCATCTGAGGCCACCAAAACCCCTGAGTCATTGCTCGGTGTGCTAGTGACCGTCCTCCAACATGGCCGCCGCACACCCCAGAGTGGAGCTCCGCCAAGAGCTCTCCCACCTTCTCCGGGCGTAAGCATAAGAGGTATGGCCCTCCGAAGGACCTTCGGTATAGAGTCCGGTCTTCTGCCAACCAATACCGAGGAGCCATCCTACGGATCCTGATGCCCTCCTTCTCATCACTCGGCAGTCGGTCGTCAGCCAAAAAGTTGATAATGGGGTCGATCCAACACGGTGTAGGGGTTGCGATTGCCATGACACTGGTCCCTGTAGTTCCCGAGTCTCTCACTATTCTGACGCTCAGCTCTGAAATGAGCTCCACTTTGATTTGTCGGGGTATCTCTTCGGTTACTGACGACGCCAGCGTGGCGAGGGAGTCAGCATGTCTGTTCTGTGTTCGGGCTATGTGGAGAACTTTCACCGTGTTGAAGCCGGCCATAACCAGCCTTGCTTGTTCTAGGTACGCTTTCATCCGGGGATCTCGGGCTTCAAAACTGCCCTGCACCTGATTAACCACCAGACGCGAATCCGAATATAGCTCAATCTCCTGAGCCCCCAGGCTTGAAGCTGCCCTCAGTCCGGCCAGAAAAGCCTCGTATTCTGCCTCGTTGTTGGATGCCCTGAAACCCAATCTAAACGAGTGTTCGAGTCGTATTCCTTCTGGGGTGACTATAACGACCCCTGAGCCGGCACCCGTGGAGCTCGAAGCGCCGTCTACGAACACTTTCCATGGGCGGGTTTCCAGCCGGTAAACCATCTCCCCCTTCTCCTTGGGTGAAAACTCAGCGATGAAATCCGCAAGGACCTGGCCCTTCACCGAGCTTCGGGGTCGGTACCG
Organism: Quercus aquifolioides; assembly: GCA_019022515.1. Taxonomy (NCBI): domain Eukaryota; kingdom Viridiplantae; phylum Streptophyta; class Magnoliopsida; order Fagales; family Fagaceae; genus Quercus; species Quercus aquifolioides. The sequence continues at coordinate 11,262,776 of CM032328.1, forward strand.
TATGTCGAAGGAACCAAGTCTAGTTCCCCATTTGGCTATTCGGCCCGTAAAGTCCGACCTCTTTAATAACGACTGCAATGGGTACTCGGTCAAGACGTGTACTGTGTGTGCTTGAAAGTAGTGCGGCAACTTCCTGGTGGCGTGTATTAGGGCCAACACGAGCTTCTCCAAGGGCAAGTATCTTGTCTCGGTGTCGACTAAAGTCTTGCTGATGTAGTACACGGGTCGCTGGATTCCTTTGTCCCTCAGCAGCACAGCACTCACAGCGTGCTCGGACACCGCCAGGTACATGAACAAATCCTCACCTGGCTCTGGCGCTGTAAGCATGGGCACCCGTGCCAGATAATTCTTCAGCTCCACAAAGGCTTCGTCGCACTCTTCACTCCACCGAAATCCAGTCCATTTCTTCAGCAGTTGGTAGAATGGTCGGCAGCGATCTGCGAATTTTGAGATGAACCGATTGAGGGCCGCCAGCATCCCGGTTAAGATTTGCACTTCCTTCGGGTTGCTCGGTGGCTTCAGTCTTCTCACAGCTTCTATCTGGTCGGGGTTGACCTCGATTCCCCGCACACTGATCAGGTACCCCAGGAACTTCCCGGACCCAACGCCAAATGCGCACTTCTCCGCATTAAGGCGCAACTTGTGCCGTCGGAGAACCTCGAAAACCGCCTGGAGGTCCCCCAAATGCCGGGCTTCCTGTTTGCTCTTCACCACCATGTCGTCGATGTACACCTCGACCGTGCGCCCTATCTTGTCTCGGAACATTCTTGTTATCATTCGTTGGTAGGTGGCCCCGGCGTTCTTCAGTCCGAAGGGCATCCTCGTGTAGTGGTAGTTTGCCTCCGGGGAGATGAATGCCGTTTTTTCTTGATCCTCGGGCGCTAGGGCGATTTGGTGATACCCTTGGAAAGCGTCCAGAAAACTCATCCTCGGGTGCCCGTACGTGGCGTCCACCAGCTGATCAATCTTTGGCACAGGAAAAAGGGTCTTTTGGGCAGGCTCTGTTCAGATCAGTGAAATCGACGCAGACCCTCCACTTGCCGTTCTTCTTCTTCACTACCACGGTGTTCGCCAACCAATCCGGGAAGAAGATCTCCCGAATCACCCCTGCCTCCTTCAATCTTTGAACTTCCACTTTTACTGCCTCGGAATGCTCCTAGGCCGACCTCCTCGGCCTTTGCCTTTTTGGGGTGAATGAGGGGTCAACTCCAAGTCTGTGCATGATGAATTCGGGATCCACCCCGGGCACCTCGTATGGACTCCATGCAATTACGTCCACATTCCGTATTAGGAGCAGCAACATTTCTATCCTTTCCCGGTCCTCCATGCTCTCCCCTATTTGGAAGTACTTGTCTACATCTGGCAACACCTTTACCTTGATCATACTCTCGGCTCGCGCTACCCCCTTATCCCCTTGCGGGTCCTGTAGTTGCTATAAAGACTTCTCCGACGACGAACATTTGGGGTTGGCCCGATCCTCCTGGTCGGTTTGTTCCTTCTTCCAATCGACCATGGCGATCAAACATTGCCTGGCCGCCTGCTGATTTCCTTGTACCACCGTGACACCATAATCGGTATGAAACTTGACCTTCATGTGCAGAGTGGACGGGACAGCCCCCATTGCATGTATCCATGGCCTCCCAAGAATTGCCGTGTAGGGGGAGTATGAGGCAACTGTGATGAAGCTTACCATTATCTCCTTGCCCTCCATGTTCACGGGCAGAGAGATTTGCCCCTCGGGAGTCACCATTTTCCCGTCGAACCCAACCAGGGGAGTGCTGTACTTCGCCAGATCCTCCTTCCTCAACCCGAGCCCCCTGAATAGGTCCGGATACATAACATCCGCCCTGCTTCCCTGGTCTATCATTATTCTCTTTACCACGAAGCCGCCAATCCTCGCCGTGACTATCAATGCGTCGTCGTGTGGCTGAATGGTTCCTTCCAAATCATTGTCATCGAAAGCGATCGGCTCTCGGGTGGGCTTATTCTTCTTCGCGGGGGGTGGCATGCCCGCACTTCCCTCCACAGATGTCACCGTCAACACCCCCTTCGCATCTGCCGTTGAAACGCCCCTCGGGGCGACGTGAATAACATCAATTACCCCAAGAGGGGGCGGAAGGGGATTCCCTCTGTTTGGAGCGCCATGCACTGTTCCTCGATCCCCAGCCTCTGTCACAAATTCCTTGAGATGCCCCGCCTTAGCTAGCTGCCCGAGATGATCCTTCAGCACTCGGCATTGCTCGGTAGTATGTCCCCGGTCTTTATGGTAGGTACAGTAAAGGTTCTGATTCCTTCTGGTGGGGTCGCCGGCCATCCTGTTCGGCCATCTGAAATACGGCTCGTGTTTAATCTTATCCACAATTTTATGCACGGGCTCCTTGAACGTCACGTTCACCTCCTCTACCGGTGCTACTGGTTCTTGAATCCATAAGTTTCCCCGTGTCCTCTGTTGAAAACCGCTCTGTCGAGGACGATCTGTCACCTGCGCCTTGCCTTTGCTTTGCATTCTGTCATCTTCCAGTCGCTTGTACTCCTCAATGCGCCTCATCAGTTGCCTCATATCCTCGGGAGGCTTCTTAGTTAATGATTCCCTCAACCCCGACTCCTCAGGCAACCCCATCCTGAAAGTGCTTGCGGCAATCTTCTCGTTCCCTCCGCTAATCTCGTTGTAGAGCTCCCAGTACCGGCTAGCATAATCACGGAGGGTTTCCCCTGCCCTCATCTTCATAGACAGCAGTGCGTCCACAGGCTGCTGTTCTCGGCTGCACGTCACGAAACGCGAGCCAAACTCCTGTATAAGCTCGGCGAAACTATGGATGGAGCCCTTGCGCAAACCGTTGAACCACCTCAAAGCTGTGGGACCCAGGCTGGAGGGAAAAACTTTACACATCAGAGCGTCATTCCGGGTGTGGAGAGACATCATCTGGATGTAGTGGCTGACGTGCTCCACAGGATCGGTTTTCCCGCCATATGAATTGAACGGCGGGCGCGCAAATCTGTCCGGCATCGGTGCTCGCTCAATATCTGCTGAGAATGGGGATCGAGCAGCCCTGCGCAACGCACGGCTCATCGCATCCATTGCCGCATTCCTCGGCCGCCCCTCTGGCGAGTCTGAGCCCCGATTCCCGTACTCCCGTGACCGAGAGCGATGTCGCCTCCGGCGAGATTCCGCTGAATAGGAGCGGTCTCGTCGGTGACGGGACTCCCTCGAGTGTGAACGCTCCCTGCGGCGGTGGGATCCTGATTGATTCGCCCCCATCTCGCGCCTTTCCTCCTCGGCCTCAGGCCTTCCCCCTTGGTTGTCTTGACCCATTCGGTGGCGCTCGTTTCTCGCTTCCAATTCCAGTTCTTGTACTAACCTCCGCAGCCGCTCGAGCTCTTCATCCCTGGCGTCGGGCTGCTTGCGCCGGGAAGCATGGGAAGCCGTTCTCCCCATTTGATAGGACCCTTCTCCAAGACCGGATCGCTCTTCTAGTTGCTCGTAAGCCTGATCCTCGCGTCTCTTGTGTCTCTGTTCCCGCCAGGTGGATCCCCGAGAAGACCCTGCCGAGCCGCTCTCGGCGTTACCTCCAGACATCTTCTCGTAAACAAGTCTCAGTGGAACCACTGCTTAGTAGGATTTCCCACAGACGGCGCCAATTGTGCGCACCCAAAACCGAAACCTGTCGGGCTGGGCCTCACTTGGGCTCACAACTTATTTGCATAGTGGGCTTGGATTTCCTACTCTGGGTCGTTCTTAACGCTAAGACTTAACGTCCTCACTGTTCTCTCCTCGGGGGTCTGGGTCACCTTCTCCCTCTGCTCACTCTCTGCATACACTCTTCTTATAGCCAATTTTCCAACCCCCCTCTTCTTAATATTTCCTGTATTTATAGTCCATAGTTTAGTGGAGACGTCATAATTACTTGCCAGTAAGTGCAACTGGCGGTCCAGTATTATCGATCGTAAATGGGTGGTTAGGTGGGAGTGGGATGCGGTGAGGGTGGCGTTGGAACTTGGTTCCCACCCTCACGATAGTTCTCGGCAGCGGTGCTTCTCCGAGATTCTGCCGGGCAGGTAAAGGGCGGGGCGTCCCGAGAGTCGAATATTTACAACTGCTCGGGAAGCCGTTGCCAAGAAATGATGAAAAGGCAAGGATTGGGCCTGCAGCACGCGTGGCCCGGGGGTGGGCCGCCAAATAGAGGGAGACCGGTCTTATGGGCCATACACCCAGGCCAGGGTCCAAAGCCTGATATAAGAAAAGGTGCGGGGGCCCGTACAATAATAATATACCAACAATAATAATAATGATAAAAAAAGACTAGATGTTACGGTTCAACCTTATCAATTTCCATATATTGTGTCAGATCAATTTGTAATAAGTGAATGCATTAGTTAAGGATTTTTATTTTAAATTTACTTAAAAAGAAGTGGTAATTTATCATTGAGATTGTGTTTGGATGACCTTTTTTTTTTGAGGAAGGTGTTTGGATGACCTTGTTTTGACTGTTTTACTTTGTTTAAAAATATGACTATAGTTAAAAAAAAGTGAGGCTTTCAAAAGATTTACATAAGTTGTTGGTGAAATTAAATTGATATTTTAATCTAAAACAAACAGAACCTTAGCATATAAAGTTTATAATTAGGCATCTACTATTTTCTAGTTCCTGTCTTTGTGGTAGCTAAAGATAGAAGTGAATGTAGTATTATAATAATTAAGAATTTTAGGTTGAATCACCACTATTAAATGCATATTTTGTGCCTATTTTGGTATCAAAAAACTTCTTAAATCTTAGTTACTGAAAAAGTTGTATTACTTGCATGGTGATAAAAGTCAAATAATAGTAGATGTGACATAACTTGATCTTAATGTTTGCCTTACTTATATCCAAGTTTCAGCTTGTTTGATGTTGCACATCTATTTAAGTACTGTAACAATGTAAAATTTCTTTTAACTTGTTAATTAAGCCAAAATTGAACTTTTTAAATCATGGTATTGCATTTTGAGTAGATGTTATTTTGTTTGTTCTCTCTACTCTACCACTTGGCTTCATGTGAATTTGTGCTACCTTTGTCATTTAGTGTCCTTTAATCTCAATTTTTTTTCTCATTACCCGTAGGGAAGGGATGCTGATTAGGCAAAAGCAGAGGAGTTCAATGAAATGGCTTGTAAAGCCTCTCTTGCTGATCAACAGAAGCAGGTCTGAGAAAACATTTATGCTCAGATTAAAAGTTTCTCCATGTGTATAGATGAAATTCTTCTGCCTTATACTAAAAGGATAGGTGAGGCACAAGAACTGCCTCCATAACCAATTGCTGCTCCTTGTCAGAGTGGCCTGGATTTTGCTGTTGGCAGGAATGGCCAACCTACTGACCATCCTGGTAAGATTCTGTTTGTAATATAAAACCCTTTTCCAATGTTGCATTTTGAGCTTGAAGAGTGCAGCTTGAGATGTTCAGGATCTTTGAATTTTCTTGTGACTCACCCTTGAAGTAGGGGGATTATCTTGATTTGAAGGAATGATCTTTTGATTTGTCCATTGATTACCGTAACCTCTTTAATTGTTTCCTTAAACAAATTTAGTTATTTAAAATATTTAAAGTTATTTAAGTAGAGTTGAAGTCAACATCCAGTCACTTTTGAACTGAAGTGTCAACAAAAGAAATCTACATTTGGGAAGCAAAGTGGAGGGGAAGATGCCTTGGGGATACTTACATTGATTTTATGGAAAGGCATCTTCAATGAGAATTTAATTACTGTTTCCAGAGTACCTATTGGGAGTTTGTTATCTCTAGCTTCTATAAGGTCTTTCTTGAAATCATGTTTTTGTGTTTGTGATGTGATTCGTTCTATAATTTTTAACTTTTTTACTTCTAAATTAATATTCTTAGATGAACTGTTGATTTTATATATTTTTTGGAATGATAATATCCTCTAGTTGTTAGATTTCTTGCAAACTTCAATGTTGCAAATGAGCATTTCCCCCTCCTTTACGAACAAGGTGGCAGGTGAGATTGAGGGTTCATGACCCAACCATATGTGTAACTTACCAACAAAAACAAAAATATTACTTGCAAGCTTTGATGCTGTTAATACCTTCTAGAATATCTCTTGGCTTCTTTCATTGAAGTTAAAGCTCTAAAATAGTGTTTGTTCTCTTTTGAATGCCATTCTTATTGTAGCTATATAAGGAATTCAACCAATATGTAACCTAAAACATGACATTATTTGGGTTGAAACCTTGGAAACCAAATTGATTATAAAGGTTATGTGAAGTTCTCAGTTTTGATTGATATTCGTCACGGCCTTGATTGGAAGTTGTTGTATTGGAGATAACACATATGGAGGTCTAGATTATTTTACTGCTTGAAAGTGCTAGATTGTGATCAATTCTCATGTTAGTATTTGGATGGCATGTTGCTGGCTAACAAATACATGGATATATGGGAAAAAAGGGGATCAATATCTCTAGAAGTACAAGTATGTCCTCCAAGCTGGACTTATGCTCTTTAGTTTAATCTCCTTATGTGGTAAGAACTAATTGGTGTTCTTTTATTTATATGGTTAATGTTTCAAACTTTTTCTGAATATATTTCCCAATAATATCAAATCAACCATTGTTGCATCTGAGGTTGGATGTGAGGGCTTCAACTGGGTGCCTATTCTGCAATACATAGCTGTCAAATATGTTTGATTGTTACAAAATTCATTACAATTGCGCATATAAGCAGTACCCCATATCATAATCTCTGTACTGGAATCAAATTTGAATGTTTCTTCACCTAGATTTGATTGCAAGACTATTAGTTTTTGCTTAATGTACTGGAGTATATGTACTTGTTGAGGTTGGATAAATTTTGTATTACAGGAAAACATCAAAATCCATAAATCAATATTGTTGTCTTCTGCTGAGTTGTTTGTCCAACAATTGTGAAATTCCTTAGGTTTCCTTTGGTGGCAACATTGCTTTGCGTTGTCTGCCGCACTTAGTTTGATATACATGATCATGTATCGCTGCTCTCTTCTACCTCTTGTGGTGCAGAGGCTCTCGACAATTCCATCATCTAACACTTTCATTTGATTTTTCTTGTTCACCTTGTTGTCTTCAATTATTATTGTACTGCTCCTCCTTGTATTTAATAAGTTTTTTTTTTTTTTTTCATGGTTATTTTATTTATTTATTTTTTATCAAATTGTCAACAATGAACTGTTTTTACTTATGCCACTATTAACATAGCTAAGCAATGCCCTTTTTGGCCTACATGTAGAAAACACATGAAGTTAGAATGCAATTTATGGCATTTTAATTTTTATAATAAAACTTATGAATTCGTGAAGAGAATAAAAGAGAAAGGTTTATATGTACAACACATTTTTTATTGACCATAACTGCATTATTTGGGTTTTTAGTACCTATCTTTTGTTTAGGTACAAAAGAAGTCTCAATTAATTATTACAAAATTTCCACATTTGGTTCTAATTACTTATGAGCTTGTGGGTGTGTCATGTGTGTTCTACTTCTCCCATCAAAGTACCAATTACTAATGATTTTTCTGCACATCATTGAATTGTGCTGAACTCCAGCTACAACTATTTAGGAATGAATGCTGTTGAGGCAGATGCAAAGGAGATCATAGAATGGCCAATAAAGCCTTTCTTGCTGATCAACAAGTCCAAGAAAACGTCCATGCTCAGATTAAAACTTTCTCCATGTCTATGGATGAAATTCTTATTCTTGATACTAAAAGGATAGGTGAAGAACATGGAATGCCTCCACAACCAACAGCTGCTCCTCATTGGAGTGGCCTTGGTTTTGCTATTGACAGGAATGACCAACCTACTGATCGTCCTGGTATGGTTCTATTTGCAATCCGGAAACTTTATCCAATGTTGCATTGTGAGCTTGAAGTTGTGTGAGTGGGGCATGAGATGTTCAGGATTTTAGAATTTTCTTGAGTAGTGGGATTATCTTGATTCGAGGGAAAGATCTTTTGATTTGTTCTACTGATTACCTTAACTTCTTTACTAGTTTCCTTGAACAAATTTAGTTATTTAAAAATTTTAAAGTTATTCAAGTAGAGTTAACATCGAATCAAATTTGAACTAAAGTGTTGGCAAAAGAAAATCTACAACTGGGCAGCAAAGTGTGGGAAATGGGATGGTGGCCTTCAGAGGTGGGGGGAGGGAGGGGAAGATTGCTTGGGGATAGTTAAATTGATTTTATGGAAGACATATTCAAGGAAAACTATTTCTTGGGAATACTTAAATTAATTTTATGCTAGGCAGTGCTGAAGACGACTCTAAAAATTCTAGCTTCTATATAGGTATGGGAGTTGGATTCACAACTGGCTTTTGGGCAATTTGTGGAGCTCTCTTCTTCAATAGGACTTGGAGGCATGCTTTTTTCAGATTTGCCGATGACATTAAAGATTGGATGTATGTGACTACAATGATAAAGATGAATTGATTATCTAAAAAGGCAAGAGTCTGCTTTAGTAAGTGAAAGGCATTATTATCTACCTAAAAGGTATTACTTCAAGTATTATGTCCTTAAATATTGGTTGGTTCATGTTAATGTAGCAGTTACCTACTTTGAATATATGATTTAATTCGTAGCTAATGTGATAGTCATTTGGATTTTATTTCACAAATATAGATTATCTTTAACTTTAGTCTATATTTGTAGTTAGCCCATTGTGTTTGAAATAAAGTTCATTTATAAATTCAGACTTTGTTTTAATGTTTTGAGACCTTTTTTGATAGGTAGATAGTGGAGGAGGGGAAGATGGGTTTCAACTACAGATGGATCACCATAAAGGATACCATTACCACTATGCTACTATTGGACTTTGTTTAGAGATATTTGAAGTGGACAAAGAGGGAACTCATGGGAATACCCTCAATAGAACCAAAGTTGTACTATGACAGTAGAAATTGTTTCTCATATACATAATGCATCAAATAGGTGGCGTAGTATGATTTCTCACCTTATATTGTAGGCTTTAATTCCATAGGAGGATTTACTTATAGAATATCAAAGAGGTCGGCTTGACATGAATTCTTATAATTCTTTAGCTTATATTTTCTTTCTGTCTTTTACATCTCACATATCAGGGAACAATGAATTTCGTGTATATTCTCTTCACATCTATAATGTTGTTGTCTGCTGATTTTTGTTTTTGTTGATAATTTTGTCTGCTGATTGCTTGTCCTACCATTGTGAAATAGCATAGGTTTCCTTCGTGGCAACATTACTGTGTCTAGTCTGCCACACTTAGTATCCGTTTGGATACCAGTTTCACGCATTTCACGTCTGCGTCTTTTTTTTTTTTTACCAGCGCTTCTTGCACTGTTCATGGGACCATGGGTACTAAATTATTTGTGTGCATGCACAGGGGGATGAAATCCCCGAAGCAATGGTGTCACCGGTGTTGTTGTCATGCTGATACAGGTGTGGCAACAATAGCAGTAATTGGCTGGTTTGGAATATTATGGTTATTGAATAGCTGGGGTTCCACTCATTGTAGCATCCACGTACAGTTTGCCCAATATTCTACTAGTTGATATAAACAGTAAGATCTATTTAAATTTAGACATGGGATATTCATTGGAAAGAGTAATGTAGTAATTTAGACAAAATGCCGAAGGTTAGACCAAAGACATATACAATGTGCTCATTCGATAAAAAACCTTTCCTGATGACTTTGCAAAACATTTCACCGAACCAAAAAAAAAAGGTAAATAGGTCAAAGTCTTGATGACTTTGATACACAATAACAATTATTTCTACGCGTTAAAGTGAAAGACGGTATTGATCTTTTGGCGTTTGGCTTAAGTGAACAAGTCAAAGTCTTCATTGAAAGAATTATATTGATAAGATAATGATTGTTTTGAAGAATCACTATAATTTTTTCAACTAGTCAAAGTCTCATCAGTATATATTATGACACCCAGTAGATTCAGCAGTATATATTATCACGAGCTAGTAGTCTCCAATTGCATCATCTCCACTACTCACGTTCAGCTTTTCTTCCTTCGTTTTTGTTTTTGCTTTGTCATGGGTTCCTCTTTTGCAACTCATGTGCTTTTCTTACTATGGTTCTTTGCTGCTACCTTCAGTTTAAGCTTCTTCAAAACAATGTCAAATGAGGTCTCTTGCAATGAAAAAGACAAACAAGCACTTCTTAGCCTCAAACGAGGCCTCACTGATCCTTTCAACTTACTCTCATCCTGGTCTAGCCAAGAAGATTGCTGTAGATGGGATGGTGTTCATTGTGATAACAAAACCAGTCGAGTCACTGAGCTCCACCTAGCGTATACCGGGATAGGGGGTGAAATTAGTCGCTCATTGCTTGAATTAGAGTTTTTGAATTACTTGGACTTGAGTTTCAATGACTTTAATTGTACTCCTATTCCAACTTTCCTTGGCTCAATGGGTAATCTCACACATCTTGACCTCTCAGACGCCAACTTCTCTGGACTCATTCCTCATCAGCTTGGGAACCTTTCAAGCCTTTGCTATCTATATCTAGGATCTAATTTTGATCTCTATGCTGATAATCTTTATTGGATGTCTGGTCTCTTTTCCATTCAATACATTGACCTAAGCTCAGTTGATCTTCACAAAGAAGCTGATTGGCTTCAAATAATGAGTAAGTTCTCCTCTCTTTCGGAGCTATACTTGTCCAATTGTAAGCTTGATAGTTTGAATCCATCTCTTGGATTTGTCAATTTCACATCTCTTCAAGTACTTTATCTTTCTGGAAATCATTTCAATCATGAGATACCTAATTGGTTCTCTAATCTTAGTACAAGTCTTTTAAAGCTTTACCTAGACGATAGTTCTTTGAAAGGCGAGATACCGCCCAGTATTTTCAATTTACAGAAATTGGAATATCTATCCTTGTATCCCAATCATCTAATTGGAAAAATTCCAGAGTCATTAGGCCAGCTTAAGCATCTAACATATCTCGATCTCTCTTTTAATTCTTTAAATGGTCCTATCCCTTTATCTGTTGGGAATTTATCTCATATGAGAACATTATCCCTCAACCAAAATCAGTTGAATGGCACCATTCCAAAGAGTCTTGGGCTTCTCTCAAATTTAGAGGAGTTATATATCGAAAATAATTTCTTAACAGGAGCTATAGATGAAGGGCATTTCAAAAAACTATCAAAACTAAAGGATCTCTCTATGTCTCAAACACAATTGTTCTTTAATGTCAATTCCAATTGGGTTCCCCCCTTTCAACTTGAGTATGTCTCCATGAGCTCAATCAAGATAGGTCCTAATTTTCCTTCATGGCTACAATCACAAAGATCCCTCGGGTTTTTGGATATGTCAATGTCAGGAATTTCAAGCAAGGCTCCGAGTTGGTTTTGGAATTGGGCTTCAAATGTTGAAGCTATCGATCTATCTGACAACCACATAGAAGGGGATTTGTCGAATATTTTGCTGAATTCTACTGTTATAAATCTAAGATCTAATCACTTCAAGGGTCGCTTTCCCCTATTGTCTGAAAATGTCAAAGTGCTCAATATAGCTAACAACTCATATTCTGGACACATTTCCACTTTCTTATGCCAAAAGGTAATTAGAAAGAATAAATTAGTGGTCTTAGATGCATCAAACAATCTATTGTCAGGAGAACTTTCTCATTGTTGGAGGTATTGGCAGTCTTTGATCCATTTAAACTTAGGGAGTAATAGTCTAGCAGGTAGAATTCCCTACTCCATGGGGGCTTTAGTTAATCTCCAATCATTGCGTTTACAAAACAATAGCATCTCTGGAGATATTCCTTCATCATTCAAAAATTGCTCAAATTTTGGGCTCATTGATATAGGTAATAATCATTTGACAGGGACCATACCACCCTGGATTGGAGAAATGACAAATCTGTTAGTTCTTCATCTAAGATCAAATGAATTTAAAGGTCGTATACCTCCACAAATATGCCAACTTTCTTCTCTTAGAGTATTGGATCTTGCTGATAATAGTCTATCTGGTGTCATACCAAATTGCTTGAAAAATATTAGTGCCATGGCACTACCAGAACCCAATATTCAAGTTTTTCCTTTTGAACCTTTAAAATATATGTATGGTTATGTATCCTACATTGAGAATCTTAAGTTGGTTCCCAAAGGTAAGGAATTGGAATATGCAAGGAATCTAGAATTTGTTAAGAGCATAGATCTTTCATGCAACAACTTGTATGGATCAATCCCTACTGAAATTTCAGTTCTTTCTGAATTAAATTTTCTGAACTTATCTGAAAATCATTTGATGGGAAACATACCAGAAAAAATTGGGAGTATGAAAGAGTTAGAATCAGTTGATCTCTCATGGAATCATCTATCGGGGGAAATTCCTCCAAGCATGTCTAATTTGACATTTCTGAGTTACTTGGACTTGTCATACAATAACTTATCCGGTAGAATTCCTTCAAGCACTCAACTTCAATCTTTTGATGCAGTCAGATACATTGGTAATCCTCAACTTTGTGGTGATCCTCTACCAAAAAATTGCACAATAGAGGAAGAATCTTTGAAGAGATCACCAACTGGCAGTGCTGAAGATGACTCTCAAAATTCTAGCTTCTATTTAGGTATGGGGTTTGGATTTGCTGTTGGCTTTTGGGCGGTTTGTGGAGTCCTCTTCTTCAAGAGGACCTGGAGGCATTCTTGTTTCAGATTTTCTGATGACATAAGAGATTGGATTTATGTGAATACAGTGATAAAGTTGAATTGGTTATTGAAAAGCTAAGAGTCTGCCTTAGTAAGTGAAAGGCATCATTATCTAGCTAAAAGGTACTGTTTCAAGTAATATATTCTTAATATTGTTTCGCTCATGTTAATGTGTAGTAGCCTACTTTAAATATATGATTTAATTCATTGTTTATACTTCAGGAGGTGGCACTGGTTCATGCTCTTCAAAAGGCCAAAAAGAATCATTTGCAAAAGATATTTTCTTGATCTTATTTCATCCTGGATGTATCGTAAACATACATGAACAAAATGCTACGGATTATGATTCTTGAATATGATGTGTAAGAACTAGGGGTGTGCAGAAAAACCACCGACCCGCCAAACCCGACCCGACCTAATCTGACCCGCCGGGTTGGATAAGTTTTTAGGGCTTGGTGGGTTGAGTTGGGTTACAATTTTTTATTTTATTTTATAGTGCGTTGGGTTGGGTTTGGGTCATAAAATTACAAACCCGCCAAATCCGACCCGACCTGACCCACTCATATTTAATATATATTTAAAATATATTATATATTTAATAATTTAAAAAAAAAAAAAAAAAAACCAGCTGTAGGGCACTTCGGTTCCTACTATCATATATATATATTTAAATATATATTATATATTTTGTTTATCAACTCAGTTGGATACTTAGACATATTTTGTTTACAATTGAGTTGGAATATTAGTTTATATATTAATGTATATTTTGTTTATCAACTTAAGTGACAAGTGTGATATATTTTTTTCTACTCAATTTAATAATAATAGTAATAAAAAAAAAATTGTCCAACACATGGGTTCAATCCGACCCATGTGGGTTGGGTTGGGTTGGACTTATGTGATGGGTTGGGTTGGGTTGAATTTTTTTTGACCCACTATGGTGGGTCAGATCAAAAAAACCCCCTCAACCCGACCCAACCCGACCCATGACTCCTAGTAAGAACTTTTCACAATGGCTTTTCCATTCCCCAAATTCCAAGAGGTCTCTCTCTCTCTCTCTCTCTCTCTGGTTTTAGTTTTACGGTTTTACTGAAAATACTGATCTCCATTTCTCAATAGCAAAAATGGGTTTTCCATTATGGAACCAACAAGCTCTACTCAATTGAGCCGAATCAATTACTTTTGTTGGACTAATCTGAGTTTGGCTCTTGTTCTTTGGGCAAACCCATTACAATATTAGTCACGACTATTAAAACCTTTTTTTTTTTTTTTGTATGACCCATTTGCTCTTTTGTGAATGATATTCGCAGGCTATGAAAACTCTTGCAAAAGCCCACTTTTGCTAGGGATTCATGCTTAAAGGGCCAACTATGGCCACCATATTATTGAAGCCAATTATGGGCCTTTTATTTATTCTTTAAATAATCAACAGGGAAAACCTATTAGAATTTAGAATGGATCAACTTGCTAACAAAAATCAAAAGAGTATACCGTATAAATGGTAAGATTATCTATTCAAGAAAAAAGAAGGTAAGATTATCTCGTATCCTTTTTATTTTTAGACTAAAATGTTATTTTTATTCATAAACTTTATAAAAAATTTATTTTGTATCCTTAAATTTTAAAAAATTCATTTGTCATCTCTAAATTATTTTTAAATATTTTAATTTTTGTCTTTAAATTTTAGAAAAGATTATTTTTCATCATTAAAATATTGAAAAAAAATTTATTTTTATCCTTATTTTGTCTCAGTAACTATTAAATAAAACTCTTTACAATGTTTAGAGAAGAAAATAATATTTTGATAAAGTTTAAGTATCAAAATAATATTTTATTCTCTTTTTTTTTTAAGTATTTTTAAAATTATTACGGCGAATTAATTTCGACCTAACAAACCAAGGCACAGACCACAGACAAGTTTTTAGCCAGGTCATTGAAATGTGAAACAAAGAAATAAATTGAGAGGTCAAAGATATAGTCGACGTTACAACTCTAAAGTCGACACAATAGACGTTTTCAGTAACACCAAGGCACAGGCACGCCACCATAAAGGGCGTAACGGAAAGCGCACACTCTTCGTTTCCTTTGCAGTCAATTTCACAGAGTTCAGCTCACTGAACCAAAAAGATTGCTTTTTGGACTTACTGATTCATTTCACAATGGCTTTTCTATTCAACAAATTCCAAGAGGTCTCTCTCTCTTTCTTTCTCTCTTTGTGGTTTTAGTTTTACACTTCTACTGAAAATACTGTTCTCCATTTCTCAATAGCGAAAATGGGTTTTCACTTTTCTACTAAGTTCTACTCGATTGAACTCAATCTATGACTGTTATTGAACTAATCTGAGATGGGTTTTTGTTCTTTGAGTAAACCCAGATCAGTATTAGTCATAAAGATTAAAACTTTGTTTCATTTATGCCTTTGTTTTCTTCTTTTATGGTGTTTTTTGAATGACCCTTTTGCTCTTTTGTAAATGGGTATTTACAGGCTGTGAAAACTCTTGCAAAAAGTCCCACTTTTGCTAGGGATCCAAGACAGTTACAATTTGAAGCAGACATAAATAGATTGTTTCTATATACCAGGTCAGTTGTGACTGTGAATTTGTTAATTGAATTATCTCTCATATATTACCTTTAAACATGAACTGTATGTGTCTACTGGCTAGTCTCAGTAATGCTGTTGTTTGTGTTTATGTGCAAATATAGGTACCATATTAGTAGTGTAGAGTGTAGACCATTTGATTGGTTTTAATAAACCTCTTGAGTGAATTATTTTCCTCAATTTTGTCGATAAACATGCTTATGTTTGAAGTAGTAACTGTTGTGGAGTAGATGCTATGGTCAAATTAATTAGAAAAAATTTACCATAACAATGAGCTGTACCTCAAATGACATTTCCTCCTCCCATAAAATGGGATTAAGGGTAAGTTTTTGGATTCAAAACTTGCTGGGTGTGTAACTTACCAATATTTTAAAAAAAGGGAGTACATACTTAGATTCCAACCCTATCAATTGGTATAATTGTGTCAGATCTAATTGTCCTTGCAGTACCTTTAATCATTGGATGATGAACTCTTTCTCTGCATTTTATTTTTAGCTGTCCATGACATCTCATTTTGCTCTAGTTGTTACTATAGCTATATTAATTTTCTTTTCTTTTCACCAATCATCCATTTCATATTCAATGTATAGCGATGATCATGGTATGAACAATAACAAACTTGTTTGCCCAACAAGTTGCTTAACAAAGAATGTTCAGTCTTGTAGATATCTTAAAGACATTCCCTTCATCCATAGGCATATGGCAATCACACAGAACCCTTGGAGCCCTCAATCATTTCATGTATGTTGATATAATTTTTTGAGAATCATACTCTTTAAGAGAAGGAAAGATAGGGACGTAGTGCTAGCTATTGATCATGTAGAGATTATCATTTAGGTTGTTTTCTCACTGAGACATTCTTTATGTTTTCCCTTTTCTGCATCCACAAAACAGTAGAAAAAGGAAAAATATGGGCGTTGTGCTGGCTATTGACCATGTAGAGATTAAGAATTTCATTGTTTACATTTAGGTTGTTCTCTCACTGATTGTGACATATCCCTTGTGAATCAAAATATTTATTACTTCTTGACATAACTTGATCTTAATGTTTGCCTCACTTCTATCCGAGTTTTAGCTTCTTAGATCTTGTGCATCAATGTCGAGTACTTCAACAAAAGATAAATTTCTTTAAACTTTTTGATTGATTAAGCCAAAAGTGAACATTTAAGTAATGTCTATTGCATTTTGTGTAGATGTTATTTTGTTTGTTCCCTACTGTACCACTTTGCTTCATGTGAATTTATGCTTCCCTTGTCACTCAGTGTTCAACTTCATTGGGTGTCCTTTAATCTCAAATTTTTTCTCATGAAAGACTTAAACATCCAGCTACAACCGTTTGGGAAGGGATGCTGAGGAGGCAGATGCAGAGGAGATCATTGAAATGGCTAGTAAAGCCTCTCTTGCTGATCAACAGAAGCTAGTCCAAGAAAACATCCATGCTCAGATTAAAAGTTTCTCCATGTCTATGGATGAAATTCTTCTTCCTGATTCTAAAAGGATAGGTGAGGCAGACGAATTGCCTCCACAACCAACAGCTGCTCCTCGTCGGAGTGGCCTTGGTTTTGCTGTTGGCAGGCATGACCAACCTACTGACCGTCCTGGTAAGATTCTGTTTGCAATCCAAAAAACTTTTCCAATGTTGCATTATGTGCTTGAAATTGCATGATTGTGACTTGAGATGTTCAAATCTTTGAGTTTTCTTATGACTTATCCTTTCTATGTTTGCGGTGGTGGGATTATCTTGATTTTTTCTTTTTTGGATAAGTAACGATAAATTTTATTAAAAAAACACAAACCAAATACAGCGGGGTGTACTCAGTGTGATTATCTTGTTCAAAGGAGTGATATTTCGATTTGTTCCATCAATTACCTTAACTTCTTTACTAGTTTCTTTAAACAAATTTAGTTATTTAATAAGTTTAAAGTTATTCATGTAGAGTTCAAGTCAACACCCATTCATTTTAAAAAATGAAGTATTGGGCAGTAAAATGGAGGAAACAGGGTGGTGGCCTTGGGGGTAGGGGAGGTGAGGGGAAGATGCCTTGAAGATGCTTGAAGTTGATTGGATGGCATCTTCAAGGAGTATTGAATCACTATTTCCAGAGTACTGATTGGGAGTCTGTTGGTGTATCTAATGCTCTATCCATTATCTCTAGCTTCTATAAGGCCTTTTTCTTTTGGTAAGTTACACATGCATCTAGTGGGTCTTGAACCCCCGACTCACCCTCCATCTAGCACTTGCAAGGGGAGGAGGTGCCAGTTGAGCTAGAGTTGATTGGCAAAAGTCAATTGGTAGGATTCAAACTTTTGTACTTCTATAAGGTCTTTCTTGAAATCATGTTTTTTTTTTGTTTGTGATGTGAGTCATTGGTAGTTCTTTATATTATATTTTGGGAATGATGATATGCTCTAGTTGCTAGATTTCTTTTTCAATGTTGCTACAAGCATTCTCCTCCTCTTTTAAGAACAAGGTGGCAGGAGAGGTTGGGGGATCATGACCCACCCACATGTGTAACTTACCAATAAAAACAAAAAGATTTCTGGCAAGCTTGCATGCTGTTAAAACCTTCTAGAATATCTCTTGGCTCCATTTCATTGAAGTTAAAACTCTATGTAAGAGTATTTGTTCCTTGCTTTGCTTGCATTATTACAGCAAAACATGTAATCTCAACCGGTTTGTAACCTAAATTGGGAATTTGTATATAGGTGCTTTCAATGGGTTAAGTTTGGGAGGGTATAGAGTTGTAGAAGAAAAGGTGAAGACTCAAACTTGGTTTGATGAGTTTTTTATGGTGATTTGATAGAGAAAATGTTTGGGGTGTTATGGTGTTGATAGGCAAGAGGAAGGGCTTTACTTAGGGTTTGGCATATAACGAAGAAGGAAAAGAGAGAAGTTTATGGTATGGCCTGTATGAGTATGAACAGTACCATAAGAAAGAGAAGAAGAAAAGAGAGAACAAAGAGAGAGAAAGTAAACAATAAGGCCAAGATGTAAAAGACTAACTTGGACTCAAAGAAAATAAAACCTAAGATAGTTATGATCTCCTAGAAAATTCTAGATAAAAATAAAAAATACCTAAATTCACAGGATTCCAGAGATTACTCTTCTGCCCCTTATTCCAAAATTGGCCAGAACTTGTTGAATAAAAACCCAAATAAAAACTGTTTCAATCTTAGGACACATATAAGTAGACCTTTAAAACCCCATGACTTTTACTTCGATTGGACTTGACACATGGCCTCATAAAATAAATCTTGAACAGTCGAACTTGTGAAGTGATAACAACTTAATCTTCCATGGCAGCATCAAGAACGTAACATTATTTATGTTGAAACTTGTAAACCAAATTGATTAATAGAGTTTGTATTAAGTTCTCAGTTTTGATAGATATTCTTCAGGACCTTGATTGGAAATTGTTGGATGGGAGGTAAAACATCTAGCATTCAAGATTCATTTTATTCAAGAAATTGCTAGATTATGTTCAACTCTCATTTTAATATTTGGATGCTGTGTTGCTGGCTTACAAATGCCTGGATATGTGTTAGATGATAAAAGAAAAATTACTAGCAAAAATCCAGGTAGGGAAAAAAAAGGGTCGATATCTCTCGAAGTACAAAAGCCACTTAAGTCCTCCTGTTCAATCTCCTCATGTGGCAAGAGCTAATTGATGTTGTTTTTAATATAATGTCTCAAACTTTTGTCTGTTGCTGACTATATTTGCCGATACTGCCATATAAACCCTTGCCACATCAGAGGTTGGATGAGAGGGCTTCAACCTCAGTACCAGTTCCATTATACACAGACGTCAAGTATGTTTGATTGTTACAGAACTCGTTACATCTGAGCATATAAGCCGTACCCCATATCATATTCTGTGTACTGGAATCAAATTCAAAGTGATTCTGTACCCAGATTTGACTGCTAGACAATCAGATTTGTTTAATGTATTTGTGTGTATACTCTCACACACACATACACATTTTGAGTTTGGATAACTTTGGTGTTATAGGGAAACATCTGAAGCATGAAATCTGTATCATTATCATCTGCTGAGTTGCTTGTCCTGCAATTGAGAAGGACCATATGTTTCCTTTGGTGGTAACATTTCTGTGTCTTGTCTGGTGCACTTGGTGCGGAAAACAAAAAAGTTAAGAAATAATTTGATATGCATGATTATGCATCACCTCTATCTTCTTCATTTTTCTGTCATTTCAGTCGTCTGATCCTGACAGTTTCATTTGATTTTTTCTTATTGACCTTGCTGGCTTCAATAATACTTGAACTGCTTGTATTTTATCAGTTATTGTTTCATGGTTAGCTTTCGTAAAGTTGTCTAACAATCAATTGTTTTTACCCATGCCGCTATTAACATGGTCAAGCAATGCCATGTTTGGCCAAGATGTTTAGAATTTTCATGACATTAGAATGCAATTTATGGAATTCTAACTTTATTATTTATATAAAATAAAATTTTAATTTTAAGATAAAACTACTGAATTTGGGAAGAGAATAAAAGAGAAATGATTATATGTCTCACATATAATAGAAAATATGATTTCAGATAGAATAAAATGGTGGAAAGGAATACATGTCACTGACTTAACTAACAGGATCCATGCCTGACTCCAAAATTGGGACTAAGGCTTGGTTGATGTTGTATATATTGTTTTGTCTGTTACTGCATTATTTAGGTACAGAAGAAGTCTCAATTAATTATAACAAAGTTTTCACTGTTTGGTTCTGATTTCTTAAGAGGTTGTGTCTATGTTGTGTGTTGTAGTTTCCCGTATAACCGCTAATTACTAATGATTTTTCAGCACAGTTGTACCTGAAACAAGGCCGTTAAAACATACTGAACTCTCTGAAAGACTAAAGGACCTCATTGGTTACAAGCTTGATATCAAACCATCTCAAATACCCCATAAGGAAGCTGGCCAAGGTTTATATTTAGATGGTGAAGCTGATGTTGGTACTGCGATAGCCTTCTACCCTGGTGTAATATACTCTCCAGCTTACTATCGTTACATTCCTGGATACCCAAGAGTCGATGCACATAACACATATCTGATCACAAGGTATGATGGAACTGTCATCAATGCCCAACCATGGGGTTTAGGGGGTGAAAACCGGGAAGTTTGGGATGGCGTCAGCTTGGCAGAATTTAAGCCTGATATGCAGGGTGTTGATAAAGGTTCAGACCGATTCTGGAAGATGCTCAATACTCCTTTAGTAGGTACACAAGCAGGATTGAGTTCAGATGTATTGGAGCGGAGAAACCCATTAGCTTTTGCTCATTTTGCTAACCACCCAGCAAAGGGTATGGTTCCAAACGTCATGATTTGCCCTTATGATTTCCCATTGACTGAGAAGGATATGAGAGCCTATATTCCCAATGTCTTGTTTGGAAAAGCTGAAGAAGTAAAGATGAAAAGACTTGGCAGCTTTTGGTTCAAATTTGGGGGTTCAGGAAATGGTGGGCCCGAGGTTCCTGTTCTGAAGACTCTTGTTCTGGTGGCTACTAGGGCACTTCATGATGAAGAAATCCTGTTAAACTACAGGCTGAGCAACTCAAAGCGACGGCCAGCATGGTATACTCCAGTTGATGAAGAGGAGGACCGAAGGAGATGGAGCTAAGTGAAGGTTAGCTAGCCATAATTGCATAGCGTACCTTCTTACCCCATTGTAGTTTTTCCTTGTTTCTTAGCTAGCAATCATATTTTTCATTCAACTGCTTTGAAGCTGCAATTACCAACCTTGGTAAATTTCAGAGTTAATAGCATCTATATGAAGATCATGCTATTCTGTGCTCAAGTTTTCTTTACATACATAGAGTTCGGGATAGCATACTATATGCTTGAGTTCTCTTCATATACACAGTTTGGAGTAACAGCTGTTCCTAGGGATTGGTTGTTGTTACTTTTCTTTGGCAATTATTTGTCTTATGAGATAATAAAATGGAAGGTATCACTAAACAAATGAGGTATTCAGACATTTGCTATGATTTAGTTTTACTGAAATCACGTGAACAATAATGCACCATTCAGATGCAACATATTTGAACTGCGTCCAAAGGGTTTGAATTTGGGTCTCTGTTATCCTCAATTAAGCAGTCATGATTATCAATCTACAATGCCAAGGGAATTGCATGTTGCTCTGTCTGTTTATTGCTTAGAATAGCAATGCACTTGCAAGTATTATAATGTTGAGCATTTCTTACAACAGGACCAGTGGTACTAACTGCATTTGGTTGTCACTTCAGTCTGCCAAAACTTTATATTGAAATTCTTCATGCATGGATTTCTTTTCACTGCTGCCACCTGCAAATCACACAACAATCTCCTCACACTTGATAGTGGTTTTGTCCTACCGTTTCTAGATTACAAAATTAAAATGTTGAAACATAACTTTCTACGCTCAACTGCAATGAATTTAATTGTTTTGAGTTTGAGTAGGATAGGGATCAAATTTATTTTTGTAGTAATTCTCAATCTAAAGTATGCACCGAGACTGAATTAGGAGAAAACAGCAGCTTATAGATGATACTACTTCCATTCTTCTAGAACTCTCATTTGCTGTACTCCATTTGAACTTGATGTTCTGGATGTCAGAAATCACCTTAAGTAGGATTAATTCTTAGCACTTTTGTCATCCGTGAGTGTCAGCTAGAGGCAGGCTCAGCGAGTCACATTAAGTGTCCTCTAATAAGTTCATCAGGAATCTTACCTTCAAAAAAGGCTAATTGTGATGGGCCAATGATTGGAGTAACAAAGAGGTGCCCTCTCATTCCTCATAACTCATAAGTCTCTCGTGATTATAAAGTGACAATTTGGGATGCATGCCCCTCTTCCTTGTGACTATGTCTGAGGGATTGTTACATATCGAACTTTTGTGACAACTTTAGGGTAATTATTCAATAATATGTCAAAGTAATGCTCGCTCTTCTCACATAATTTGATAATAATGAATTCTATTGATTAAATTCATGATAGGATTCACTATCATGTGAGAGGCTCCCAAACTTTTGAATAATTTTCTGTCTCTTTATACTATTTTGATAAAAATCATGTTATTTATTTTTTGGGTAGAGACATACGGTCATATCAATACATGTAAGGTTGTGATGAAGGGATAATCTTTAAGGCGTTGTCCATGACAAAATTACTTTTTTTTTTTTTTTAATCCCTCTGAATTACGGGAATAGATCATTTTCATCTAAAATATCTTTTTAATGGCTCGGTTTAAATATTACAAATATAAATGTGTATATATTGTCAAGTCGAATGCTCTTATGAGCACCCTGATTCCTACCTTTAGACTCAAATATCGTGATGTTTGGTAAAAGAAAAGGTAGAAAGAAAAGACGTAGTTGATTGAAATATGAAAATGCAAGGCCTTTCATAATGTCATTCATGGAAGAAGCAGGTACTAGTGAAAACAAGTTACAAAGCGCCATTTGGAAGTTAGAATAGTTCATTAAACACTTCTTCTTCATCCTTTGTTATGAATGATGCAGTACTAAATTATTTACAATTGCACAAACATGTCCTACTACTATTGTAATGTTCGGAGGTGACATACACATGTTGTTCCAAGTTCCAACCACATTTGTTTATTTTTCGATTTTCGTCATATAGATCTCATAAAGTTTTAAAGACATCTAAAATAAACGAATTTTTAAAGTATTGTGAGAATTATTATTATTACGTCAAGAACTGCTTGCTATAATAGCTTTGTATACGATTATATATGCGTCATCGTCCTTGACAACTCGGTAGCCAAATCGCGTAGAAATCTGTTGTAACGATACTGCAAAGAGCTGTTATTTTTAAAAAGTGGTAATAACCTCGATTTCATCATCGCCTTGACAAATTAATTGTTGCTTTGTCAAATCGTTACCGATCAGTATTGTGCGTCGATTTCTGTCGCCATGACAATTCGTTACAACTTACAACTACTTTTTTAAAGGCCTTCTTATTATTGTCCCAAGGGCTAATCACAACTGAAAACTCTAATCAAAATGTGGTTGGGAGTTGAGTAAAAAAAATATAGAAAAAGTTTGTGGGAGTGTGTATTTAAACATAAAAGTTAAAATTTTATTTTTTAATTAAAAAAAAAAAGGCTTTTTAGTAAAAATTTGAGCATTTGCAATGAGCTTAACAAATCTCATTTTTTCCAATTTGGTTAGTTAATAAGTTAAACCCTCCCCCCTTTCCCCTCTCTTTTCACAACAAGCTCGCCATTCCCTCAATAAAATATTGCAAAACTGTACCTTCATTATTGTGTTTAAATACTTTAACTCAAAATTTTCAAAAATAATAATTAGGATAAATTCTATTAACATACTCTAAGATTCTAATGGCAACCACGTTCAAAAGTTTTCAAAACTGATTAATTTGGTCCTTAAAACAAACTTAGTCTCTAAGACAATTGTGAAAATGACTAATTGGTCTAAAAAAATTTTAGGGACTAAATTGATTTTAAGAACCAAATTAATTAATTTTGAAAAGTCTTAAACTTAGTTGGCATTAGTTTAAATCTCAAAGTATGTGTAATGAAATTTACGCTAATAGTAAAATAATAATAATTCCTTCTCTCTCTCACACAAAATAGAGTGCTTGTTAGGAAATGTGTTTAAAAAGGTAGATAGTTAAAATAGGGGAAAAAAAAATATTCTAGCAAATATTTAGTTAGAAATTTGGTGTTCATTGGAAATGCTCTAAGAGAATTCAAATCGAAGTATCCATTTGGGTGTTTTAGCCAAAATTTGATTAATCAAATCTCAAATACTGCTTTATTAAGTTAGCTTGCAACTAACCAAAATCTTTAAAAGTCTGGGGAGGCACGTGTAGTTCAACAAAAGAATTTTTGGAGTTGTAGAAATAGAGTTAGTCGTACCACGTTAAATATTATTAACTTACATGATTTTATTTTATTTAAAACGTCTTGTTTCTGTTTTTTGCACTTTTGCTAAATTACGATAAATTAATTTTTCATGATATAAGTAAGGGGATTTGTATTATGCCTTATCTCCTTATCAATACTACTTGTACATAATTGAATATATGCCGTAAATGTTAAGAATCTTGTAAAAACTATTTGGTTTTCTTTATAAACCAAACTAGAGGTCGAATGTATATACCTCCTCCCCACTTATTGTAACATCTGAATTATCTGAAAAAGAATATATGCAAGAAACTTTAGCATCAAGTTTTATGAAAAATTACTGATGTTGTTGATGTTCAAGTTCAGTACCATGTGGCAGGTTCTGCACAATGTGAATCCTATGCCAGTAATGGACGAACATTTCCTTTTGCACATTCTTGATAATGATCCAAAATTGCTGTGTAGTAACTGAAACTAATGTACTGCTTTAACTATAAAGGTAAGAAGTACGTGTGGTTGCAGTAAAATATGAATTTGTAATTTCATTGAACATACAAGAAGCTGCATGTGTGGTTAAAAAACAAGACCATTTTGGAAGCTAAAATTGTTTAGTATATTGTTTTTTCTTTTCTTTTTATTTTTGACTAAAAGAATTAAAAGATAATTATAAAAGTCTAGTGTTTATCATTTAGATTTCTAGGTTGATACTTATTAGAGCATTTCCATGGGTTTTTAATTAAAACCCTCGAGAATGTAAAATAGAGACTATTATTCATCAAAAAGTCACAAAATCAACCCCACATTTGGGGATTTATAAAGCTACAGTGTTAACAAAATTTTTAGAGTTTCTGCCATGAAGCTTCAAATTTTTAAAGTTCCACTGTAGCACATCTATCCTAGTAAAAATTCTTTTTCTTATTCCATTGCTCTCTCTGTCCTTATATTAAAAAATAAAGAATTTTTTGTGAGAAATGGAAAGATATTATTTTAATATGTTGAGTTGTAAAATAAATAATAAGAAGTAGGCTATATTATTAGAGTGGGAATGTATAATAAATAAAATGATGTTTTGAGAAAATAAAATGCATATATTTTTTTTTTCATTCTGGAGTGATCCTCTTTACGTGCAGCTTTTTTAAAATATCATTTTTTTTTCTAAAATATAATTATAAATTAATCAATTTTTACCAAATAAATTTACAGGAAGCCCCATCCAAAAATTTTCCTAAATACAATTATATTATACTTTTTACAAATTTTTAAAATTCTCACATTTTATGAGGGAAAATTGTATTTTTCCAACTTGAAATAAATAATTATAAAAAACTAATGTAAACACACACTTATATCATATCATATGCATGATGGCTCATGGAATTAGAAAACATTAAACATAGCATATTCAAGAAAGAAAGTGGTCAGTACATCCCATTAACCTCTACCATGACTTGTGATTACTTAAAAATTCGCATTCCAAATAAAAGGGTTATCCAACTATTCTGGTTCACAATAATATATAGCAAAAGGCATTTCCTTGGTCAAAACTTTCTCTTTTCCTACTTCAATCATGAACATAATCGCAACAAAGTTTTTTTTTTTTTTTTTTTGGGAGCCAATTTGAATTTGGCTTTTGTACAATGAGAAAACATATTTAGTGAGAGAAATGAGAGCTGTTGTAGTCAAATGTCTAATGGTATTCTTCAAGCCTTTATGGACTGTAAAAGAAAGGACCACATTTGCATTTCCAACCCTCAGGCTCATAGTTTGCATATTGGATACCCACATGGCTGTGTCTAAAGGTGGTGGGTACTTGAATGGCTTCACATGGAATGCACCCATAACACTTGTGCTCACAGCTTGGTGGAGCTGACCCTATATTGCTTGTTTTGTACATTGCTTCTTTGCTCATATTTTCCTCTCCTTTCATGCCTTTGAAACCCTTTAAGAAAGAGTAATTGACTGATAAGTAACCACAAAGAGAGAGAGAGAGAGAGAGAGAGAGAGAGAGATTAACCTCTTCTTTGTCGAAGGGAACATTTGAAGACTCAGAGCCCTGGTCTGGCCCTGATCAAGCAATTGAATTAGCAGAGTGATATAAGAAAGAAACTATTGATAACTGAAAAGCTAGAGAAGGAGAACAGTACAAATAAGATTAAGCAGGAAGAGAAAAAGTCGAATGTGTGAACAAAAATGAAAGAAGCTTTTCACTGAGAATCTCTATGTGAAGCTTGGAAGGAGAAGCAACTTCTTTGGAAGTTAAAGCCAAAACATTCTTGAGATTTCTTTGGAAGTTAAGCCAAAAAATTCTTGAGATCTAATTAAGACAAAGGTTTAACTTTTACCTTTCTAGATAGTGGTGATTTGCAATCATAGTAGAAATCATTATGTTAGGAAAAGGGTTTTCTTTTCTCTGATAAGTTTTTAAGGGTAAGCTAA
The DNA here is from genome assembly GCA_019022515.1 of Quercus aquifolioides. Taxonomy (NCBI): domain Eukaryota; kingdom Viridiplantae; phylum Streptophyta; class Magnoliopsida; order Fagales; family Fagaceae; genus Quercus; species Quercus aquifolioides. The sequence continues at coordinate 11,289,362 of CM032328.1, forward strand.
GGAGCTAAACAACATAGGTATCATGAATGCAAGAAAAAGTGGACATTTATGCTTGTGTGGTGACTGAAAAGAGTCTTTAATGGAGGGCAAGTAGCTCACCTGGTTGGGGAGCACCAAGACTATGATTTGGTGGAAAAGGCCTGCTTGTTGCAGAAGCCCAGCTCACTATTTGCAGAGCTATAATAAAACAACAAAACCTTCTCTTCATTCTTCAAAGTTCAAGTGATGATGGTGATTATGATAGCAATGAGTAAGTGCGTGAGAGAGAGAGAGAGAGAGAGAGAGAGTTGATCACTTTAAGAGGTCATGCATGATTGCTGGGCTATATAAAGAAGGTGAGAAAAGCAAGCCAAAAAAATTTCCATTTCCCAAAAATCAAGCCAGAACATGGATTTTTTGGTTTTCTCTTCCCTTCCTATCTTTGTATTGGTAGAGAGATATTACTTTACGAGCAAGTGATTCTGGTTTCTTGTCAATTGGCTGAAATCACTGGTACAATATTTCTTTCTCACTTGAAAATCTTATCTCTAATCTGTTTTTCTCTCTCTTCTTCTGTGTTATATCTTACCTATCAACACAAGACAACTCTCTCTCTCAAATCAATCTGATAGAGTACTTGTACTACTATATGAGGTGGGCTACTAGCCCAGAATAACAGCTCCTCTTCCTGGGGTCTGAAAATCCTGCAAAACCCATATATAATCTCTCCACCTAGACTGCAGAGCCTCTCCCTTTCTGGCTGATAGCTTCATGTCCAGAAAAGGAAGAAATAATCCAGTGGCAGAGAACCATTTACATATGGAAGAGGAGAAAGGTATCAATGTCTGAGACATTCAGTATTGCAGAAACAAATTTAATGAGTTAGTTAATAGATTTAAATAATGTACTTGCTTTCTACCCCACAAAAAAGAAGAAGGAAGTATTTTAGTTAACTTTTTGGCAGGTTAATAGCTGGGGAACACACAGGGTATGTACATTTGCTCAATCTGAGCCGTCCATTTGGTTTACCTATACGATGGCAATTAAGAATTTTGGGTACCTCTGATGAGCACATTAATGAGTGAGATTCCACCACATATATAATCAACTTATATATTTTTTTTCTTTGTCTTAGTTTTGTTGTTTAGCCTTTTTTTTTACCTCATAAATAAGCAAATGTTTCATGAAGAGCTAAAAAAAAAGTAAAAGTGTAAACTATGATCTGATAAAAAGATTATTTGATTTTCAGGTTTGAGCTGTGAAAAGTAACCTTGGGAAGAAAGCCTAAATGGACCTTGATTACATCATCCAATGGTTTCTCTCTCTCTGGAAAAAGTAGGAGGTAGGCATTGCTAGACTGTACTAGTGGTTAATTTGGTTTGACAGCATTATTCCTTTCTTTGTTCATTTGGTATGTATGCGTAATGTGTTGCAAAATATTTTGGGTCAATGAGTGAAGTTGGTCAGCTCAGAGATGTTTTCTTTTTGTTAGTCATAAATCATGAATAGATCATAGATCATAGATCATAGGGATGAAGGGAAGCATAGTCAGCACAGGCAAGCACCCATATTATATATTTTTCATTAAGCTGGTGAAAATTTTTATCTGGGAACTTTCCCATTGATATTTGTGTTTTTGATGACTTGAGTGATTTGATTATTCAATCTGCTACACTGTCCCAATCAGTCTGCATATCTCTTCTCTTCACCTACAAACGGTAAGTAGACAGAAGAGAAAGCATTGGTCTATTTCTCATTGTCCTTTAGAAGGACTAAAAAAGAAAGAAGGGCTGAAGCATATCATGCTATTAAAACATTTTAATAAAAAATAACAAAAAAGAAAAAAAGCCCTTAAAACATTTTGGTCACTGCAGGCTTCTCCATCATACTCCACTTTGTCCAAGCATAGAGAATGCAGTAATTTTTACTTTTTTTTTTGGAGAAAAAAAATCACAAATTTCTTTCATAAAGTACATATAAAAGTCAAAAGCAGAAATATAAATTTTACAATGTGGAGTTTGTTCTTTGTTGTTTGGATTTTACTAATGTGTGCCTTTAGGGCATACATTAATTTCCATTTTTGAAAAAAGTTTTCTCGAGAATTGAAAAAGTAATGACAACTTTTTCAATTTCTGAGAAAATATTTCTAAAAATAGAAAGCTTAATGTGTGCCCTTAGGGCACACATTAACCGGACCCTTGTTGTTTTATGATTTATCTTTATATTAAGTCCAAATGCAAATGTAAAATTACATTATGTATAGGACCAATTTATAATTCTTGTAGTTCTCTGCTTTTCCTTTGTACCCCTTGCATTATGAATGAAATCCTTTTGTTTGAGTTTCAAAAAAAATTGTATCATCTATATAATAACTAAAATTAAAAGCATAACATTTATTATTACAATAGTTTTATTGAGTCACATCAGCATAGCATTTGGTTTCATTCAGTATGCTTTGGTCCATTATTTTTATCCACTTTAATCTACTTTGGTCCAATTTGGTCCATTGGTCAATTTTGGTCCACTTCGGTCCACTCCAATGTAATGTTAGTAGGTTCTTAATAAAATTACAATTTTCTTATGTTATTAAAGTTTTGTATTTTTTTTCTTATACAAGTGATGAATTTATTTATATTTACTTTTCCTTTAGGTCATTCTAGACATAAACTATAGAGGTTGAACCATTTGTAAAGAGTACTAGAAACAAATTTCAACCATACACTACATTATTTACAATATATCTCACCTTGTTTAATAATTGAATATAAAATGCATTATATTTCCTAAAAAAATTACAAAAATTTAAAACATTTTCAAATAATAAATATAGATAGCTTAATTGAGATAATCTAAAATATTGTATTAACTATTTTTTGTTAGAAAATAATCACATCATTTTAAGAATGGCTTGTAATTAACACTCATAAGTATCATCTACTATTTTCATTTTTCATTACAAATACTAATCATCAAATTTTTCCATGCATCACGCTGGCTGGCCTACAAGTAGTGTAACTAACAACCCAACACCAGAAGGGTAGGAGTCTTGCCATACCAGTCTACCTATACAACTACTGCTGTATAAACACCTATTAGATTAAGGGCAAAAATAGCTTCAATATGGTAAAAGCAATCAAAGAGCAGAAATAGCTGCTATATGGTAAACACAATGAAAGAAATAATCAAACGTCGATCCAATTTTCTTTTCTACAAGCCATTGTTCTTGTTATGGTTCAACACATTTTCATTCATTGCAATCCCTTTAGTCTAATTCTCATATGTTCATGTTATTAAACGGTTCTTTCATCCTCTAAGCATTATCTGCCACATGGTTTTCTGATCATGTTAGAACATTTAAGTGGTTGTCCTGCCTTTGATCTCTGTTGGTATTGTACCACTGCCAATTACCAGTAAGATACAACATTAATTTTTTTTTTAAGAAGTACAATATGAAGAAATTTTACACGGTACATTTCTCTTTATAATTCCTTCTACCAGAGATCCTAAAACAAAATTGCCTATTTCACTGTGATAATGCTAAAAAGTAAATTTGATATCACATAAATTTAAATAGCTAGTCTAAATTTCTTCCTTTTCTCGGGAGAATTGCAACCGCATCCAATAAAAAGAGTTCTCACATGACAATCACAATAATAAGCATGCCTTTTCAACTTCAAAGGTCAAAGAAGGATTGCTTGAAGTACATGATGTACTAGAGCAGCTGAAATTACTAAAAGTTAAACTTACACAAGCTTGAACCTTACCAAGCCCTGAAATGGGAGCCAAAATTTTCTTTCAAAGAAGTAAATTAAAACTTACCATTTATAATTTGGCGGGAAACATATCAAATAGAACATACTGGGTTTTAGAAACACCCTCAACACAGGCAAACCCCCAAATTCTATTGCTCACTTTCTGATACTATCAACCATGTGGAAATCAAGTGCGGGCTTTTGACACTATCAACCATGTGGTGATCAAGTGAGGCCAAGTTCAGATACTCAAAGAATAAGATGGCATTCCTTATATTCAGATTTGTTGGCAAAAGTATGTCAAGATAAGCCACCAAATAAAAAGCCCCTCACCACACATGACAATAACAAACTGAAACAAATCCAATTTACCAACATCCAATGGCAATATTTTAAACAAGTGTCAAATAATTGATGCTTAAAAACATAATGGACTCATTCAATTTGTTGGGAAAACTAAAGGGTACTAAAGAATCTACATGAATTACCCAATAATGGGTTAGCTGTCTAATCAGAAATCAATTACTGCTGGTTTGGCCTTTGGAATCTTACAAGTTCAGGTCCCTAATTATATAAGTAAATGTCTGAGATCATGGATAACAAATCACATTAAGAAGTCACTATGTGGTGATAACACAAAAATCCAGATGTTCCCAACTAAACCTGACTTAGTGATAGAAGGAAAATAAGGTTAACAGAATCTCTCCAACCCTTCTTACTTGTCAAATAAAAAAATAATACGAAAACAGTATCAGCATCCAACAGTAATATTAAGTGGCTACCGCTACCTGAAACATATTATAATGCAACTGCGACCATGCCCTTTTGTGTTTTGCATGGCCAAGAATGGCTACACCGGCCAGGTTGTCACAGGGTTTACATTGTTGAGAATAACACTGACTTGCCTCAAAGTGTAAAATTACACTTCAAATGCCACCAAACAATAGAATTCCATACCAATATGGCAATATCATGGTACTCATTTTAGGAATAAAGAAAATTACTTCTCAAATGTTCTCTTCCAGACAAGAAAATTGGCAGTTTGGCACCATAAAATAAAGGGAAAGATATAATTTCAGAAAACAAATCAAACAATTGAATAAACAGAAAAAATACAATCATGCTGGATTCAATTTGATATTTCAATAGCAAAAACATACAAATCAGAGTGATTAAAAACTCAAAGACAATACAACTATAGCTTCTCCTGTCTAATCACACTGAGAACAATGTTTCTCAAACCTTCTTACAATAGCTGTTCAATCCACCTCTTACTTTGAAGATGACTCATGACCATTGGATTCTTTCTTAGGAAGAATTGCTCCGACAAGGGCCTCAATCTCTTCCTTCACTCGTTCAAAAACATTTGGCCCTTTGACTTCATCTACCGGGGTGTTCTCATCAATGTCATCACTCCTTCCATGCGTTTCCTTGTGATGATGTGGTGAATTGTCAGTGTGAACTATTGCTTCAATCTCTTCCTTGGCTCTCTCAATGATATTTGGTGCTTTTACATCTTTTTCTTCTTAAAGAAAAGAAAAAAAAAAAGAGAGGATGAAACTAAAATTTTCACTCCCAATTTTACATACATGAAATTCAATTTCTATTAGATTCTCATTTTGCAGCATAAACAATTATAAACTCAAAAGCGTTTTCTATCCCATGAACTCAATGAAGCTTTGGGCAAGTATATACTAGCCACGGCTTGTGTCTAGTGCAATAGTGCGCTGGACTGGACATGTTGGGATTTGGACACATTTTCGCATCCCAACGTGTCTAGTGCATTGATGCACTGGACACAATACTACCTTTACCAAAAAAATCTCTTTTTATTGAATTCCTTTTCTTCTTTTATTTCTCCCCCTTTTTCCTCAACCTAGGAGAAAAAAATAATACTACAGCTGACTAAATAGATTCAAACCTTAAGGATATGAATTCAATCAACAATGGGTTAAAAGTTAAAACCCATAAATTATTTACCACAAAGTTAATTGCTTTCCATTAGAATCTCACTGTTTCACAAGGATCAACAATGGGAAATTGGAGAAAACAAAACAGAATCCAAAGAAGAACTAGCACTAGCAGTTGCTTAAAAATGATCATACATGAAAGTGAACAGTTTTACACAAAACCCAAATCACTCTCATCGACTAGGACCTCAAATGAAACTCATTTTACACAAAACCCATCACCAAGATCACATTTTTGAAGAGATTAAACAGCAAATTTCTTAGTTATTCTCATAAACTAAATAACCCAGAAAGAAAAAGAACTCTTCATGGGAATATATGTATAATATGAAGATCAAAGTGATAGTTAATGATTATATACCTTCTGGAGTCACTGCTGGCTCTGGCTTTGGCTCAGCCATTGAAGTTGCTGTGAGAAATTTTGTGGGTCTGATTCAATTCAAGCAGACAGTGATCCTATGATCTCTACTGGATTGTTAAAGTTGCATATCTACCGTTAAGAGCATCCACAATAGTCAATAGTGGTGCTAAGAGCATCCACAATAGTGGTGAAAGACCCGTAATTTTCTGGGGCTGTAAGGATGACGTGTACGGTTGAGATGCAAGCTCAAGCTAATTTCTTTATTTTTATTTTTTTAGCAAGGAAGGGACTATAGAAAATAGTTGCTTTATGGGCTGAATTGATATTATGGCCTATTAAAAATGGATGGGCTTTGGCTCTATCATGTAGATGTAGTTCGGCCTCAGCTTTCTTTAGCTTTATGCTATTTGGGCCTTGGCCCACATGTTACCCTAATTTCATTTTTCAAAAATCAGTTTTTATTATTATTTTCTTGAGTAAAATATTATTTTCGTCCCTAAACTATCACAAAAGTTTGTTTTCCGTCCCTAAACTTTCAAAAGTTCTATTTTCGTCCCTAAATTATCACAAAAGTTCGTTTTTCGTTCCTAAACTTTCAAAAGTTCTATTTTCGTCCCTAAACTTTTCCAAATGTATTGATTTTCGTCCCTCCCACATCAGCACTCTGTCAAGCCACGTCAGCACTCCGTCAGACGGAGAGACGAAAATCAATACGTTTGGAAAAGTTTAGGGACGAAAATAGAACTTTTGAAAGTTTAGGGACGAAAAACGAACTTTTGTGATAATTTAGGGACGAAAATGATATTTTACCCTTATAGAATCGAATTCATTTTAAATGGCTTGGAAAATTGTTAATGTAAACGGTATGTTATAATAGGGGTATGATGCGCTCTTTTTGTTTTGACAATAATGTTTTCTAAAAAATGAGTCATCATCGAAAAAGTATTTTTTATAAAACTATTTCATTTTCTTATGTTTGGTAATGATCTTAATGAGTTGAAAAACAATCTCTTAACTTCCCTTATTTAGTTTACTGTGAGATAGAGTTGTATTTCAAAAAAAATTAGTGGAAACAATCTCAAAAAATAAGCATATTTTTTACGTTGACCAAAGATAGCTTTCCTTTTACTCATTTTTTTTCTAATACTACCAAACATTAACAAACACGGAAAGCTATCTTTTTACAAAGTTTTCCATTGAAACAAACAAAGCGTTAACATAAAAGTTTTTTTTTTTGTTTGATAATTTGATAGTTACAAGAGGGGAGGGAGGTTTGAATCTAGGATGTCATGGACCTAGATAAAATTATGTTATTCTAATGACAACTTATCATATAAATAGTTGGGAAATATAACTCAAATGCCAATAGTCTTGTAGTTTAATTGGCAATTTTTTGAATTTTCAATAGAAAATTGGCAATTCAAATCCCACATTCTCCTGACTATAAAATTATAATTGAAAAAATAAGATAAAATAATATAAAATAACTCAAAACTCTTTTTTTATACCAAAGCAATGGTCTTTAGTTTTGCCACAAAGCGTGAGGATAGATTACCTTTAATTTTTTTTAAATGTATTATTACTCATATGTTTGAGTAGAGAGCATAATAATTACAAGAGTAATGCTACAGCCACAAATTATTTTGCACAATTTTTACAAAATGTTGATGCAACCAACTTCTTATTGGTTTTTATCTAAGTTCACTATTAATATCACTTTTTCGTTTACCAATAATCACTCACCACATCAGTAGTTTGTAAAAATTTTTGTAAAATAGTTTGTATATTTAACATTATTCTAATTACAATCAATAACTACTTAAGAAACACTTTTTTTTTTTTTTTTTTTTTTTGAGAATTACTTAAGAAGCACTTAAAAGTAAACATACACAGTAATACATATAACCCCTTGCATTTGAGATACATTTCACTAACATAGCCACTTATGGCGTGGAATGTTAGCTCTACTTGTTTTAAAACTTGATTTAGTCAAATAAAGAAAACATTAAATCAAGATGACTAGCACTTATATAGATAAATAATTCTTACATATAATTAGTCATTACACAAGAATCATAATCCATACCATTTTGTCCATATATGTTTTATGACAAAATAAGGATGAAATAAGATCAAGTGGATTTCTACTACAAATTATTCTTTCTGACCTCTTGAAGAGCACGAACCAAACGCCACCTTCTGAAGAATATACAATGAATCACAATAATCAGTAATAGTGATGTGAGTATGAGGAGCATGACTACCTAGGTGCTAAGCTTAACTTCATTTCAAATTGCGTCATGTTAAAATTTTAAGAATTCCTTGTAACCCTACCTTTTTGGTTTTCACATCAATCAATCAATCAATATCAATATATATATATATATATATATATATATATATATATATATAACTAAAGACCTCTTGTGAGAGAGCATGAGGTTCTGCTATGTGACGCATTCTATGAAGAGAATTGAGATACTCTTAAACCATATTAGAGATAAGAACAAATTTAAAAGTGGAGACTCTTTATTTTCTTTGGTTCAATGTTTCAAAACTAATTTTTGTTACATTTTGTATTCAATGTTTTAAGACTACTATTTATTTCATTTGTTTCAATATTTCAAGACCTTCCATCTCTCACACACACAAAAAACTATTTGCATTTTCATTCATCCTTTTCACTTTTACTCCTTTATATACACATGTCCATAGCATTTCATATCATCCTATCTCAAATACACTTAGACAAAAAATGATGTGATTTAGCTTCGACCTTTCAATGACACCTCCATAACTTTAACGTTGCAGTATCATTTGATTGTAACCCGTATGAGTAGGCTATGACTAAGGAAAAGGGCTTGCGTTTTTTATTCAGTGACAGTAGCTTACAATTTTGATGTTGAAGTCAGACATTGTAGATTTTGTGAAGGTTATGTTTTGCTTGGAGTCTTTGAATGTTTGAGATTTTGGTTTTGGAAAGTTATAAATGTATTTTATTTTAGAACTAAAGAAAAATAAAAAGAAACATTCTAATTGATTATTTATGAAGTTAGCTTTTTTAAAAAAAAAATTGTGTTAGAATTCATAATTTGTAGGTTTCTTTCTATGTAGCCATAGTGGTAAAAACAAAAATCGATGGTGACTTAAAAGTATTTTTCGCTTTTTTTTTAGAGGATACAAAAACCCAACTAAAGTCAATTGAATTTTGATAAATGAATGTGTTTTTAGCAAATTTCTCTTTGATTGTGAGAATAGAGTGATTGAGAAAGTGTTTGGTAGGTTACTTAAATTTATGTAATTTTAGGATATAAATGTATTTTATATTTTAAATTCTTATTTGTAGATTTCAAAATCATTTAATCAGTTTGAAAAATAAAATCTACTTTTAACGGTAAATATTATAATATATTATAATCTTACAATGTTATACAATTTTTTAAAATAAATTATGAATTCAAAAAAAATCAAGTTTCAAAGTATTTAACAATATTGTGGGCAAAAATAAATATTATACAACAAAATAAGTATTAAGTATTATATGATTTTAATATACATAAAAATGATTTCAAATGAAATTGTAAAGTAATTCGCACATCGCGCGGGATATCATCTAGTTAACTAAATTGGGTGCTATCATATCTAGTGGCATGACATCTCAGTTTTCCCGCAAACTATTTGATAATTGTGTTATGCATATTGTATATGAATTTATTCCAACCTTCCACATTTTTTTGTTGATGTTATCTCCTCTTTCTTTTTCTTTTTGTCTTTTGTCTTTTTCTTTAGGTTCAATTATCAGATTCCTTTGTGACATTTGTTAACGAATCATTTACAAAAATTTTGATATTACTTTTAGAAAAAAATTGTCTTTTTTTCCATTCCCATAAAAGAAAATTTAAATTATTTGAAAAAATTATACTTTACTCCCTAAACTATACCTGTAGAGATAAAAGCCCAAAGTCACATATTGGGCCTTGGGCTTGGTTTGAGGACATGGGCTTATCCGAGGGAGGACGAATAATCTTGGATAACTCCAATTTCAAAGGTTTCACAAGCAGAGAGTGAACGGAAGGTGGTCCGAGGAGTAACTCCTCCTTGGACATGACGTAAGCGGCCCATATCTACATCCCAATGATTGAAGTGATCTTCTAAGCAGCTCCAGCAATAAGGATGGATGTCATAGACTTATAAAGAACGATGGGGACTCAAGAATACCTAAAGAAAAGCTGCCACCACCGCATTAAATGCACTACAACTACTTTTCTGGCCGCATTTATGTGGAGAAGACCCCTGAACAGTGTTGCCTTGATCACCATGACTCACAGAGGGCTAGAGAGGGCGTCTAATGGGACAGGTACTCAAGTGAGGGCTTAGATGATCAACAAGTGTAGGATGAAGATGGTCCGGAGGGGACTATATAATATAAGAGACCACCCACAGGAAGGGGATCAGAAAATTAGAGAAAGAGCACTGTAGCTATTGGAACTACACTGGTGATCAGTTTCATTGGTCTGTATAAACATTTTGCCTCCTCGACATTACATTCACCCAACCTTACGTACTTTGTTCTTGCATGATTGTCTTTCATACCAGGTCTTAGCCGCTGTTAGATTCACTTAGGCCTAGTTCTTTGATCCACACTCTACAAATTTATTGTGTTGGGCTCATTAACCCACAATCCCATACATATTGGGCTTGGACTGCAAACCGGGCCCCTACAATTGGCACCGTCTGTGGGAAGAACTTGTGCGATAGTGAGTACAGCGATGAACGATGGTAGGTTCAGGTCCACACCAAGCAGAGTCATTGGGATCCAAGCGTGGCGACCCCTTTGTCAACCTTGAATGGAGAGGCGGTCACGAAGGAAGCGTGCATACCACACATACTGACAGAAGCCAACCTCGAGAAGGAAGCCATGTCTCCCATGCAAAGGATAACAAGGCCATGTAGATGGAAATCAACCAACTAAAGAGGGAATTGCACCATGCAGGACGAAGGCAAACTCCCACTAACTCTGACGTTTCTTCTGATGACAGGAGGGATGTCAGTTACAGGCGAAGATCCCGAACCCCGCCCAGTGAGTCTTTCTCCTATGAAGAGGAATGCCACCATGAACGAAGGGTCAGAAGCCCGCCCCGCAAAGGCGTGGGAAATGATGCTGTAAGCAGGGCCCTAGACCAGATCTCCAAGTCACCCTTTACGCCCAAAATCGAGGGCGCAAAGCTTCCTTGACGATTCACTTAGCCCACTTTCACTATGTACAACGGTAAAACGGACCCTGTGGAGCATGTGAGCCACTTCAACCAGAGAATGGCTATCCATTCCAGAGACGAAACCTTGATGTGCAAGGTTTTCCCATCTAGTCTGGGACCTGTTGCCATGAGATGGTTCGACAGCCTATGGGCAGATTCCATAAGTTCCTTTAAGGGGCTCACACAGGCTTTTTGTTCCCGTTTTGTTACCTGTAGCAGACCTCCTCAGCCTTTGGCTTCCCTACTGTCCTTAAGCATGCGAGAGGGAGAGACCCTGAAAGCGTATTCGGATAGATACTGGGAGATGTTCAACAAAATAGATGGTGACTTTGACGATGTAGCCATCAGTACCTTTAAGCTTGGCCTCCTTACCAAGCACGGTTTGAGGAAATCTCTAACTGGCAAACCTGTCACCAGTGTACGCCAGCTCATGAACCGGATTGATAAGTATAAAAGAGTTGAGGAAGACTAGCAGCAAGGGAAAGGAAAAGAGAAGGTTATCCATCAGGAGATGAGAGATTTTAGGTCGGACCAATACAGTAACAACTGGTCAATGAGGGACTTTGTCAGGCAGCCAGGGTCTGCCTACCCTCAGCCGCTCAATACTGTGTTCCGAGAGCCAGTGCATCAAGTTCTAGAGAAGATTAGGAGTGAACCATTCTTTAAATGGCCAAATAAGATGGTAGGAAACCTCGAAAGACGCAATCGCAACCTCTATTGCCAATACCATCAAGACCATGGACACACCACAGAAGATTGTAAGAGTCTGTGGGACCACCTAGACCAGCTTGTCCGTGAAGGAAAGCTAAAGTAACTTTTGCACCATTCCAGCGTCCAACGAGGCTAGATGAACTCAGAATCCCGGAAAGATGATTCTTCAAGACCTTTATTAGGAACAATAAATGTCATCTTCGCTGCTCCAAGAAGAACTGGGCCCTACCTTTCTAGAGTGATGAATGTGGCTCGGCTATCCGCCGAGGATGTTAATCGAGGGCTAAAGAAGGCCAGGCTGGAAACCCAACCGATTTTAGGCTTTTCGGACGAGGATAAAGTCGGAACCATTCAACCCCACGATAATTCTTTGGTGGTTACTCTCAGGATTGAGGGATACGATGTTAAAAGGGTGATGGTGGACCAAGGCAGTGGCGTCGAGATAATGTACCTCGATCTATACAAGGGGCTGAACTTGAAGCCCGAGAACCTAACACCCTACAACTCGCCCCTGGTAAGTTTTGATGGGAAGATCGTCATCCCGAAAGGCCAAATTAGACTGCCTGTACAGACTGGCCCAGAAGTAGTAGAGGTAAACTTTATCGTAGTGGATGCCTACTTGCCTACACAGCCATTGTGGCCAGACCCTAGCTTCACACCATAGGAGCCGTCTCTTCTACTTTGCACTAGAAGGTGAAATAACCATCCGGGGGCCAAGTCAAGGAAATTCTGGGAAGTCAATCTGTGGCTAGGCAATGCCTAGTGGCTGCCATCCGGCACTAGCCCAAGGCTGAGTCCTCGGCCCTTGCCGAAAGGGGGTTATAGCAATTAAAATCTATGTCGCTGCCCCCGGATGGGTCGACCAAGGAGGCAAAATGTGAAGATTTGGTAAAGGTTGTCATTGGGACGATCTGGAGAAATTTTTTCAGGTTGGAGCATAACTACCTCCTCTAAAGAAGGACGAACTGGTAGAGTTTCTTAGAAGAAACATGGATGTCTTCGCATGGAGTGCTTACGTAGCCCTAGGGGTGGACCCGAACTTCATCTGTCATCACTTAAACATAAATCCGTCTGTCACTCCCAAGACGCAACCTCCTCGGCGCTCATCCAGGGAACACACTGATGCCGTCAAAGATGAAGTGAAAAAACTAAAGCAAGCAGGGGCTATAAAGGAAGTATTTTACCCTGAGTGGTTGCCCAACACTGTGGTGGTGAAGAAGAAGAGTGGGAAATGGCGAGTGTGCATGGACTTCACGGATCTGTATAGGGCTTGCCCAAAGGATCCTTTTCCTATGCCAAAAATAAACTAGTTGGTGGATGCAACCGTAGGCCATCCTCGGATGAGCTTCCTAGACGTCTTTCAGGGATACCATCAAATACCACTAGCCCTAGATGATCAAGAAAAGACAGCCTTCGTCACCCCTATAGGAAATTACCACTACAAAGTAATGCTGTTCGGTTTGAAGAATGCGGGTTATACTTACCAGAGGATGATGACTAGGATGTTCGAACCGCAATTTGGCAAGAGCATTGAGGTCTATATAGACAACATGGTGGTAAAAAGTAAGGTAACGTCCGAGCACTTGGGTGATCTCGAAGATATATTCGAAGTTCTGAGGAAACACAGGCTGCGCCTTAACGCTTCCAAGTGCTCCTTTGGTGTAGGGTCAGGCAAATTCCTGGGCTACATGGTAACCCATAGGGGAATAGAAGTTAACCCCAACCAAATTGAAGCAATCAACAATCTACAACCACCTCGGAATCCCAAGGAGGTCCAGAAACTAACCGGAATGACCGCTGCCTTGAATCGGTTTATTTCTCGGTCAACTGATAGGTGCCGACCTTTCTTCCTACTCATGAATAAATGGAAGGGGTTCGAGTGGACCGAGGAATGTGCCTTGGCCTTCCAGCAGCTTAAGGATTATCTCTCTCTGCCACCTATCATGTCCAGCCCTGAAGCTGATGAAGTTCTGTTCACTTATATCGCTGTGGCCCTTCATGCCATAAGCCTAGTCCTGATACGAGTTGACGACAGCATACAAAGGCCAGTTTATTATGCGAGCAGGTCATTACACGAGGCTGAGATCCGCTATCTGCCGTTGGAAAAGGCTATTCTGGCGATGGTACACGCCACACGGAAACTCCTCCATTACTTTCAAGCACACACAGTCATTGTCTTAACCCAGCTTCCACTCAAAGCTTTGCTCCGGAGCGCTGACTACACAAGAAAGATTGCTAAATGGGCTACGATCCTGGGGGCTTTCGACATCAAATACATGCCCCCTACTTTTATTAAAGGTCAAGACCTTGCAGATCTAGTAGCTGAATTCGCTGAATCCCCACTAGAAGAAGAAATGACAACAGGACCCATGAATGGAAAATCGGTTAGCATGATATCCTAACAGGGCCCCGTGTGGTGGAGAGTGTACGTCGACGGTGCAGCAAACCAGAAGGGCTCCGGAGTGGGATTAGTATTAATATCCCCCGAATGGCTCATTATTGAAAAGTCATTAAGGCTGGGCTTCTCAGCCATAAATAACGAAGCCGAGTATGAGGCTCTACTAATGGGAATGACCATGATTCAAAAGATGGGCAAAAAGGCAATGGAAATGTTCTCGGACTCAAGATTGGTCGTCAGCCAAGTGAATGGGGAATTTAAGGCGAGAGATGAGAGAATGCAGGGGTACTTGAACCAGGTTAGACGTCTACAAATAGGGTTCGAATCTTTCAACCTATTGCACATTCTCTGGAGTGGAAACACCCACGTTGACTCCCTGGCCACACTTGGGACCTCCTCGTCGCAAGGCCTACCTTGGATCATCCTAGTGGAAGACCTATGTAGATCCATGGGACTGAACAGGGAGCTGGTGCATGTTCATCAAATTAGGGTGGGGCCAATTTGGATGGACCCCATAGTGTTGTTCCTAAAAGAGGACAATCTACCCGGGGAGAAGTCTGAAGCAGACAAGGTGCGAAGAAAGGCTCCTCGGTTTTGGCTATCCGAGGACCAAAAGTTGTACAAACGCTCCTTTTCTGGGCCTTACCTGCTGTGCATACACCCCGAGGCAACATAATTACTTCTTGAGGAGTTACATGAAGGGATTTGCGGGAGCCACACTGGAGGTAGATCCTTGGTGCACAGAGCCATCACTCAAGGCTATTGGTGGCCAAATATGCAAAGGGAAGCACAAGAATATGTAAAAAAGTGTGATCAGTGCCAATGGTACGCACCAAACATACACCAACCAGACGGGGTCCTTAACTCTCTGTCCAGCCTTTGGCCATTCGCTCAATGGGGCTTAGACATTGTGGGCCCTTTCCCCAAGGCAGCAGGAAACAAAAGATACCTACTGGTCGGCATAGACTACTTCACCAAGTGGGTAGAAGCTGAACCTCTAGCAAACATCAGAGATGTGGATGCCAAGAAGTTTGTCTGGAAAAACATTATCACCCGGTTCGAGGTCCCTCATACCTTCATCTCGGACAACGTCCTTCAGTTTGACAGCAAATCTTTCAGGAGATATTGCTGTGAGTTGGGAATTACGAATAGGTATTCTACCCCAGCTTATCCCCAAGGGAATGGGCAAGCCGAGGCTGTCAACAAGGTCATAGTGAATGGACTCAAGAAAATATTGGACGACGCGATGGGAAGATGGGTCGAGGAGTTGCCGCACGTCTTCTAGGCTTACCGAACCACGCCTCACAGATCCACAGGTGAAACCCCCTTTTCGATGACTTATGGAGCCAAGGCTGTTATCCTTCTAGAGACTGGTTTCCCAACATTAAGGACTAGCTCCTTCAATCCGACCACTAACGACAAACTGCTGGAAAGGAGCTTAGACTTGATTGAAGAAAGAAGGGAAAATGCAATGGTTCAATTGGCATACTACCAACAAAAACTCAAGCAAGGTTATGATGCCAATGTAAAGCTGAGACCATTGGCACCTGGCGATCTGGTGTTGAGAAAGGTCCTGGGTACTGCAAAGAACTCTACATGGGGGAAGCTAGGGCCCAATTGAGAAGGACCATATCGCATCACCTCGGTGGCTGGTGTAGGGGCATATTTTCTGGAAGATTTAGATGGACATGTCATACCACGCCCGTGGAATGTAAACAATCTGAAAATGTACTACTATTAATGAAAGTCTCTTTTGTCAGTATGTTCATTTATCTATGGCATTATACTTCTCATCACGACAACTTTTACAAGTGTTTAAACTAAAACTCAATCATGCCTGAAGTCCTCGGACCAGATGATGTGGGAAGGTTAACACACGACAACTTTTACAAGTGTTCAAACTAAAACCCGATCATGCCTGAAGTCCTCAGACCAGATGATGAGGGAAGGTTAACACAACGACGACTTTTACAAGTGTTTAAAGTAAAGCCCAATCATGCCTGAAGTCCTCGGACCAGATGATGTGGGAAAGCTAACATCTTTCACAAGGGTTAAGTTAACGTGCTGTGATATTTGTTTGTTTTTCACTAAGTTTCGTAATGGATCCCAGGTTATGGCCAGCCCCTTGGATTTCTAACTGTGTAAGTTAGTCTATAATTGTTTAGCCCAATTCATGTTACAGTTGTATGATTAGACCTACTCTTTACCGGCGCTTAGTTAAATTATTCGAAAGGCTTAGCGGTTCAAAGCAATTGTGATAAATTCCAAAGCATACTAAGAGAGAACACAGGAAATAGAAAGAAGAAAAACACCTTCACTGAAGGAAAAAAGGAATACAACATGTTTGATGGCAGATTGCCATTACAAAAAAAGAGAGAAACGAACAAACAAAGGAAAAACTCCCTATATCTAAGCCTCGGTTGGGGGAGGATCTTTCTTGGGAACAGCAACCTCGAAGTGGACCTCATCAGCTTGAGACTTAGAAGCCGCGTCCTTGGCCTGGGAGACCATCTCCTTGACCGTAAGGGAGTCCTCGGAGGGCTTGTCCTTCACTGGAGGCTAAGCCTCCTTACTCACCTCAACCCCTTCAGGAATAGGAGCTTGGGTGGGAGGGAGTTGCTCAAGAGGAGGGTCCGCATCTAGGATCTCTCTGATGTCCTCTAGAAAAAAGATGTTCTTGGCCCTTCTGAGCTCGGAGTTTGCAGGAACTCCCGCCCAATCCATCGCCACCCTCTAGGACTCAGTGCAGTAGTCCCTGCAGACTGTGGCCACCTCCTTTGTCAGCCGTTTCTCCATGTCAGTCATCCCACGCTCATAAGTTGCCACCACGGCGGCCTCAGCGCCTTCCCTGGCCACCCGAGCTGCGTCCTTGACTTTCTGCAGTTCGGCCTTAAAATCCAAAACGGATTGCCTTTCTGTCGCCAGGTTTATCTCGGTCATATGCAATTATTTGCGCTGGTCATCGGCCTGCCTTTTTGCGGTTTTTAGACCAGTTAAAACGCTGTCGAGAGCTTTGACCACCTCCTTCAACTGCTCGGACATCGACGCTTGTTCCTGCTTTATCGCTCCCAGCTATTTTTCGACCTCCAGCCGGGAGTGGGCCTCAGCCTTGGCCTCATCCTGAGCATTTCTCACCCACTCCTCGGCAACAAAGACTTGCTGGGTAAGCTGCATAGAAATAACAAAGGGGTCATAGATAGTACACATGTATATGAACGGTCTTACAAGTTAGGAATTAACAAAAAAGAATACTGGATTACTTTCCATGGCAAGGTCTCTCTTCAGTGACATGAAGAGGTTAGGTTGTCTAATGCGCCTAAGGCCATCCATGTCTCTAGGGAGGAGAAGGGGCTACTCTAAGGCCTCGGCCAAGACGCCGGCATACCCCCTCTGAGACTCCTAGATGGTTGCATCCCAGGAGACAGGAGCGCCCTTCACCTCTAGCCGTGGGGCCTAAGAGCGCTGCCCTCGGCGCACTTCAATATCCCCCTGACTCTCCACTAACGGGGCCCTTTTGTCCCGGGGGTCCTTGGCATTCTTTTATTGCCTGGCCCCCTTTTGTTGTGCTATCTCCCCTTCCTCTAGGGCATCCGCTGGCCTTTTCCTTTTGAGATCTGGATTGGCCTTCAATCCAGGATCAGTTGGGGGCTAAGGAAGAGGAGGAGGGAGATTGGGAGTGGCCTGGGTCTTGGGAACGTCCTGAGAAGTAGACCCCACTTTGTTTCTGCTGGCCATAATTAGACCCTTTAAACCAGTTCTCTGCCTCAAATCCATGCCTTCTTCCCCCTCGGAACTGGTATCGGGCCGAGCAATTATAAGTGTTGGTTGGTGGACGGTAGAAAACTCTTCGGACTCGATCTCAGAATCTGACAACTCTACAGGTCTTTTCGATGCTCCTTCCTCTTCTTCAAACCGGAACTAGTCGATCTCGGCGTCTAAGGAGTGGCGAGATGATGCCGACTCTTCTCTTAGAGCAACTACCAGTAGAAGAGTAGGACGAGGTGGCAGTACGACTGGAGGAAGGTATCTCCGAGTCAAGAAACCAGGCTTGGAAACGTCTATTTGAGCTAGCTTGGGAATACCCGCTCTTATTGCCTAGCCTGCGTCCTGAAATGTGCGTGACAAAGGCACGTAATCTAGGATCAAGTGAACAGCTCGTAATTGTCCGTCCTCGCTTAGGAATATCTCCGACCTTAGCAGGTAGTTGAGTGCTTGAACGTTGACGAGGCTAAGCTTCGGGGAAACATGGTCTTTGTCAGCAAGAAATCCGAAAGGGGAATTGTGATCAGAAAAATTATGACTATTGTTTGAGGAGACGAGTGATTTAGAATAAATAAAGAAAAGGCTAAGAAAACTAAGGTCCCTGCCAGAGGACCTATCCCTGGGGTATCCCACCTGGTGTTCCTTCACTAACTGGGTAGTGAAGACCATTATACCACTCCCCGGAGACCACCAGGTAATCATCCTTCAAGCCTTTGTTGGACTTGGAAAGGCAGATATCAACCTCACCTCCTCGGATCGAGATTTGAGGTAATACCCTCCAGCGAGTGAATGGCACTCGTACATGTGAACAACATCACGCCATGAAAGCCCAAGGTTCATCTAGTCGTTCAGGGTGTCTATACTTCCTAAAATTCTAAACATATTGGGAGCGCATTGGTGGGGGCATAATTTGTGATTGAGCAGATAATCTCGGGTTATCCTACCCATGGGAAGTGTCATCCTTCCTTCTATAAAAGCGATCATCAGAATGACAACTTCTCCCATCTCTCTATCGGTCAGTACTCCTTCTGGGGGGCAGTACTCTAAGCCCACTCCCTGTGGGATATGGTGTTTGGCCCTAAAGCCCTCCATCCCGGTTTGAGAATCCACTAAGTGCTTAAACCTACCCATCTAAGTAAACGTGTTTCTCTAAAAAAAAAAAAAAAAAAAAAAAATCTAAGTAAACGTGGATGACTAGCAAAGAGTTTTATAAAAAAGGAAATGACCAAGGAACTCAGCCGAGGAGAAAAAGAGAGTTTGAAGAAGAAGATACTTACGGAGGTAAGTGAATATGTCAGATCTCGGACCTCTAGAAAGGTCTTTAAAAATTTTTTCTTAAGGAAAGTGCTACGGAGGCTTAGGAGTTCAGAGTGTTTTATGAGTTCGGGCACTGCAATTCTCTAGAGCACTTGAAAATTTATGAAGTAAGGGAGAGAACGAACCCCCCTCAAAGCTTTATATAGAGGGAGGAAACGAGTGGGAGTAATCCCGCTCAAATTTCTAGAAGAAATGTCCACCGTTGGATAAGCACCCATCATTAGATACAGGGGAACAAAGCGCCGCCTGGAGCAATACATGACGGTTTGCGAACCCCGAAGCGTCAGAAGCAGCAATGAGGCGCACAAAACGGCACCTCCACACGTGTAAGCTAGAGAATTAATTGATTTGGTCCTTTGAAAGTCAAAACCCCACTTTTCCTCATCGGATGAGAGGGAAAAACTGGAATTTTGAGGGGTTATTGTAGGGATAAAAGCCCAAAGTCACATATTGGGCCTTGGGCTTGGTCCAAGGACATGGGCTTATCCTAGGGGGGACTAATAATCTTGGGTAACTCCAGTTTCAAAGGTTTCACAAGCAGAGAGTGAACGGAAGGTGGTCCGAGGAGTAACTCCTCCTCGGACATGACGTACGTGGCCTATATCTGCATCCCAACGATCGAAGTGATCTTCTAAGCAACTCCAGCAATAAGGATGGATGTCATAAACTTATAAAGAACGATGGGGACTCAAGAATACCTAAAGAAAAGCTGCCACCACCGCATTAAATGCACTACAGCTACTTTTCTGGCCACATTTATGTGGAGAAAACCCTTGAACAGTGTTGCCTTGATCACCGCGACTCACAGAGGGCCAGAGAGGGCGTCTGATGAGACAGGTACTCAAGTGAGGGCTTAGATGATCAACAAGTGTAGGATGAAGATGGTCCGGAGGGGACTATATAATATAAGAGACCACCCACAGGAAGGGGATTGAAAAATTAGAGAAAGAGCGTTGTAGCTATTGGAACTACACTGGTGACCAGTTTCATTGGTCTGTATAAACATTTTGCCTCCTTGGCATTACATTCACCCAACTTTATGTACTTTGTTATTGCATAATTGTCTTTCAAACCCGTCCTAGCCGTTGTTAGATTCACTTGGACCTAGTTCTTTAATCCACACTCTACAAATTTATTGTGCTGGGCTCATTAACCCACAATCTCATACATATTGGGCTTGGGTTGCTAACTGTGCCCCTATAATACCATTTTCTACACTTACTTCCATAAATTATGAGAATGCACATCTTATCATCTCAAAATTATACTTCTTTTTACACTTATCCCTTAAATTATAGAAATACACACTTCTCTAAATTATCACACATGAATGAGTTGCCAAATATTACCTGGTTAATTTAGGGGGACAAATGTTAAATGAGTAATAATTTAGGAGGTAAGTATACCTTTTCATAATTTATTAAAAATATAAAAAAAGTATAGTTTAGAAAGATGAAATGTAATTTTCCCAAAATATTCCTTAATTAGATGCCATAACAAAAATTCTTATCTTTATTATTTTGCACAATAGTACCTACCGGTGTTTGAGTGTTCAAACTCTGAAGCGAGTTAGATAGTGGTAAAGTGGCCTCACCAAACCTTTATGGACGGAATTAATGCTATGACCTATTATTCTATTAATCATAGTTAGGCTTCGCCATCTTATTGCGAGTACGTACTGTAGTGTAGTTAACCCTTGACTATTTTTTTTTTTTTTTTTGTCATTTGGGGGCCTTCGTCCACAAGGTACCTCAAGTTTATTTTAAATGGTTGGGTAAAATAAGAATACAATAACCTACGTGGAATAAAAAGAACATCCAAAACTTTTTTGAAATTATCAATTTAATCCTTTAACACAATTGGTGTTATACATGCCTTCCGCATTAATAACATGTTTTATCCTTTTACATCCGGATGAGATAGTAATCACTCTTGCATTAGGCATAAAAAAGTGCATCATTGATATTGTATACGGTCACGTATCCTTTCACACCAGGATGAGATAGTAATCACTCTTGCATTAGGCATAAAAAGGTGCATCATTGATATCATATGTGGTCATTGTCACGGCCAAAACTCAATTACCGTGGGCTTTTGGGTTTAGACCTTCAATCTATTTGTGTTTTGGGTTGGGCTTCTCCCTCAATGGGAGGTCCAAGAAGTGACTTTACCTTTTACTGATATAATAAAGATGTTAATTTAGCCCTTAATTTCCCTTCTCATGGCCCAACCGAGGTTACAATCATGCAGCCGCACCCTTTCCCTAAGTTCCAAGTAGGATCTCTTTGTTCCCAAGGTGGCTTTTTCCTTATTTCACTTGTGTTACTCTCCCTAATTTTTCCAACCTCTAATCCCTATTCCTCTTTTTCTATTTATAACCTCTCTTTAATGGGGTTGTCATGGTGAGGGAATTTTATCATGTCAGTAGGTCCATCTGCCCCATATTCTTGACCAAATGGGACCCACCACCTACTACTGATGTGACTTCTAGGTAACTTGTGCCTGATGCCAGTTATTGCTCAACGAGTGGATTCGCCTAAGGCATTATCCCTAGTTCATGGCAAACTCTTGGGGTATTTAGGCTGAAGATTTGGTAGGCCCCTCTCGGCTCATCTTGTGGGCTAGGACAGGCCGAGCACATCGTTGCATGGGCCTATATTTCGGGACTGGGTTGACATACTCAGTCCACACAGTCACATTTCTTGAATTGTCTAATGCGACAAGTGAAGAACACGATAAAAAAAATTATAAAAAAAAAGAGTGAGAAATAGGGATATTAGGGTTTAATGGGAGAATAGAGAGATGGGAGGGACCTTAAGGAAGGGGGAAAGGGAAAACGCATGGAGTGTCTTCCTTCTTGCTTGAGTCATTTTCCTTCCATCTTCTTTGATCTCCACTCTGGAATTGCTCTTCTTGAATTAATGACTTCTAAGATTGGAATGAAATTTACTCTCAATAGATAGATCAGCATGCAAGCATGCGTTAATCTTCCTTGTTCATGAGAATCTAAAGAGCTCATCAATTTGTTAAACAGACGTAGTAGAAAGATCCTTAATTAGTAGATTCATCAATATTGCAGCAACCACGTAATCATATTCTTCTGGCAAACCTATTAACATTTTTTCAACAACCTTTGGTTTGTAATTTCTTCTCCGTAAGTTTTCATGTGACTAAGAACCGCGGAGGCATGGAGCTCATGCTCTTGGGTCCCACATGTCATCTGGATTTCTTTCGGAAGTTGCTTGGACTTGGGCTAACATTGCTCTGATTGTTTGTCTTTGCCTTTGCCAAAATTAATGACCATAATGTCGTTTAGATTCAGTGATGCACCGCGTTACTTGTCCATCATTTTATTAAAAAACTCTTATATATTTAAAATTATTTAGTTTAACAATTTTTTTTTTAATCATAAATTGACTCAGCAATTTTAGATAGGTGAAAAATTTTTAGTCAAACGATGAATGAGTAGTGTGGTCCGAAAAGTTGAATTAAAAAAGAAAGAGTTGAGTTTTCAAAAAAAAAATTATTTATTTAAAACAAAGTGTAATAAAATAATACACAAATGTGATATGGGTTTATTTTTATAAAATGTCATTGCATTAAATTCAACGAGTTATATATTTTTTCTAATATTGTTATATATTAATAAAAATTAGGGTAAATTGCAAATTACATCCCTAAAGTTTGGGAGTAATTGAATTTTATATCCTGAAATTTTAGAATTTAAATTTTACCCCTAAAGTTTGAGGTGTTTGGATTTTACACCTTAAAGTTTCAGAATTTTTTAGTATAAAACCCCAACACTCCCAAACTTGGGAGTGATTGGATTTTATATCCTGAAACTTTAGAATTTAAATTTTACCCCTGAAATTTGAAGTGTTTGGATTTTACACTTTAACGTTTCAGAATTTGAATTTTACCTCCTAAAGTTTGGGAGTGTTAGGGTTTTATACTCCAAAATTCTGAAATTTTAAAGTGTAAAATCCAAACATCCCAAAACTTTAGGGAGTAAAATCCAAATACTCTTAAGATATAGGAGGTAAAATCCAAATTCTGTAACGTCATAGTGTAAAATCCCAACACTCCCAAACTTGGGGGTGATTGGATTTTATATCTTGAAACTTTAGAATTTAAATTTTACCCCTGAAATTTAAAATGTTTGAGTTTTACACCTTAACGTTTCAAAATTTGAATTTTACCTCCTAAAATTTAGAAGTGTTAGGGTATTATACTCCAAAATTCTGAAATTTTAAGGTGTAAAATCCAAACATTCCAAAACTTTAGAGAGTAAAATCCAAATACTATTAAAATATAGGAGGTAAAATCCAAATTCTGTAACGTCAGGGTGTAAAATCCAAACTCCTCCAAATTTCAGGGGGTAAAATTCAAATTCTGAAACTTCAGGATGTAAAATCCAATCACCCCCAAAATTTAATGATGTAATTTGCAATTTACCCTAAAAATTACTTCTAAACATAATTTATTTACTTCTTACCCACATCTTCAGCAATTTCTCTAAACAAAATCCAACGCCCATACACCACTGTCCTTGGTAGCAGACGGCTAAGATCCATTCGAAATAATGCTGGAGACGTCACTGAAATCTGAAAATTATCACCAGAGACAAAACGCACCCCAACTAATAGCAACTAGCGAGCGGTAAGGACAAAAAAAGATGATAAGATTCAAAAGGCACACCTCATCTCACATCCCACTCAAAAGCCTCACTAGGACACATACAATATTTTTGTTTTTTCATTCTTTTTTGGTAGAAAGGAAATTTCATTAGAACTAAACAGCAAACAAAGGCTCATAACAGAGCCTATTGACATACAAACCATTGGCATCAGCCTCCAAAATACTAGTTAAGTCCACAGGCGGATTGGAAAACACAATAAAATCACTGTCAAGCAGCAGACCCATTCTAGCTAAAAAATCAGCGCACTTGTTTGCCTCCCTGTAGATATGCCTGAACCTTTTTTGCTGAATTTGATTAGCCATATGTCTGCAATCTTCCAAGATAGAGGATACAATAGAATTTGAATTTGAAGAGGTGGGAGAGTTAAGAGCATCCACAATAACTTTAGCATCTAACTCAATGAAAACAGATTGGGCATTCAATTGAAGACACAGCTGCAAGCCATCGCGGAGAGCCCATAATTCTACCATGAAACTGTTTGTATTCCCTATCCTTCTTGCAAAACCCATCACCCAATCACCCTTATCATCTCTGATTAGCCCACCTCCACCTGCCTGACCGGTGCTGCCTGTTACCGAGCCACCAGTGTTCAAAGTGATCCACCCAGCCCACGGCTTCTCCCACCTGATGCTTTTCAGGATTTTTCTTTTGGTGACCAGACCGTTGTTCGCACAGTAAAAAAACTCCAAAGCATGATCCATTACATCTTTGCCTAAATTGGGGTTAGGATTTTTTTTGTTTGAAGATACCTAGGTTCCTGTCTTTCCAAATCATCCAAATACCAAATAAGAAACCTTGGTTCCAAGGCAGAGGGCCCGCTTGGTGATAAGAGGTAACTGTGGCATTAGTGCTTAGCCACTCCTGAAGGCTCAAAGAATAGAAATTTACATTGTTTACCTGCCCACCCAGCTACTGCCACACATTATTACTTAAGGGGCAGTCCCGCAACATGTGTAAAATGGATTCTTCCTCAGCATGACACCGAGGGCAGCGGCCATCAACTTGCAACCCTCTAGCCACTAAACAATGCTTGACCCCGATGCTTTGGTGCATACATTTCCAGACAAAAATTTGAATTTTTGGCATAGTTTTTAATTTCCAAATCCACTTCCCTTGGAAAGGAGCATCCCTCAATGGATCCGTGGCAAGCCTATATGCACTTTTAAGCTCAAAATCACCCTTGGCTGAATACTTCCAAGTCAACCTATCCTCTATTCTGGTAGAAAGGGGGATTGGGATGGCCTTAATATCTCTATAAACTTCCTCCAGAAAGGTCATTTGAATCGAAGACCAATCCCATCTGCCAGTAAAATCCACCACATCCTTAATCTTTAGATTTGCGGCCTCTCTAGATAAAGGCCCCTGTATGATCTTTCTTAAAGGACCATGGTTAGTCCAATTATCATTCCAAAAATCCAGATTACTATCAAAGCCCGGTAGCCACTTAGTTCCTTTTTTAAAAATTTCTTCACCTTGCACCCTTCCAAATTCTAGAACTAGGGAGCTTACTAGCATTTCTCGAATTAATTCTTTGCGGGCTACAGTACTTCATCCTCAAAACCTTAGCCCACGGGGCCTTGTCTTCAGTATGGAACCTCCAGTTCAGCTTTGCCAACAGTGCTATATTCCTTCCCTTTGCTGTTTGAAGCCCCAAACCCCCTTCTTCTTTAGATCTTGTAACCTTCTTCCAGCCCACCCAATGCATTTTCCCCTTATCTTCAGTTGATCCCCACAGAAAATTTATGTTCACTCTATCAATACCATCCAACACCTTCCCAGGCAGCAGATTACATTGCATAAGATATGCCGGTATAGCTGAGGATGAGGCTTAAATCAGGACAGCTCTTCCGGCCATAGAGAGGAGGTTAGCCTTCCAACCCGCAAGCTTACATTTTACTCTATCCAAAACAAAACCAAGGTCCTGGCTATTGCTTCCTTGGTGTTTAATTGGAAATCCTAAGTATTTTCCCAAGCACTCTGTTTGACGGAAGCCAAGGATATCACTAAAAGCCTCCCTATCATCAGGATCCATGTTAGGAGAAAAATAGACCCTAGATTTAGAATCACTCACTGTTTGACCAGAGCACCTGCAAAAGGTATCAAGGACCTCTCTGATGGCATTGCAATTTTTTACATTCGCCTTAGCGAATAGCACAAGATCGTCGGCAAAGAAAAGATGAGAGAAGGACGGGCCACTTCTAGACGCCTTGATCGGGCGCCAAGCTTTAGCCTCACACTTTTCTTGGATGAGCTGCCCTAAAAATTCCATACATAGAATAAATATGTACGGGGACAGCGGATCACCCTGCCTTATACCTCTAGAAGGCCTGAAAGGTTCGAGGCTTCCTCCATTAAACAACACTGATGTCGAAACAGATGATATGCAACTCATCATTAACTCAACAAGGTTATCAGGGAAGTTGTATCTGATCAGCATACTTCTAATGAAACTCTATTCGAGTTTGTCGTAAGCCTTCTCTAAGTCAATTTTAAGAGCCATATAGCCACCTTTTCCCTTAGCTGTCCCTATAGTGTGGATTATCTCTTGCATGACAATCGCATTATCAACTCCCCTCCGACCTGGTACAAAAGCCACTTGGCATGGAGAGATGAGTTAATCTAATAAGGGTCTAATTCTTTCAACCAAAATCATGGATACTATCTTATACACTAAATTGCATAAACTTATAGGGCGGTAACTACCAATGGATTCAGGCCTTTGGGTCTTCGGAATGAGCACAATGCTGGTTCTATTTAGATACTCTAGAATTTTTTCTCCCTAAAGACAGATTGCACCTCCTCACTGATCGACCTTCCCACAACAAGCCAAAATCTTTGGAAGAATCCGACGTGTAGTCCATCAGGACTAGAAGCTTTAAAGGCTTTTAAAGACCAAAGAGCAGCTCCAATTTCCTCATCCATCACCATGTGGCTAATACTATTCTTCTCTTCATTCGAGAGCTTTGGTTGCCACTGCATATTATAGCTAAAATCATAGAAAACTGCCTCCTGCGCAGTAGTGTAGATTTTTAAAAAACCTTCTCTGAAGTGATTCGCAACCTCTCGTTCCTCAGTCAACCATTCCCCCGCATCATTTTTAATTGCAGTGATCAAATTACGTTTCCTGCGAGCCAGCGCTGAAACGTGATAAAAAGCTGTATTCCTATCACCCAAAATCATCCAATTAATTTTAGATTTAAGCGCCCAAAGGTCCTTCTCTTGTTCTATCACCACATCCAGCTCCTTGATAAGCTAGTTCTCCAGTGCTACTAGAGAGGAAGAAGGATGGTTGGCCAAAGCTCTTTGCACCCCATCAAGCCAGGCCAACACTCTTTTCTTTTTATGAAAAATATTACCAAAATGATTTTTATTCCAATCACTGGCCTGATTAGAAAAAGCTTCAATTGCTTCCATAAGCTTCCTTGGGTGCTGCCAAGCCTGGTTAACCACACTCGGAAAGGAGGGGTCCGACAGCCAAAAGGATTGGAATCTAAAGGGCCGAGTGAGCTGTAGCTGTCTCTTGGGGTTGGTTTCCATCAACACGGGGCAATGGTCTGAGTGACACCTAGTTAAGTGCACCACTTTAACATCCAGGTAGAGTAGACACCAGCTTGGATTCATAAAGAATCTATCAATTCTCTCTTGGATAAGATTATTGATCTCCTTTCTATTCGTCCACGTATATCTCGGCCCACTAAAACCCATATCCACCATGTTACATTCATCAAGACATTCCTTGAACATCAGAGATCTATTTATGCTAACCGGCCTACCCCCAAATTTATCATCCTCTACAAGGGGCTCGTTAAAGTCACCCACAATTATCCAAGGTTTATTATGGAGGTCAGCAACTTTAGAAATATTTTCCCACAACACCTGCCTCTCTATAATTCTAGGACTAGCGTATATAGCAGTAAAAATCCAAGAAAGGTTAGAAGGTAATACCTTGACTTCGACATGTATTTCTTGCTCCGTGCACGCAAGCTGCATCACTTCCATTATATCTGAGTTCCACAGAATCCAAATGCCAGCCGCAAATCCAACCGTTTCCGCAAAAATAGCACCATCAAAAGGAAGATGATTAGCAATCTCTTTTGCTCTATCTCCCCCAACCTGCGTTTCCATAACGACCAGAATGGCTGGATTATGATTTCTAGCCAGCTCCTTGACATGACTCTGAAAGTTTGGCTTTAGAGTGCCCCTACAATTCCACACTATAATATTCATAATTATTGGTAAAAGAGAAAAAGAAGCACAATCAATCGAAGGATGCAAAATCTCTGCTTCCCTCCTCCATCTCCATGCCATCAGCGCCATCATCTCCTTTAGTCTTCCCATCACTGAACACATAACCAATAGGAAGTTCAACACACCCAACATCATCTCCCTCACCACGGTTTGGTTGCTGAATATTTGGAATACTCGAGTACTTAGATCCGTGAGTGACAGCGACGCCAATCTTGTGCTGACCTCCATCACGCACATTAACTTCGCTCTGATCCATCGCTTCACAGACGTTAGCTTCGCTCTGATCTCCGCCATACCCACCTCCGACGACACAATCTTGCTTGGCCATCTCTGTCCGACCACCTGCGGAGAATTGGAAGGACTCGTCGGAGCACTCTCCATCTTCGATTGTATCCCGAGATCCCCAATTCGCTTTTGTGTTTGGTATGTGCTTACCCACTCCCACTGTATCCCCTTTAGACAACCACTTCGTTGTTTTTCTCCTGGCTAAATCTCTTTTGCCTTTAACTGAAGCGCTGAAACGGGGCTCTACATGTTTCTCTGGCAATGTAACTTCACAATTTGGATCTCGGCCCACCTTTAAAGGCCCAAAATTCTCAGTTCCCTTATCAAAAGAGGTCCAGCGCCTTGTATCACCTTTTGACTCCTTCCTAAGCCCATGATTAGCTTGGCCCAATCCGTTGGTTGGATGGTCCCCAGGAGTAACGGCAAGGCTTGTTTTCTTCTGTCCAGGCTTCCTACGTGCCACAATAGTCCAAGGACCGTACCTGTCCTTCTCCATGCCAGCACTCTTATCCTTCATCATTCCACTACTTGTGTTATGCTTTAGCTTTGTTGCCTTGTACGGAACGGAGTGGGCTTAATTAATTTTTCTAGTTTATTTTCATGGAAAGCTGGTAGTACCCACTTGAGAAATTAAAAAAAAAAAAAAAAGTGCTCAAAAGGAAACTGGGTCGAGCTCAGCATCCCTAAACAAGGCGGAGAGAGCAAAGGCCAAAGGGTGGTGCTACCATTTCCGAGAGAGAGGGGAAAATTTTGGTTAAGTAGGTCTGTGATTTGTGTCGCTAGCAACACTTTCTCATTCTTCTTGTGGCGTCTCTATTCCTGACGGGTCTTTATCTGTATGCTTGGGGGGTTTACAGAGAGATTGCTAAAGGTGTGGGCAACTAAGAAATAAGAGTAATGCTTAGCGCTACAAAAAATTTCACAATTTTTACCGTAACTCACCACATACGCGGAGAAAAATTAATGGGTTCATAGAGTCCACATCTCTATCACTCACAAGCAAGTTGTGACAAAAGTTGTGAAATTTTTTATTGCACTAACATTACTCGATAAGTAAATATGTTGCAAGTGACATAGCTTGTATTTTACCATTAGATTTTTTATATGCATGTGCTTTATCTGTATTAAAATCGGAGAAAATAGGAGGACTCTTAATGGGAGGGGAGCCAAACCCAATTTTGGTGGGCCAGAAATATCCTGTTCTAATAATTTTGCTTAC
The DNA here is from genome assembly GCA_019022515.1 of Quercus aquifolioides. Classification (NCBI taxonomy): domain Eukaryota; kingdom Viridiplantae; phylum Streptophyta; class Magnoliopsida; order Fagales; family Fagaceae; genus Quercus; species Quercus aquifolioides. The sequence continues at coordinate 11,319,318 of CM032328.1, forward strand.
CAGGGATCTCGGGCTTGTGTGGTCTCAGCATATTCCCTCGTGGACCTCCTCCAAGATGTATTTAGCTTCGTCTTCCTCGACGCACCTCAAGTAAAGCATGGAAAAGTCCCTTTTATACAAAATGTTATTCAAGATCGTGAACCTAGCTGCTTGCTTCTTGATCTTTCTTGCTTCGTCTACATCTGCTAGGAGTCGTCCATCTCGGAGGAAAGAGAAAATTGGACTCATCCAACTACATTGGTTTTGAATTGCGAAAGTGTGAAGTTCTTCAATGCTTGGATGTTTTTGTATTTCTACTTTCAAATTTGGCGAACTTGTTCCCTTTTTGACAATGCCTACCTTGCTACCTCCTCTACTTTTGAGTTCTGGCTTTGGGGGACTTGCATAAAGTCTACCTAATCAAATTCTCAGATTAGCTGGTTTGTCAACTTGAGGTACTTTTACATCCGGCCTTCCTTCGCTTCATATTCTCCATTTATTTTCCCTATTATCAGCTTGGAATCAATTTTAAGGAGTATGCTCTTGGGCCCCAAGGCCTTCCCGATCCTAAGCCCCGCTAGGATAGCCTCGTACTCTGCTTCGTTGTTGGTGGAGGGGAACTGAAGTTGTACTTCGTACTTGAGGGCTTCTCCATCTAGAGTATTAATGATGATCCCAACTCCTCCCTTATTCTGAACTGATGAGCCATCTACTTGGATCATCCATTTCTTTAAATCATCTTGGGACCTTTTGTCGTCTGACAGAGTGAACTCAGCGATAAAGTCAGCTAATGCCTGGGCTTTGATTGTTGTTCTGGGATGGTATTCGATGTTGAACTGGCTCAGCTCGATTGCCCATTGCACCATTCTTCCTGCAACCTCGGGCTTGCTCATCACCTTCTTTATTGGTTGGTCTGTCATCACCAAAATAGGGTTTGTTTAGAAGTAGGGATGAAGCTTGCGTGAAGCGGCGATCAGGGCAAAGATGATCTTCTCCAAGCAATAAAAATATAAATCAGGAACAAACAATAAAAAAAGATCACATATGGCATACCTTTGTGTTTTATGGATTTGATTGAATGAACATATCACTAATTTTGCCAAAGAAATTATGCTTTAAGCTAGACCATATAATGAAGGCTTAAAAAACAAAATTGATGTGCATCTTACTAAAAGTTTATTTAGTACTCTCTAATTTGTACGATACCGGATACCGAAATTACTTTTGCATCATAGATTATATGCCGAATATGTGGCTAAAATCCAATAAATTGTTTAGATTTTTAGAAAGGACAAATGTTATTAGAATCTATGAATACAAAATCTCAATTGTTTGTCAATATTTGAACTTATGGTCATCTTTATGTTTATGACGGACCTACCATTTTTGTGCATTTGTGTATATAGAAAAAAAAAATATTCACTTGTGATTGGAGGCATCACAAATAGTTTGGTCAAACTTGCTATAACAAATATTGAAATACTTATTTGATATTCAAGTAGACAACATAACTATTTAAAGAATAAAAAAGAGAAAAAAATAATAAAAGGTAGAAAATTCCTTGAGTTTTGCCAAGAGGAAATGAAACGTGGATCCAATTTGATTTGAGAAACAAGAATATAAAATAATGGGTGTTGAGGTTAGATTATACATTCCATTTTTTTTATAGTGATTGTATATTTTCCTTAACCATACATCTCCATTAGTTTACACTGTACAGGAGGGCTGAATTAAGACTTGAAAAATGAGTAGAAATGTTGGTTTGATTAGTTGGGATTACGAAGAGATACAAATGAGTGAAGAGGGGTGTTAAATGCTAAATGATGAGTTAGAAGTTGATTTAATTTTCTTTAAAAAAAAAAAAAAAAAGGAATTGATCAAAGAAGAAGTCAAATGACAGAACCTCGTGCTATTCGATGGCTTGAAGTTATCCATGGTAGATGATTGTAATGTCCAAAATTTGATGTCTTTAATTTTTGAAGATGCAGTTAATTAGAACCAAACTAAACAGTTTCACATTGTCAGTTTCTCATTGGAATTTAACTACGACATATGCGTTTAGCTGGGACATTTAATTTCATGCTATAAGCTTTATCCTAATTAAAGTCCATGTTGAGTTGAAATGTTGCCACTTGCCAGTATCATTTTTCCCGGCCTTGATAGAAACGTTGATCCTTTTCTATATTGACCTGTGAATTTCTTGTTACTAACCTCTGCTCTCTGATGGAAATTCACAGGTTATAGGCAAGTTAATTAGAACAAGTTGTTAGCGTATTGAGAAATCTGTTTGTCCTATAACCTCTGCTCTCTGATGGAGTCATCATTTGGTTCTAATATTCCATGCTAATTCCTAAAGGTTGATTATTTGGTGAACTGCGGAAATTTCCATTGCAGTTCTGTTGATACAATAATTAAGCCATGAGCCCTGTTTTGTCATGTACTTAAGGCTCATTATTGAGTAAAATCTCTTGTGTATTAGCTCTTAATGACATGATTGCATTAGTAATCTCAGAGATCAATGCTCACCTCACACAAGTGATGTGAGGTGATAGCTAGTAGGTTAATTGGAAAACCGTCTTTCACGTATGGCGTAGAGATTCCTCATCAATATCAAACCCATCAAGAATTTGACTTGGTGACTTATTGCGCTTTACGTTCGGTGACTTGTTAACCACTATACAATTTTTTCCACCATGCTGCATAATAGACCATTCAAATCTCCGACTTCTAGGTGGACCATAACTTTTTTTTTTTTCAGGAATCATTGAATAGTCAAATAAAATTAAATTCCACTAGTAATTTTGAAGCTTAATTTGGTCAGCCTAATAAAATTTCTGATCTTTTTTTTTCTACCTCCAACTTTTATTTATTTACACAAACTGAACTAATTTCTTAGGTAATTTACTGCTTGAACTAACTAAAAGTACCAAATAAGTACTTCTTTACGGCATTCAATTCAAATTGATAACAATGAATTAAGCGTTGTGCTAGTTATGTAATTATTAAAAGACGGGTATGTGAGGAAAAAATAACATTTGTAATAATTAAGTAAGATGTATTGGTGTCAGTCATTTTCTTGCAACACAGTACATAGTAGTGATGAAAGCTCACAATGTTATTAGTATGAATTATTTTTATGTCTTGTTTCTTTTTTTTTTTTTCTTTTTTTCTTGGTGTGTGTGTGAACCCCAACCAAATAAACCATATCCCTCCAAATAATTATGTGGTTGTCATTTTATCCTGATACTTCAAGATGAGATCACAATCACTCTTACGCTTACCCCATTTATAAGAAGAGATTATTAGAACCCAATGGCGAATGGTGCACCAAGCACTGATAATTACCCTGATCTAAGCATACAGAATACCCTGGAAGTGGAACCAAGGGATAGAGCTGAGAGCAGAGCTTCATACTGGTAAAGTGGTAGAAGTGACTCCAGTATTCCTGAGACTTTAATGTATAAGCTGGTAGCCCAATTTCATGTTATCGATATTGGGCTATACCAAAAGTCCATTGGCATGGAGTATTTTATCAAGAATTGTTGTTAACGAGAGAAACTTCTTATGGGATTCAAATAAAGAGAAAAAGAAGGTGCACTTGGAAATGCTGGAACCCAAAGTCACTCAAAAAAAAAAGGGTTGGTACTTTGGGGCTCGATGCTGTAAAGCCCAGGAACATAATCCCTATTAGCTTTAGCTTAACTGGAGGCTCAAAAACTGAAGGAGATTTTCTTTGGGCCTCAACCTGAAATACTCAAAACAATAGACCCAATTAGACCATGTGGTCTCTTCTAAAAAAAGAAAGCTTGACTATGTGGTCAGTGGTAAAGTAATATACATATTCAGTAAGTCGATAATCGATATTACATAATTCAAAAAAATTGTAAAGTTACCTGCTTGCAAACATTGGGCGCTGCCAAGATGAACCTTTTGTTTCTTTTGAAAATCCTCCTTTTGTTGTTTTGGAGGCTCTAGACTATGACTCTAATGATGTAACCCGAACCACTCGGGCTTCTGTTACTTTTGATTAATTTTATTTTCCTCCGTATTTTACCCAAAAAAAAAAAAAAAAGTGTAAAGTTGTGATATACAACTATATTTTATGTTAGCTTTTAATTCGTGTTAAATTTGATTGTATTTTGTTCAATTATTTCCTTGTATTTTTGTGTGATTTAATGTAAGGGTTAAGTGTAAGAGTATGGTGAAAATCTGCGAAGAAAAGTGAATTCGCGATTAATTCGCGATTGGCTCGCGAGTAGACAACCCGTAAAAGACCACATGAGAAGCACGTGTTGAAATCTGAACAGTCTCATGCCAGGCTGGATTTTGCAAGTCACTTAGTGACTCAAGTCAAGTTGCGAGTAACTTGTGAAACCTTCTGCCTGGAGCTTTTTAAAGTGTGTTTTCCTCATTTCTTTACCAACACCATATAAGCCTACATTATCCATGAAATTGTAAGAATTAGCTTTTCTAAGGAACTTTTGAGAGAGAAAACCTTAGCAATACACTTGAAAGTTAGAGATTGTAAACCAACAATCATTTATACAATTTCTCATAGTTTTCATTTACTCCTACCTCTCCAATTACACATCATTGAAAGGTTCTTAGCCCAAACACTTACCTCACCCAATTTGAGTGTTGAGAAATGTAAAGTTGTGATTTACAACCATGTTTTATGTTGGCTTTATTCTATGACAAAAAGTGTTGTAATTGCTTTAATTTTGTTTCTTGTATTTTGTGGGATTTTATTGTATTAAGTTTAGTATTAAGTTGGTGAAGAATCAAGCATGAATTGAAGAACAAGTGGATTTTGTGAGAAGCTCGCGAGAAGCTAACCCGCGAAAGAGCCACGTGAGAAGCACATGTTGAAAGCTGAAGAGTCATGCCAGCTTGGAGGATTTTGCGAGTGTCTCGTGGGTAAGGCCTTCCCACGAGATATTCACGAAACTCTCTGCCAAAAGGATTTTTATGTATGACTTTCTTACCATTCGCTCATACTATATATATGCTCATTACTCACAAATGTATGAGAGACCATTCAAAGAGAAAAACCCAAGATAAGTTTTCTACAACACACACACCCATCTTTTAGAAAGAGAGCTACTCATCCTTAGTAAGAAATCATTATAACCTCTTCTCATTCCCTCTCCCATTGTCATACCTTGAGAGGAAATTTGTACCCAAACACAATCCACGCCTTTTCAGAGTGTAAAGAGTGTTTTGGAGATTAGGAAGCTTTGGGGATTTGCCAAAAGAAGCCGGTGAGGCTTGGCGGATGCAATCAGGCGTACTGCGGGATCCGGAAAGTTAGACAAGACACGGTTCCGAGAAGCCTTATTGGAGTAGGAGCTTGGAGGGTGTTAAGGTTCAAAATTGGTCACAAACTAAAGCCCAAAGAAATAACACGGTGGGCTCATTTCACAAAAATAAATAAATAACAAGAGCTAAGAGAAAAATAAGAAAAAATGGAAGACTGGGCTCACATAATAAAGAAAAGAGAAAAGAAAGAAGAAAAGGGCAAGAGGTCCAGAGGATTGGGATCCAGAGACCCACGAAACAACAAAAAAGGCCCAAACCAGGCAGAACCAGCAAACCAAAGAAAGCCCAGTAAGAAAGGATGGGCCGGGATCCCAGAAGTCCCCAGAGTTCGGTGATCCCTGGGCGCGCAAATTAAGATTGAAACAAATTCAAAGAGGGATAAAAGACAAAGAGCATGTGGGTCTCATGCTCCAGACATGCAGTTGGACCAGAGAGCACGAAGCAAAACGCAGGAGCTGTGATCCCAACCATTTAGAGAAAATGACAAGGAGAAGTACAACTGAAAAGGCTGGAGAGGCAGCCAAATAGCTAAAGATCAGCTAACGGAGAAGTCTAGAAATAGAAAACCAGCTAAGGGACTTTTGTTTGGTCGGACCAAAAGAAAGAAGCTATGAGAGAAAAGGGAAACGACATAGTCCTGAGCAAACTGACATGGCACGAACTCTAAGGGGCAAAAGGGAGAAATCACTAGTACCCCGGAGCCCGAACTGTGCTATAAAAGGAGAAGGGGGTTCATGCTAAAGGGGATCCAGATTCAGATAGAGATTCATTTTTGATTAGATCATTGAGGCATTCATGGTCATTTTCTGAAGTCTCATAAAATTATAGAAAGAGTTCTGTAAAATTAAGAGAAAACAGAGGAGCCGCTCTCGGTATCCCAGAGACAGCCACTATAGCACATGCTCGGATTCAAGAAATTCAAACTTTGCAAGTCTTGGAAGCTTAAATAGCTATCAAAGTCTGTAATTTTTGAACTTAGTTGAACCGTGTATCATGTCTTAGTGAGCATTGTAATAATAACTAAAGAAAATTAATAAAATGCACCTCACTAATTCGAGGATCCCTAACCTTTTCTTACATTGTATTTCACTTATTGTGCATTCCTTTGCTGTTAAAATGTCATTCAATACAGATGTTTTTGCTTGTTAGTTATTTGTATTGTAGGAAGCTTGTTCTGTGCACCACTTGATTCTTAAACAGCCATTTTAGCTGCGGTGAACCGAGCCCAGTCCACCAAGAATATTTATTTGGCCCAGGATCTTTGGGCCACTGTGCTGAGAAGAAAAAGGCACTTTCACATTTTGGCGACTTCACTGGGGACTGGGTAAAGAAAAGGGAAGAAGCAATCTCTTCGCAGAGCATGCCTCCAAGACCAAGGAACAGTAAAGGTGCTAATGTGCCACCTACGGCCTCTGAGCCCGTGGGAGAAAATGAAGTGGCCTCTAGACAAAAAGGCGAGGTGCCCCTAACAGAACAGGAAGCCGTGTCAGAACAAAGAAACGCAAGGCAGGCGCTAGACCCTATGGCTCAGATGACTGCAATGTTGAAAGACTTGCAACAAGAAGTTCGCCTTCTCAAAGAAGGCAAAACACAGGAAGTTAGAGACAATGCCCCCATGTGGGCAACCAAGATAGAACCCAGCCATAGGGAAGGTCAGCAGTGGAAGGAGGAACTAACCCCCAGTACCTAACACTGGCAGACGTTAGTGCCCTCCTGGACCAAGAAAGGGAAAAACTTTCCGGAATCCCCAAGCAATTTTCTCGGGATCCCCCATTCCCACCAGAACTCCTTGGCAAGCCATACCCCAAGGGATATGAGCCACCAAAGTTCCATCCTTTTGATGGAAGGAATGGAAGTGCAGTAGAACACGTGAGTAGGTTCGTCCACACTATGGGCCCCTACGCAGGAGACCGAAAGCTGTGTCTAAGAGAGTTTGTTAAGTCCTTAGTGGACAAGGCATACACTTGGTACACCACACTGAGACCTGGGTCCATTAAGACCTGGGACAAGATGATGGAGAGATTTTGTGCAAAATTTTACCCTGGTGAGGACAAGGTCACTTTCCAAAGCCTTCAGATGGTACGACAGAGGCCTGGAGAGGATCCCGTCCAGTTCATCAAAAGATTTGAAGATGTGTCCCTAGATTGTTATGGGGACCATGAAGAAAAAGAGCTCGTAGAGACTTGCATATCTAACATGCTTTTCAATTACAGACTCAACCTCAAGAATTTATGTATCACATAGTTCGCTGACCTGTTACAGAGAACAAGAAGGACAGCACAAACTATGAGGGTGAAGAGGATGCCAGCGTCCCAAGCCATGACAACATCAGTAGGAGAAAAAAGGAAGAGGCCTGATGGAAAAATGTTCGAGGAACCACCGGTGATCCCATGCACTGTAGAAGAGTTAAACCATGTCCTGGACAAATGGATCGGGGATGGAGTGGTTAGGCCATTCACTGTGTCTAGGCCACCAACCAAGGAAGAAAGGAAAAATCCTTTGTTTTGCAGGATTCATAATTATGTTAAGCATTCCACCAAGGATTGCTGGACCCTCCGCAGACTTTTTCACAGGAAGCTAAGAGAAGGAACCCTGGAGCTCACCCAGAAGGAGCCAGAAGTACAAAGGAACCCCTTGCCCAACTAGAAAGGAAAGGGGGTGGTGGCTGTAGTAATCCATGGGAACCCAGCAGAAGCAGAAGAGCCAGAAGGATCTTTCCACCCAAACACAGTCAGGACCCTCCAGAAGAATCCCAAGTTCAGATCGCTATTCAACCAGCTGGGATTTGGACCGGAAGCAAGAAGGGTGGCCACGGAGTCTCTCATGACTATAGCAGCAGATTCAGGAATGGAATGTTTCACAGCTGAGTCACATGCTAGTCGAGCTTTCCTGGAGACAACCAATGCCATAACTTTCACTGATGAAGACATGGAGGTTGAGCATCCAAACCACCGTAGACCCCTTTATCTAATGGCCACCATAAATGGTGTCCAAATCAAAAGAGCACTGGTGGACACAGGGGCATCACTCAACCTCATAGCCCTGAGTACCTTGGAAGCCATGGGCCTAGCTGGAAGGAGGATCCTGAGGGCTCCCATGGAGATAACCGGATTTGGAGGATCGGTAGAATCGACCGAGGGATATATACAGCTGGCCCTAAGAGTGGGGCCAATAGTAGCCTTGACCAGATTTCATGTAATCAACTCAGAGGTGTCCTACCATGTACTGCTGGGACGGCCATGGCTCCATAAGTACCACCTTATACCATCCACGTACCATCAGTGTGTTAAGGGGAGATTGAACGGAAGGCCTGTAAGGATCCCTGCCAACCATAACCCTTTCAGCCAAGGAGAAGTAAACTTTGTAGAAACGATGTTCTATGATGAGTTAAAACCTGACGATGAGAGTCCCATGCCAGGGACCCCAGGAGCACCTATCTTGGAAAAAGAAGAAGGAGGAGGTACCCATGGCTTAAAAGACCTCCTGAAGAGAAAAAGACAAAAGAAGGAGCCCAGCACCTCAAGATCTCGGGAATGTGTAGTAGTACGGGAACCCGGGAGAAGATTAATTTACCGCTTGTGAAGGTGCGCGAGACCTGAGTGCATCGTGCAGGAAGGTCCCAGACCACCAGAATGTATGGTAGCTCAAGAGGAAGTCCCAGAGGAACCAGTCAAAGAGACACAAATCCAGCTTGAGGAAGAATTGCAGGAAATAAACTTGGAGGCTGAGCTAGGATTCCAGAAGCCTGTTTTCATCAGCAGTCAATTGGTAGCACAAGAAAGGGAGCCACTGGTGGCCTTGCTCAAAGAATACACGGATGTGTTCACATAGACCTATGATGAGATGCCTGGTCTGGATCCTGGGTTAGTGGTCCATGCCCTCAATGTGGACCCAGGAGTTAAACCAGTAATCCAACCAGCCAGGGTCTTTCACATTGATGTAGAAGCCCAGATAACTCAAGAGGTCAGGAAGCTGCTAGCAGCTGGTTTTATCAAGCCCATTCAACACCTCAGATGGCTTTCTAACATAGTACCTGTGAAGAAAAAGAACGACCAGATCCGTTGCTGTGTGGACTTCCGCAACCTGAATAAGGCATGTCCAAAGGATGAGTTCCCTCTGCCTAATATTGACCTCCTTGTGGATTCAACTGCGGGAAGTTCTATGTTCTCATTCATGGATGGGTATAGTGGGTACAACCAGATTCATATGGCTGCCAAAGATGCTGAGAAGACAGCATTCAGGACACCAATCGAAAATTTTTATTACACTGTGATGCCCTTTGGCCTCAAAAATGCAGGAGCCACATACCAGCGAACCATGACAGCCATCTTCAACGACATGATGCATAAGGAAATGGAAGACTATGTGGATGATATTGTGGTCAAGTCAAAAACTAGGATAGGACACCTTCAGGTACTTGAACGAGTTTTCAAAAGATGCAGAGAGTACAAGCTATGCATGAACCCCATGAAATGTGCCTTTGGAGTATCTACAGAAAAGTTCCTCGGGTTCCTGGTACATCACAGAGGCATAAGTGTAGATCCAGCCAAAGCTGCAGCCATTGCCACAATGAAAAGACCAACAACAGTGAGGGAGCTCAAGAGCTTCCTAGGAAGGGTCTCCTACATCAGGAGATTTGTGCCAGGACTGGCTTCAGTCACAGGTGGCTTATCCAAACTATTAAAGAAATGAATTGAGTTCACCTGGGGAACGGAACAACAGGAAGCCTTCCAAAGGATTCAGCAGATTATGAATCATTTACCCACTCTCCAAGCACCAGTGCGTGGGCGACCCCTGCTACTATACTTGGCATCAAATGCCCAAGCAATAGGAGCCCTGCTGGTGCAAGAAGATGATGATAGGAATGAGCAACCTGTTTACTATGTAAGCAGGACACTCAAGGATGCCGAGACCAGGTATCCCAGGATAGAAAAGGCTTGCCTAGTGGTTATTTACGCATCCCAGAGGCTGAAGATGTATTTCTTAGCTCACCAAATCCTTTTAGTGACTAAGTCACACCCCATAAAAGCACTCCTGCATCAGCCCCTCATAACAGGAAGAATAGCACAGTGGCTGGTCCTGCTTTCTCAATATGATATAGGCCTCATGACCCCCAAGGCTGTCAAAAGCCAAGCCATAGCTGACCTCCTGGCACAGTTCCCAAGGAAGGAGGAAAGCTCATTAAGTGAAGAAATCCCAGGTGAAGTAGCAGTAGCAGAAATCCCAAGAAAGAAATGGACAATGAGATTCGATGGGTCAGCCATGACAACCTCAAATGGAGTGGGAGTTGTACTAAGCTGTGAGAATGGGGACACCATACCCCTGTCTTTCAAGCTTGGATTCCCCTGTTCCAATAATGCAGCTGAGTATGAGGCATACTTAACCGGGCTAACTATAGCACTCAGTATAGGGGTAAAACACATGAGAGTATTGGGAGATTCCAATCTTGTAGTCTTTCAGGTGAAAGGTGACTTTGCACTAAGGGAACAAAGTTTAGTAGCCTACAGGACTTGGGCGCAGAGGCTGGAGCAGGAATTCCTGACCTTTAGCATAGAGTACACGCAGATAAGTGAAAATAGGTTCTTAGATGCGCTTGCCACCCTGGGGTCCTAGCTACCATTCAAGGGAAAAGACACTCTGGTCAAAATAGGAAGGTAGGAGCATTCCATCTTAAAAATCCTCCAAAGGATATCCCCCGAAGAGTCCAAGCAATGGGACTAAAGGAGCGAAGTGAAAGAAAAAATGAAAGAAACAGGATCCGGAGGGAGTGTCAAGGAGCTGAGGGACTACGCTCTAATAGAAGGAGAACTATACAGGAGACTGCCCGGAGGGATCCTATCCAGATGTATCAACGAGAAGGAGGGGAAGCTAAAGTTGGAAGAGCTACATACCCAAGTCTGCGGGACCTCAGAAAAGATCAGCCTATACAGGAGAATGCAGCGCATGGGATACTACTGGCCAAATATGAACAAAGAGGCAGCAACTATACAGGAAAAATGTCAAGAATGCCAATCCTCGGTGGACATGGAAGAAAGCTACGCGGTATTTATTACAGAAGATTGGAGGACTCCCTTCATGGAATATTTGGCTCAAGGGGTCCTACCGACTGACAGGGCACTGGCCCACCAGCTCAAGAAACTCGCAGTCAGATACTTTTTGCAGAACGGGATCCTATTCAAAAAGGGATACAGCGGGGATCCCCTAAGATGCTTGGGGCCAAGGGAAGCTAGGGAAGTAGTCAGGGAAGTCCATTCTGGTGATTGTGGAAGTCACCCAGGAAAAATGAGGCTTTATAAAAAGTTACTACTGTTGGGGTACTACTGGCCAACAATGAAAAGGGACTCTGAGGAGTTAGTCAGAACCTGCCACGCATGTCAAGTTCTCGGAGATGCAATCCATACTCTCCCAAATATGTTACAAGATATGACAACTCCATGACCTTTCCACACTTGGAGGCTTGATCTCATAGGACCTATAAATCCCCAATCCAGTGGTTACATATGGATATTGGCAGCTACTGAGTACTTTACAAAATGGGTGGAGGCCATCCCCTTGAAAAAAGCCACTGGAACAGCTGTAGCAAACTTCATTCGAGAGCATATCATTACAAGGTTTGGGATCCCCAGGAGGTTGATCAGTGACAATGGAACCCTATTCATAAACAAAGACATGAAGGGGTTAACTGAGGCTTACTACATCAAGCATGGAAGGTCCACACCGTACTACCCACAAGGAAATGGCCTGGCAGAGGCCACCAATAGGGTGATATTAAAGATTCTTAAAAAAATGAAGCAGGAGTATGGAGGAAAATGGAGTGACCACTTAGCAGATGTACTTTGGGCGTGCAGGAGCTCTTTAAAGACAGCCACATGATTCTCACCATTTTCCTTAATCTATGGAACAGAAGCTATCAGTCCAATAGAATTAGTAGTTCCTACACCAAGAGTAATACTTGAAGAAAGCCAGGAGGACACCGGAGGTACAAACAATGAAAGGAGACTAGTAGACCTTGAATGGGTAGAGGAAGAAAGAGAGCTAGCCAAAAAAAGAAGCCAGAGGTACCAGCAAAGAATGACTAGAGCATATGCACAAGCAGTACGCCCAAGAACTTTCACTAAAGGGCAACTGGTACTAAGGACAGCAGAGCATGTGAGAAGAAACCTGCCGGGACCCTCCAAATTTGCCCCAAAGTGGGAAGGACCCTACATCATCAGGGAGGCCCATGATAGTGGGTATTACTACCTTACAAAGGAAGATGGGACAATCCTGATAGAGCCCATAAATGGGAAGTGGCTAAAACAGTACTATGCATGAGAAGGGAGAGGTCTCAGTACACTGGAATCCTTTTTGCCAAACTCTCCAACCTGCTAAGTGTTTCTTTCTTTTTATATATTATCGCTTAAGTAATTTTGTTCAGGGACTCGTGGTAGAAGGACACTCTATGATCCTTACTATCTTTGTCAGATTTGTTGTGTTCCTTGAATGACATTTATGTTTTAAATTCAATGAAATTTCTTCTTATTTCTCAGCTATTAAATCCTAAGTATTACAAAGTCCTAACACAGACGGAACTAGGGGAGGATACATGGGGAAATCTTTTTGATGCATGACTCAGGATCACCCCACAGATAACTACAAACAGCTAAGTTTCAAATACATGGTCTAGGATCTCAGGCATATACTGAGGATACCTAGCCCAGTACTTGATATATATATAATAAAAAAAAAACCTGCCAAGTTCATGAGCTGGGACAAAAAAAAATATCGCCCAATGTACCCAGTTCAGTACTTACGCAATCAAGAAGAAAAGGGGTGGGTACCTGTTTGGAACCTGCAGCAAAACTTGTAGGAATCACGGACCAGGACTCAGTACAAAAAAAAAAAAGGGAAAGACAAAAGGAAAAGAAGATCCACATGCCATTAAGAAAGATTAGAAGCAATCTTGAAACACAAATACTTAGAAGCAATCTTGAAACACAAATACTTAGAAGCAATCCTAAAGCACAAATACATGGAAGCAGTCTCAAAGCACAAATGTAGATCTATGTAAAAAAAAAAAGAGAAAAGCCAGAAGCAATGTCCAAGCAAAGAAATAGAAAACTTATACAACCCCAAATTGTTCATACACATCCAAACCAGCTAAAAAAAAAGGGGGCTAAGAAATGAGGCCAGCCAACAAAGAGCCATCTGAGGAGAGAGCAGGGACAGCCGAAGAAGAAAGAACCTTTTGCCTTTTAATCTTAAAATCTTGCAAAGTCTTGTGAGTATGAGCTAAAGCTTCCTCAGCAGTAGCAATCTCAGCATCAATGCTCTTAGAAGCTTGCCTCTAAGAGATCCTGAACCACTCCCCTCCATTCCAAGAGTTTTTCCTCAGATAGAGAGTCTAGCGAAGAATCTCTCAAGGAAATCAACACGGCGCACAGCAGCTCCATCAGAATGTTCCCCAAAAATACTCCTCCTCTGAAACCAATGGTAAAATCCCCATGACTTTTAAACAGCCCTTCTAGCAGTGGCAGGCCTTCCACAGGCACAGAGAACCGCAAAAAGCTGCCATAGGAGAGCCCGAAGTGGCAAAAGTGACTGGCAGGGAGGCTGTTGAACTCCAGAAGATCAAAGCGAGCTAGAAAGGTAGGGAGCCTTGAAGCAGGATCTAAAACAACCATCTCTGGAGCCTCCCCCATTGTTGCATTACCGCCTGAAGGAGCTGAGGAACCTTCAACCCTCTGAACAGAACGAGGGCCAGCAACCTGAGCAGATCCTACACCCCCCTCAGGAATCACAAGTTCAGGATTTTTGACACCAGTATTAACTCCTGCAAAAAAAAAAAAAAAAAAAAAAAAAAAAAAAAAAAAAAAAAGAGAAAGATAAAGAACAAAAGAGGGTAGAGGAGAAACCAGTATCGGCCTCTTGGGGCGGAGTTTCCTCCTCTTGCTTCTCTGACTTCTTGAAGGACTTTGAGAAAGAACACATGGCAAGTTGAAGAAAAGGTGAGGAAGCCTCAGCAAAATGACTAAAAGAAGGAAGGGATACAGGGGGCTTCGCCATAACGGAAATACAGGAGAAGGGAAGAAAGAGAGAGAGAACGCAGTAAGGACAATCAACACCCACCTTCAGAATCCTCCGATTCTAAAAGAGAAGCAGCACCAGAGACAGATCTCGCAGTGGCTTGGCCTGGAAAGAGAAAGAAAAAGAAAGAAAGAACTTTGAGGAGAGAAAAAAAAAGGGGGGGATGCAAAAGAAATAAAATTAAAACGCTATTATAAAAAAAAAAAAGTAAGGCTCACCTGTTTGCCTAGATGGTGATGCGCCTCCCAAAATCTTTGTACTTAACCCAGTCTGAGGTAACACAGTCTTGACAGGACTGGGAATCTGTTCAAATTGAGGACCTGGGGATGCGGGAAGCTTGGGAGCCTCAGGATCCTGGGCAGCCTGGACATCCTGCATTGGTTGCCCAGTCTCCCCAGCTATGCCACCACTAGGAGCCTCCTCTTCCGTACTCTGAGGTGCAGCTGCAGCCATCTCCTCCTCCAAAGTCTCACCAACCACGAGGGGAGAAACCTCCACCTAAAGAAGGAAAAGAAGGGGGACAACATAAGCAAAAAAAAAAGGGGCATGAGCAATAGGGCAGCACGGATACACAACACTTGTGAAATGAATAAGAGCAAGCAGCAGAAGACACAGATAAGGGAAAACCATACCACATCTTCACCAGAGGATTGGTTTCTACCCTTCTTGGGATCTGACTTACGTTTGGACTGCAGGAAAGACAATCACTCATTAGTTTAAAAAGAAACAACAAAACTGCAACCTAAAAGAGAAAAGAAGGAAAGAGGCCTTGCCCTTCTCTCTCTCTCAACAGGGTCTCCGGGTCTCTGTTGTTTACTACGGGTACGTCCAGAGGGTCCTAGAGAACCATGGACTGAAGAACTCACAAGAGCCTGGGGAAAAGAAGACTCTACCTTAGTCTTCACTCGGCCCCTTACGGCCAAGGGTTGCTCAACTTCTTTTTCCTCAGCAAGTACCAACTGTTTCTGAGATTTCCCAGTTTTCTTCTTTTTTGTCTTAGGGCCAGTACCCCCTACACTCTCTTCAACTGCAGCCTTTTTTAATTTTTCCTTCTTAATTGTTTTTCCTCTACTCATGCCAACGGGAGTACCAATATTTATGGCCTCTACTGCCCCCTTCTTAATTGGTACCCCAGCAGAAGCACCAGCAATAAGGTCACACCCCAACCAGGTTTCTGGGAAATCCTGCGCATAAGTCACCTAGCCTTCCCTAGAAGCGTGCCATTCTGCGAAACCAGTTTTGCTACTTACAGCAGCAGAAACAATACTAGCAGTAGGCAGAGATATACGCTTGTTGGGTGTTGGGGCAGAAGAAATGCCAGGGTTGGAGACTCTCCCAATTGTGTCAGAACCAGCATAATCAACAAAGGACTTTTGCACCCTCCTCCAATAGCCAGCATAACCACTAGAGGCAAAAACTCCTCTCTGGAAGTTGGGCACTACAAACTGAGGACTCCTTTGTGACCAATAAGAGAAGGCCTGAAGTCTCAAGAAAGGATCCAATGAAGGAAGAGAGGGAACTATGTCATTAAACACTGGAGGGATATCCTGATCAAAACCAAACTGCCGAAGTACTCGATGCACCGAGTAATGGGTGTACCGTGAGCCATTTGAAGAAAGCACAGGAAGCCAAGAAGGACTAATACAGGCCAAGTAGGCTAAGCTACCTTCATCACCACGACGTAAATCGAAAGTATTTCCTGTAGAAGTCAGAAAAGGAGATAACACAGAATCACAAACAAAACCGGGGCCAAACTCCTGGGGAGAGTGCCAATGCAAATGACCTGCTTGATCAAATAGTTCAACCAAGTTGAGGCTGCCACCTTTCAGACTAAGCCAACGAAAAATAATAGGGTGGCTGTCAGTTGAACTACCACAAAGCCCCTTGACCACATTGGGGGATCCCTGACACTTATCCTTCACAAACTTTAAATTCCTACATCTTGCTAAAGTAACCGAAGAACGATCCCACATAAACACCTGGAGAATGGCACAATGAAGGGAAGAAGTAATTACATAACAAGAGTCACCCTCGGCTTCATCTCCATGAAACTGATCCAATTGAGAATAAACATGGCTCAAAAACATGGGGGCTAGAGGATATTGGGCACCTTGAGCCAACCTAATCGCCAATAGAAAGAGAGTAGATTTGATCCCATACCCAGGGAATTCGCTGAACAGAAACTTGCTGAGCCAGAAGGCGAGGAACCCAGCTCGCCTAACTCTCTTATCTTTCTCGCGTGAGAGATTCATGACCTACCTACCTATTCTGGCCGGCTTCCCATCAGGAGAAGCAGTACATCCACCAAAATAAGCAAATAACTTGGCCTCCACTTCGAGATCCTCATCAGTAAGGTTGATATCAAAAGGATTTTCATCCCCAAGCACCAGAAGGAGAAAATTATTAACCACATCCTCTAGGGTAACCGTCAATTCACCAACAGAAAAAGAAAAAGTGTGCAGAATAGGACACCAACGACGTACCAAATGCCTGAGACCCTTGGCATCTCTAAAACCTTCAAGGTTCCTAGAAATCACCACTGCCTTCAGGATACCAGCGCGTACCATACAACCAATGAAATCTTCGTCACAAAGTTCCTTGTCCACCCAGATGGGTCAGCCCTAGATCTTTCCGGCGACGAAATCGAAAAAGATGGGGACCGCTTCTCGAAGTCCCTGCCTGATCTGGAGATCAAAAATCTCCCTAGGGTCTGGGACTTGAGTAGAACCAACAAAACCCGCCTGACCAGAGAACACCCAGGCGTGAGTAGATGGAGGGGCCTTACCATGGGACACCTGAGGGAAGAACAAGCTAGGGGTGTACCAGGGGTCTTGTAAGGGAAAAGCAGGACGCCCGATAACCTCTTGAGACTCATCTGCAGAACTAGAGGAACCTTCACCTTCAAAGGGGCTAGGAGTACGCTCTTTTCTTTTTCGGGAAGGAGAAGAAGAAGCCATTGAGACAATGGGTGTCTCGAAGGTAAAAGAGAGTTAAAAAAGAAGCAAGAAGCAACCAAACTAAAAAAAAAAAGGGGGGAGAAAGTTGTGAGTAGAAGATTCAGAGAGATAAAAGGAGTAATGAGAAACGCCTAGGATAAAGATACGAAGAGCAGTTGGAGAAGACAATATGTGGAAAGACGCGCCAGTTGCCAGAAATTTAAAGAATGAAAAGTTATCAGCAGTTATTTATGGAGTTATGGGAAACATAAAAGTAGGTGGTGGGAGTTTTATTTTAACTCAACTGCCACGTACCACGAAAAAAAGGAGGAGTTACAAGAAAAAAAAAGTGAAGGAGCCAGGATACCAAAGACCAAAAAATTTTTGAAGATAAGGATCACCGAATAAAGATCAAAACGGAAGAGATCCTGCAGAAACTCACGTATGGGCTGCAGGCAACCCATGAGCTCGGGGGGCTAAATGTTGAGGTTCAAAATTGGTCACAAACTAAGGCCCAAAGAAATAACACGGTGGGCTCATTTCACAAAAATAAATAAATAACAAGAGCTAAGAGAAAAATAAGAAAAAAGGGAAGACTGGGCTCACATAATAAAGAAAAGAGAAAAGAAAGAAGAAAAGGGCAAGAGGTCCAGAGGATTGGGATCCAGAGACCCACAAAAGAACAAAAAAGGCCTAAACCAGGCAGAACCAGCAAACCAAAGAAAGCCCAGTAAGAAGGGGTGGGCCGGGATCCCAGAAGTCCCCAGAGTTCGGGGATCCCTGGGCGCGCGAATTAAGATTGAAGCAAATTCAAAGAGGGATAAAAGACAAAGAGCATGCGGGTCTCATGCTCTAGACATGCAGTAGGACCAGAGAGCACAAAGCAAAACGCAAGAGTCGTGATCCCAACCATTTAGAGAAAATGACAAGGAGAAGTACAATTGAAAAGGCTGGAGAGGCAGCCAAATAGCTGAAGATCAGCTAACGGAGAAGTTTGGAAATAGAAAACCAGCTAAGGGACTTTTGTTTGGTCAGACCAAAAGAAATATGAGAGAAAAGGGAAACGACATAGTCCTGAGCAAACTGACATGGCACGAACTCTAAGGGGCAAAAGAGAGAAATTACCAGTACCCCGGAGCCCGAACTGTGCTACAAAAGGAGGATGGGGTCCATGCTGAAGGGGATCTAGATTCAGATAGAGATTCATTTTTGATTAGATCATTAAGGCATTCATGGTCATTTTCTGAAGTCTCATAAAATTATAGAAAGAGCTCTGTAAAATTAAGAAAAAAGAGAGGAGTCGCTCCCGATATCCTAGAGACAGCCACTATAGCACATGCTCGAATTCAAGAAATTCAAACTTTGCAAGTCTTGGAAGCTTAAATAGCTATCAAAGTCTGTAATTTTTGAACTTAGTTGAACCTTGTATCACATCTTAGTGAGCATTGTAATAATAACTAAAGAAAATTAATAAAATGCACCTCACTAATTCGAGGATCTCTAACCTTTTCTTACATTGTATTTCACTTGTTGTGCATTCATTTGCTGTTAAAATGTCATTCAATACAGATATTTTTGCTTGTTAGTTATTTGTATAGTTTGTGTTCTTACTTTGTGTTTTTGCACTTGTTGCTTTGTTGCTTTGTGTCTGTTTTTGCAAATGTCTCCTATTAAGCACTCTGCCTCCAAGAAATCCTCAAAGCATCCACGCACGAACTCAGAGAATTTCCGAACCATTGAGGCAGACATGGCCTACAACGACTGCTACAAAAGAGCAATGATCATCATGGAAAGGGTTATAAGAATGGAGACCCTTGAAAACACTTCCATACCTGAAGTGTTCAAGGAGAGAACTTGGACAAAGTTGCTGAATCCAAGTGGGAATGTCTATGCTGAACTCATAAGGGAATTCTTCGCTAATGCCACTATGGAAGGAGATCACATCAACTGTCGGGTGAGACAAAAAGAATTCATCATCACAAGGGAGTCCATTCAAGAGTTCATAGAAGTTTGTCCACCATCTCAACAAATCTCTATACAATATAATGATAGATTGGATTCAGTTGTGCCAATGGCAGAGCTCCTCGGTGGCTCTCTCAAAAAGAAGTCAATGAACACCATTCCTTTCAACGCGGAGATTAGGACATTGGCTTATATAATGATCCACAACTTCTACCCGGTGACGAACTTGACAACATTGTCTGGACCAAGAACTATTTTCCTGTATGATCTCTTCACACATAAGGAGATCGACATATGCGGTCATATATACTACCTCCTGACCAAAAGCATCACCAAGAGGAACTCAAGGACAATATTGCCATTCCCAAGTCTCATTATGGCTCTCATAGCAAAGACAAAGCTGAAGATTCCAAGTGGTCTTACCATCGTGCAAAGAGACTATCCCATTGGTGCTCAAATGGAGACCCGAAGCAAAGCCCACATCACTGGATCAAAAACTAGCATTTCTCAAATCCCAAGGGATGATACTGAGGAAGAAGGTGGGGACACGGAGGAAGAGATTGACAAGTTCACATCAACCCCAGAGGGCTCTGCACAACCATCTTCCCAAGCAGAAGCACGGGGACCCGATCGTCTTGATCGTCTCATTGCTAGGGTTAAGCAGATGTATGGTATGCTAGAATCCCACGTGCAGCACACCACAGATTAGTTTACCTATGTCGAAGGCCAAATTATTGTGCTATCATCTTAGATTGAAGATATGATGATGGAGCAGCAGTAGCAGCAAGAGGGGTCCGGCTCAGAATCTGAGCAATTCTAGCTCCTTTGGCCATTCCGATCAAAAAGGGGGAGAAAGTTTTGAGGGGGAGCATAGCATAGCATAGCATAGCATATCATAGATATTGGTTCATTTTGGTGACTTAGTGGTTTAATTCTTTTTTTACCTTTATAGTTTTTATAATTCTTGGATATTTACATTGCTTTCTTTTAAAGCTTTAAAAATATTCTAGTAAATCTTTCAGTTTATATTCAGTACTTTGTTTTTGTATCCTTGCTTGGTAGCGTTTTTAAGTATGTTTAGATTTTGTTGCATTATCTTTAGTACTACACACTTATGCCCTTGTTGGATCTTGTATCCTTGATGCAAATACTTCTTGTATTTTGCATTGGTTGTGTGTTAGACATGCAATTGATTTTTGCGTTGCTCTTAATTGCATTGCCCGGATGATCATTTACTAGCTAAATGTTCATTGTAGTCATTCTTTTATGACTGCTCTTGTTTGATCAAGATATGCTTAATTGTTTATATATTGTTTATTACCTTGATCGCACTTTACTTGCTCATATATGTACTATGTATTCAACTTGTCATAAACTAAATGAAAGTTTTGTTTGTGTGTGAGTGTTTCAGGTTACAAGTGTATACGTGCAAGTGCTTCACAACTTCTAGATTAGGTGTGAGTGAGTTTTACCATTGTTTCCAAACTCACGTTTAAGTCTAGAGTCTGTTTTAGGGGTTTTGTCACTAAATAGTCAAAGGGGAGATTGTAAAGTTGTGATTTACAACTAATTTGTGTTGGTTTTAATTCCGTGCCAAATTTGATTGTAATTTTGTTCAATCTTTTGTACCTTATATTTATGTGGGATTTCATTGTAAGGGTTGTGTGTTTGAGAGAGTGTGAAGACTCAAGACTCATTGAAGATCAAAAGTGTTTTCATAGGTAGCTCGTGAGAAGCCTTCCCGCGAAGTAAAGCATGTACTCAGCACATGACTGGAATGCGAAGAGTCATGACAGATGGTGACAGCTGGTTTTCGCGAGTGTTTTGCAGGTAAGGCCTTCCCGCGAGATACCCACGAAACATTTTGTTTTGCCAATCTGTCATATCTGGTACACTAGGTCTCTACCCACACTATATATACCCACATATTAAGATGAGTGCTTTTTAGAGAGAAAACCCTAGCCATTACCCTTGAGAGTGAAAGTTTGTCATACCCACAATCCTCTACATAATCCATTGTGGTTTTCCTCAACTCCTACCTCTCCATATCCAAATCCTTGAGAGATTGATAGCCCAAACACTTATCACACCCATCCTAAATGTAAAGTGAGGTTTTGGTGCTACTGGGCAACATTGGAAGAAGCCATTTGTTTGGTGGATGCAATCGGGCTGAATTGCGTGATTCGGAAAGCTAGAGAAGACAAGGCTTCATCTTAGAGTAAAATCAACTGAGCCGTAATTTTAATTTATGGGTCTAAACAGTTCTTGTGTTTTCACAAAAATTCGAGCTTTCATGTGGGTATAAGGGTATTTATAGTAGGGTATGAGAAGGAATTTGAAAAGTTATTTTTCTACAAAACAGGGTGCACTAGCGAGTAACTCGCGACTAGGATGAGTCGCAAGTTCCAATTGCTAGATAATAGTATGGCTAGACTGTACTTTTTGTCCTGTAGTGATCCAACTGTCCTGACCCTTCAACTTTCTACATACTCCACACGTGTGACAAATTCTGGCGAGTCACCACTTGCGAGTCAGTCGCAAGTCACCTCTTTTTGCACACTCTTGATCAATTCTTCACACTCTCTTGCACACAACCCTCACATTATTCCCAACTAAATACAGGGTTTCTAAATGCTGAATTACAAGCAAATTTGTCATGAAATAAAACCAACACATAGTTGAATAAATTCAACCTTATATATATATATATATATATATATATATAAAAGGTGGTTCTCCTTCCTACAAAAGCCATGGAGGGTTTTAATCACTTCAAAGAAATACATAGTATTGTTGGAATTGAAAGTTTCGATAAAATGATTTTAAGGGTTTTAAAACTTTAAAATTAGGGGCTATACAAAAGTTTACAAACCTAGGAATATATACTAGCATCATGTGCTCTTAGAATGAGTATTTAGTAGTCACTTATAATTTAGTGAGCTAATGTACAGTTGCTACAAATTCCAAGTGTTTTATAATGCTCTTTAGTTTTATTTGGCATGTTACTTATATAATATATTTTGTCATAGGTCTTTTCCTAGCTTGAACCAATTGAAGAGAGAGAAACTATTTCAGCATCATTTGTTTGTAAAGTTTTTATTTAAATATTAATTTGGTATTTTAGACAATATAATTCTTTCCCTTTGAAATATATGATACCAATGCAATCCACACAGCTACGTATGCAATATTGAACATAATTTCATATAATATTTGAATGTGTAATTTTAAAATCTAATATAACATTTTGCGTGCATTGCATGGACAAATTACAGGTACCAATAATTTTATAATTTTTAATTGATTAAATGGTTTATTGTGGCTTATGTGGGCTGGGTGGGCCAACTAGATTTACAATCAACCATTGAATATTTACACAATAACCCGAAGCCTATTTCGGGTCAAACTCATATTAGATTTAACAAACCACACCTCCATGATCCATCCCCACACTTCTTCACTCTCATTAGCTCCGCCATTGATTCTGCTCAAATTTATTATACTTGTTCTACCTTTATTATTCTTCTAGATTCAGTAATGATCACCTTTTGAACAATGTAATGGCCTCTTTGTTTTCATTAAAGCCACTGTGAACTTTGAAGAAGTTACAGCGTGGCTTCGTGAGCAAACATGGCCACTTTCTTTGTAATTTCTAAGCAATTTTATGCCCATGTTGTACCTGGTGTCAGTCAGTTGTTTCATGCTCATGTTCGTCCTCGACTCCGTGCTTTTTCCATTCTATATTTATCCATAGTCCTTGGGCTTGCGTACTTGGCTATTATCTTCTTTAGTTACAGAAGGTTTCGACTATTGAAGGAGCAGCACAAGAGGCTTAGAATGGAACTGAAGTTTTTGAATGCTCTCAAAAAAGATGTTGAATACGTTTCAGAATTGGGGAAAAAAATAGATAAGAAAGCCCATCAACTTTGGGATTCACAACTGAGGCCTGGAGCAACAGTACACCGAAGTGATGTTGAGAAAGAATTGGTAAATTCAATTGAAGCCGTGGTTCGCAAAGCAAAGTCTAGCTCTGAAACCTTCCAGAAACTGAGTAGAAGAAGGCAATTTCTGAGGTGGGTTTACTCTGTCTTAATGGATTTCCGAAAAATCCGTAGCCTCCACACTGAAATGGATGGGGTGATCTATGAGTTGTCTAATCATCTCTTCGGGAAATGTTATAAGATCTATGAATCACTAGAGAGGTCAAGGTCTAATGTTAGAAGCCTGGAGGACAGACCACTGGTGGAACCACACTCTTATACTTATAATCGAGCTGTGCGACTGCCACCAACTCATTCTATTGAAGAGAAATTGAAGGACCTAATCCATGGAAGACCGGATTTAGTACGTGACAAGAAAGACGACATACAGTACAACATTGAGTTTCCGGTGAAGCTACTGCTTGCTTTCCTGAAAGATTTAGATGGGCTTAGAATGGACACTAAAACGGAGAAGACCTGGGTGAAGCTTGCGGAGGAGACCATACTCGAACTGCTACAAGACATGGATGGCATACTAAAAATAGCAAATAGAATGAACTGGATTTTCTATATCGGTAATTGGATAGCAAGGCGTAAGCTCAAGAAGAAGCATCGGTTGTATGGCAGAAATCTATGGGTCCTCCTTATACACGAGCGCATGTGATTTCAAATTTATTAGAAGAGATCCATTAAAATCTGGTCATCGGTCCCAAAAAAAGAAAAAGTTTTCGTCTTAGGACACAACTGATGACAAAGGTATTTCTTCTCTTCTAAACAACTTTCACAATCAGCTCAGTCAGGGGCAAACCAGGGAAGACTTCAACCAACTACACAAGACTTTCGAGAGACTACACAAGCTTCTCATGGATACAAAAGCAGTTGAAGGCATAAAGCATTCAAGAATGGCTTGGACATTTCAACTGAAGGAAATTATTAAAGATGCAGAAAAATCTTTGAAATCCCATGGAGAAAGTTCAAGCTCAGAATGGAGTGAAAATCAAAACAAGACAGAGTCGAAGTCCAAGTTCAAAGAAATCGAGCGATTCAATCAAGCTCTCAGATTTCTTGAGAGATGCATGAGGATATTTCGCATTGAACTGAGGAAAGAAAAAAACTTGGTAGTCGGCATGGATGAAGATGTACATGAAGTAGTCTCACGACTGATCACCAATAGTGAGAATTGCTCCACACATTTTATTGTGGGGATGAAGGGCATCGGTAAGTCAACACTGGCACAGATGGTTTTCAACCATAGAGCTATTCAGAACCATTTTGAATCCAAATACTGGGTGCCTCTAACTGATAGAGCGGATGAGGAAAAGAATGTACTCCTAAAAAGATTAGGACAAAAGGTCATGCCTTCACCGGCAACGAATAAGGAAGGAAAGGAAAAAGAGGAAGGGATTAATACGGATAGGAAGGAAAAAGATTACTCGATCAAGGAGCTGAATGAGTTCTTGAAGGGTAAGAAGTACCTTATAGTTCTGGACAACTTATCATCAGCAGAAGCCTGGGAAAGTTTAAAAGCAGCATTCCGGGATAGCACAAATGGGAGCAGAATTTTGATCACCAACTTCAAATGCTGAGAGCTCCCACCAACTTCGATTACGAACCAAAGATGAAAGCTGGAGTTTGTTTCGACAGATGGTCCACCTTCCGTCTGAAACTTCTGACCAGTCCGAAATTTCTCCAGAAGCAGGGGAAGTACAAAAAATGAATTCACTCGCACGTAAAGCAGTAGGAAGGTGTGGGGGCTTGCCACTTTCCATCTTTCGTCTTGGGTATCTATTTTCAGGGACGAAGAATGTGACTAATGAGGAGTCGTTGAAGGTGCTTGACCATATTGACCATAACCAAACACCATGGACGGAAATTATGGATTTTGATGTAAAAGACTTACCACTAAGGCAATGTCTTTCTTATTTTGGACACTTCCCCAAGACTCTGAAACTTCAGCAAGGAGATTAGTCGCTTTGTGGGTTGCAGAAGGATTGGTAAAACCAAGTGGCATTGAGCAAGAGCCTCCTGCATTAGTTGCAAGGAAGATTTTGAAAAAGTTGATAAACCTCAACTTGGTACAAGTGGTGGAAAGAAGGCCTAACGGGAAGGAAAAGACATGTAGTTTCCCTAGTGCTCTGCAAGATTTATGGTTGCGATCAAATGCAAGCTTTGATCAGCGGATTGCTTATAATGCTGATGAACATGATGCCAGTTCTACTCTTAGTCATGGCAGCGGTAAAAATTTACAAAATTTATTGCGAAGCTGCAGAAATCCCCGCTCAATTCTCTTTTTTGATACCCGAGAAGGAAATAAACCTGGAGAAGAAATAGGTAACTTCCTTTCTCTGGGTATTGCAAGTGGTCATCTATTACAGTTACAAGTCCTTGATCTTGAACATGTATTTCGACCCAAATTGCCAGACACTATAGGAAAATTAATTCATTTAACATATTTGGGGTTAAGGTGGACTTATCTGGAGAAGATCCCACAGTCAATTGGCAACTTAACCAACCTCCAAACTCTGGATGTGAAGCATACTTATATCCGTGTTCTCCCTAGTTCAATATGGAAATTGAAGAAACTTCGGCACCTATGCATGAACCAAATTTATCGAAGCCAAATTAAGCATCAATCAAGTGGGAGTTCTTTGCAAAATCTCCAAACACTGAGGGGTGCATTTGTAGATAAGGATAGTCCTCTAAAGGATAGCCTCCGTAGGTTGACCAACCTTAGAAAATTGGCACTAGCTTTCCAACTGAACCTGTCAGAGCAAATAGCACTAGCTGAGAGTCTTTTGAACCTGAAGCAGCTTAAAGCTTTGAAGTTGAAATCAATTGATGAAATGGGTCAGCCTCAAGATCTGAAGGCGACTTTCTTGTTAGGCCTTGAAAATCTTTCTAACCTATATCTGTTTGGAAAACTAGAGAATACATCCATTAATAGACTCCCACAAAGCCTAACTGACCTTACCTTATCTGCCTCTGGACTTTTAGATGATCCAATGCCAGAGTTAGAGAAACTTAAAAAGCTTGAATGTCTCAGTTTGTACTCTGGTTCTTATACTGGGAAAAGCATGTCATGCTCCAAGGGAGGCTTTCCCCAGCTTCATGTTCTGAACTTCTGGATGCTTCAGGAATTGGAAGAATGGAATGTGGTGGAGGAAGCAATGCCAAAGCTCAAGAAGTTAGAGATTCGTTCCTGCAACAGTTTGAAGGTCCCAACTGGGTTGGGGAATCTAAAGACTCTTAGTGAATTGAAGTTAAAGGATATGCCAGTGAAATTCACAGCAGACATTGAGAAAACCAAGGAGAAAATTTGGGGCGACATTGGTCTATCTCCGGTCATAAATTATTGATGACCATAGTCGATACTGAATGGAGCTGAAGATTATATGTAGGTAAGGCAGTCTTTCATTTTATTTCTGTGTCCCAATTGATTTTTTTAGTTCTTAAAACAAATCATTAATATTTTGACACTGCAACTTTTAACAGATTTCTACTTCCTTTCATTACTTATTTGACCATGAAGGATGATGTGGGTGTTGGACAAAAGCCTAAAGAGGTATTTAGACATGATGTCTCAATTTACCATTTGGCTCACCAGGTTACTTCTTTTTCTTTTTCTTTTTTGGTTCCTTTAATGTGTTGCTATGGGTTTGATCAATAAAAGTCATATGCTTGCTCTGGAGAAGACTAGAATCAAATAGTACGCTTTGTTACAAAGTGCTACTGTGTGTATTATTTTTGTGTCTCTTGGTTCTAATGTATTTGATAATAACATGTAATGATCAGATGCTTACCATGCAAATGACTGGAATAAAATTGTACGATTTCTTATACAAAGTGATATATGTGTGTTCTTTTATTCGGTTGGGTGACATATGGAATATGTTCTTTCTTTCTGGATGCATATATCTGTTTGACTCATGTACTCGAATAAAATAGTACGATGTCACAAACATAGTGCTACTGTCTTTTTTTTTTTTTTTTTTTTGGTAAAAAGGGAAACTTGCATTAAAACTAAACAGGATCAGTACGTAGTCTGCTTGAATACAGACCCTGGCTATCAGCCTCCAAAGTTTTCATGATGTCCACAGGCGGACAGGAATACAAGGTGAAATCTGAAACTAATAAGCAGCCTAATCTAGCAAGTTGATCAGCGCACATGTTTGCCTCGCGTAAGACATGCTTGATCCGATAATGGGGAAAGCGGTTAACCAAATGTCTACAGTCATCAAACAGACCTGAAACGACAGTATTTGAATAGCCTGGATTAGTGAAAGCATCAACTAGAGCTTTTGCATCAACTTCTATAACAAGAGCAGTCACATTCATCTCTTGGCACAGCAAAAGGCCATCTCGAAGAGCCCATAGCTCTGCCAGGAAGCTGTTAGCCTTCCCAATTCTTCTCGCAAATCCTACAACCCATGTACCCGTCTTATCCCTTATCAGGCCTCCTCCACCAGCTAAGCCCAACAACGAATTTGAGGCTCCATCAGTATTAAGTTTCATCCAGCCTACCTCCGGCTTTTCCCACCTGATTTTCCTAATACTTTTACCACTGATACTCCTAGCTTGATCAGCACACAGGAAGAATTATGAGGCTTGTGCTACAATGTCTCTTGCCAGATGGTTGCTACTACTGCGCTTAAACACATGGTTGTTCCGTTGTCTCCAAATCCCCCATACAGCAAACAGAAAAACAACATTCCATGGTAGGCTAGTGGGATAGTGGTTCTGCATACCTCTGTCGTTGCTGTTGAGCCAATCTCTTAAGTTTTGAGTAAAGAAAGCACTATTGGAAGCTCGGACTCCCAACTGATGCCAGACAACTTTAACCATATTGCAATCCCGTAGGGCATGAGTAATTGTTTCCACCTCTGATTGGCATAAAGAGCAGGTGGTATCTAACACCATTCCCCTTCCAGCTAGACAATTTTTAACTCCAATGCTTTCATGCATGCATTTCCAAATAAAAGCTTGGATTCTTGGGAGAGTATGAGCTTTCCAAATCCAGCTTCCGGAGAAAGGGGGGGTTTCCAGGGAGTTTGTGGTGAGCAAATAAGCACTTCTCATCTCAAAACCACCTTTCGGAGAGAATTTCCAAACCAGTTTATCACCTCCCCTTGCAATAATAGGAGTAGGAGTGCCTTGAATTTTTGCTTTAATATTCTGGGGCAGGCCAAAAGGAATCATGGACCAATCCCAACAACCATATGGAGTGATGACATCTCTTACCTTGAGGTCAAGACCATATTGAGGCAGCGGACCATGAATGAGATTCCGAATAGGACCAAGATTTATCCAGGCATCTGTCCAGAAATTTAAACTACTATCCCGACCTGGATTCCACTTGATCCCCTTGATAAAGGTATCCTCACCTCTTTTAATACCTTTCCAAGTGGGGGAAGCTGGCAGCCTTGCTTCTCGGCTAGAATTAATTCTCTGTTGAGTGCAGTACTTCTTCTTAAGAACTCTCACCCAAAGAGCGTCAGGTTCCGTGTTGAACCTCCAATTAAGTTTGGCTAACAAGGCTGTATTTCTTCCTTTAGCAGTTTGGAGTCCCAACCCTCCAAGATCTTTTGGCTTAGTAACCTTCCCCCAATTAACCCAGTGCATTTTCCTTTCAGTTTCAGTAGACCCCCATAAGAAATTTCTGTTAACTCTATCTATACCCTCAAGTATTTTGTTCAGGAGGTAGACATTTTGCATGGTGTAGGCTGGTATGGTGGAGGAAGACGCTTGGATCAAGACAGTTCGGCCAGCCATTGAGAGAAGATTACCTTTCCACCCCGCAAGCTTTTGTTTCACTCTATCAAGGACATAATCAAAGTCATGCCTGCGACTCCTAGCGTGCTTCAAAGGAAATCCTAGATATTTTCCAAGATTGGGAGTGGTTTCGAACCCGAGGGTGTCTGCTAGAATACCCCTTTGGTCAGGATCTACATTCGGAGAAAAATAAATCTGGGACTTAGCTTCACTAACAACCTGTCCAGATCTGGTACAGAACTCCTGGAGGACCCCTTTGATTGTATTACAGTTCTCAAGATTGGCATGAGCAAAAAGGACCAAATCATCGGCAAAGAAAATGTGAGAGAAAGCAAGTCCGCTTTTTGAAGTTTTTACCTTCGCCCACAGCTTCTCACTGCATTTTTCTTCGATAAGTTGCCCAAGGAATTCCATACACAGAATGAAGAGATACGGTGAGAGCGGGTCTCCTTGTCTGATGCCCCTAGAAGGCCGAAAGGGGTCCATGCAGCCACCATTGAAGAGTAAGGAGGTAGAAACTGAAGAGATGCAACTCATGATAAGCTCAATAAGGTTTTCCGGAAAATTGAACCGCATAAGCATCTCTCTTATAAAACCCCATTCAAGTCTGTCATAGGCCTTTTCTAGGTCTATTTTTATTGCCATATATCCATTCCTCCCTTTAGCTCTCCCCATAGTATGAATAAGCTCTTGTACTAAAATGGTGTTGTCCACACCCCTTCTTCCCGGGACAAAAGCCGCCTGAAGCGGAGAGATCAAGCTTTCCAAGTGCGGTCTTATCCTAGCAACAATGACTTTTGTAATAATCTTGTAAACCGAGTTGCATAAACTTATTGGTCTATAATTACCAATAGTCTCAGGGCCTTGGATTTTCGGGATAAGAACTATAAGGGTACTGTTTAGATATTCAGGGACCTTTCTTTCCCTAAACACCTTCATCACTAACATAGTGCTACTGTCTCTGTTTGTAATGTATTTTTTATTCCAATTGTGTCGATTGGTTCTAAGGTACTTGATCAATAATATGTAGCAATAGTCGGTTGAAAATCCATCTACAGAGGAGACTTCCTTGGACGCCTTCCATTCCTCGTGGAGGCGATCAAACTTATAGCCATGTACAAGCTTCCAACCAGCGTTTTTGTTGGTATGCCTTCCCTATTCAAAATCTCGATCCCCAGTCATGCCATTCGAGCTGCCAGAGGCCAAATCTGCAAAACCTTCACTCAAATCAACTAAAATCCATTTTAAACCTCAGCACCACAATATTTTGAAGGGCTGTTGGAGATCACCAACACCACTTTGAGTAGAGCAAGTTTTGTTTGGGTGATCTTATCACGAATTAAGCCTAGCATTTTAAGCAAGCTAATGCCCATTTTTGTAAAATTCAGTGAATGCCTTGGTCCTTTGTTATAGCTCTATTTGTTCGGCTTGAGAGTAGAGAAATCTAAGGGGGTAATGCTGTAGGCAGCGACCCTAGATGTAAACGTACCATCAAGTTGAATTGCATGTGCCCAGTGTACCTCTTTACACTCTTACCATATCTATAGAGCCATTCTTTTCTTGCTTTTTTCATTGATACAAATTGTCTTTTGAATGTTTTCAAACCGTGGCTGGTGTTTGGGGGTTTGTTTGGAGCGGGTTCTTTTCTAGGTTGGAATGTCTCTGCACAAGTTTGTTTTTGGAAAAGAAATTGGAGATAGGGGTAATTAGAATTCTATGGTCAAGGTTTGGGGCTGGCCGCTGGGACTGGATACACGTAATGTCATAAAGGTTGTTGAAATTCAAAGAACTTTGTTGTGCTTTTGGCATTCGGAATTCAGAATAGTAATAGCAGGCTCTTCTGATATTGTTCGGCTCACTTGGGCTTTCTTTCTGGGGGCTCTCTGGCTCACTAGCTGCTGGACATAAAGCCGCTTGATGAAGCTCTACGGGAAAAAAGCTTAGCTTGACTAAGAAAGAGGGAAGTACTAGGACTGAGCAAGGGACCCGACCCACCCGAAAACCCGACCGACCCGACCCGAACCGAGAGATTTTGGTCGGGTCTGAGAATTATTGGGTCGGGTTTCGGGTCAAAATTTCGGGTTACTTTCAGTTTCGGGTCGGTTTCGGGTCGGTGTTGGGTCTCTTATATATGCTACTTCTGAACCCGATTTTTTTATTTTTTGAAAAACACCCTGGGTCTCTCTCCGCCTCCCTCAGCTACTCTCCCAAGTCTCAATCTCACCCAGTTCTATCTCTACGTGTGTAAGTCATCCTTCTCCTTGTTAATTTAGTTGAGTATACTTTTAGATTTTGGGTTTGATTTTCTTGTTTGGGTTTGATTTTCTTGCGTTTTGTGATTTGGGTTTGGCTTGAATCGTACTGACAGCAGCAAAACTGGTTTTTTTAAGGACCCATTTCAATATTTTTCAGGTTTTTAACTAAAGAACTGTGTTTTTTTAAAGACCCACTTCGATTTTGTTCTAGTTTTTGTATTTCAAGGTTCCTGAAAGTGTTGGTAGTAAGAGGTTTGAGTCTATAAATGAGAGAGAGAGAGATAGACAGAGAGAGAGAGGGGGTTAATTTTATTAGTACACAAAAAAAAAAAATGTTGAGTATGTAAATGAGAGAAAGAGAGAGGAACTAACAGCTTCTAGTCAGTGGTCACCATCAATTTCGAGCTTTTTTTGGCACCCAGTAGTTGGGTTTGTGATGTTGAATAGCAAAATGAAAAAGAACATAACATTCATGTTGGATGTGAGAGAATGGGCAAAGTGGAGCAGATGCGGCTGCAAATGAAGATGACACAGTGAAGCGGCTTGTGCTTTCTTTAGGGTTTTGTTGGTTTTTTTTTTTTTTTTTTTGTTGGGTTTTTGGGTTTTTTTCCCATATGAATGGGGCCAAGGCCCAAACCTTAACAAATGGAGTCTGGCTCTTAGAGAGGACTCAGCCCATTTAAGGACCCATCTCCAATTTCAGCAATAGCAAGCCCATTTGGGTGGTCCATGCCATTATCGTTTAAAAAAAAAAAAAAAAAAAGCCAACCCGAGACCCGACCCAAGACCCGAAAAACCGACCCGATATCAGACCCGATTTTTTGGGTCGGGTCGGGTTTCAAGCAGCTAAACCCAATTTTTATCGGGTCGGGTTTCGGGTCACAAAAAACCCGACCCGACCCGACCCAAAATCAGTCCTAGAGGGAACTAAGGTGGCACTCAAAAGACACAGTTATACAAAAGGGGCAGCTGAAGGCTATAATACCAATGTTATGAATTGCGTTCCATTCAGCTTGGAATAGTTAGAATTTTCTATTTGTTAACTAGTATAAATCACCTCTCTATACCATCACCTTTTAAATTCTGGCTCATTTCGGTTTATGCTAGTAAATTTCGCTTGCTACAATGATTTCAACTGGTATGTAAACAATTTTTTTTTTCTAAACCTATTTTTTTATTACTTAATTTAATATGTCATTTGTATTTCATTATTATTTTTCATTAAAAATGAGTTTTTCTTATTTACCTTACTCACATATGTGATATGACGTAGGTTTTTTTTTTTCCTTCATTAAGAATATATTTCGTCTTTTATTTTTGTTTCATTTATTCATATAAAACATGTTATATTATATATTATGATATTAAGAATATATATTAATTGATTTTGAATTAATAATTTGATATGGTATATATATATAACTCTAGTTGGTAGATCTGAAACTCTATGGCATAATAGATAGATACCAAAATATTCCATTCCAATTGATAAACTGAAGTGGCTACCGGAACAGAATCAACAACATTGGCTAGTAACGCTTCATTGGAAAATTAATAACCACTATGAGCAATAATCAAACGTTGGCCCAATATTCTTCATTAACTTACCCAGACCGGCCCAAGTCAGTTTTTAACTAAAAAACCCAACAGTCTTAGGACGTGGAAGAGATGGGCTTGCGAAGGTAATATATTCTTTGAATGGCCTTGAAGATCAAGAAATAACTCAGCTACAGAAGAAGAGGCATGACAATGGTGTTAATGAAGTCCTCACTCCTAAACGTAATTAGCATGAGGTTAGGGAGGCCTAAAAGCTAAAATTTCTTCTTCATCGGCAAAGGGTGTCTTACAGCCCCGCCACTCACAATGACGCACTAAAGTTTGAACTACCGCAAGCTTGGGAACCTGCAGATAGTATGTGAGCTCCATTGCCTGCTCAGG
Source organism: Quercus aquifolioides (assembly GCA_019022515.1). Classification (NCBI taxonomy): domain Eukaryota; kingdom Viridiplantae; phylum Streptophyta; class Magnoliopsida; order Fagales; family Fagaceae; genus Quercus; species Quercus aquifolioides. Next base: position 11,352,522 of record CM032328.1, read on the forward strand.
CTGTTAGAAATACTGAATATAATTGTATTGTATTTCATCATCAAACGAATGTACATAAGAGCCTTTATATAGGAGGCATATGTGTGCAGTACAAGTAAATATGTGTGCTATACAAGTAACCTAATTGGGCCTAAAGCCCACAACACTATATACATTAACAGCCCCCCTCAAACTCAAGGTGGATGTGAGACCAACTTGAGGTTGTCAACCAAAGTACGAAGGCGTCCCTTAGGATGTGACTTGGTGAAGATATCTGCAAGTTGATCTTTAGAGGAGACTGAGATCAGCTTGAGAGCACTATGAACAAGATGAAAACGGATAAAATGACAATCGATCTCGATGTGTTTAGTCCGTTCATGGAAGACATCATTGTGAGCAATATGAATAGCACTCTGGTTATCACAATAAAGAGGAGTAGCAGAGGATGTAGACACACCTAAGTCTTTGAGAAGCCATCGTAGCCAAAGGAGCTCAGATGTGGTATCAGCAAGGGCACGATATTCTGCTTCAGTACTGGAGCGGGCCACATGAGTTTGTTTCTTGCTTCGCCAAGAAATCAGAGAAGAACCAAGAAGAAAGCAATAACCAATGGTGGACCTGCGATCAGTGGGGTCTCCTACCCAATCAGCATCAGAAAATGCACGGAGAGTAAGAGGAGACTGAGCAAAGTAGAAAAGACCATGGAAGAGAGTGCCTTTTAGGTATCGAAGAATGCGCAGAACAGCAGCATAGTGAGTCGATCGTGGAGCAAACATATACTGGCTCACCTAGTGAACATCATAGGAAATGTCTGGAGGAGTGACAGTGAGATAAACCAAGCTGCCAACCAAGCGTCTATAAAGAGAGGGATTAGACAATGGTTTCCCCCCTGGGGGAGTCAGATGCGCATTAAGCTCAACTGGAGTGTCAACAGTCTTGCTATCAGTGAGTCCAGCGCGAGACAAGAGTTCAGAGGCATACTTGGCTTGAGTAATATAAAGTCCATCTGTAGAATGAGTGATTTCAAGACCCAAGAAGTAGCTGAGATGTCCAAGATCTTTCATCTCAAACTGCTGACTGAGAAAAGCCTTGAGTTCTTGAATGCCACTGAGGTCATCACCAGTTATGATCATATCATCCACATATAAGAGAAGTAAAATAATGCCTTTATCAGTGCGAAGAAGAAATAATGCAGAATCATTGTGACTGGCCATGTAACCCAAGTGAGAGATGGTAGAGCTGAATTTGGCAAACCAAGCTCGTGGAGCTTGTTTAAGGCCATAAAGTGCACGTCGAAGGTGACAAACCTTGTTTGAGTCAATAGAGAGACCAAAAGGAGGTTGCATATAAACTTCTTCACTTAAATCCCCATTAAGGAATGCATTTTTGACATCCATCTGAAAAATGTCCCTTTTGCTGGCAGCAACAACAGCTAAGAAGGCACGAACAGATGAGATACGAGCAACCAGAGCAAAGGTCTCTTCATAATCAATCACATACTCCTGTGTAAAACCTTTTTGCAACAAGACGAGTTTTGTAGCGCTCAATGGACCCATCAGAGTGAGTCTTAATCTTGTAGATTCATTTACAACCAACCTCAGATTTCCCGGGAGGGAGTGTCACCAAATCCCAAGTATGGTTTTTAGATAATGCATCAAGTTCCTCTTTCATTGCAATCTGCCATAAGGGGTCAGTGGAAGCCTCACGATAGGTGTGAGGCTCGTGTAATGTAGCAAGAGCAGTGTAACAATGATAGTCAAGTAAATGTGCAGGAATAGATCTTACCCTAGTTGAGTGACGAGGTGGAATGTCTTGTGCAAGATCTTCAGGCGGAGCAGGAGCAGGAGACCCAAGCTCAGGATTGGGGTTGGGTAGCTCGTCTTCAACCTGTTCATCTTCCACCTGTTCATTAAAGGGTGAACTAGGAAAGGGATCAGCGATATCTGGTGGTTGGACAGAGAAGTCTATAGCAATAGAATCAGGAGCAACTAGCAGCTACAGAAGGAATATGTGTCTCATCTGGAAAAAGATCTAAGACAGAGGAGGAAGACAAGGAAGCACTGAAATGAGAGAGCTCGACAAAGAGGCGATGTTCCCAAAAAACAACATTACGGGAGATACGAAGACGATGAGAGACAGGATCATAACACCTATACCCCTTTTGAGTTTCGCCATAGCCAAGAAAACAACAAAGCCTTGACCGAGGCTCAAGTTTGTTATGCTCATGTGGCTGAAGAAGAACGAAACAAGCAGAACTGAAGGAGCGAAGGTGATGATAGTCTGGAGGTGACCCAAAAAGGCGCTCATATGGAGTTTGATTTTGGATAATAGGACTGCGATTAATAGTATGAACAGCATGAAGAGCAGCTTCACCTTAAAAAGGAGCAGGAACTTTGGCAGAGAGAAGGAGAGCACGAACAGTGTCAAGAATATGACGAAATTTTCGTTCGGCTCTACCATTTTGCTGAGAGGTACCTGGACAAGTTAGTTGATGAACTGTGCCATAGGAATACCAAATAGCTTGGAAAGCATATTGAGTGTATTCAAGAGCATTATCAGATCGAAAAATTTTGATGCGTTTGGAAAACTGAGTTTCAACCATTTTTGCAAAATTAGAATATACTTCAAATAATTCAGAACAATATTTCATATTAAAAATCTAGCTATAGCGAGAGTAATTATCAACAAAGACAACAAAATATCGAGACCCACCAATACTAGAGACAGAGGAAGGCCCCCAAACATCAGAATGAATAAGGTCAAAGATATTAGTGGATATGGATTCACTAGTATTGAAAGGCAAAGCTGGTTGTTTTCCTAACTAACATGAAACACAATCAAAATTTTTTGTAAACACTGAACCTAACAAACCTCTAGAAGCCAATTGTTGTACTCGAGAGGAAGACGCGTGACCAAGTCGAGCATACCAAAGTGCAAGGGAAGGAGTGGAAGAAACTACAGCAGCTGCAGCAACAGAAATATGAGCAACAAGTGGAAAACGAAGGTTGTCCACGGGAAACATACGCCCAACTCTGGGACCGGTCTCAAGCTCCTGTCCCGTCCTAGGATCCTGCACAATGCACCCAGAATAATCAAAGGTAATGCGATAACCCAACTCAGCTAATTGTCCCACAGAAAATAAATTATAAGAAAGGTCAGGAACATTAAAGACTCCAGGAATAGAGAGGTTAGAGGTTGAAACATAACCTATATTATGACTAAACATTGTGGAACCATTTGCTGTGCGAATATTAAGAGGGTGCGGTGCAGGTTTAAGGTCAGAAAATAAAGACGAGTGAGGTGTCATGTGATTGCAACAAGTAGAATCCATAAGCCAAGAGGTAGAAGACATACCAGATAAAGCTGAGAGAGAAGAGGAAGAAGATGCATTACTAACCATACGTATGACATTGGCGATGATATTTATAAGGTCATCTCTAGAAATGGAGAAAGTGGATCCAGAAGACTTAGACTGTGCAGAGACAGGAGCCACTGGTTGGACACTCTCAGTGTTAGTAATAGTAGCAGCAGAAATTGAAACAGCTGATTTGTTGCGATGATAGCAAGTCTTAATATTGTGGCCAAAACGTTTGCACAATTTGCAAAAACGTTTGATAGATTGGCCGCGACGATTGTTGTAATAAGAAGAAGACCTGTCCTTATTCTTCATTTAGAAGCAAAATATGCAAAAACAGACTGCAAAAATGAAATCTACGCGAAAAACTGGGTAAGGAGCACCTAAACTGCAAAACTCCGAAAAAGTCAACGGACAAAGTCAAAGTCAACGGTCAACTAGGGCTGACGTCATCAAGATGACGTAAGCAGTTGACGTTTGCTGACGTAAGCGGCTGACTGTGATGACGTAAGCGATGACGTAGAGTGATGACGTCAGCTAGGGTTGACGTGGCAGTGATGATGACGTCAGCAAACCGTGTCTGGCACGTGAGGCGCGTGTCCGGCGCGTGGGGGCGCGTGAAGGATCTTGGCGGCGCGTGGCAGGGACGCCAAGAATTGTAGTGGCGCGTGGGGGCGCGTGTGTAGTATGATGAAGATGAAATTTTACAGAAAAGTAGATCGGAGATATTTCTTTCCGATGGTACAATCTGTGGTCTGATCGGAGAGGCGGAAGCGATGGTGGCGGCAAGGCAGTGGTCTTTGATGTACTGGAGTCGCGGTGGGGGCAGTGGTGCTGCTCACAACAACGACTGCAGATGACACCCAAGAAGACAAGACTGCTTAAGAGCGACACACCAAAGGATTAGAGCAGTGGCTCTGATACCATGTTAGAAATACTGAATATAATTGTATTGTATTTCATCATCAAAAGAATGTACATAAGAGCCTTTATATAGGAGGCATATGTGTGCAGTACAAGTAAATATGTGTGCTATACAAGTAACCTAATTGGGCCTAAAGCCCACAACACTATATACGTTAACACAGGCAACAAGATCTCTGTGTAATGTTTCTGATGGAAATGCGACTCGATCATGGCCTGGTCACACGAAAAGATTCGTGTAAGGGTTGGTATGAGAGGTGGCGTTTTTGTAAATAGAGTGGGATTTGGAGGTGGACTTGCATTGCTTTGGTCAGATAAAGTTGAAGTCGTCTTAAAAACATGTTCATCTAGTCACACATTGGTGTTCTAGTAAGAGGTGTAGAAACATGTCTCTGGTGTTTTGTTGAAACTATTAAGGCGGCTACACTCGCAAGATAATTGGCCATGGTTAGTGTAATGGGAGACTTCAATGAGATTGTAAGTGAAGACGAGAAGATTGGTTAAGTTCCAGGATCCGAACATCAAATGACAGAATTTTGACTTCACTTTTCGGGTTTTTATCTACAATAACATTCGAATACCATTTCAGATCCGTTTCGGTTTATGCATTAGAATGGACCATTTTGATAGTCGATACCAAGCCTATTTGAGCGTATAGTTTCAAGATTTCTATTACAAAATTTATATATTTAAGTTTGCATCACATGATACCGTATCAAATTATTAATTCAAAATCAAATAATACACATTCTTAATATCATTGCTAAATAATATAAATATATAACATGTCATATATAAGTAAAAAATATAATGAAGAAAAAAAACCTATATTATATGTAAGTAAAGTAAACAAGAAAAACATATTGTTAAAAGAAAATAATAATAAAATGTCATATGTGAGTGAAGTAATAAAAAATAAATGGGTTTAGAAAAAAAAAAAAAATGATTCGTTTACATACAGGCAAAAATCATCATACCGGATAGATTTTAATGGAACGAACCAAAACGGGTGGAATAAAGTGGAATGGGTCAAAATTTAGAATGAAATAAAATAAAAGGGTAATTCATACCGCACTACAAAAAACGCGGTTTTAAGCCGCGTTTTTTAAACGCGTTTTTGTAAAACGCGGCTACAGGTTGGGCTTTAAGCCGCGTTTATGAAAAACGCGGCTCCAGGCTAGACTTTAAGCCGCGTTTATAAAAAACGCGGCTATAGGCCCAGCTAAATAATTTTTTTAAAGGGGACCTATAGCTGCGTTTTCTAAAAAACGCGGCTACAGATCCAGTCGAATAACCTGAAGCTGCGTTTTATAAAAAAACGTGGCTTATTCACCTTTTAGTGACGTTACCTATAGCCGCGTTTTAAGAAAACGCGGCTATAGGTCCAGAGAAATAAATATTTCATACGTATAGTAACACTGTTGTGACGTTACCTATAGCCGCGTTTTTTGAAAACGCGGCTATAGGGTAACCTGCAGGTGCGTTTTTAAAACGCGGCTCAGGTCACCTTTAGTGACATGACCTATAGCCGCGTTTTTAAAAACGCCGCTATAGGTAACAACAGGAAAAAAAAAAAAAAAAAGCTTCCCACGTGCCCCCCCTTTCCCACCTACCCCACTCTCTTCTTTTCTTATTTCTCCTTCTTTCTTTATTTCTCTCTTCATTCTTCACTTATCTTCTTTTCTTTTTTTTTTTTTTCTTCCTTCCTCCCTCACATCTAGGCAACTCTTTTTTTGTTTTGTTTTGTTTTTTTTTTTTCCTTTTTCTTTCTTCCTTCTTCACATCAGGATAACTCTCTTTTTTTCTTTTTTCTTTCTTCCTTCTTCACTGGGTAACGTTTTTTTTTTTTCCTTTGTTTCTTTAGAGCTGCTGCTTTTTTTTTTTCCTTTTTTTTCTTCATCTGAGGCACAATGATTTGTCAATAGATCAAGTTTTTTTTTTTGGTTATTTTATGTTTAGTTAGTAAGAAAATGGAGGAGATGTTATTGTGGATCTGTGCTTGAATTTGTGCTATTGTGTTGCTGAAATTGTGATTACATTGTGGATCTGTGCTTGATTGCTAATATTGTGATATTGTGTTGCTAATCTGTGCTTGAATTTGTGCTAGTAAGAAAATGGGTTTGTGTTCTTAAATGTAGGAGCACGTTGTGTTTGATTTTTAATTTTTTGGGTTTGTTTGTATTGTGAATATGTTGTGTTTTATTTTGAATTTTTTAGGTGTGTTTGTATTGTGTGTATGTTGTGTTTAGTTTTGAATTTTCTGGTTTGTATTTTATTTTGAATTTTTTGAATTTGTGATTAATTTTTAATTTTTTTTTTTGGATTTTGAATTTTGAATTTTCTGGGGAAAAAAAAGCCCAGAATTTTTTTTTTTTTTTTTTTTTTTTTTTTTTTAGAAAAACCTATAGCCGCGTTTTTTTTGTTTTTAAACGCAGCTTAAAGCGGGCTATAGCCGCGTTTTTCAAAAACGCAGCTATAGGCCTACCGGGTTAAAAACGCGGCTTCAGGTCTGACCTTTAGCCGCGTTTTTGAAAAACGCGGCCATAGACCTGTTGCTGCGGTGTTTAGGCCGTGTTTGCAAACGCGGCTAAGGAAACGCGGCTTTAATCCTATAGCCGCGTTTTTGGGGTTTATAGCCGCGTTTTTGAAACGCGGCTAGAAACCCATTTTTTTGTAGTGCCGGTTAATTAATGAAAATGGAAAATTCTGGGATCTCACTTCACGTAGTGCAATACACATGATGGGAAAGAATTTATTTATGAGAGTTTTGGATAGAGGAGTTGATGATCTGCATGAAAACATTTGCATCCTAATGCTTATATAGTTCACAAGTCTGTTGCTAGCTTAGATCATATGGCACTCTCCTCACTATAAAGAGAAAGTATCATGCTTAGAAACGACATCACCTATTTCGGTTTGAACTGAGTTCTACAAAAGGATTGTGAAAACTAATCATTTCATCTCTTGAATCTCGTCGAATTGAATCTTTTTCCTTTAATTCTTTCCAAATAAATTCAAATCTAGCTCTTAACTCTTTCAAAAATAAAAATCCAAACAATTTAATGTTATGTTGATTTAATTAGAAACAATTTAAAATCATTTCTTTCCAACTTCCAAGTGGAATCATCCACCTTCTTTAAAATCGTTCTCTTTAATTGGAACTTCACCAAACATTTTAGTGGTTATTAAAATCAGCATGTTTATGCAAATTTTTTATGTGCATAAGAAAACTCTTACAAGTTTCATCAAATATATTGTGTATATTACTCTCTTGTATGATTCCTTAATTACGCAACTCACCTCCAACATATCTTCACCATCATCGAAGTACTCATCATAGGCTTGCGATGAATCCAAATTAACGGATGAAACTCTTTCGACGTGATCATCCTCAACATTAAACTACTCTTCCTCCTCTTCCATGGAAATTGGATTTGGATGGACTTTTTAGGCTAGTTGACAACACCTAAGGAAGCGAGCAGCTCTAAAATCGCATCAAACCACTCTTCCTCCACTAAACGTCTGTCTCTAGTTTAAATTCTGTGTTTATACATGTAATCTATATATGGTAGCATGCTGTACTCCACATGCTCCTTCATGCCGTGACATGATACTAAGTTTACTAACTAGCTTTGCTATGATACCAAATGATGATAAAATATCAAAAATACATAAATTAAGGCAATAACAGCATAAATCTAAAATTCCAAAAAATGATATAAAATATCAAGATTTATTGTTTGCTCGATCAACCAATCTACATCACTTGCTGAAGAAAAGGCAGCTTCATGATAATAGGCTGATTGTTATAATAATTATCAAAAGAAATACATGCATGAGTGAAAATAAACTCATATACTCTTGTATATAAAGAAGGTCAATTAATTACAATAAATCACTTGAAGTAATTTAATTTTCGCTATATATATATTTATATAAAATAAAAATTATATTCTAGCCTAACTAATCTAAGTATATATGTGTATGAAACTCTTTTTTAGAGACTTAAACTCCGGTCTTTACCCCTCATACCGCACAAACCCTTATACTTGTAGAGTGAACCCCGGCGCTATTGATAATTTTAGTTGCACTTCTATTGAATAGAAACTAATTCAAGTGGAAAGGAACCAAATCCTCAGGACAATATGCAGCAAACTAATTATTTAAGAGCGAAAAGTAAAAATTGATGCACTCACCCTTTGTCTTAGAATACATGTATATTACTTTATTAGATCAGGAGAAGTCATATATAGGATACACTAGAAACAAGAAGCATGACCAAACTAAAGAAAAATTTTACTTCTCACGGATCAGGTTGCAATATGCCAAATGTGTCACATGAAGAAGCAATTGCTAGGCCATGGATCAGAAACCACTCTATAGTACGAGGGGAACTGTGGATATTGTCCATAACCCGAATAGCATATAGTTGGAGTTGGGTTGTCTTCTTCATCTTTCTTCTCACCACTTTCTTCCAGTTGTGCCACACTCACTATGGTGGCATAGCCAACCTTCTTCCTCAGTGACCGGGTCAAGCAAACCGAATCAACTTCATCTCCTATCACTACCACCAGACTTTTATCGTCTCCTTCGATTGCCACGGAAGTCACACCTGTTTGGTAATCATACAAAAATTTGCAACATATAAATCGAATTAGTCCCTTAACTTATAGTTTTCAAAAGCATAAAAGAGTTTTAAATTTGATTCACAATTTCACACCTTCTGCCCCCGCAGCAAGCTTCAAGGCCTTGGTTCTACATTTGTCACCAGTCATCTGCACCTTTATTACTAGCTTCTGCTGCACCATTGGATATATTAAAAGTAAAGAAATATACAGTATCTTCTAAAACAAAAACAAAAACAAAAATAGTGTTTACTTCTAAAAGGCTAGTACTATTATTTCATGCAAGTGCCATGTTTTCGGACGGTAAAATAGAATACCTTCATGTTTGATACTATGAAACAAATGGCAAGGTTATCATAGGATCTATATATGATATGAATTTGTGTTTTTGGAATATGAGGTAGTAGTGTCTATTTATATGAGAGCTGATGAGCGGTAGTAACCTGTTGACTGACTCATGGGATGTACGTACACCAATGATTAGTTGACTCGGGATGAGTATTATGCCTTATACAAGACAAGATTTCGTATTGTATAGTTATAGGTTTAGGTTTTTTAATTCTAATATCTAAACCCCGTTTCAAAAGTAGGAAGCTACCTCGGAATTATTAAGAATCCTTTTTTCAATTAATAATTTAAATATGGGTCTGGTTAATATATACCCTTAAGACATACAATAATTATCTATTTTAAAAAAAATTTTATGAAAAATTTTAAAAATTATCAAAATATTTAGTTATATTTTCATTTTTCCATAAAAAGTTTTCTAAAATATTTGTTAATATATACTCTAAAGGCATAAATTAGTAAAACTCAATAAATATTAGACGTGTATAACGTCAACATATATAAAGTCCAAGGTCTGAAAGTCGACCTCGTGCTTATGTGAAAGGTTGACCGTAGAGATTAGGTAATCTGGGCCATGCATTCTCAAATTGCTTTATTAGCTGGGTGTGTATCTGAAAGCATAGAAGTTTTAGAATCATTATTGGCAGTTTCATCTAGGAAGATTTGAGTTCAGATTTCAGATGAACGATTAAAATTAATCTAGGAATTGGTCTTTACTCGGTAAGATAAAGGTAATATACTAATATTAGGGATTATCTTTATATGAAAATTTTATTTTAATACTTGGAAGGGGCTAATTTCAAGCCTGCCAGATTGGACTCCAATTGCTTAAGGTTAATTTTTATATGTAGCAGGTGCTAAGCCGCGTATATTTTTTCTTATATTTTTAACTATTCCTTCTTTTTTTTGGAAAGACTTAAAACGACTCTATTCCTTGTGTATATATATATATATATATATATATATCTGTATCAACTTGTGCAATATACTTTCCATAGTGTAGTACTTTTTGAATTCAGATTTGAAAGGTGCTCCATGGAAGACTTATGAGTCTTTTTTTTTTTTTTTCCCCTCGATAATGGAAGACTCACAAGTCTTAAAGTATGATTACATATACAAATACATATTATGGGACAAGACGACTGTGACCTGAATTCATAATTCATAAATAATGAAAGAGACCGCACAGGTATTGAGTGGTGGACTCATTTATCAAGAGTATGATATAAATTTGGAAATCTTAAGTTCAATATATCAAATTATTAGTCTATAGAGTTTTTTGGTATCTCGTGAGAAGAGAGAGGAATAGTTTTTTTTTTTTTTTTTTTGGAGAGAGTTTCAACTTATGACGTCCGCTTCTGATGATAGCTCTTTATTATCAAACCAAGACACTAATTAGTTTTTTGTGTAGGCAGGGATTGAACTCCAGATCTTTTATACAACCATCAGAGACTTTACCAGTCAGAGACTTTACCAGTTAAACTAACTGGAACCCACTAGAGAGGGGAATAGTTTGCCAAAGGCTAGCCGGATACCATTTCCTAATAATAATAATAATAATAATAATTAGTCGCTAACCTGTGCGATGCACGGGAAAGTTCTTATAAGGTTAACCTGCACAGTGGAGTCGTACCATGGTTGCCAGAGTTTGTTCCTAAGGTTGGACTCAAAATTGTCAAAAATGGAATTTTGAGCTTTTCAGGTACCAATATTTTAGAGCATCTTGTAGCTCTTTCATTGAGGCACTATGTGATTGTTTGGATAGTGCTGAAAAATTATTGCGACTGCGTTTTAGTTTTTTTTTTTTTTTGAAGCGCGTTCCAGCACTTTTGAGAGATTCCAATGGGTCCCGTGCACTATTCATGGGACCCACAAACATCTTTTTTCAACAAAACTTTCATTAAAAATAGGTCACACGGCACTATTCACACATTTAAAAATTATTTTGCTACAGCGTTTTCAGTTTTCAGCAAAATAAGCGGTATCCAAACACACCCTATGTCATTTAAGACAACAAAGTAACTATTATGAAAATTTGATGAGAGAATTCTATATTGCATTGAAAGAAAATGAAAGTACATCAAGTATTTATACAAAGTCTGAGAGTAACTAACTTCTTACTAACTCCACAATATATGAATCTAGCCTCTACAACCAATCAGATTAATAAACATGTATATAAATAATAACTATGAATTAAACTAATCCTTAAGTACAAGTAGTATAGCTATTTTAAATATAAACACTGTCGTTTATACAATTACAACTACAATTCTTCCATTGCTCTATTCTGACACTATGCCTCTCTGCCTGAGTCAACAACTACAATCCAAACTTGCTCGACCTTCAACATGAGTCCTTGATCTTGTCCTTCTGATAACTATGAAACATCATTGGTTTCTTTGTCTTAATGGAATTGTCCAGGTTCGTGTAAAGATTGACAAAAACACAAAGGCTTAAAAGAAAATACTGACCTCTTTACATAGATATGGAGAGTGCCACCTAATTGAAAAATAAAAATGTAACGAAACCCAGAAAATGAAAATTCCTAAAGAAGCATCTTCTAGGTAGAATTTTATCTTCTAGGTGTATACTTCTTTGACCCACATGAACTGCACTTGCACATAACTCTAAGATGGGGGGAAAATAAAATAATAAAGAAGCATCTTAATGAATCCTTCAACAAAACAAACAGAAAGTTGTTGTAAGGATTGCATAAGAAGAAAATGAATGTGGTGGTGAGAAAGGAGTGCATAACGGTCCTACAAGAATATTAAAGAAAAATATGTCAACGTACATGTAATATTTAGAAATGAGTTCAAGGCTTACATATGAAGGTTTGGAATATATGTTCCTTCCATGCCATTGCACACCACAGCTACCTTCTCAGGTAGAACATTTTGTCCACTATTTTCTAAAGACCTACTTAAAAAATTGTCACAAAATTAGGCTCAAAACCTAATGATAAACTCCTCAGTCTATAAAGTCAAATATACAATTGCCCCAAAAATCAACTGGAGGGAAAAGAATTGCACACACACACAAAAATAGGATAGACATACTTCACATTTGGCTGGTATTTTTCTAAAGCTATGACTCATAATTAGACTTTGCTTTACAATCTGTGCAATAGTAACCTACATTCTCTAGATCCTTTAAACCATACACAAGTCATTGAATAAACACATATATGACAGGAACAGAAATTGACATCACAATTCATAAATCAAGTGTATTAAGCACACCTTGAAAAGCTTGCTGGAAATATTCTCACACTCAGCATGCACCCAAACATTACAACCCCATCACAACACACTTGATCAAAATCTCTGAAAGCACAAAACATTGTAGAAGCTTACCCAAACTGTCTTTAACTAACCAAATTCCCCTAGAGTTCTATGTACTATCTACATATAGAAAGAAGCCAAATGCTGCACTGTTAAAGATCCAAGCCAACAGATCTATTATGTATGTGCATATATATACACTATGAGGGAGAAAGATTCTCTAGTAATCCCAAATGAAAGACTGAATCTTATCCTGGAAAAGTATATATGATTTTGATTTAGAGTCACCATAGTGAGACAAAACAATTCACGTTAATGTTCCTATAAAACTGAACATGGGGTTCACTTCATTATGATATCTAGAAATTGAACAGTACATTTATAAAGCTGATATGGAGTGAACATTGCATATATCTCAGACAAAAAAATTAAGAATCAAACATACCAAAGAAGAATGAGGGACTTTAATTTAGAATATTATTCTCCATAAACAGTAAAAGTAAGACATTGAAAGCATAATTACCACTACCGCAGAGGAACAGCCTAGTTTCTCTATCAAAAAGAGTTCCTTTTGCCCAGTTATAAGCAGAGAAATCATCGCATAATTCGTTTTCACCCTTCACCCAATTACAAAAAAAAAAAAAAAATTTGTGTTACATAATTTTTCTTAGAAGATGAAGCTAATTATTACAGCATTTATCAAAGTAGTCCTGACAGCATTAAAGATAATAGTAAAGAATTGGACAAGGTAAAGTGTAGCATCTTAAAGTGATATTACCATGGAACAGAAGAAACAATTACCGCAAGGCATGATGAAAGCTCCAACAACGTGAGATCCAATTGGGTATCTGAAGAGTCAAGAAGGTGTAATAAATCATCCATGTTGCAATAGAGTCAAGCTTTTTTGCATTGTTTTGTACCTCCTGAAGCAGGGATATCAAGGGTGTTATTGGATGAGCGGATAACAAACCAAACAATAGATTAGTAAATTTGTGCATAGAGGCGGTCTATTATCCATGACTTGTTGAATTCTACAATGCCAGCACCACTAATCTTTTTTTCTTTTCTTTTTTATAATCATTAAAGAAGTATTCTTCAAACCATAGAAGTATATAAAACATTGAAACCATCAATTGAAATTTTGAAACTCAAGCAAAAACAAAAAAAACAAACAAACAAACGGTGCTTTCAAAAAAAAATTGCAATAATAAGATGAAAAAACTACTTGATGAGGGAACATTGTTGCCACCACCATCATCAGATTATGCAATCCTCTCCAACCATCTTTTGGGTCTGTGCATTTATATTACAAATCCTCTAACTTCCTTTTACGTTCTAATGATTGATTGATGTGCGCCTAATCATACCCAACATTTAAAATGGAAATTAGACTGTGCACCACTCGGTTCTTAAACAGCCCTTTTAGCTGCAGTGAACCGAGCCCAGTCCACCAAGAATATTTATTTGGCCCAGGATCTTTGGGCCACTGTGCTGAGAAGAAAAAGGCAATCTCACAGAGGGCTTAGGTGTATTGGGTAAATTAGGCTGGAGAGTCTCTTGCTATTCGTGTATCCCAACTTATTGTCTAGTGGATTGATTTACCGCTTGGAGGGCGGCAGAGAGATTTTTTGCCGAGTTTTTCGGTTTCCTCTTCAATAACACATCGGCGTGTTATCTTGTGTTTGCATCTTTCTTTCCTTACTCTTGTGCTTTACTTTTATTGTTTTGTTGTTCATGGTTATGCACTAGAGTAGTTATCAGTTTATTGCGCCTCATTTACTCTTGTTCCATACTTAGATAAGTTAGAGTAAAAGCAGCCAAGCCGTAATCTTTTTTTTTTGGGTCTAAACAAGCTCTTATGTATTCACACAAATCCGAGCTTTCAAGAGAAATTTTGGTGCGCGTGGGAAGCATTGGAAGAAGCCATCGATTAGCGAATGCAATTTGGAGCTAATTGCAATATTCAGATAACTAGTGAAAATATGACTTGGTGAAGCCCATTGGTAGTTGGAACTTGAAAGGTTCAAGTACATTGGGTAGATTAGGCTTAGAAGGTCTTTTTGATATTTGTGTACTCCAACTTTATTTATTAGTGGATCGATTTTGGCTTGGAGGGCTGCAAAGAGGTTTTTCGCCGAATACTTCGGTTTTCTCTTCGATAACACGTCTCGGTGTTATCTTGTGTTTGCATCTCTCTTCCCTTACTCTTTAAGCTTTATGTTTTTTATTGCTTGCTTGTGGTTATGGCTTAGAAAATAGTTTCGATTATTGCATATCTTGTTTCGCACTTAGATAAGTTAGAATAAAAACAATTAAGCCGTGTTTTTAAAATTAAAAGTCTAAACAAGTTATAGTGTTTTACACTATTTGAGCTTTCAAAAATAATCTTTAATTAATTTAAAAAATTTAAATATTTTACATTAGGATATAACAATGTTTTTAGAAAACATAAAATGTTTGCAAATCAATTAATTTCAATTAGATTGAATTATAAATATAAGTTTCAATATGTCTTAACATATATAATGTAAATAGGAAATATATAATAATGAAAAAACTAAATGAAACACATTTTTCTGTTTATGGATGAAAAAGTAGCATATGTCCAAAAATTTGAACCATAAAAATCATAGCATATTTTCTTTTAATGGAAAATACAAGCATTCTTATATCCCTAACTCTCTAAATGCAAAATGAAAAAAAGTTTTTTTAAAAATATTTTTACTAAATAAATTTACTTATCTATTTTTACGAACATATGGTTTAAATGCTCATACATTTTGTTAATAAATAAATGCTCCTAAATTTAATAAGTTATATATGAAAAAAAAAAAGTGAATATTAAAAGAAAAATGGAATATTAAAAGAAAAATGAGATATTAATACTCATTTCAAATGATTTTTTTATGCAATGTTTTTCTTTAAATATTAAATGGGCCAATAAATAAAAATGATACATTCTATAAAATTTCTCATAAATAAGGAGAGGGGGGAGAAATTCAAAATGCTAGAGGGCCATGCCCCCCCTCCCCTCTGCCAATGTTTTTGATGAAACATGAATACCGTTTGCAAAAGTTAAACTTTTTTTTTTTTTTTTTGAGAATCAAGTTAAACTAAAGTGTGAGAACAACAATCCAAAGCAAACTCTAGGATTCAGTATGCACGTACTATGGCATTCCTGCTTAGTATTTTATAATTGTTTGACGAAAGGCTTCCGCACTTCGGCCTCCTTTTTTGCCCATTATTGGGTAAAATCTCATGTATGTGCTTCTTTAATTCCTCTATTTATGCATATGAAATACTATTCATGCAAACCTGTTTAGTGGCCTTAATGATATGATTGCAGGTCGATTACCATTTCAAGGTAGATACCTCTGCCCAATATTCCACTAGTGGATAATGATGAGTACATAAAAATTGGTAAGGTCATCCACCTTAATATCGTCAAGCCATTAAAGAAAAAAATGTAATCGTTCAAGTACATTCAACATATTAAATGCCGATCGTTACTCAAAGTCTTAAACTCTCATCAAGATAATAACTGTTACACCCAAGGTAATATAATCACTTCTAATTATATGAAAGGGAGGCATTTATGAGCACAATCACTACCTAAGTCACCTATAAAAGGGGACAGTCTACCTCATTTGTGAATGTATGAGAATAAATCTTGAAAATACAATCTCCACACAAAATACATAAATTAATTCTAACTTAATATTGTGGGTTCCAGTTAGCTCAATTGGTAAAGTCTCTGATGGTTATATAAAAAATTTGGGGTTCAATCTCCGCCTACACCAAAAACTGATTGGTATCTTGATCTAATGATAAAGAGCTATTATCAGAAGCGGACGTCATAAGTTAAAACTCTCTCTCAAAACAAAAAAAAAATTCTAAATGCTAGAAACGCTAGACGCTGGCAGCACAAAATGTCCTGATCTAGAATATGGGCTGTTTGCATTGCAAGGCAGGAAAGAACATCTTCGATAAAAGGAGTGAGAAAGGTCATTAATGATGGATTGACGAAGTTTTGGCAGGATTGCTTTTGTTTTAGCTTTGCATAACTCTAATGAACCTTTGACTCTGACTACCTGTAGCTAATTTTAACGAAACCTTTATTACCAAAAGAAGAAAACCCTTTATTCTTGTGACTCTTTAACCTCCTCCTAATGGTTCTTTGAGGCATTTCTACTAACTTTAATGGAATTCGATGATATGACATTTGCCGACATTATCTAGTGATAAATAATTGAAGAAAATTTGGGTTTATGCTTGTTCACAAGGTGTAAGCTTTAGGGTAAAGTATTAATTTTCTTTTAACTATTTTCCGATAGGTGATGTAGGCACTTGACTTATCATAAAATTTAATTAAAGTTAGTGAAAAATGCCTGATACTGATAGAGTAAAGCATAGAGAGGTAAATATCGCAAAATAAAACACATAATAGCCTTTTTTTTTACAGGTATACCACAAGGAAAGTACGTCTAATTTGCTAAAAAAATTATGCAGGTAGAAAGCCACAAGATACAAACCACATTCGTTTCAAGATAACAACCCTTAAATCCACAAAGAGAACTCCACCCCCATAAAAGAAGTTAAAACTCTTTGAAATATTATTGATCCAAACTAAATTGTGTTGGGGGCTATAATGCATTTAAATAGGAGGGGATAATCTAGGGCTGCCATGATGCCCTTAAAAGAACCCTAACCGGACTCCTAGGGTGGCTAGAAGACACCTAAACCCATAATTTGTGTTAAACTTAGGCTAAGAAAATACGAAAAATTACCCTAAAAATACAAAATTGAGAAAATTACAAAATTAAATCCTAAAGTCTTCAGGAGACATCCAAAAAGACATGGGACCGTATTTCGCCATTTAAATCAAAAGTTATAAATAAAATAAAATAAAAATTACCATAAATAGCAAAAAGATTAATTAAAGATCTAAACAAATGAATTTGCCTAGAAAGTGATGTAGGTCATGGCGATGAGTTTTGATCCTTATGATGATTCCCTTCAATTCACCAAATTTCATGAAATTTGGTCATTGGCTCCAATGATTTCTATAAGTACTTTTCTACTTACTAAATTGTTTACATTTTTAACTTCTAATAGTCTCTTTGTTCAATGAAAGTTAGTGTTATTCGTGATGCATCAAAAAATATTAGTTTTTTTGAATGGTACATGAATGATCATTTAACTTATAAGAGATTGACAAGTAACTTTTAATATATATATATTCATTATGAGAAAAAAAAGAAAAAAAAAAAAAAGAAAGAAAAGAAGAAGAAGAAGAAGAAGATTGACAAATAAAAAGGCGGGGTTAGTGTATCTTTGGGCCTGATAGGTTATTTAACACTCAAATATGCAAAAGACCATGTCATAATTTTTGAATAGTTTACTTAGTTGAAGACATTATTACTCACATGTTTGCGACTATAGTGTATTGTTTATTGGACAAATTTGGAAGAATTTCCTCTGACCTATTACATGATAATTGATAAAACTACCAATGTGTTAATTAACTCACGTTAACAGTCATGTGTGTACATATGAATAGTTTTATCAATTACCAAGTTCATACACTAAAAGGAACCCAATGTTCATACACCATACCAACATGGTCCAAATTAAGTAGCAAATACACATTAGAAGGAGGCTCAGAAAACAAAACAAAATCCTGAGCTTGGTGGACACCCCTCCAAGCAAGTCCATCCACACACTTATTAACCTCCCTATAGCAGTGGCAGATCCTAACTTGAGGAATTCTCCTTAGACTTTCCCTGCAATCAGCCACTTAAAAGTAAGCACACGCATATAACCCCTTATACATAATATACGTTTCACTAACATTGTAGTCAATCTGCTAGTTTTGAAACTTAATTAGTTAAATAAGGAAAAAGATAACCAACTAGGCCAATATTTTCTTCTTTAAAGAACTAGAACCATATAGATAAATAGTTCTTACAAATCATATACAAGAATTATATATAATATGTAGGACTTTGTTCATGTATGTTTTATGATAAAACCAAGATGAAATAAAATCAAGTATTTTTTTTTTGCAAATGATTCTTTCTGGCCTGTTGAAGAGCATGAACCAGTGCCACCTCTTGAAGTATACACAATGAATTGCAATATTCAATAGTGATGATGTGAGTATGAGGAGCATGGCCAGTATCAAGCTTAATTTCAATTCAATAATGTTGAAATTCTAAGAATTCATGTTAAGCCCACGTCTTCGATATTCTATTAGTAAATCCTCCTACTGAATTACATCATATGAAGTGAGAAATCAAGCTATGCATTGAATAATAATATTAAAAACTCCTCTACACCGCATATTTGATGTATTATGTATACTAGTGTATAACCTATGCATATGCACGGTACAATTAAAAAAAAATTACAATTATTTGCATATATGGATTTAAATTATACTCTCACTCTCTCTCTCTCTTATTTTTTTTATTTTAATTTCTTTTAGATATACACATGAGTTTACTCTTTCTTTCTTTTTTTCTTTTTTCGTTTATTGAGTTTTTAATGATTTTTTTTTTTTTTACAAGATAGAATTTCTACTTTAGCCTAATTTAAGTGTATATATGTGTAAAGTTCTCTCCTAGAGACTTGAATCCCGGCCCTTGCTCCCCACACTCCACAAGCACTTATACTTATAGAGTGACCACTGCACCAAGGGTGTGCAGTGATGATTTATTTATATTAGACTCTTTGTCTTTTGCACCTCATTAACTCACCTAAAACAAAAATTAAAAATAAAACTTAAATAGGACACATGGTGAAAAATTAGACAACAACTGGAATCCAATTTAAAACCTAATTGAATTTTCTTTCAGCTTTACTTTTATATATATATATATATATATATGAGAAAAAATATAATGAACTTTATTTCAAGAAAAATTAGCTAACTGCAAATATAGATTGAAGCTAAAGATATGCTATATTTGTGAAATAAAATTTAAATCACTATCACATTAGCTATGAATTAATCATATCTTCAAAGTATGTAACTTTAGAATTAATATTAGGGATATATTGTTGGAAGTAATACCTTTTAGCTAGATAACGATGTTTTACGCTTGCTGAGGTGGCATCCTCTTACCTTCTTCAGTAACCAATTCATCTTTAGTACTGTAGTCACATAAATCCAATCCTTTATATAATCAACAAATCTGAAATAAGCATGCCTATAGGTCCTGTTGAAGAAGAGAGTCCCACAAATTAAGCAAAAGCTAGTTGTGAATCCAACTCCCATACCTATATAGAAGCTGGAACTTTTATAGTCATCTTCTTTTTTGCCAATTGGTGACTTATTCAAATATTCCTCCTCTATTGTGCAGCTTTTTGGAAGAGGATCTCCGCAAAGTTGACGATTGCCAATGTAACTGAGAGCATCAAAAGATTGAAGCTGAGTGCCGGAAGGAATTTTGCCAGAGAAGTTGTTGTATGACAAGTCCAAGTGACTAAGAAATGTCAAATTAGACAAGCTTGGAGGAATTTTACCCGATAGATGATTTTGAGAGAGATCGATTGACTCTAACTGTTTCATGCTCCCTATTTTTTCTGGTATATTACCCATCAAATGATTTCGAGACAAGTTCAAAAAACGTAATTCAGAAAGAATTGAAATTTCAACTGGGATTGATCCAGACAAGTTGTTACTTGAAAGGTCTATGATCTTAACAAATGCAAGGTTCTTTTCATATTCCAATTCATTCCCTTTGGGAACCAATTTAAGATTCTCAATATAGGATCCAGAATCATACATATATCGTAAAGAATTAAAAGAGATGTCTCGAATATTGGGTTCCCGTATTGTCATGGCACTAATATTTTTCAAGCACTTTGGTATGGTTCCTGATAGACTATTATTTGCAAGATCCAATACTCTAAGAGAAGAAATTTGGCATATTTGTAGAGGTATATGACCCTTGAATCTATTTGATCTTAGACGGAGAATTAAAAGGTTTGTCATATCTCCAATCCAGAGTGGTATGATGTCTGACAAATGATTATCACCTATATCAATGAGCCTAAGATTTGAGCAAATTTTCAATGATGAAGGAATTTCTCCAATGATGCTATTGTTTTGTAAATGCAGTGATTGGAGTGCAACTAAAGAACTCATGGAATAAGGAATTCTACCTGATATACTATTGCTCCCAAAGTTTAAACGGATCAAAGACGGCCAATACTTCCAACAATGAGAAAGCTCCCCTGATAAGAGATTGTTTGATGCATCTAAAATCTCTAATTTATTCTTTACATTCCCTTGTTGGCACAAGAAAGTGGAAATGGATCCATAAATTGAGTTGTTAGCGATATTGAGCACTTTGACCTTTGTAGACAATTGTGGCATTCGACCTTTGAAGTGATTAGATCTTAAATTTAAGATAGTAGAATTCAACACAATACCTGAGACATCCCCTTCTATGCGGTTGCTAGAGAGATCGATTATTTCAATGCTCGAAGTCCAATTCCAAAACCAATTCGGAGCCTTGTCTGAAATTCCTGTCTGGAACATTTCTAAAATTTTGAGGGATCTTTGTGTTTGTAGCCATGTAGGAAAGTTAGGACCTATCTTGCAGGAGCTCATCCAAGCATATTCAAGTTGAAAAGGTGGAACCCAATTAGAGTTCACATTAAAGAATAAAGATGTAAAAGACATATCTAGGTACTTTAATTTGGAGAGCTTAGTGAAATGTCCTTCGTCTACAGTGCCTGTTAAGAAATTATATCCAACAAGCAACGCCTTTAAATTAGAGAGAAGTGCAAGACTCTTTGGAATGGTGCCATTCAACTGATTATCATAAAGGAATAAATCTCCCAAATAAGATAAATTTCCGATGGATGAAGGAATAGGACCACTTAAAGAATTAAATCGGAGATCAAGGTTTATTAGGTGCTTAACCCGCCCTAATGACTCCGGAATTTTTCCAGTTAGGAGATTGGAATTCAATAATAGAGATTTTAATTTCTGAAAATTCAAAATACCATGAGGTATTTCGCCTTTCAGAGAACAGTTCGTTAGGTCAAGCACTAAGAGACTTGTACTTATATTAGAGAACCAATTAGGTATCTCATGATTGAAATGATTATGGGGGAGATAAAGGACTTGAAGAGATGTGAAATTGACAAATCCAAGAGATGGGTTTAGGCTATCAAGTTGACAATCTGCTAAGTATAGCTTCAAAAGAGATGGGAACTTACTTATTATTTGAAGCCAATCAACTTCTTTGTGAAGGTTAGCAAAGCTCAGGTCAAGGTATTGAATGGAAGAGAGATTAGACATCCAACGAAGGTTATCTGCATAAAGGTCAGGATTACCTCCAAGATTTAGATAAAGAAGGCCTGAAAGGTTCCCAAGCTGATGAGGAATGACTCCAGAGAAGTTTGCTGAATTAAGGCCAAGATGTCTTAAACTACCCATTGAACCAAGGAAACTTGGAATAGTAGTACAATTAAAGTTATTCCATCTCAAGTCCAAGTAATTCAAAAACTCTAAATCAAGCAATGAAGAACTAATCTTACCACTTGACCTGGTATACGATAGGTCGAGCTCTGTGACTCGACCGGTTTTGTTATCACAACGAACTCTGTCCCATCTACAACAATCTTCAGGGTCAGACCAGGATGAGAGTCGGCTCAAAGGATCTGTGAGACCTCGTTTGAGGCTTAGAAGTGCTTGTTTGTCTTTCTCATTGCAGGTGGCATTTGAGTTTGCTTTGAAAAAGCTTGAAGTGAAGGTTGCGGCAAAGAACCATAGTATGAAGAGCACATGAGTTGCAAAAGAGGCACCCATGATAACTCAATAACAGGGAAAGAGAAATGTTCAAAGAGATGTTTGAAGATTCATATCAAATTGGATACTACTATCTCATGACACTATAGGCTTTAAGCCTAACGCAAGAGATCATTGATTACCACACGAAAGTTAGAAGGTTCATAGCAGGTTGCTGCAAAGACTTTGACTTGCTGACTTTGTACCCGTTTGGGTACTGCGTTTTACGTCCACGTTTTGTGCAAAATGCGCTTCAGTTTTTTTTTTTTTTTTTTTTGGCTTTCAGCTGCAAAGGCTGACTTTTTTTATTGTGAACAGTGTATTCGTGTACTGTACCTACAAATATTATTTTTTAACAATTTTTTCATTAAAAATGGATCCCACGATATTATTTATACATTTAAAAATTATTTTGCTATAGTGTTTCCAATTTTCAATTTTCAGTTTTCAGTTTTTAACTGTTTTTTTGATGGATGACTTATTTTCCTTTTTGCACCGTCATTTTCATGGAATTATCTAAATTCTAGGTGGGTGCTATCCCCTGGCTTGAAGGTATCCATGGCAATGTCCAAAATTTGATGTCCTTAATTTTGAATATGCAGTCAGTACTAAACTAAAGAGTTCTTTGCTCAAAAAAAAAAAAAAAAAACTTAAGAGTTCATATTGTCAGTTTCTCATTGAAATTTAACTATGGCATATGCGTTTTAGCAGGGATGTTTCATGTTAGAGATTAAATTCTATAAGGACGTGGTGTAAAACCCATGTTTTACCCCTCCAATCCCAACATGCCACATCATCTTATCACATATTTAAGAATAAACACAATCACACTCAATCAATTCTAATACCCATATATAAATCCAACAAAATTAGGAATCTATCGAGATGTTATTAGGTGTGGTAGGATGTATTGAATTTTAATAAATTTTAAGTAAAATGCTAATGTGGCAATCACTTATTGGATGATGTAAAACATAGGTTTTACACCCCATCCTTATAGAATTTAATCTCTTCATGTTAAAAGCTTTATTCTAATTAAAGTTCATGTTGAAATGTTGCTACTTGCCAATATCATTTTTCCCGACCTTGATAGAAACGTTGTGTATTTCTTGTTAGATTATTGAGAAATCTGTTTGTCCTAAAACCCATGCTCTCTGATGGAGTAATCATTTGGTTCTAATTTACCATGCTAATGGTTGGTTATTTGGTGAACTATGGAAATTTCCATTTCAGTTCCGTTGATACAATAATTAGGCCATGAGCCTTGTCAGACAGAAGCTCAGAAAATCAGAGTATACAGGAAATACACATCCCAAATTCATGTTAAGGACATTTGTCAGTTACTTAAGGCTCATGATTGAGTGAAATCTCATATGTATGAGGTCTTAATGAATTGATTGCATTAGTAATAATATAGGCTTTAAGCCAAAACCCCAGAGATCACTGCTCACCAAACACAAGTGATGAGTCGTGGTAGGTTCATTTGAAAACCATCTTTCACGTACCGCGTAGAGATTCCTGATCAATGTCAAACTCATCAAGAATTTGACTTGGTGACTTATTTCACTTTTCGTTCGGTGACTTGTTAACCACTTTACATTATTTTCCACCATGCTGCATAATTTTCATACAAGACCATGTCAAATCTCCGACTTCTAGGTGGCCCATAACTCTGTTTTTTTCTTCTGGAATCATTGAATAGTCAAATAAAATAAATTCCACTAGTAATTTTGAAGCTTAATTTGGTCAGCCTAATAAAACTTCTAATCTTATTTTTTCACCTCCAACTTTTATTTATTTACACAAACTGAACTAATTTCTTAGATAATTTACTACTTGAACTAACTAAAAGTAGCAAATAAGAAATTCTTTCAGCATTCAATTCAAATTGATAACAGTAAATTAAGCGTTGTGCTAGTTATGTAATCATTAAAAGACGGGTATTTTTTTTTTTTTATACAAGATAGAATTTCTACTCTAGCCTAATCTAAGTGTATATGTGTGTTTTGACTCTCAAAAAAAAAAGTGTATATATATGTGTGAAGCTCCCTTATGAAGACTTGAACGCTGGTCCTTACCCTCCACACCCTACAAGCACTTATACTTATATAGTGACCAACGTACCAAAAGTGTGCGGTGGTAAAAGACAGTTATGTGAGGGAAAAAAACATTTGTAATAATTAAGTAAGATTTATTATTGTCAGTCATTTTCTTGCAACAAGCTAATATTGGAAAAAATTATTAGGTACATAACCAAGGGATAGAGTTGAGAGCAGAGGTTCATACTGGTAAAGTGGTAAAAGTGACTCCAGTATTACTGAGACTGGTAGCCTAATTTCATGTTATTGATATTGGGCTATCCCAAAAGTCCATTGGCATAGAGTATTTTATCAAGGATTGTTGTTACCTAACGAGAAAAACTTCTTATGCGATTCAAATAAAGAGAAAAAGAAGATGCACCTGGAAATGCTGGAACCCAAAGTCTCTTCACCAAAAAAGGGCTGGTACTTTGGGGCTCGATGCTGTAAAGTCCAGGAACATAATCCCTATTAGCTTAGCTAAACTGGAGGCTCAAAAATTGAAGGAGATTCTCTTTGGGCCTCAACCTGAAATATTCAAAACAATTGACCCAATTAGACCATGTGGTTTCCTCTAAAAAAGAAAGCTTGACTATGTGGTCAGTGGTAAAGTAATAAATTTTTTTAAAGAGCACGACTAAATCCACAAAAGTACACACACATATATATACTCAAAATGTATAATATACAAATTCAGTTAGTTGATGATCGATATTACATAATCCAAAAAAGTAATCTTTCTTTAATTTAAAAAATTAAAGATTTCAATTAGATTGAATTATAAATATAAGTTTTAATATGTCTTAACATATATAATGTAAATAGGAAAATATAATAATAAAAAAAAACTAAATGAAACACTTTCTTCTATTTATGGATGAAAAAGCAGCATATGTCCCAAAGTTTGAGCCATAAAAATCATAGCATATTTTCTTTTAATGGAAAATACAAGCATTCTTATATCTCTTATAACTCTCTAAATGAAAAATGAAAAAAAGTTTTTTTTTTAAAATATTTTTACGAAATAGATTTACTTATCTATTTTTACGAACATATGGTTTACATGCTCATACATTTTTTTAATAAATAAATGCTCCTAAATTTAATAAGTTATAGCCGAAAAAAAAATGTGAATATTAATAGAAAAATGAGATAATAATACTCATTTCAAATGATTTTTTATGCAATGTTTTTCTTTAAATATTAAATGGGCCAATAAATAAAAATGATACATTTTATAAAATTTTACTCATAAATAAGGAGAGGGGGGAGAAATTCAAAATGCCAGAGGGCCATGCCCCCCCTCCCCTCTACCAATGTTTTTGATGAAACATGAATAACGTTTGCACAAGTTAAACTACCCAAACTTATTGGTGGAGCTATTGATGCAGACAAATATAAATCCATGTGTGCATGGGCCTAGTTGGATTGGTCTTCGGAGTATTTTTCAACCCAATCCGACCTTTTTGGGTGGAGAGATCACCAATGCAACACATAGTAGCTTTAAAAACCACCAAATCTATCATATAATGGAATTGTGTTGGGTCGTTGATTTGGGTCATGGGCCTAAAAATTTGGGTTATCATTCAATTATTTACACCCATTATTAAAGAAATGAGTACAATTTATACCATAAAGATGTTACATCTACAATATTTTCATAACAAATCATAGGTGGTTAGTTGTTATTGGTTCAAATTTGAACCTAACACTAAGATTACTTTTTTGCCCCAATAATAACAACCAATAACAACCTACCACTTAAGATTTGTTATAAAAATATTGTGAAAATATTATGGACATATCATTTCTCTTTATACAGTTGGTTTTACTTTTCTAATTTCATCAAAACTAAAGTGTGAGAATAACATGTCAACAACCCAAAGCAAACTCTGGGATTTAGTTATGGATGACACCCCCACCACCACTGTTGGAGATCCAATATTATTCTCCGTAAAATAATGGATTTGCATAATGGAGCCATTACTTAATTAATTACGAGAAAAGTTTTTTTTTTTTAAACTATAAAATTATACACATACTGATAAATTAAGAAAAAAACGTGTATTGCAAGAAAATTACTAGGGTTTGGACCTAAGTAATTAAATTCTATAAAATAAAAGTATAAGATTTTGTGTTCCTAGTTACAATCTAAAGAAAGTAAAGAAAAAGGAAATTACAAGAAAATTCCAAATTTACATCCCAAAAATTATGTTTGGGAGATAAGTTATCAAGTTGGGAGGTGTTAGACACTCTACCATGCACTCGCTAAGTTGATCTCCTTAAGGTACAAAGGCCAATAAAATAATCCACCATTCCAACAAACAAGGAATAATATATAGAAGTAATTCATGGCAATAAATTGACTCCAAAATTAATCCGCATGATGAACGAAAACATCCCGCATGGGAAACAACATATGAGGTTAGCAATGGACATGGAAGATAAGTCGTAATATGATCTGTGATAGATCCAAGTTTTTTTGTCATGTAAATATGAATCATTCAACCCTAAGATCTGAATGACATGTGAATGTATAATCAAATTAAAATAGAAAATATTTTTTTCTTTTTCATATTTTATGTGATGCGCAAATAATTAGATCATGATTAAAAAAAAAAAAAAAAAATGCTTGAAAATGTGATAAGAAGCATGAAACACTAGATCTACACATCGAAAATCCTAGATCTAAATGTTTGAATCTATATAAACATGTACATGTGGTATATGATAATCAAATCCGAAAACCCTAATATGCTATATTCTAAAACATGATCACAAAAGATCCATTCTAACATATTTTTTTGGATTTTTGAATAAGAAACAATAACTCAGTCCTAACTCTAAAGGTTGAGAGTACTACCAGCATGCAAATTCCAAATTATGATCGGGTAATGGCCACGGGATGAATTTTAGTTCTCTTCACTCCAAAGAATTGTTTGATGTTGAACTTGTAGAGTTCTTCATCAGTTACAGTTTCTTTGAAAAGATAGTGGTAGTGACGAACTTTTCTTCACTTACCGATGATGATGATGCTTGATGCAAAGGATGAATCCTATAAATCTAAGCTGATTTGTGTGTTTTTATGAAGGATGTATGTAGAAATATGTAGAAAAATAAATGAAAATTCGTAGTTGTTGGGTATGGGGGCTGAACACTAAGCAGTAAGCACTATAGAGCTCTAAATTAAGTTTTTGAAAAATCCTGTCCTCCAAAGTTTGCATACCTCTAATATTTAAAAAGGATAGTATTCTCCTTGTTATTATTTTTTAATCAATATTCTCCTTACTTTTAGGAACCAAAAGTTGTGCATTTGAATGAACATATTTTGGGCTAAAATGGGCATTTGCCCCTTTCGTCCAAAACAAGTAGCAAAATGCTCATATTTTGAAACTATACCATATGCCTTTGTTTTAAACTCGATTTTCTAAAAATCGAGTTTCAATGAAAACCCAATTTTTAGAAAATCAAGTTATAGGCAAAAAATTTAAAAAAAAAAAATTACATGGAACTCAAGTTCCATGTAACATTTTCCAAGTATAGGGATGGCAAAAAAACCCCGACCCGCAGGCACCCGACCAGGTCCGACCCTAATGGGTCGGGTTTTACCCAACCCGCAAAGAAAATGGGGCGGATTCGGGTTTTATAAACTTAACCCATATCGGGTTCGAGTCGGGTTCGGGTATTATGCATACCCAGCTCGAACTCGACCTGTATATATAATATTATTAAAAAAATTTAAAACCTAAGTAGAAATACTACTCTATCACTTCTAAAAATATTTCCCTAACCATAATTTCTCACCTCTTAGCCGCCTTTCTCTCCTTCACTCTCAGCCACCCCTCCCTCTCCCTCACTATCTCTCTCTCTCTCTCTCCCTCTCTCACTTGCTGCCACCGGTCCCTCCTCCACCTCACCGGTCTCGTCGGTCCCTGTCTCCCTCATCGAGCTGCTCACTCATCCACCTCACCGTAGAGATCGCTAGCTCCTCCCTCACCATACCACTCACTCCTCCATCTCGCCATAGACGCCACTCACTCCTCCACCTCGCCGCAAACACCGCTCCTTCCTCCCTACCTCTCTCACCTCGCCTTGATTGGAAAAAGGAAGGATTTTTGTTGGTTTTTCGTGGTTCTATTTTTGGAGTTTTGGAGGAGTTGAAATAGTGGTAGGCTTAGACTCTGATCTGTATTATTATTTTTATTTTTACAAAAGATATGATCTGTAATTATGGTCTTAAACTTTGATCTGTTGGGGTTTTTTCATGGTTTTGTGTTTGGAGTTTTGGAGGGGTTGAAATAGAGCCAGGTTTAGACTTTGATTTGATCTGTATTTTTTTGTTTTTTTATGAAAGATCTGATCTGTAGTATTGAGCAAAAATTTTGTGCTTTTTACTTTGTTTTGCATTGTTCTTGTGATGGTTTCTGTTCTACACGGTTTAAAGATTCAAACAATTTTTTTTATTTTTTATTGGGCCACGGATTGGGCCTGAGGTGGCAGGGCCCGCAGGGCCTATGGAGCCCGATGGGGTGGGTTTGGGGTTAGAAAAAAAACCCGTTTGTTAAACGGGGCGAGTTCGGGTTTCAGAGTTAGGCCCGCGGGTCAGGTTCGGGCATAAAGAAACCCGGCCCAAACCCGACCCGTTGCCATTCCTATCCAAGTAACTCGATTTTCATTAAATCGAGTTTTTCATTGAAACTAAAAATCGAGATTAAAAACAGGGGCACTTTGCTAGATAGTTTTAGAACAGAAGCATTTTGCTACTTGTTTTGGGCGAAAGGGGCACATGCCCATTTTGTCCACATCTTTTGTATTATAAAACGTGTACCACTTCATGTACCATTAATAAAAAATTGACACTTAGTCATGTTAGTCATGTTTGCCTCTCCCATTAGTTGAGTAGGAGAAAAAAAAAGTGAAATATGGAGTAATACATAATTTATGGTTCAGAAGATATTCATTATGTGCCTTTGATGCTGAAAGTGAAACCAATAGTTTATCCCTCTTAGTATTCTGTGTGTGTGAGAGAGAGCATAATCTTTTTGAGGAGATATTAGAAAGAAACACAAATTTCTATGACACTTGAGTTTAGACTAATTAAAAGAGAATAAGTGCCAATCAGCACTTGTGTTTTGTGTTTTTCCTATTCAGAAACACTAGTCCCAGTGGGTTTTTGACTAAGGTCTCAATGGTAAAAAAATTTCATTTTTTTTTTTTTTTTTTGAGAAGAAAGTTCAATACATATTATTAAGCTAGACAGTTCAAATCAGCTTCTAAATTTTCATTTTTTTTTTTAACTTTTTCTTAAGAGATAAATTAGTCTTTTAAGCATGTCAACTCTATGTTAGGAGAAGTAGGAATGGCAACGGGTCAAGTTCGGGCCGGGTTTCTTTATGCCTGAACCCAACCCGCAGGCCTGACTTCGAAACCCGAACCTGCCCCATTTAATAAACAGGTTTTTTTTTTTCTTCTAACCCTAAACCTGCCCCATCAGGCTCCACGAGCCCTGCGGGCCTTGCCACCTCAAGCCCAATCTGTGGCCCGATCAAAAAAAAAAAAAATTTGTCTGAATCTTTAAACCGTGTAAAACATAAACCATCACAAGAACAATGCAAAACAAAGTAAAAAGCACAAAATTTTTGCTAATACTATAGATTAGAGTCTAAGACCATAAATACAGATTAGATCTTTCATAAAAAAACAAAAAATTACATATCAAATCAAAGTCTAAGCCTGCCTCTATTTCAACCCCTCCAAAACTCCAAAAACAGAACCATGAAAAACCCCCTAACAGATCAAAGTTTAAGACCATAAATGCATATTAGATCTTTCATAAAAATAAAAATAATAATACAGATCAGAGTCTAAGCCTACCACTATTTCAACTCCTCCAAAACTCCAAAAACAGAACCACGAAAAACCAACAAAAATCCTTCCCTTTTCCAATTAAGGCGAGGTGAGAGAAGTAGGGAGGAAGGAGCGGCGTTTGCAACGAGGTGGAGGAGTGAGCGGCGTCTACGGTGAGATGGAGGAGTGAGCGGCATGGTGAGGGTGAATCTAGCAATCTCTGTGGCGATGTGGATGAGTGAGTAGCTCGGTGAGGGAGGCAGGGACCGATGAGATCGGTGAGGTGGAGGAGGGACCGGCAGCATGTGAGAGAGAGAGAGAGAGAGAGAGAGAGTGAGGGAGAGGGAGGGGTGGCTGAGAGTGAAGGAGAGAGAGGTGGCTGAGAGGTGAGAAATTAGGGTTAGGGAAATATTTTTAGAAGTGATAGAGTAGTATTTATACCTAAGTTTTAAATTTTTTTAATAATATTATATATACGGGTCAGGTTCGGGCCAGTATGCATAATACTCGAACCCGCTACGGGTTAAGTTTATAAAACCCGAATACGCCCCATTTGCTTCGCGGGTCGGGTAAAACGCAACCCATTAGGGTCGGACCAAGTCGGTACCAGCGGGTCGGGGTTTTTTTGCCATCCCTAAGGAGAAGGTATACATTGTTTCAGGTGTATACATCATCTCTCTCACAACAGGCGGTTCCCACACAAGATATAATTCTTCTTATTTTAGATAATGTGTTTTTACTTCATTCAAATTTTAATTAATAAAATAAAATAAATGCATTATCCAACCACATAAATACAATTTTTTTAGGAATTGTATTTATGTGGTTGGATAATTATTTAAATTTAACTAGAAAGTCAACACTATTTGCAGGACTCATTGCACACCCTTGATGCAATGGTTACTCTACAAGTATAGTTAAGTGCTTGTGAGGTGTAGGGGGCAAGCCAGCAAGGACTAGAGTTCAAATCTCTAAGAAGGAGTTTCACACACATATACACTTAGATTACGCTAAAGTAAAATTTTTATCTTGTAAAAAAAAAACACTATTTGCATAGAATTATATGTATTTGCATGTTTACCATAATCAAAATTGCCAACCAATAGGATTTTGTCTTTTAACTAAAATTCTATTAAAATTTTTTATGGACAAATTAGAATTAATTTTAGATAATCCCTTGCATGCATGTCTTTGATAGGATCATAAATCAAACCAATCAGATTTTAACATTAATAATACAATTATTTGGACTTTTTTGAACATAAAAGAGTCCAATTTTCTTGGGATTACACTTACAGTAATAATAATAATAATAATAATAATAATATAAACAAAGAGGATGAAGCATTGCAAAAGATGGTGTCTATACTATAAGTCTCAAAATACGAAAATAAATTAAACTAATTGCTACCTATAAACAATTCAACTAAATTGGCAAAAAAAATAAGGGTGCTGTTAACGGTGCTGTACAGCACCGTTAATGTGATAAAATTTAAAATAAACTATTCACCTTTTTTTAGGAATGTGAAAAAAACTGAATATGTATTAAATGTGTGCCAGTTTATATGAAAAAAGTCAAATTATTTTGTAATAAACTACGGCTAAAAAGTAAAATTTTGTCAATTTTTTATACATTGAGATTTGTGATAGATCATAAATGATCCACAACTGTTTCATTAACAGGTGCTGCCCGGCACCTGTTAACAAAGTCCAAAAAGTAATAATAATAATTTAAGGATGTTAGTGCAACTAGATTAAAGTTCAAGGGTTATCCATGCACATTATCACATGCTAATTAAGCTCCTCTTTAAATGACTAGCACCATGTAAAAGTAATTAGTTCTTACACATCGTACGCGGAAACTAATAAACCCTGACATTTTATTCAATGTATATTTAAAGATAAAACAAAGATATAACATCCAGTACACCAATCAAAAAAAAAAAAAAGATGCAGTACATTTTTATTACCAATGATTCGTTCTGGCCTCTTGAAAAACATGAACCCATGCATATCACTTCCTGAAATATACAAAAGGACCTACAATTGTCAAAAATACTGTGTGCATATATATAAAAGTATCATAAACAAAATTCAAAATGTAAATTAAATACATGGGTTAATGTACTAAATCTATTAAACTTGATAAACTTATGCCATTGGTATTGAAATCCCAAATGAGCATGCTGGCGCAGAAATAGAATATTATTAATTTATTATTGTTATTCTCTCCACACAAAAAAAAAAAAAAAAAAAATTTATTATTATTATTATTATTGTTATTATTTTTTTTGAGAATGAATTCTTATTGTTATTATTTCTTCTCTAATCTACTGTTTTTTATGAATTCTGAAGTAGACAAATACGAAGAAACAATAATAAAATAGCTGCCAATAAAAAATAATAATAATAATGAAATAGCTGAAATTACAACCCATATAGTTTAATGACTAAATAAAAGTCCCTTTTTACTCCATATTTTTTTAGATGATTCTTAAGATAGTTATATACTCATTATATGATTTTTATAAATATTTAATTAAATAATTGGTATACAATCCATCACTGACTAGATTATGACTCCATTTAAATGAATATAAATAACTCTAAATTTTTTTTAATGAAATTTATATACTTAAAAAAAATTATTATAAATTATAATTCAAATTTGGAGTTCATAATTAAGCCCCACTATTTTAACTTTTAAAGTTAAGATTTCTTTTAAAAAATAAAAAATAAAAAATAAAAAATTGGAGGGGTCCTAATATGGCTTTGCAACATATATTTTGATAAACTACTCATATTTGATGTTGTATGTACATCAGAAAAACATTATGCTCATCGTAACATCACTCTATTTCAATTCGTGGTATTCACATAACTTTTCCCCCTCAAACCTTTCTGAACTAAATTTAAAAACTCTATTTCAGAGCCAATAGGCTAACTGCAGATATAGACTGAAGTTAAAAGACAATTTAAATTAAAAAAAAAAAATCCAATTAAATTAATCACAATAGCATTAAACGGTGAATTTATAATGTATTCAAAGCATTATATATAAGAAAAAGAAAAAGAAAAGAAGTTCATCAAAAATATATATATAAGAAAAAAAAATTACTTTTTTCAAAGTAGGTGGCTACAAGTCTAAAACATTAACATGAATAAACCAATATTAATGACATATAATGTTTGATGTAATACCTTTTAGTAGATAATGATGGCCTTCCACTTGCTAAATAAGGTGACTGCTTCTTAGCTTTTCTAGTATCCAGTTCACCTTTAGTATTGTAGTCACATAAAGCCAATCCTTTATGTCATTGAGAAATTTGAAATAAGCATGTCTCCAGGTCTTATTAAAGAAGAGGCCTCCACAAACTGTCCAAAAGCCAACTGCGAATCCAACTCCCATACCCATAGAGAAGCTAGAATTTTGAGAGTTATCTTCGGTTTTGCCCATTGATGTTCTGTTATGAGCTTCTTCATTTATTGTGCAATTTTTTGGGAGAGGCTCACCACAAAGTTGAGGATTACCAATATAATTGAATGCATCAAAAGACTGAAGTTGGGTGCTTGAAGGAATTCTACCAGATAAGTTGTTGTACAATAAGTCCAAGTAACTAAGAAATGTCAAATTAGACAAGCTTGGAGGAATTTCACCAGATATATGATTTCGTGAGAGATCAATTGACTCTAACTCTTTCATACCCCCAATTTTTTCTGGTATGCTTCCCATCAAATGATTTCGAGACAAATTCAAAAAACGTAATTCAAAAAGAAATGAAATTTCAACCGGAATTGACCCAGACAAGTTGTTACTTGAAAGATCTATGATCCTAACAAATTTAAGGTTCTCTTCATATTCTAATTCATTTCCTTTAGGAACCAACATAAGATTTGCAATGTAGGAGCTATAGCCAAAGTTGTACTCTAAAGAGTCAAAATAAGCATCTTGAGTATTGGGTTCAGGCACAGCCATGGCGCTAATATTTTTCAAGCAGTTTGGTATGGGTCCGGATAGGCTATTATTTGCAAGATCCAATACTCTTAGAGAAGAAAGTTGGCATATTTTTAAGGGTATATTTCCCTTGAATCCATTGGATCTTAGACGGAGAATTATAAGATGTGTCATTTCCCTAATCCAGAGGGGTATGGTCCCTGACAAATGATTATCACCTATATCAATGAGCCCCAAATCTAAGCACTTTTTCAACGATAAAGGAAAATCCCCAGAGATGCTATTGTTTTGTAAACGCAATGATTTGAGTTCAACTAAAGATCCCATGGAATAAGGAATTTTACCTGATAGACTATTGCTCCCTAAATTCAAATGGATCAAAGATTGCCAGTACCTCCAGCAATTAGAAAGTTCTCCCGAAAAGAGATTGTTCGATGCATCTAAAACCTCCAAATCATTCTTTCTATTCAGCTTCTTGCATAAGAAAGTGGAAATGGGTCCAGAAAATGAGTTGTTAGCTATATTAAGCACTTTGACATTTGTAGACAATCGTGGCAACCTCCCCTTGAAGTGATTAGATCTTAGATTTAAAACAACAGAATTCAACAAAATGTCTGGTACATCCCCTTTTATTTGATTTTCAGAGAGATCGATTGTATTAATGTTTGAAGACCAATTCCAGAACCAACTAGGAGCATTGCCTGAAATTCCTGACATGGGCATAGCTAAAAACTGGAGGGATCTTTGTGTTTGTAGCCATGGAGGAAATTTGGGACCAATCTTGCAAGAGCTCATGTCAACTTGTTCCAGTTGAAAAGGAGGAACCCAATTGGAATTCACATTAAAGAACAAAAGTGTATGAGGCATATCTAGTTTTTTCAATTTCCAGAGTTTGGCGAAATGCACTTCCTCTAGACCGCCCGTGAAGAAATTAAGTGATATAGACAACGACACTAAATTTGAGAGAAGCCCAAGAGTCTTTGGAATGGTGTCATTTAACTTATTTCTAGCGAGATTTAAGTTTTGCATTTCAGATAAATTCCCAAGGGACAAAGGAATAGGGCCACTTAAAGAATTTCCTTCAAGATTGAGATATGATAGATGCTTAAGCTGACCTAATGACTCTGGAAATTTTCCACTTAAAGAATTAAGTTGGACTTCAAGATATTCCAATCTTTGTAAATTGAAAATGCTAGGCGGTATATTGCCTATCAGAGAATTTTCACTCAGATAAAGCTTTAAGAGGCTCGTACTGAGATTCAAGAACCAATTAGGTATCTCATGATAGAAATGATTTTGGGAAAGATCAAGGACTCGAAGAGATGTGAAATTGACAAATCTAAGAGATGGGTTCAGGCTATCAAGCCCACAACTTGACAAGTATAGCTCAGAAAGAGATGAGAGCTTACTCATTATTTGAAGCCAAACAACATCTTCGTGAAGGTTGATAGAGTTCAGGTTAAGGTATTGAATTAATGGAAGAGAGA
This sequence comes from Quercus aquifolioides, assembly GCA_019022515.1. NCBI lineage: Eukaryota > Viridiplantae > Streptophyta > Magnoliopsida > Fagales > Fagaceae > Quercus > Quercus aquifolioides. The sequence continues at coordinate 11,388,212 of CM032328.1, forward strand.
CCAGACATCCAACTAAGGTTATCTACATAAAGATATGAATTACCTCCAAGATCTAGATAGTGAAGGCCTGAAAGGTTCCCAAGTTGTTGAGGAATGAGTCCACAAAACGCAGCATTGCTGAGATCAAGATGTCTCAGATTGCCCATTGAGCCTAGGAAACTTGGAATACGGGAACAATTAAAGTCATTGATACTGAAGTCCAAGTGATTCAAAAACTTTAATTCAAGCAATGAAGGACTAATCTCACCAGCTATCCCATTTAGTGTTAGCTCTATAACTCGACCAGTTTTGTTGTCACATCGAACTCCGTCCCACGTACAGCAATCTTGTTGGTCAGACCAAGATGAGAGAGGGTTCAATACCGAAAGATAAATGAGACCTTGTTTGAGGGTTAGAAGTGCTTGTTTCTCTTTTGCATGGCAAGAGACATTTGATTCTACTTTGAAGAAGTTTAAACTGAAGGTTGCTGTAAATAAGCAAAATAAGAAAAGCAAATGAGTTGCAAAAGGGACACCCATGACAAGGCAATAACAAAGGAAGAGAAGTTTTAAGGTTCATAGCAGGTTGGAGACTACTAGCTCAGCCTAATATAGTGATTATTCGTAAAATCAACTTAAAAATAAAAAATAAAAAATAAAAAAAATAAAAAATAAAAAAAATTATGAAGACCTAGACTTGTCGACTTAATCCAAACCCAAAAATCAATACTCAGGTTTTCTTCTTAAAAAAAAAAAAAAACCTCGTGTTTCACATAGTAATTGTGATTGTTCTCTTTATTTTGTATCAAAGTCGTCAAGACTTTGAATTGTTGCCTATTCTATATTTCGGTTAAGTGGAATCTCTGTTTGCCTGCAAACTGTTTGATAATTATAAGACATTTTTTAATGACCATATTGAATCTGGCTTTATTTATTTTTTCTATTCATCTTTTGGCATTTGGCACAAGAAAATGAAAATAATGCTTCTAGAAAAAGTTGTTAGCTATGGAAAACAGTTCAAGTAGTAAATTAGCTAGGTTATCAAAAAATAAAGTAGTAAATTAGCTAAAGTAGTGATGGGTCCCTCTATATAAATCCAATCCGCTTACACATACTGCCATTGCTACCGTTAATAAAGAAGACAATGTCGATGCAATATGAACCAGTGTGAAAGAAAGAAGCAGCATTCCAATGAATTGGCCAAGCGTTTGTCACGGAAATGATTAGTGGATCTGGTCCTCGTTTTCGGTGTGTTGAAGAAGACCAGGCAAAAAAGTTCAATTTCAGGCACTTGAACATGTTGATCTATCACCTATGTCTACACTGGGATACTTTCCTAGCAATGCTCTCGTATCTTTGCCTAATCTTGCATGTATAATGGGACTTACTAGCCCAAGAATACATACTCACTTCTCCCTTTCACTTATGTTTCATGTGCCTTCCCAAAAAAAAAAAAAAAACTTATGTTTGTGCCTCTATTTTATTTAATTTTATAATCTTAAAATTTTTATATTTTTTTTATTTGGAAATGGGTGATGTGGGGGGTAAAAGTCCAACCTTATGTATTGGGCCTAGGGCCTTATTTGAAGATTACTGTGTGTCCGAAGAGAAGAAAGTGGTTGAGAAGGAGTCCATGTGGAAGAAATATACTTGGAAATGAATGAGGAGTATAGCCCGAAGAGATCACCAGTGGTCCGAAGAGGTCATTCACCTCGGATACAGAGTCTTGGTTAAGTAAATACCTGAGAGGTTCAAGTAATCTTCCTAACGATTCCAATGATAAGGATAGGCTTCAGACACTTATGGAGATGACAGGAACGGAGAAATATCTAGAAGACAAGCTGCAATCACCACATTAAATGCACTGCAGCTGCTTTTCTGGCCGCATTAATGTGGAGAAGACCCCTGAACAGTATAATCTCAGCTACCACCACTCACAGAGAGTTAAAGAAGATACCTGACGGGACATGTACTCAAGTGGATGCTTAGATGAAGAACAAGTGGACAATGAAGATGATGGGGAAGGGTGCTATATAAAGAAAAGATGCCTCTGATAATAGAGGATCAGAACAGAAAGAAAAAGAAGAAGAGAATAATTTTACTGTAGCTCTAAGAACTATGTTTACCTTTCATTCAATACACCTATTCAGACATCAATTTGTTTAGCTTTCAAGTGTGTTTTTACGTTAGTTCACCATTTAATACCATAGCTAACTATTGTTTAATTCACAATCAGCCTATCTCTTTCACCCACTCTCTACAAATTCATTGTTTTGGGTTCATTGGGCTCATAATCCAAACCTTTTGGACTTGGGCTACAAAAACTGACCCTACAATTGGCGCCGTCTGTGGGAAGAGCTTGAGCAAGAGTGAAAACAACGGTTGATGATGGCTGAACCAAGTCGACAACAAGCAGAATCTAGGGCATCCCAACACGTTGACCCTTTTCTTAATTTGGAGAAGAGACAAGATCGTGAAGGTAGTGTGCACACTGCGCATACTGGTCAAAGCCAGCCACATGGTGGAAGTCACGTGTCTCATGCAGAGAAGAACTAGAATATGCAACTAGAAATTGAAAGGCTAAAAAGGGAGTTACGTCATGCAAAGAGGAAACAGATTTCTCGTATTCTGATGAAGATTCCGATGACGAACATGACGTCACTTACAAGCAGAGATCTCGAACACCAGTTAGTGAATCCTTTTCCTATGAAGAGGAGCACCATCGTAAGAGGCAACCTCGGAGCCCATCACGTGGAGGCGTAGGGAACGATGATATGAGCAAGGCTTTGAATCAAATCTCTAGGTCACCTTTTACACGCAGGATTGAAGAAGCGAGACTCCCTCGGCATTTCAATCAGCCGACGTTCACCATCTATAATGGTAAAACAGACCCTACAATTCAGTTTGGCGTCGTCTGTGGGAAGAGCTTGAGCAGGAGTGAAAACAACGGTTGATGATGGTTGAACCAAGTCAACAACAAGCAGAATCTAGGGCATCCCAACACGTTGACCATTTTCTTAATTTGGAGAAGAGACAAGATCGTGAAGGTAATGCGCACACTGCGCATACTGGTCAAAGCCAGTCACATGGTGGAAGTCACGTGTCTCATGCAGAGAAGAACCAGAATATGCAACTAGAAATTGAAAGGCTAAAAAGGGAGTTGCGCCATGCAAAGAGGAAACAGATTTCTTCGTATTCTGATGAAGATTCTGATGACGAACAAGACGTCACTTACAAGCAGAGATCTCGAACACCAGTCAGTGAATCCTTTTCCTATGAAGAGGAGCATCATCGTAAGAGGCAACCTAGAAGCCCATCACGTGGAGGCGTAGGGAACGATGCTATGAGCAGGGCTTTGAATCAGATCTCTAGGTCACCTTTTACGCGCAGGATTGAAGAAGCGAGACTTCCTTGACGTTTTAACCAGCCGACATTCACCATCTATAATGGTAAAATGGACCCTGTGGAACATGTGAGTCACTTTAATCAAAGGATGGCTGTCTACTCTAGAGATGAAGCTCTGATGTACAAGGTCTTCCCCTCCAGTCTTGGACCGGTTGCAATGACGTGGTGACAGCCTGAAAATAGACTCCATCAATTCCTTCAAAGAGCTCACTCAAGCATTTGGTTCCCGTTTTGTCATATGCCGAAAAGTGGCCAGGCCCTTGTCTTCGCTCCTCTCCTTGAGCATGCAAGAGGGTGAGTCTTTGAAAACGTACTCAGATAGATACTGGGAGATGTTTAATGACATGGAGGGCAATTTTGATGGAATGGCCCTTAGCACGTTTAAGCTTGGCCTGCCCAATGACCATGGGTTAAGGAAGTCCTTAACTGGTAAGCCGGTTACTAACATGCGTCAACTCATGGACCGCATTGAAAAGTATAAAAGAGTCGAAGAAGATCAACAGCAGGGGAAGGGAAAAGACAAGGCTATCCCCCAGGAGATGAAGGATTTTAGGTCGGACCGTTACAATAACAGTAAACCGCGGAGAGATTTTGCTGGGCAATCAGGATCAACAAATCCTCAAGCAGTCAACACTGTTTTCAAAGAGCCAGTACACCAAGTTTTGAAAAAGATCAAGAATGAACCATTCTTCAGGTGGCCGAATAAGATGGTGGGGAACCCTGAAAGGCGTAATCATAATCTCTATTGCCAGTACCATCAAGACCATGGGCATACCACAGAGGATTGCAGGAGCTTGTGGGATCACTTGGACCAACTGGTCCGTGAGGGTAAATTAAGACACCTCTTGCATCACTCCAGTGGCCGAGGAGGTCAGATGAACTCATAGCCCCGAAGGGATGACTTTTCAAAGCCTCCATTGGAAACTATTAACGTTGTCTTCGCTGCACCGGGAAGAACAGGATCCTGGCCATTGAAGGTTGTGTCAGTAGTCCGGTCGCCCGCAGGGGATTTCGGCCAAGGTCTGAAGAGAGCTAAACCGAGTGCTCAACCGATTTTAGGGTTTTCGGATGAGGACAAGATTGGGACTATCCAACCCCATGATGACGCTTTAGTAATCACCCTCAGAATTGGAGGGTATGATGTGAAGAGGGTGATGGTGGACCAGGGTAGCGCGGTAGAAATAATGTATCCTGATCTCTACAAGAGGCTAAGCCTAAAGTCTCAAGACTTAACACCATACAATTCCCCTCTGGTGAGTTTTGAAGGAAGAGTTGTTACCCCGAAAGGCCAGATACGATTACCTATGCAGATCGGCTAAGAGGTGGTGGAAGTGGATTTTATAGTTGTAGATGTGTATTCGCCCTATACGGCAATTGTGGCCAGACCTTGGCTTCATACACTAGGGGCTGTTTCCTCTACTTTACATCAGAAAGTTAAATATCCATCTGAAGGACAAGTTTGTGAAATCCAAGGAGATCAGTCCGTAGCCAGACAATGCTTAATGGCCGCCATCTAACATGAGCCCGAAGTTGAGTCCTCATCCAAGGCCGAAAGGGGTTTATAGCAGTTAAAGTCTCGGGTATCGCCCGTCGAAGATCTAGACGAGAGCGCTAGGTGCGAAGATTTGACAAAAGTTATCATCGGAGACAATCCAGAAAAATTCTTTCAAGTTGGATCTCAGCTACCTCTGCAGGAGAAGGAGGAGTTAGTAGAATTCCTTAAGAGAAACCTTGACGTATTCGCCTGGAACGCTTACGAAGCCCTAGGGGTAGATCCAGAATTCATATGTCACCATCTGAAGGTCAACCCACTGATTACCCCTAAGAAGCAGCCTTCTCGGCGCCCGTCCAAGGAACATGCTGATGCAGTAAGAGAAGAAGTAGCAAAGCTCAAACAAGCTGGAGCTATTAAGGAAGTTTTTTATCCTGAGTGGCTAGCAAATACTGTGGTGGTGAAGAAAAAGAGTGGGAAATGGCGAGTATGCGTAGACTTCACTGATTTAAATAAGGCTTGCCTTAAAGATCCATTCCCTATGCCAAAAATTGATCAGCTAGTGGATTCCACTGTCGGCCATCCTCGGATGAGTTTCCTGGATGCTTTCCAAGGTTACCACCAGATACCACTAGCCCTGGATGATCAGGAGAAGCCTGCTTTTGTCACCCCTATCGATAACTACCACTATAAGGTGATGCCATTTGGTTTGAAAAACGCGAGATCTACCTATCAAAGAATGATGACGAGGATGTTTGAGCCACAGCTGGGTAAAAATATCGAGATTTACATAGATGACATGGTGGTGAAAAGCAAGATTGTTGCTGAACATGTGAAGGACCTTGAAAGTACCTTTGAAGTTCTAAGAAAGTACAAGTTGCGCCTAAACGCTTCCAAGTGCTCATTCGGTGTGGGGTCAGGCAAGTTTTTGGGGTACATGGTGACTCACAGGGGAATTGAGGTTAACCCCGATCAGATAAAGGCCATCAACAATTTACAAGCTCCTCAGAATCCCAAGGAAGTTCAGAAACTGACTGGAATGACTGCTGCCCTGAATCGATTTATCTCTCGATCAGCAGATAGGTGTCGGCCTTTCTTCTCTCTGATCAACAAGTGGAAGGGATTCGAGTGGACTGAAGAATGTGCTGTGGCCTTTCAGCAGCTTAAAGATTATCTAGCTCGGCCACCAATCATGTCCAGTCCTGAGCCAGATGAAGTCTTGTTTGCCTACATTGTTGTGGTTCCCTATGCTGTGAGCTTGGTGTTAATACGAACAGACCGTGGTGTGCAAAGGCTAGTTTATTACATAAATAAGTCGCTACATGAAGCCGAGACCCGTTATTTGCCACTGGAGAAGGCTATCCTAGCAGTGGTGCTTGGTACACGGAAGCTACCTCATTATTTCCAAGCCCATACAGTCATTGTTCTCACCCAGCTCCCACTCAAGGCTATACTCCGAAGTGCTGACTACACTGGAAGGATTGCTAAATGGGGTACGATCTTAGGGGCTTTCGATATCAAATACATGCCTCGCACATCGGTCAAGGGCTAGGTCCTTGCGGATTTGGTGGCCGAGTTCACGGAGCCCCAATTCGAAGAAATAATGCCAACACCTGACATTGATGAAAAATCAGTTGGCATGATTTCTCAACAAAGCCCCTCACATTGGGAAGTGTACGTGGATGGCGCAGCGAACCAGAAAGGTTCTGGAGTGGGGCTAGTGCTGATATCCCCTGAAAGAATCATCATTGAAAAGTCGTTAAGGCTGGACTTCTCGGCAACAAATAATGAGGCGGAGTATGAAGCTCTACTGATGGGAATGGCTATGGTTCGAAGAATGGGAGGAAAGTCAGTGGAGTTGTTCTCGGACTCGAGGTTAGTTGTTGGTCAAGTACAAGGTGAGTTTGAGGCGAAGGATGAAAGAATGCAGGGATACTTGAGCCGAGTTAAATGTCTGCAATCGGAGTTCGAATCTTTCAGTTTGCTGCACATCCCCAGAAATGGTAATGCACATGCTGATTCTTTGGCCACGCTCGCTACCTCTTCGGCGCAAGATTTTCCGAGAGTTATCCTTGTCGAGGACTTGCATGGGCCTACAGAGGCAAGAAGAGAGGTAGTCTAAGTTCACCAAATCAGGGCCGGACTCAGCTGGATGGATCCTATAATTAAATTCTTGAAAGAGGATATTCTGCCTGAAGAAAGGGGGGAAGCTGACAAAATTCGGAGGAAGGCGACCAGATTCTGGCTATCCGAGGACCAGAAACTATATAAACGCTCCTATTTAGGACCGTACTTATTGTGCATGCCTCCTGAGGCGGCTGAGTTACTACTAGAAGAACTACATGAAGGAATTTGTGGGAGCCACACTGGAGGTAGGTCCTTGGCTCACCAAGCCATTACTCAAGGTTATTGGTGGCCGAATATGCAAAAAGAAGCCCACGAGTATGTTAAAAAATGCGATCAATGCCAGCGATTTGCCCCAAACATTCATCAACCAGGAGGAACTCTTAATCCACTATCTAGCCCATGGCCATTCGCCCAATGGGGCTTAGATATCCGGAGACCATTTCCTAAGGCTGCAGAAAACAGGAAATACCTTCTGGTCGGCACAGACTATTTCACCAAATGGGTCGAAGCTGAACCTCTGGCCAACATCAGAGACGTAGATGTGCAGAAATTGGTGTGGAAGAATATTGTCACTCGGTTTGGGGTTCCTTGTACCCTCATCTCGGACAATGGCCTACAGTTTGATAGCAAAGCATTCATGAATTATTGTAGCGAACTGGGAATCATAAACAGATACTCCACCCCTGCTTATCCCCAAGGTAATGGGCAAGCAGAAGCTGTTAACAAGGTCATAGTAAATGGCTTAAAGAAGAGACTAGACGATGCGAAGGGCAAATGGGTGGAAGAATTGCCACATGTACTTTGGGCTTACAGAACTACGCCTCGCAGATCTACTGGAGAGACCCCCTTCTCAATGACCTATGGGGCTGAAGCTGTCATACCTTTGGAGACTGGGTTCCCAACATTGAGAACTAGTTCGTTCAATCCGACCGGCAACAATGAGCAGCTAGAGAAGAGTTTGGACCTGATTGAGGAAAGGAGGGAAAGTACAATGGTCCGACTGACGCATTACCAACAAAAGCTCAGGCAGGGCTATGACGCCAACGTAAAGCTGAGGCCTCTAGAACCTGGTGATTTGGTGTTGAGAAAAGTTGTGGGCACTGCAAAGAATCCAGCTTGGGGAAAGTTATGACCCAATTGGGAAGGGCCATATCGTATTACTTCAGGGGCTGGTATTAGGGCGTACTTCTTAGAAGACCTGGATAGTCATGTAATACCACGCCCTTGGAATGTAAATAACCTCAAAAGGTACTATTATTAATCGAATCTTTTCTCCAATCAATATGCCAATTCATTATATGAAATATTCTCATAAGTGTTTAAACTTAAATCCAATCATGTCTGTAATCCTCGGACCAGATGATTTGGGTTAGTTAGCACTCGTTTACAGGTCTCCTAAGTGTTTAAACGTAAATCCAATCATGCCTGTAGTCCTTGGACCAGATGATTTGGGTTAGTTAACACTCGTCTACAGCTCTCCTAAGTGTTTAAACTTAAATCCAATCATGCTTGTAGTCCTTGGACCAGATGATTTGGGTTAGTTAACACTCGTCTACAGCTCTCCTAAGTGTTTAAACTTAAATCCAATCATGCATGTAGTCCTTGGACCAGATGATTTGGGTTAGTTAACACACGTCTACAGCTCTCCTAAGTGTTTAAACTTAAATCCAATCATGCCTGTAGTCCTCAGACCAGATGATTCGGGTTAGTTAACACTCGTCTACAGTTCTCATAAGTGTTTAAACTTAAATCCAATCATGTATGTAGTCTTCGTACCAGATAATTTGGGTTAGTTAACATTCGTTTACAATTCTCATAAGTATTTAAACTTAAATCCAATAATGCCTGTAGTCCTTGGACCAGATGATTTGGGTTAGTTAACACTCGTTTACAGTTCTCATAAGTGTTTAAACTTAAATCCAATCATGTCTGTAGTCCTCGGACCAGATGATTTGGGTTAGTTAACACTCGTTTACAGGTCTCCTAAGTGTTTAAACTTAAATCCAATCATGCCTGTAGTCCTCGGATCAGATGATTTGGGTTAATTAACACTCGTCTACAGCGGTCCTAAGTGTTCAAACTTAAATTCAATCATGCATGTAGTCCTCGGACCAGATGATTTGGGTTAGTTAACATCGTCTTATAGTCATTATTAATGTTTAAATTTAACAAGTCATGCCTAAATAACATTGTCTTATAGTCGTTATTCAAGAAAACCTGTAATACCTTCGCATCATTCATTGCATTCAATGTTTGATAATAATTCTTGTATGGCCTATTTCTTCTAGTATTTGAATAAGTTGTTTGCATCATTGGCACGACATCATTGTTAAGTCTGCCTATATTACCATAATTACAAGTTATAGCTATTTGCAATAATAATAAGTCTCATAAGATGTACAATGAAGACACTAAAAATAAAAGAGAAACGATTTCATTGATCAAAAGAGAGTAGTTTACAATCCCTTACATAAAAGAAAAACTAATACAAGTACGAAATAAAAACTCCTAAACGTCTAAGCCTTTATCTGAGGGGCCAAAGGGTCAGCAGCCTGACTAGACTGAGCTGCAGCAACTTCTGGGGCTTGGTCCTTAGATTCTGAAAGGGTTTTCTTTTTGCCCAAGTCTTTGCCCTTATCTTGGGGAGCCTCAGCTGGCTTGCCCTGATCACCAGGTTGACCAGACTCCTTGGGGGCCTCAAGGTTGGTAGGAGGGACTTGGCCGATCAGGGATTGCTCCGAAGCCTCTTGGAGTTGTGTGGGGGGAAAGGGATCAGACCCTGGGAGTTCTCAGATATTAGGATCATAGTATATACTCCCAGGTTGCCTCAAGTCAGCATCCGTAGAGATCCCAACAGCGTCGAGGGCTTTTCCCCAAGTTATATCACAGTAGTCTCGGCAAACCGCGGCAAACTGCTCAGTAAGGCTGACTTGGGTCTCCTCCACCCCCAGCTTATATGCTGCTTGCCTTTCAGCCTCGACTGCCTCCTTGGCCAACTGAGCATCCTTCTCGGCCAATTGGGCAGTCTCCTTGGCTTTTTGAAGCTCAGCCCAAAGACCTTTCACCAACTCTTTCTCGGTCGCCAAATTAGTCTCTGCCATATTCAGCTGCTTGCGTTGCTCTTCGGCCTGCTTCTCAGTAGTTTTAAGGCCAGCATCAAGGCTATTCCTCTGATTGGTCATGTCTTTTAACTGCTCGGACAGATGAGCATAATCCTCCTTCAGGCTGCCCAGAGATTTTTTTGCCTCAGACCCAGTGTGGGCCTCTTCTTGGGCTTCAATGTAGGCCTTTTTGCTCCACTCCTCGGCCACATAAACTTGCTGAGTAAGCTACATAGCAGAATGAAAAACTTCAATGTAAAGCAAAGAAAAGGGATGAATGGAAAAAACTAGCATCTTAAATTGAGGAAGTTGATCAAGTCACTTACCATGGCTAAATCCCTTTTAAGGGACAAGAAGAGTTCATACTAGTTGAAGCGCCTGTATGACTCCATCTCTCGTGGGAGGAGCAGTGGTTGCTATAGGGCCTCAGCAACGAGACCTACTTTCCCCCCACTATAATTTCTGATGGAGGCCTCCCAGGGGATAGGAGCACCATCCAACTCCAGCCTGGGAGACCAAGTGCGAGGTCCTCGGCGCACATCTCCTATGAGAGAGTCATCTCGGCTCTCGGTAGACGAAGCCCTTTTGCTCCGGTGGTCTTTGACCACTTTCTGTTGCCTGGTTCCTTTTGGAGGCGCCACCTCTCTTTTTTCATTATCGGTGAGGGGCCTCTTCTTCTTCGGATCTGGCAATTGCTTTGAGCCGACATCCGAAGGAACCTGAGGAGGTGGTGGAGGAAGACTAACCACTGGCCGAGACGTACCAGTCTCTTTGGGCCCAGCTTTTGTATTTCTATTCTTCATCAAGTCCCTCAGGTTTACCATGTCTTCTTCTGAAGAATCGTCTGGTACGTCTATTCTCTCAGGGAGAACACTGGATTGCCTATCAATCTCTTCCTCGGCGTCTAAAACCTGAACCCCTCCTGAAGCTTCTCCTTCAAAATTGAACTTATCAATCTGCTCGTCAAACGAAGGGGTTGAAGAAGCAACTCTTTCACCTACTGCTACTGGTTCTAGGGGAACCTGCTGAATTGGCTGGAGGAGCAATGGCACACCCTGTGGATTTGGATGTGGCACGGGGGCAAGATCAAACGGAGCTAAAAAGTCTTTCCGAGCAACGTCTATGCGGTTGATGCGATAATCTCCCTGTCTTATCGCGTTGCCGACTGGCTGAAAGTTAGTCGATTTTGGCGTGTAACCAAGAATAAGAGGAACCAACCAGAGTTGCCCGTCTTCACTTACAAAAATTTCTGATCGTAATAAATAATTGAGCGCGGCAGCGTTTGTGAGGCTGAGCCGAGGAGAAACGTGTTCTTTATCTGTTAACATCACAACAGAACTTAGTCAGAAACTTGAAAATAATGGTACAAAGAGGACAAAATTGTTAAAAAACAGAGATCTTAAATCTACTGTTAGTAAACCTAAATCTAGGGTGTCCCACCTGGCTCTCCTGGTTGGGTTGGGCAATGAAGACCGTCATGCCACGCGCCCGAGACGATCAGATAGTCGTCTTTCATCCCTTTGTTAGATTTGGGAAGGCAGGAGACGAGCCTAACAACATCGGATCGGGATTTAAGATAATATCCCGCTCCTTTCTGACTATGATACTCGTACATATGTACCACATCGAGCCAAGTGAGTCCCAATCCTAGATGATGGTTCAAATCATCAACTGCTCCTAAGATTCTAAAGACGTTAGGCGCACATTGTTCAGGACTAAGCCTATGGTTTCGGAGGTAATTACTGGAAATGGGCCCCATAGGGATAGTCATCCCCTCTTCTAGAAAGGCGATGATGGGGATTATAACTTCGCCCACCCTTCGATCTGTTAGTAGTCTTTCTGAAGGACAATAACTCAAGCCCACATCTTGAGGTATGCGATATGTTGCCCTAAATTCCTCCATCTGGGCGGGGCTATCCACTATATACTGAAATCTACCCATCTCAATTAAACAAGAAAAAGGAAACTCTAAACGCAGTGACGGGAGAGTGATTACTCAAAGGCCGAGGAACCTAGCCGAAGAGAAGATGAAAGGTTTGAATAAAGGAGAACTTACGCAAACTAAGTCGAAGATTGATCTTTAAACTCACAAAGAGATTCTTACAGATTCTGGGAAAAACTAGAAGTGGTGATTGGAAGACCTTGGTGGATTTGAATACTCGGGTTCGCTGGAGAATTTGAGAATCTGTAAAGTAAAGGAGAAATAACCTCTTTCGAGGCTTTATATAGGGACAAACGAAGGGGCAGGAGTCATCCCGCCCAAATTCTGAGGAAGAACCACGTCCGTTGGATCAATAGTCCACCATTGGATACCAGAGACAAAACGCCGCCTGGAGTAATTAATATCGCTTTGGGAATACTGAAATGACAGCAGCAATGATGAAGCACCTACATCTATGCTCACACACGTGTAAGTTCAGATATTTGTGTGTTTTAAGCTTTTATTTCGCGACAAGTCAAAATCCTATTTTTTCTCCTCGGATGCGAGGGAAAAATTAAAATTTTGAGGGGTTATTGTGGGGGGTAAAAGCCCAACCTTATGTATTGGGCCTAGGGCCCTATTTGAAGATTACTGTGTGCCCGAAGAGAAGAAAGTGATTGAGAAGGGGTCCATGTGGAAGAAATATACCTGGAAATGAATGAGGAGTATAGTCCGAAGAGATCACCAATGGTCCGAAGAGGTCATTCTCCTCGGATACAAAGAGTCTTGGTCAAGTAGATACCTGGGAGGTTCAAGTAATCTTCCTAACAATTCCAATGATAAGGATAGGCTTCAGGCACGTATGGAGATGATAGGAACGAAGAAATATCTAGAAAACAAGCTGCAACCACCACATTAAATGCATTGCAGCTAATTTTCTGACCGCATTAATGTGGAGAAGACTCCTGAACAGTATAATCTCAGCTACCACCACTCACAGAGAGCTAAAGAAGATACCTGACGGGACATGTACTCAAGTGGATGCTTAGATGAAGAACAAGTGGACGATGAAGATAATGAAAAACAATGCTATATAAAGAGAAAAGGCCTCTGATAATAGGGATCGGAACAAAGAAAAAGAGAAGAGAAGAACAACTTTACTGTAGCTCTAAGAGCTGTGTTCCCCTTTCATTTAATAATACACCTCTTCGTACTTCAATTCGTTTAGCTTTCAAGTGTATTTTTATGTCAGTTCATCTCTTATTACCATAGTTAACTGTTGTTTAATTCGCAATCAGCCCAGCTCTTTCATCCACTCTCTACAAATTCATTGTTCTGGGTTTATTGGGCTCATAATCCAAATCTTTTTGGGCTTGAGCTACAAAAACTGACCCTACAGGTGAATATATAAGAATATGATGAATTGTTAGATTAATTAGAGTTTAAATAAATTTTATGTACTTGTTGTAAATAGAGATTATGTTACTTTTAAATTTAAATATTACTTTTATCTTTGTATTTGTAGTACGTAAAATTCAGTACGCGTTTAATATTGTAAATATACGGACGGATATAATTTTGCATTTTTAATAAAATTATATTTCAAAAATTCGGCATTAAAATATGGAAACTATGAAAAACAGTATGTGTATAATACGAGTATCATACGTTTATTTTTAAAAAAATCGTAGCAAAAATATGGAAACATGTATCATATTTCTTTTATATAAATATAATAATCTTTGCATTATGACCATTTAATTCTTATTAAATATGTCCAAAAGTCTTATAACTTAATTAGTTGATACATTTTGATGGTTTTTATTTTTGTTTTTCTTTAGTCTAAAGAAATTCATAATTTTTTTTAACATTTTAAAATGGATAGTGCTAGCTAGAGTTACAGATTATTTTACAACATTTTTTACAAACTACTGATATAGTGAATAGTTATTGGTAAATAAAAACGTGATGCTAGTGATGAAAATAGATGAAAATTAGTAAGAATTAATCGCAAAAATATTCTGTAAAATTGTTGTAAAAAAATTTGTATCTATACTATTAAGTTAAAAAAAAAAAATGGTTGGATTTAAGTTTTATAATAAGATATAATAAAATAAGTATATTAAATGGGAATTATTGTGTTTAATATTTTTTTAGAAAGTGATTTGATAGTTTTTTAATATTTTATTCCTACTGCTCCAATTTTTGATTGACGCCATCACATGAGTAGGCTTTATTTATTAGTGTTTTATCTAGGGGCGTGCATGGGTCAAATTGGGTTGGATTGAGGGGATTTTTTGACCTAACCCACCATGGTGGGTCAAAAAAAATTCAACCCAACCCAACCCATCACATTAGTCCAACCCAACCCACATGGGTTGGGTTGGGTCGGGTTGAACCCATGGGTTGAAATTTTTATTATTATTATTACTTAATTGTGTAGAAAAAAAATATAAATATTAATATATTAAAAAAACCCAAAGATTAGTATTGTAGGGTCAGATTTTGCAGCCCAAGCCCAAGAAGGTGTGGATTTGGAGCCCACTGAACCCAAAACAATAAATTTGTAGAGAGTGGGTGAAAGAGCTAGGCTAATAATGAAAATAACAGTATTAAACGGCAACGCTAGTGGGAGAATTTGAATTAATATGTGCTCGGACGGATGTAAGTGTCTCGTCCGAAGAGGTGATTTTCATTGATGAACTTGGGTTACAGTTCTTGGAGCTACAGTAAAATAATACACTCTTTCCTCTTTCTGATTTTTCGATCCCCTCTATCAGAGACACCTTTCTCTTATATAGTACTGCCTTTCCACATCTTCACCGTCCACTTGTTCATCATCTAGACGCCCACTTGAGTGCATGTCCCATCATACTCCCCCTTTAGCCCTGTCTGAGTGGCGGTAGCTGAGAATGCACTGTTCAGGGGTCTTCTCCACATAAATGCGGCCAGGAAGGTAGGTGCAGTGCATTAAATGCGGTGGTTGAAGTCTGTCTCCTTGATATTTCTCTGTTCCTGTTACCTTCATGCGTGTCCGAGGCTCCTTTCCCTTCTAGCATTTGTCGGAAAGATCACTTGGGCCTCCCATACAGCTGTCGGGTCAAACTTCTTCGGATCCGAGGATATTGGACTCCTCGGACATATGAACATCTCCTCGGATAGTACACGTGTTCATCTCCAGGCATTCTCCTTTGACATGGGCCTCTGACTGAATGTCTTCATCTCTTCGGACGAACAGTATTCCTCGTATTGGGCCTTGGGCCCAATACGTTGGGTTGGGGTTTTTCTCCCCCCACAAGTATCAATGTAACTCTTTAAATACAAACAACATTAATGACTAAACAATAATAGTAATTTACTAAGATTTGTGTGAACTAATTGGCTTTTATATAGGATAGGAAAAGCTGGTTATTTTAAAAAATTTATTAGTTATATAATATATTTTTTTATATATATTAAATATATGGGTGGGTCGGGTTGGGTTTGGCGGGTTTGAAATTTTATGACCCAAACCCAACCCAACCCGCTATCAAAATTATTTTTGTAACCCAACCCAACCCACCAAGGCCTAAAAACCGACCCAACCAAGCGCGGATTGGGTTGGGTCGGGTCAGTTTTAGCGGGTTGGCTGCACACCCTTAGTTTTATAAATTTATCCACTCTGACAGGCTATCTTTTACCCAGTTGTGAATGTTAAAGCTATGAATTTAACAATTTGATTTTATGACTGTCGAAGCAAAACGTTGGACGGAAGTTTAATTTTACGGACGTATGTGTACAGAACGCGTATTTACTAACTAGATTGTGGAATAATAAAGGATATTAAAAAAAATATTAATTTTCAGTAAAAATTCACCTTCATGATCTAGACTCGGAGATTTAGAGGTGTTTGTTATTATTATTTAAACAATAGTTTTTAGTGTTTAAATAACATTATATGTATTTTTACACACTTTTTTACACATACGTATTTTCACAAAACAACAATAACGTTACTAGAAATCTATTACCAAACAGACTCTTAGACTCCTTTGTAGTGGCCCATTTATTAAACCAAAAGTTCTTACTTGAAGCAACCAACAAAGAATTTGACTAATTGCACTTTCTATCTTAGTAAGAGCACTTGCATCAGTCAATGCATGATAGCTTAAGGGGTAAATTTGAGCATTCAACCACAAAAATCACTCACATCAGTTTATATAAAATTATGCAAATTGACATTCTAACTACAATAACTGTATAAATATATATGACTATTGTTCATGTGCATATCAATATTTTATTTATTTTTCTTGCTTCTTCTCTTTTTCTGTCTCTCTCTCCAATCTATTAAAATAGTAAAAAAAATGAAAAAATGAATATTATATTGAAATAAAATGTAGAATAAATAATCCAGTATGAGTATTTTTGAAAATTTATTATGTAGAATCAAAAAAGTTTATTCTTATATTAAAATAGACAAAAATATTTACAGGTCACTTTGCATTTTTAGAAGTGACTCCAATATTCTGAGACTTTTATTAGTTTATGAATAAAAGTGGTAACCACCACCATGTACCCTTGGCATGATGGTTAGTCCACAAATATAAATATTTGTGATGTGCGGAGAATATGCACTGAATTTCAAGCCTCCAAGTCCCAATTTTGTATTATTGATATTAGGCTATCACAAAAGTCCATTAGAATTGAACGATGGCATTAGAGGCTTTTACTTTTGGTAGGCTGGAACAAAGTCACATCACCAAAAAAAGGGCTGGTATTTTGGGGCTTGATGCTGCAAAGCCCAGGAACTTGGCCCTATTAGCTAAGCTAAACTGGAGGCTCAAAAACTGAAGGAGCTTCTCTTTGGGCCTCAACCTTAAAAACCGATCCAGTATCTAAAAAAAGAGGATGTCACCAATTTTAGAATTTTTTTTGTAAATCATTCTAGTCGACCTTTGACTCGGACTATTTGCAGCTAATTTTAACGAAACCTTTTTATTACCCAAAAAAAGAAAAAAAAAAAGAAGAAGAAAAAACTAGAAGCAAAACAAAAATTATATAGGCAAGTAAATTCAAAAACATATTGTTAATATAATGGTGACAAATTAACAATACAAGAACTATACCATAACCCTATAAAAAAAGAAATTTTTTTAAAAACCTACTCCATAATATGTTGGACATATATATATATATATACTAGGTTACCAATAATATATATTCATAAAAAAAAAGGTTACCAATAATATATTGATAGATTATGTAAAAGGATTTTTCTTTTTACCATCATTTTTTTTCTCTATATGATCATTGTTATTAATATTTTAACTAGCTTTTTTGAGTTTTTATTTTAATTTTTGTATGATTGTTATTTGTTAATTATTGGGTATTTTCCTATTAAAAAAATATTTCAAGAAAAATAAGGATATAGAAATGGAATAAAAGAAGTTGGAAGATATTTGTACCTTAAGAATATGAGGGATATGTTGAAAAGTGACTGATTTAATGAAATCTTATAGTCATATATATATATATATATATATATATACTATTATTTAAGGGGCTTTCTCTGTTTGGATTTCTCATTTTTGTAATTCAAAAATGCCCCTACACCCTTATGTTTAAATAGAGACAAAACTGAAGGATAATTTGATAAAAATACAACTCTAACTCCCATTAAGACATTACCTAAAAAATAAGCTCACTCTCTTGTTTTCAAATTACTTTATCTGCTTATAAATTAAATTCTCAAAATAAAAATTATATATATAAAATGAAAACAGTGTTTTTTTTTTTTTTTTGGCTACAAAATAAACATGTAATATTTGTTCATTTTTTGAAACTAGACTCATGACACTTCTGAGTGTATTAGTAATTCTAAATGTGGAATGAAAAATTATGAGGACGATAGTATTATATAACTTTAACAAGATTCTCTAATACTCTTAACTTTAGTAAAACAAAGGAACACAACTTTAGTGATCGAGTAAAAGTGAGTAGTTTACTGCTCACAATCTATCAAATTGTGACAACCATTGTGCTGGTAGAAAAATGGTTACATATATTGGTCAAAATGTAATATGAATGAATCAAATATGTCTTTCTTTATTGAAAAAACCTACAGCTCCGGTTATGTCGGTTATCTTGACATTTAACCATAAAATCCAACGTTGATTCTCCAAAAAAAAAAAAAAAAAAAAAAAAAAAAACCATAAAATCCAGCGGCAAAAAGCACTCGTTGGCAGTTTACTTTTTCTTCTTTTTTTTTTTTCCTTGTTTACAATTATACAATGTTATGTAGCTCCTTGATCCTGCTGATGCACGTGCACATCTGCAGATCCCATAATTTTGTTAAAGAGAGAGTCTATGACACAAATTTTGTGCCACTAATTAAGAGCATCATTTTGTCGAGAAAAAAAAAAAGAGCATCATAATCTTTGACACAAATTTTGGTCCAAACTGGCCATATACTGTTATTTGAGAAAATATGCATGAATCTATCACTATTTGTGAAATATTTAACAATTTATTACTTTTTTGAAACTCAATTTCATGAACTCGAGTTACATCAAAAAATTCCAAATTTTTTTTCATGGTACTTAAGTTCCATAAACTCGAGTATCATGGAAAACTTGTTATATATTTGGCAAATAGTAGTAGATTGTACAACATTTTTACAACAAATTATAGGTGATTAGTTGTTATTGGTTAAAATTTAAAACCTAATGCTAAGATTACTTTGTTGTCCCAATAATAATTACCAATAATAACTTGCCACTTATAATTTATTGTGAAAATATTATAAAAAATATTATAGACATACTATTTTTTTTTTCGAAAATATATGACGCATTGTTTTCTGACATTGTTCTATTATTATGTAGCTAACTCAAAATAAGTAGATCATCCTTTTCATAAAAAAAAAAAAAAAAAAGTAGTCATCAAAAGTAGACAACTACTTTAATAAAAAGAATGGAAGAAATGAGCGTTTTCCTGGTGACATTCCACTATACTACCTAGTGAAAGTGAACTCTTAAATCTAGACCGAGATTTGTACATCTCCAGCTCCTAGAATTTCCCCTAAATACAAATCCAACGGCTCACAGTATTAGACAAGCCTCTAGTTTATGCTCCAAGACCAAGAGTGGTTCAGTGAAAAGAGAGAACAAAGTAAATCAATGGGCCAAACTAACACGAAAGCACATTTTTCAACATAGAACACTTATAAATGCCTACCTTCCAATGGATTAAGCCAACCACCACCACCCCACTGATTCATTCACTAGTACACTACTGAATATACTTTGTAAAACAAGAAAATGGAAGCAATTCAAACCTGGGTCTCCAAGAACAAGCTCACCACCATTGGTCAGTATAGTAAACCCTCTTTCTCAGTTAATATGATCCTTTCTTCTTCTTAAATCTATGTAATAAAAATACAAAGGCCCTAACATGTAAGTTCTATGTATAATATAAATTGTGGTAATTGAAACATCAGAATAATTTTGTGAACTATCAATATCCTCATCATCATGAAATGGTTACTATAGGGGCACTGTGGGCATCAGGAATTGGAGCATCACTAGCTTATAATTCACGTAAAAGATCTCACCTCAAGCCAAGCCTAAAGCTTATTCATGCCAGGTATGTACATAGGCCTCATATATTGTATCAAATTGTTTTTTAAGTTCTAAGACGTGTGTGTTTGTGTTAAGATACTAACAAAAATTGTGTGCCTTCTTTGTTGCTAGGATGCACGCACAGGCTTTAACACTGGCGGTGCTCTCTGGTGCAGCAGTCTATCATCACTACTACGAGAAGAGTACCATGGAGCATGGAGAGAGTACTCATGATTCTCCAAAGTGAGAAAGTTGTATTATTGTATCTGATCTGTGGATCTAAAGGGTTCCCTTTCCCTTCAAATTTATTTATATTTCTGGATTTTTATGTAGAAGGGAGATGTTTCCTATTCCGATCGAGTTCCATTTTTAAGTGGATCATGATGTTCTATTGTAATTATTAATCCAGGAAACCTATCTTAATATCAATCATATTTGGTTTCATGTTCATAAAGTAAGGTTGATTTCTTTTTGGTCCTCAGCAAAATTTGAATACTATACCAATATATCTATCAATAATCATGTAAGGGAAATGAAGAAACCATATTTTATTTCTTATATCTAACAGTGTATATGATATGATGTGATGAGATTTGAAATATTGAAATCGAGAGTAAAAAATAAACCATCATGTTGCTACGCAAGTACAAAGCAAATGTTCTATCAATTACTTGATTCTAATGTTAGTACTTAATGAAGAGCATATTAATGTTTAATTGATCCTAATGTTAGTACTTATAAAAGAGCATATTAATGTTTTTGTTCTTCGATATCGAAATTTGTTTGAGATTCTGAAGCATAAGAGAGAAGGCATTGGCTGAATGTTTGAAATGTGATACCCACTAGTTAGATGTTGAAATTAAAATGAAACATAAAATATATTCTAGAGAAAGTAGAAGTGAGAACATAGAAAGTTATGTGCTTCAATATAGTATAAAACCATTGATGAGCAAATTTTTTTAGTATAAAACCATTGATGACTACATCGATCTAACAAAATGGCATCATATTATCAATTATTTCTTACAATGAACCCTCTATAGGAATTAGGATTTGTTCTGCGTGGGCTTTAGACTAAATTGGGGCTCTTGGGCTATTGTACACAATTTATACTACTATTTAAGGAGTTTCTCCTATTTAGGATCCTCATTTTTTTAAAAAAAATTTAAAAATGCCCCTACACCTTTATATCTATGTAGACACAAAACTAAAGGATAATTCGGTAAAAATATAACTCTAATTCTCACTAGAACATTACTTAAAAAATAGGGTCAAATTGTTTTATCCACTTATAAATTAAATTCTCAAAATAAAAATTATATATAAAAAATAAAGACATTTTTTTTTTTGGCTATAAAATAGAATCACTAAGCCCAATGTTAAAATACTTAATATTCTCAAAAGAAAAAAATAGTGAGTTAATCCCACATTGGAAAATGAGTGTGAGTTATAGAAATTTAAAGCATGTGCTGTGTATCCAAAAGTTAAGTCCTTTTGGATATACATCACTATAAGTTTTTTTTAAAAAACCTTCTTCCCTCTCTCCATGTGTATATGTTAAAATACTTAGTATTAAAAAAAAAAAAAAAAAGGCCCAATGTTTTCACTAAACCAAAAATAAAAGCCTCGTCGTATGCGTGAGGCTAGTATGTGTTTACGTTACTTGCATTTGGACTTAATTGGCATTTTAATTTGTGTGTGTCCCCTAGTACTAGTTGAGGCACAAGCTTCTTGACAAATCCTTTGGAATAAAGATTTAGAAATCTATATGATTCTAGATTTAGTGGAGATAAATTTAGGTTCATTTTGTTGTCTCATTAATAAAGTGTACAAATTTACAATATGGAATTATAGTCATAAATGTTCTTTTGCCGAAATAGAAGTAACACATTACTCCACTTACTATTTCCTACATCATTTTAAATGACATTTTTATGAGAGATATAAATATTTAAATTTATAAAATAATAAAAATAGTAACAATAATTAATGTTAAGATCCATTAGGTTAATTTGGATCAATATGATAAATTACAAATTTTTCCAAAAAACTTAAACTATTAGAAAATGATGAATTTAATCTCTTAACCATAATTTTAACATAATAATGGTATAGTTTATTGGCTTGTTTTTCTTAAAAAGATAAATTGGGCAAAACCATAATTGTACTCCAAAAAAAAAAAAAAAAATTGTAAGAATTTAAAAAACAATACATCCATAATAATTGTAAGGACCCAGTTTGAACTCTTATTAGCCCAAAAGGAGTATGGACCTAAGCCCAAATAGCCCAAAGCAATAAATTTGTAGAGAGCGGGTTGTAGAACTAGGCTTTAGTGAAATTAACAACGGTTAGGACAGGTTTGAAAGATCATCATGCAAGAGCAGAACACGTAAGGTTAGGTGTATGTGTCGTCTGAGGAAGCAAATATTCTTATAGACTAATGGAACTGATTACACGTGCAATTCTAGTTGCTACAGTGTTCTTTCTCTCTTTTTTCTCCCCCTATCTCATGGAGGGTCTCTCTTATTATATAGTCCATATTGGACAATCTTTACCCTACACTTGTCGATAATTTGGGTTGCTACTTGAGTACTTGTCCCATCACACATCTCCTCTGGCCTTTCTGTGAGTTGCGGTGACCAAGGAAACACTGTTCAGGGTCTTCTCCACATAAATGCGGCCAGAAAAGTAGCTGCAGTGTATTTAATGCGGAGGTAGCACCCTTTCTTTAGATATTTTCGGGTCTCCTTCCTTCTCACTAGTTTATGTAACATGCCTCTAACATTGGTGCCTCCATTGAGGTCATTTTCGTTGCTGGAACACGTATCAGAGCAATATTTGTCTTGTCCGATGAGATATTCCTCTTTGGACCGCCTTCTACTCCTTTCTTACTCATGTAGCATTGAGCTGGAATCCCTCTACTATTTGGCTCTCCTTGGACACCCCAATGTTCTCGGATAAGGCCCAAGGCCCTGATATACCGTTCTTGGGCCTTGTCCCTACAACAACAACAATAATAATAATAATAAATGTACACCAGAAAAACAAGCCCAACAATAATAATACTAGTAAAAACAGAACATTAACAGCTACTTCAGTTTTAGATGCTAATCTCTGGGGAAAAAAAATGCCTTCAATGGTGCTATGTAGTTTTCATTTTCATGCACACGAAGCAACTTCATTTTCATTTATACACAAACACACTAGTTATGTAATTATTAAAAACCAAAGAGGTATGTGAGAAAAGAAAATTGAAATTGTTAGATTTAGACGAGACGTACTATCAGAGGTGTGCATTCAACATGACTTGACTCAACCCAATTAAACACCTTGAGTTGGTGGTTGGGTGTTTTTTTTTTCCCCCTCTTTAAGCTTAGCTTGGGTCGGGTTTGGAATTTGGATTAGCAAAATTGTTAACTGCTTAATCCGACCTACCTAGATAAAACAGGAATATTAAAACCAATTGAATAATTTTTTGATTTTTCAACCCAAAAAGTTTGAGTTGGGTTGGAAAATACTTCAAACCCAATCTAATCCAACCTAGGCACTCTTGGGTATATATATTGCTTATCAATAGCTCCACTAACGTGTTTGGGAAATTTTAATTTTTGCAAGAGGTACCCATTTTTCATCACAAAGTCAAGCAGACCTATTATGTTGCAATGTAGTGAGTGCACAATTGGAGGTCCCGTTTGAATTTAGCCATTCTTTGTTAAAGAAGGTAACAGCGTACGAGGGATACCAATTTGGTTCCGAACTCCTAAGTCCTTAGCAAAGCTAGTCCCTTGACTCACGTACTGTAGATTCATGGATGTCCTTACCAGTTACCACACACACTATGTTACAAGATTAGAGCACTTGAAGCCAACACTTCTTGAACCGGGGATACTATTATTTACACACGATTCGGTTAACGAGTAATCTTAGAGAATTTATTAATGAATCTGTGGGGGAGAAAAGCCCAGCCCAACTTATTGGGCCCAAAGGCCCTATCCGAGGACCACTGTTCGTCCGAGGAGACCAGGACGCAGCCAGAGGCCCATGTGAAAGGAGAATGTCCGCAGACGAGCACGTGTATCGTCCGAGGAGATGCTCATACGTCCGAGGAGACCGATACCGTCGGACCCGACGAGGTTTTTTCCGGCACGTGTCAAGCGATCTGTTTGACAAGTGTCAAGGGAGAAAAGGGACCTCGGACACGCGAGAAGGTGACAGGAATAGAGAAATATCAAGGAGACAGACTTCAACCACCGCATTTAATGCTCTGCACCTACCCTCCTGGCCGCATTTATGTGGAGAAGACCCCTGAACAGTGCATCCTCAGCTACCGCCACTCAGACAGGGCTAAATGGGGAGTATGATGGGACATGCACTCAAGTGGACGCACAGATGGTGAACAAGTGGACGGTGGAGATGGAGAAAGGCAGCACTATATAAGAAAGAGAGGTCTCTGATAGGAGGGATCGAAAATTAAGAGAGAGAAAATAGCATATTGTTTTACTGTAGCTCCAACATATGTAACCTAAGTCCATCAATGAAAATCACCTCTTCAGACGAGACATTCACCTCTGTCCGAGCACGTATTAGTTCAAACCCTCTTGTCACCAGTGCCGTTTAATACTGTTATTTTTCATTATTAGCCTAGCTCTTTCACCCACTCTCTGCAAATTTATTGTTTTGGGTTCAGTGAGCTCCAAATCCACATCTCATTGGGCTTGGGCTGCAGAATCTGACCCTACAATTGGCGCCGTCTGTGGGGAGAGCTTGTGCAAGGGTGAAAACAACAGTTGACAATGGCAGAACAAGGTGAACAACAAGCAGAATCCAGGGCATCCCAACACGTGGACCATGTTGTCAACTTAGAGAGGAGACAAAACCGTGAGGGCAGTGTACACACTGTGCGCCTTAGCCAGAGCCAATCACAGAGCGGAAGTCACATGTCCCATGCAGAGAAGAACCGTGACTTACAACTGGAAGTGGAAAAACTAAAGAGGGAGTTGCGACACGCAAAGAGGAAGCGGGCTTCCTCGTACTCTGAAGATGATCTTGATGACGAGCAGGACGTCTCTTATCAACACAAGTCCAAGACACCAGCTAGCGAGTCCTACACCTATGTAGAGGAGTCCCATCGTAAAAGGGAGCGTAGGAGCCCATCACGCGAGGACCTGGAGAATGATGCCATGAACAAGGCTCTAAATCAGATATCTAGATCACCCTTCACGCGCAGGATAGAGGAGGCCAGACTCCCTCGGCGCTTTAACCAGCCAACATTCACCGTCTACAATGGTAAAACTGACCCCGTGGAGTATGTCAGTCATTTTAACCTAAGGATGGCTGTCTATTCCAGAGATGAAGCTCTGATGTGCAAAGTTTTCCCTTCCAGTCTTGGGCCCGTTGCTATGAGATGGTTTGATGGTTTGAAGGCGGGCTCCATCAACTCCTTCAAAGAACTCACTCAGGCATTCGGCTCCCGTTTTGTTACATGCCGAAGAGTGGCCAGGCCTCTCTCTTCCCTGCTATCCTTGTCCATGCAGGAAGGCGAGTCCTTGAAGGCATATTCAGACAGATACTGGGAGATGTTCAATGAGGTGGAGGGCAACAACGATGCAATGGCCCTCAGCACGTTCAAGCTCGGCCTCCCTACTGACCACGGTTTGAGGGGATCCCTATCTGGCAAACCAGTCACAAACGTGCGACAACTGATGGACCGCATAGAGAAGTATAAGAGGGTTGAAGAGGATCAGCAGCAGGGCAAGGGAAAGGATAAGATTATCCCTCAGGAGAGGAGAGATTCGCGGTCGGACAGGTACAATTACAATAAACCGCGGAGGGATTTTGCCGGACAATCAGGATCGATGAATCCTCAATCGGTCAACACCGTGTTCAAAGAGCCAGTGCAGCAGGTCCTGGAAAAAATTAAGAATGAATCATTCTTCAGGTGGCCGAACAAGATGGTAGGAAACCCCGAGAGGCGCAACCACAATCTCTACTGCCAGTACCATCAAGACCATGGGCATACAACGGAAGATTGTAGGAGTCTGTGGGATCACCTAGACCAGTTGGTTCGCGATGGTAAACTGAAACATCTTCTGCACCACTCCAGCGGCCGAGGGCAGACAGGCTCGGGGCCACGTAGGGACGACCCCCCAAATCCACCGCTTGGGACTATAAACGTCGTCTTCGCTGCGCCGGGAAGAACAGGGTCCTGGCCTTTGAAAGTTATGTCGGTAGGCCGACCACTCGCAGGGGAGTCGAGCCGAGGACCGAAGAGAGCTAGGTCTGGTGCCCCGTTGGTAATGGGATTCTCGGACGAGGACATGATCGGCACCATCCAACCCCATGATGATGCACTAGTCATCACCCTCAGAATAGGAGGGTACGATGTAAAGAGGGTAATGGTGGACCAGGGCAGTGCCGTGGAGATAATGTACCCAGACCTCTATAAGGGGTTAGGCCTAAAACCCCAGGACCTGACGCCGTACGATTCCCCCCTATTCACCTTTGAAGGAAGGCCTGTCATCCCGAAAGGCCGGATACGCTTGCCTGTGCAGTCCGGCTCCGAGGTTGTGGAGTTGGACTTTATCGTTGTGGACGCATATTCGCCCTACACGGCACTCGTAGGCAGACCTTGGATTCACGCACTTGGGGCTGTCCCCTCTACTTTGCACCAAAAGGTCAAATATCTCTCAGGGGGACAGGTACATGAAATCCGAGGAGACCAATCTGTTGCTAGGCAGTGCCTGATAGCCGCCATTCAGCATGAGGCCCCAGCCGAGTCCTCGGACGTAGCTGGGAGGAATTTATAGCAACTACAGTCCCGGGGATTGCCCTTTGAAGAATCGGATGAAGGCGCTCGATGCGAGGATCTAACGAAAGTGATCATTGGGGATGATCCTGACAGGTTCTTCCAAGTCGGATCTCAGCTGCCTCTTCAAGAGAAGGAGGAGCTGATAGAGTTCCTCAAGCAAAATCTCGACGTGTTTGCCTGGAGCGCTTACGAGGCCCCAGGGGTGGACCCGAAGTTCATATGCCATCATTTGAAGGTGAATCCATTGGTCACCCCCAAGCAGCAACCTATTCGGCGCCTATCCAAGGAGCATGCTGACGCAGTGAGAGAAGAGGTGGCAAAGCTCAAAGCAGCCGGGGCTATCAAAGAGGTTTTTTATCCCGAATGGCTAGCAAATACCGTGGTGGTAAGGAAGAAGAGTGGGAAGTGGCGAGTATGCGTGGACTTCACGGATCTGAATAGGGCATGCCCCAAAGACCCGTTCCCTATGCCGAAGATCGATCAACTGGTTGACGCCACTGTCGGCCACCCTCGGATGAGCTTCCTGGACGCCTTCCAAGGCTACCACCAGATACCATTAGCCCTAGAGGACCAGAAGAAAACTGCTTTTGTCACCCCTATTGGCAACTACCACTATAAAGTGATGCCGTTCGGCCTGAAGAACGCGGGAGCTACCTACCAGAGGATGATGACGAGGATGTTCGAGCCACAGCTGGGCAAGAACATCGAGATTTACATAGATGACATGGTGGTGAAGAGCAAAGTTATAGCTGAGCATGTGAAAGACCTTGAAAGTACTTTTGAGGTTCTACGGAAATACAAGCTACGACTAAATGCCTCTAAGTGCTCGTTTGGGGTAGGGTCCGGCAAGTTCTTGGGATACATGGTCACCCACAGAGGAATTGAGGTCAACCCCGACCAGATAAAGGCCATCAACAACCTCCGAGCTCCTCGGAATCCCAAGGAAGTTCAAAAACTGACTGGAATGACTGCTGCCCTCAATCGGTTCATCTCTAGATCAGCAGACAGGTGTCGCCCCTTTTTCTCTCTACTCAACAAATGGAAGGGATTCGAATGGACTGAGGAATGTGCCTTGGCGTTCCAGCAACTCAAGGATTATCTGTCTCGGCCACCAATCATGTCCAGTCCTGAGCCAGACGAGGTGCTGTTCGCCTACATCGCTGTGGCTCCCTATGCGGTGAGCCTGGTGTTGATACGGTCCGACTCTGGTGTACAAAGGCCCGTCTATTACGTAAGCAAGTCGCTGCATGAGGCTGAGATTCGCTACTTGCCGCTGGAGAAGGCTATCCTAGCAGTAGTGCTTGGCACCCGGAAGCTACCTCACTACTTCCAAGCCCACACGGTGATCGTTCTCACACAACTCCCACTCAAAGCAATACTCCGAAGTGCCGATTACACTGGTCGGATCGCCAAGTGGGGTACAATCTTAGGGGCTTTCGATATAAGATATATGCCCCGCACATCGGTCAAGGGACAGATCCTCGCAGATTTGGTGGCTGAGTTCACGGAGCCCCAGCTAGATGAGGTGAAGCCCACGTCGGGCATGGATGAAAAATCAGTTGGCATGGTCTCTCAACAGAATCCCTCCCATTGGGAAGTGTATGTCGATGGCGCGGCAAACCAAAGAGGCTCTGGAGTTGGGCTAGTATTGATATCCCCCGAGAAAATCATTATCGAGAAATCGCTAAGGTTGGACTTCTCGGCAACGAATAATGAAGCAGAGTATGAGGCCCTACTGATGGGGATGACTATGGTCCGTAGAATGGGTGGGAAGTCCGTGGAGTTGTTCTCGGACTCAAGATTGGTAGTAGGTCAAGTACAAGGCGAGTTCGAGGCAAAGGACGAAAGAATGCAGGGATACTTAGGTCGTGTTAAACACCTACAATCAGAGTTCGAATTTTTCAGTTTGCTGCACATCCCCAGGAGCGGCAACTCACATGCTGACTCCCTGGCCACGTTAGCCACCTCTTCGGCACAAGGCTTGCCGAGGGTCATCCTCGTCGAGGACCTGCACAGGCCTACAGAGACGAGGTCAGGGGGAGTCCAGGTTCACCAGATCAGGGCCGGGCCGTGCTGGATGGACCCGTTGATAAAATTTATCAAAGAAGATATATTGCCTGAAGAGAAGGCTGAAGCCGATAAAGTTCGGAGGAAGGCGACTAAGTTCTGGTTGTCCGAAGACCAGAAGCTATACAAGCGCTCCTATTCGGGACCATATTTGTTGTGCGTACATCCCGAGGCGACTGAGACACTGCTAGAGGAGCTGCACGAAGGAATCTGTGGGAGCCACACCGGAGGCAGGTCCTTGGCTCACCGAGCCCTCACCCAAGGCTATTGGTGGCCTAACATGCAGAAGGAGGCACACGAATACGTCAAAAAGTGCGATCAATGTCAGCGTTTCGCCCCAAACATTCACCAGCCAGGGGGAAACCTCAATCCACTGTCTAGCCCATGGCCCTTTGCCCAGTGGGGCTTGGATATTGTGGGACCCTTCCCCAAAGCTGCAGGAAACAAGAAGTACCTCCTGGTCGGAACAGACTATTTCACCAAGTGGGTTGAAGCCGAGCCACTAGCCAATATCAGAGACGTTGATGTGCAAAAGTTCGTGTGGAAGAACATTGTCACACGGTTTGGAGTTCCTCACACCCTCATCTCGGACAACGGTTTACAGTTCGACAGCAAGGCATTCAGGAATTACTGCGGCGAGCTGGGAATTACAAACAGATACTCCACTCCAGCCTATCCCCAAGGTAATGGCCAAGCAGAAGCTTCCAACAAGGTCATACTGAACGGCTTAAAGAAGAGGCTAGATGATGCGAAGGGCAGATGGGTAGAAGAGTTGCCACATGTGCTTTGGGCTTACAGAACTACGCCCCGCAGGTCCACTGGAGAGACCCCCTTCTCGATGACCTATGGGGCTGAAGCTGTCATTCCTCTGGAAACAGGGTTCCCAACACTAAGAACTAGCTCATTCAATCCAGCCGACAACGACGAGCAGCTACAGAAGAGCTTAGACTTAATGGAGGAAAGAAGGGAGAACGCAATGGTCCGGCTGGCACACTACCAACAAAAGCTCAGACAAGGCTACGACGCTAACGTGAAGCTGAGGCCTTTGGAGCCCGGTGATCTGGTGCTGAGGAAAGTTGTGGGCACCGCGAAGAACCCAGCTTGGGGAAAATTGGGACCCAATTGGGAGGGACCATATCGCATCACTTCAGGCGCTGGTATTGGAGCATATTTCTTAGAAGATCTGGATAGTCATGTAATCCCTCGCCCTTGGAATGTAAATAACCTCAAGAGGTACTTTTATTAATCAAGTCTTCTCTTCAGTTGATATACCAATTCACTGCGTAAAGTTCTCTCTCAAGTGTTTAAACTTAAATCCAATCATGCCTGTAGTCCTCGGACCAGATGATTAGGGTTAGTTAACACTCATTCACCGCTTTCGCTCAAGTGTTTAAACTTAAATCCAATCATGCCTGTAGTCCTCGGACCAGATGATTAGGGTTAGTTAACACTCATTCACCGCTTTCGCTCAAGTGTTTAAACTTAAATCCAATCATGCCTGTAGTCCTCGGACCAGATGATTAGGGTTAGTTAACACTCATTCGCCACCAGCTTAGGTGTTTAAAACTTAAATCCAATCATGCCTGTAGTCCTCGGACCAGATGATTAGGGTTAGTTAGCACCATAGGCTCAAGTGTTTAAACTTAAATCCAATCATGCCTGTAGTCCTCGGACCAGATGATTTGGGTTAGTTAGCACTCGGTCACGATTCTCTAGTGTTTAAACTTAAATCCAATCATGCCTGTAGTCCTCGGACCAGATGATTTGGGTTAGTTAGCACTCGGTTACAGTTCTATAGTGTTTAAACTTAAATCCAATCATGCCTGTAGTCCTCGGACCAGATGATTTGGGTTAGTTAGCACTCGGTTACGGTTCTATAGTGTTTAAACTTAAATCCAATCATGCCTGTAGTCCTCGGACCAGATGATTTGGGTTAGTTAGCACTCGGTTACGGTTCTCTAGTGTTTAAACTTAAATCCAGTCATGCCTGTAGTCCTCGGACCAGATGACTAGGGTTAGTTAACAACGGTGCGGTTCGTGTTTAAACTTAAATCCGGTCATGCCTGCAGTCCTCGGACCAGATGACTAGGGCCAGTTAATACCCGAGTACACTCAAATCCTATAGTCCTTGAACTGAACGACAGGTTAGTCAATACTCCCACGCGGCCAGTATCACTGGGGTTTAGTGCTAAAACTCCTAATTGCGTTTAAATTGTTTCTATTTTTTAAATGTTTCCCCTAGTTGTGTTTAGTTTGAAGCCGAGGAATAATAACTCATGTTTAACTTGAAAAGACATGCAAATCATCAGTAACTTATGCTAGGCCTCCCCTTCTTCAATATTAATTTTGGTTACTCACCCCATAAGTAACTTTGCATTATTTGGTTATAAGCGCCATGTACAGTTGTATGTGACAGTAGTAATTAGCAAGACATGTATTTAAAACATCATAGACCAAAAAAATCTATTCCATAAACAAAAGTATAGTTTACATTTCCTCAGATAAAGCAAAAGAAAACACAGGTGCAAAAAGTAAAAGCCCTATACGTTTATTCTTTTGCCGAAGGGAGCACGGGGTCAGCAGTCTGGCCTATCCGAGCAGTTGCGTCAGGGGCTCGGTCCGTGGGCTCAGAAGGAATTTTCTCTTCGCCTGACCCTTGGCCTTTCTCTTTGGCTGGCTCAGCTGGCTTATCCTTGCCGCTTGGCTGACCAGTTTCCTTGCTTGCACCAAGAGTGAGTGGGGGAGCATTGCTGACCAAAGGTGACTCCGAAGCCTCTGGAAGCTGTGGAGCTGAAGGGGAATCAGTTCCTGGGAGCTCTCGGATTTCAGGATCATAGTACACGCTCCCAGGCAGCCTCAGCTCCGAGTCGGCAGGGACTTCAGCTGCATCCAGGGCTTTGCCCCAACTTATGTTACAGTAATCTCGGCTGACCGAGGCGAACTGCTCCAGAAGCTGGGACGTGGCCGTCTCTACCCCCAGCTGGTAAGCTGTCTTCTTTTCAGCCTCAGTCGCCTCCTGAGCCAACTGGGTTTTCTCCTCGGCATATCGGACGCTGTCCTTGGCTCTTCGGAGTTCGTCCCTTAGCCCGTTTACCAGCTCCCTCTCGGTCTTCAGATCGGCCTCTGTCGCCTTTAGCAACTTACGCTGGTCCTCAACCTGCTTTTCAACATTTTTTATTCCAGCGTCAAGACTTTTCTTCTGACTGGTCATATCCGCGAGCTCCCCGGACAGACGGCTATAATCGTCTTTCAGCTGGCCCAGAGATTTCTCCGCCTCATCTCGGGAGCAGAGCGCCGCCTGGGTTTCAAGGCGATTCTTCTTCTCCCACTCCTCGGCCACGTAAATCTGCTGAGTTACCTGCGTGATGGAAACTAGTGTCAAACACGGAAAAATAGGAAAGGCAAAAGTCAATGATTCAGCTAGTCGGATTGAGGTTACTTACGATGGCCAAATCCCTCTTCAGGGATCGAAAGAGCTCCGGCTGATTGAAACGCCTGAAGGACTCCATGTCATGAGGGAGGAGAAGCGGTTGCTGCAGGGCCTCAGCAACGTAGCCGGCCCTCCCTCCATCGTAATTCCTGAGGGAGGTCTCCCAGAGGATTGGAGCGCCCTCCAACTCCAATTTTGGAGACCAGATCCGCGGTCCCCCTCCTCCTCGGCGCACCTCTGCCACTGTGCCCTCGTCTCGGCTTTCAGTAGACGGAGCCCTGCGAGTTCTGTTGTCCTGTGCCACCTTTTGCTGCTTGGCCCCCTTGGTTGGTGGCACCTGTTTCTCCTCCACCTCAGTGTGGGGTCTTTTCTTCTGCAGTTTTAGCATGGGCTTCAAGTTGGGGTCAGGGATCTGAATAGGCACCGGAGGAAGTGACACCACCGTCTTAGATGTCCCAGCATCTTTCGGGTCTGACCTTTTGCCTCTCCCCTTCATCAAATTCCTCAGATCCATATCTTCGTCCGAGGAGTCTTCTGAATGAGTGGCCAACAAGTTAAGCTGGGCGCCTGACTGCTCGTAGGCCTCTTCCTCGGCGTCCGAGATCTCTACCACCTGGTTTACCCTTGAAGCCTCTCCCTCAAACTGAAATTCGTCTATCTGTTCTTCTAGCGACGAAGTAGAAGAGCCAGCCCCCTCACCTTCAATCGCTTGTCCGAAGGGAACTTGCTGGAGTGGTTGGATAAGGGGAGGTGCAGCCCGAGGAATTGGACGGGGTACGGGTTCAAGATCGTCTGGCGCCAAGAAGCCTTTCCGACCAACGTCGATACGCGCAAGGCGATGATCTCCTTGGACGATTGCGTTGCCGACCGGTTGAAAACCTTTTGACTTCGCTTTATATCCAAGAATAAGAGGAGCAGATCGTAGTTGCCCGTCCTCACTCACGAAGATCTCCGACCTTAAAAGGTAGTTGAGGGCAACGATATTTGATTGGCTGAGCCGAGGAGAAACTAGGTTCTTATCTGTTGCAAGTAAGAAGAAAAAATGGTCAGAAGCTCAGAAATAGCGACCGAAGAGAAATCAAAGACAGTTAAAAGACGGGAGCCCTAAGCCTATGGTCAGTGCGCCTAAATCTACATGTCACACCTGGCTTCCCAGGTTTGGTAGGGCAACCAGGGCCGTTGCGCCAGGCGCCCGAGACGATCACATAGTCGTCTTTCATCCCTTTGTTGGATTTGGGAAGGCAGGAAATGAGCCTGACAACATCCGACCGAGATTTCAGGTAGTACCCAGCGTCTTGCTGGCTATGGCATTCGTACATATGTACCACATCAAGCCAGGTGAGTCCCAACCCCAAATGGCGCTCAAGGTCCTCAATCGCTCCTAGGATCCTAAACATGTTGGGCGCGCATTGCCAGGGAGTAAGCCTATGGTTCCGGAGGTAGGCAGTGGTGATGGGACCCATGGGGATTGTCATTCCCCCTTCTTTGAAGGCGATGAGGGGGATAACCACCTCTCCCGTCTCCCGGTCTGTTAGTATTTTTTCTGGGGGGCAATACCTCACGCCCACGTTAGGGGGTATGCGGTACGCGGTCCTAAACGCCTCTATTTGCTCAGGGCTATCCATCATGTACTCGAGTTTCCCCATGGTACTTAAGTGAAACAGTTGGCCGAGGAGAAAACTAAAAGATTCGATGGCCGATGACTTACACGGGCTAGACCGGAGAAGCGACAGCAGGCTCGTAGGAGGACTCGTGAGGATTCTGGGTAAGATTGGCACCGGCGACTGAGAGATTCGGACGGAGAGATTTGGACGAAGTGAGGCGTCTGTTCTTGCTGGAGCGTCTGAAGATGGGAAAAGTGAGGAGGAAATGATTTCCTCTGAAGCTTTATACGGGGTCAAGCGAAGGGTCAGGGGCGCTCCCGCCCAAATCCTGAAGAAAAAGCCACAGCCGTTAGATCGATCAGCCACCGTTGGATACGAAGGACGAAACGTCACCTGGTGCAGTTAATGCAGCGCCTTGGGAATAAGGAAACTGCAGCGGCATTAATGAGGCGTCTGTTCCCACGCTTACACACGTGCCAGCTCGGTTGTGCATATTTCCAAGTTTTTGCTCCGTGGCAAGTCAAAATCCTACTTTTTCTCCTCGGATGCGAAGGAAAAACTACAATTTTGAGGGGCTATTGTGGGGGAGAAAAGCCCAGCCCAACTTATTGGGCCCAAGGCCCTATCCGAGGACCACTGTTCGTCCGAGGAGACCAGGACGCAGCCAGAGGCCCATGTGAAAGGAGAATGTCCGCAGACGAGCACGTGTACCGTCCGAGGAGATGCTCATACGTCCGAGGAGACCGATACCGTCGGACCCGACGAGGTTTTTGTCCGGCACGTGTCAAGCGATCTGTTTGACAAGTGTCAAGGGAGAAAAGGGACCTCGGACACGCGAGAAGGTGACAGGAATAGAGAAATATCAAGGAGACAGACTTCAACCACCGCATTTAATGCTCTGCACCTACCCTCCTGGCCGCATTTATGTGGAGAAGACCCCTGAACAGTGCATCCTCAGCTACCGCCACTCAGACAGGGCTAAAGGGGGAGTATGATGGGACATGCACTCAAGTGGACGCACAGATGGTGAACAAGTGGACGGTGGAGATGGAGAAAGGCAGCACTATATAAGAGAGAGAGGTCTCTGATAGGATGGATCGAAAATTAAGAGAGAAAAAATAGTATATTGTTTTACTGTAGCTCCAACATATGTAACCTAAGTCCATCAATGAAAATCACCTCTTCGGACGAGACATTCACCTCTGTCCGAGCACGTATTAGTTCAAACCCTCTTGTCACCAGTGCCGTTTGATACTGTTATTTTTCATTATTAGCCTAGCTCTTTCACCCACTCTCTACAAATTTATTGTTTTGGGTTCAGTGGGCTCCAAATCCACATCTCATTGGGCTTGGGCTGCAGAATCTGACCCTACAGAATCATTTTAGGAAGGTTTTGATACCAAAAAGTTATTAAAAAGAAATTAGTTGTTTTTGTGTTTTCTTAAAAATAATTTCTAAAAAGTTTATTAAACCAATGTCTTAAAATATCGGTTAACTTTTTCCTTTACACAAACCCAAAGGCTTTGTAGAGAAGTGAAGTGAAGGGAAGAGAAAATAAAAGTATAAGGGGATAGAAAGGAAAAATAAAGGAGAAAAAATGTCTTAAGATGTAAAGGAGCTAGAAGAGAAATGAAAGAAATGGAATGTACTTTACACTTTTATCATTTTAATTAATAAAGAAATAAGGCTATAAACGTAATTTCACACAAAAAGTAAAAACTTTTTAAGAGTATAAGAGTAATTTTATGGACTTTGAGGGAAAGTTAAAAATACAAAATTTGTGGGATCAATAGAAATCTTCTCCCCACATTTCATTCCCACCCCCCCCCCCCCCCCAAACAAAAGACAAAATGTCATTTCTCTTCTCTTCTCTCCCTTTCCCTCTAACCAAATATAGCCAAAGAAATGACTGTCTTCATTGGATTATTTTGGTTTTCTAGATTTGGCCAATCTAGATAGTTGAGGGATTTAAGGTGTTTAATCCTTTTACAATCAGGTATATATGCAGATTTTTTAAGGGGAACTCCCCTTTGGTTGTAAAGGCCCAAGTGATGGAGTCTTTCCCATATAGTGGTCAAGCCAGAAATTTTTTACTGGCCGGGTCTAGTAGTAAATAAGATAATTATTTTTTTTATTAATATATACTACATCAATATATACTATGTACAATTATCTAAAATAGTATTATAAACATAATTCAATATACAATACAAGGTTTTTATTTATTTATTTATAAATATATACAATACAAGTTAAGTGGATTAATTTGCCTATCGGCCTAGGCTTTCAAATTCAGTTACAACACATTAATTATAATGATTTTAAGACAAAAAAATATATTATTAATAAGTTAAAAGACAATAATCACTGAAATGCATAAAGAATTGAATCAAATAATTAATCATATATTTTTGTCAAATCAATAATAATTTATTATATTCCAGTGATATTAGAATTGGAGTAAGCAATACTAGAAGTCTTGGAGTTTGTAAACTAAAAAGCACCAATCTAAGTATTAATTACTTGAAGTAAAGAAGGGATAAGAAAAGGAAAATGAGAGAGA
Organism: Quercus aquifolioides; assembly: GCA_019022515.1. NCBI lineage: Eukaryota > Viridiplantae > Streptophyta > Magnoliopsida > Fagales > Fagaceae > Quercus > Quercus aquifolioides. The sequence continues at coordinate 11,424,309 of CM032328.1, forward strand.
GAGAGAGAGAGATCTAAGGGAAATGCAAATCTTGGCAACGGCACTATTGGAGTAATTTTTTGAAGATGAAGAACAGTGTATGGAGCAGAGCCTCCTTCCATTGTTAAAAACCAAAGTAAGCCAGAAAGATTTTTTATTTAGAAAAAAAAAAAAAAAAGGAAGGAGCAAAATTTTGAAAACATTTTTCTTTCTTGAGAACATTGTTAAACCAAAGGAGTCTCTCTAAAAAAACAAACAAAGAATGGGGTTAGAAGAGTATCTGGTGTCCCAAAAGTCCCATCATCGAAGATCTTCTTTCCTGCCTTGCAAGCAGCCCAGAAGTCCCATGTTTCAAGTCCCTAGGCTTTTTAGCATCAAGCCCTAAACTATCAGGCTATCAGCCCTTTTTGGTTAAGTGACTTTGTTCCAGCCTAGCCTACCAACTGCATCACAAGTTTACAAAACTCCTTTCTTTTTTGGTAATCTACAAAACTCCTTTCATTACAAGGTTTTAAAAAGGTTCTCTATAGAGTATAGACTATATTAGAAATAGCACACAATTGGATAACTTTTTAACACTAGACCAGTTTGAAGTGTATCAATATCATAACATTTCACATGGATATATATGCCAAAATATTGCCAAATATAACAATCATTCGATGAGAGAAATTGATTAACACGATGATTTTGTCAGTCATAGTCAATAAACATGATAACTAGGTAGCAAGAATTAAGAGTCTAAGAGGGCAAAAAAAACAAAAAAAAAAAACATGCAGAGGACAAATGAAGAATGAAAGGACAAAACAGTACCAATCTGAGCATTTCCCACACATGACAACTAAAACAACATCAATATTGAATACCAAATTATATATATATATACACACACATCAATATTTTCTTTTCATTTTATTCAAAATGGCTTATTTGTATTTCTTATAATATCTATAGCTAAAAGGAAAAAAAAAAAAAAAATGAATACCAAATTCACAGATTACACCTTTTTTTTTCAATGCGGTGCTTGCGCCTCACCTACAAAAAATTTAAATAAAGCATAAAAAAAAAAGGAGTAAAAGCATAAGCAAAATGAAGAAGAAGAATGAAAGGCAAATGAACTACATATGTTGAAAACGTTGTTGAAGTTTTTGCTGTCTACTCATGGAGTAGAGCCAGGAATTTTGGTTTGAGATAGCCGAGGTTAAACTATCTTGTAGTAAGTCACAAAAACTCAAAATGTTACATATATGTTTTTGTGCATTGGTTTAATCAATGTAATTCTTATTAGCACTTAGCAAAACTAAATGACCAATTAAGCATCTTAAGTTCATTTTCCCTTCTAAGCTTCTCTTAGTCCTTTTAACAACCATAAGTTCAAACCATTCAAGAAATTAAATATATAAATATAACAACTACATCTACAAGAAGATATAATATTTTTAGAAATTAAAAATAACAAAATCATTATAAGCCAATATGAAATTATATATAAAAATACAAGACGACTTTCAAACTTTTTGGGATTTTGTGCATTTGTAGGTTCATGATGGTGGTGGTGAGGGGTTTCCGTGGTGGTGGGGGTGGGTTTCATTGTGGGTTTGCGGTGGTGGCAGTGGATTTTGGGAAAGGTTTTGCCATTTTTTTTGTGGGTTTCTATGCATATGTAGGTTCATGGTGGTGGTGGGGGGTTGCCGTGGGGGTGGGGGTGGGTTTCATTGTGGGTTTGTGGTGGTGGTAATGGATTTTTGGATGAGCATTGCCTTTTGGATTCGGATTTTGTGGGTTTTTGTTGCAGTGAGTTTTGCTTCGATTTTTTTGTAGGTTTGTGTGTATCTATAGGCTCGTGGTGGTGGTGGTGGTAGGGTTGCTGTGGTGATATGGATGGGTTTCACTATGGATTTGCGGTGGTGGCAATGGATTTTTGTTGTGGGTTGCAAATAAAAAGGAAGAGAGAGAGGAGCAAAGAGAGAGACACGGAGAGGGAAGAGAGAGAAAGAGAGTAATTTTTTTTTTAAATGAGTAGTACTTGTGATGTGAAAAATAAGAATTGAGATGTAGTGTAAGTTATAAAATAGATAAAGTAGGTTTTTAGATGCTAAAATTAGTATTTTTTTTAGACACATGGATGTGAATGGTCTAAGGAAATTATGAAAAATAGTATTTTGGAACTTTTGTTTTCTTTTTAAAAAACTAATACTTACACAAAAATGGTTTCGTAATTAATTGATGTATCAAGACACTTAAAAAAAATCCTAGAGATTATCATAAAATATATAATTTAAACTAAAAAAATCAACCCAAAGGATTAAAATTTTCCCAAATCATTTCTTCTCACTTTGTAAGTTGAAATTTTATTTTATTTTTTTGTTAAATATGTTATCATTCCTTTACTTAAAATTTTCTTATTCATATTATTATAGTAATTGATCTAATATTTGGAAGAACAACAACCAAAAAAAAAAAAAAAATGAATATTTTGAGTTACATTTAAAGAGAAACAAACGAAAAATGGAATATATCACCTACGCCAATTTCTCCTTATAATTGTGTAACACCAAGATTTAGACCATTCATACAAATGAAATAGAACATCTTATCAGAAAATATTGCCAATTTATCGTATAACTTTTATGGTGCAATAAATCTTGTAAGCACATGTTATTTAGAATTGAAAATTTTTCCTTTCTTCTAAATTGTAAATGACAATGGAAAATTGTTTCAACAATGATAGAGCATGAATATGCTACACATTTATTTAAAAATTTCTCGTGCAACTAGTAGATATAATTAGGAGCCAAACCAAAAATTTACTAGAAAATGACTACAAAATATTGATAATGCGAAGTCCAAAGTAATCTTACAAAATATTGCTAATTCCATAAAATTCATGTTAACTGAGATTCTACAAGATGAGTCAAAAGTAGCACATGTGAGACCATTCTCAACACTTCTGCATCCTATAAAAGTATACCCTTTTGAGATCTTTGTATATGCATATTACCTTAAGTTCTCAATCTTGGACACTCTTCAACTAATACCACCAACAAGAAACTGGAAATTCTCAAAGGTTTTTGCATTCTCAAAAAAATAATTGCTTAGGGTTTCTTTATCTGCACTTCCTCTACGATTGTCAATCTTAACAGTCTTCAAGCAATGCCTCCAACATGGAAATGGAAGGAATTTGCAACAGCTAGAATTCTCCCCTTTATAAACAGGCTTTTCATATGACAGCTGAAATATACAAGCAACCAGTTAGTTAGCAATATGTAAAGACCAATAAAAACACCATCTTGAGTTAAGAGTCTCAATAGCATTAAGCGCAAAAGAGAAAATGTTGAGTGAAAAATCAAATTATGATTGCAGTGACAATCAGATTTTATTGTAAAACTACCTTTGCCACTTTTGACATGGATTGTCAAGCAATTTTTTTTTTTAATTATAAGTAATAAATTTTGCTAAAGTTTTCTCTTATCCCTATCTTCTCTCTCTCTTGTTTAGATTCAGATTTAAGCTGCTAGAAATTCTGTAAAGCAAATTATGTTCTTCTTTGCGATAATAATAGACAGGTTACTTCTTACTTGATATGGCTGACCCTTTGATTGATGATACCAAGATTTGGGCTCATAAATGAGAAAACTTATTAAAATACTCGTGTTGGGAAATTTCTACGAACAACAATTACTTAGAGAAAAGACAAAGACTTCTCCTTTACGAACAACAATTACTTAGAGAAAAGACAAAGACTTCTCCTTTATTTTTAATTTTGACTTTGAATCTAAACTGCTAAATTGGGTTACCAGCCATAACTTCACCTAGACCTCATAAAAGTGGAAGTTTTGTGCCTGGATACAATCTAAATTGTTATGATTTTCCTGTAGTAGTATAATTAGGTTTCTAGATTTTGCTATCAAGTTCCATCCTTATTGCTTTCTGTACAATCATCCAATGGGGAATTGAACAAAGGCAATACTACAATGATTTTGAAAAGCGTAACTAAAAAAACTAAGGAAAAGAAAGTTTGGATCACTAAAAAATGTATATTGGTTCTGGATTGTGTAGATTAAGGGATCACTGTCGTAGTGCACCTAGGTGAAGCCTAAAAAGGAGTTGCAGTAATTTCAATAATAGAACATATTTTCTTGAAAATTTAATCATTAGATTGCATGTACTTATTATATCCTCAATACTTGCAAATTTCAAGAAAATAAAAAATCAATAACTATATCATCAATTAAATATTTAAATTTCAAGTTTTTGTAATATAAAATTATGTATAAAAAATAATTTTATTGATCAAATAGTAAATAATATCTGATTTCAATGAAATTTAACATGCATGCTTCTAACATAAATAACATGCAATCCAACGAGTTAAAATTTTAAAATTTACATCTAATAGAAAAATATATAAATAATTTGAAAGGTTTCTCTCTAAATTAATTTGGAGATTTGAAGAGAAACTTTGTCCGTAATTGAATATAAAATTCCAAATTTTGATGTAATGTTTGTTTTGCGCATGTTTGGGGAAGGGGGAGGGGGGATAACAAGATCTCACCATAAAATTGTCAGACCATTCTCCTTAAACTACAGGCATCATATATAAAAATAACAAACATTTAGACAGTAAGGACTTCCCTAACTATTGACTGCACCAAAATCCTTACCACATGAAAAGACACCTGCTTAGCATGAGAAGCAAAAACATATAACAACAAGAATGATCTTTTACAATAATGAATTTGTTTAAAGCAATTAAAGCACTATTTAGCATTCTCATCAATCAAAAATAGGGAGCAAAATTCAAGATTCTAAGAAATAAATAAATAAATATAATACCTTGAAAGATATTTTGTCATAATCATCAGGCTTATAAATGGAGCCGGCTTCTATTGTTAGAATGTCCAGAAGAGGAGAAATCCAAAGCAAGCTATCCACAAGTTCCCCAATTGCATATCTTGTAAACGACAGTGGAGAAGATAAAAACAAATGCAAATGCTTGACATTATATGCTGGTGATGATACGGTTTTTCTCAATCTTTTTGGAATAATCGCATTCTTCACAAATTAAATAAACAAACAAAATAATTAGACTCAATTTTAAAATAAATGTTAATATTTGATATTCAAAAGAACAAATGTAAGAAAAGAAAAATTAATACAAAAGAAATCAATGAGGAAGATGAGTAAAAAAAAAAAATCATAAATACCTCGGCTGACTGAAGTGACAAACTCAATAACTTTGAATTACTCAGCTTTGAGAGGAATTCAATCTTCTTAACATTCCAAGGATCATCACGACTAATCATGCCATAAGTAGCTACCGACAGATTTAAAGCATTCGATGATGATAACGATATTACAGAACGAGTATAATGATCGACTCTACATAATTTAGAAGCATCAAGCTTGACTTCAACTAGATTCCAGCAAGCCAGTAAGGCCAATGATTTTAGCTGATCACTTGAAATCTCTATTCTCTTCAGCAGAGAGCAACAAGTTAGTTCGAAGGTCTCAATGAGTGGAAGTTCAGAGAGATGGTCATTGAGCCAATCGTCTGTTATACATGCTTGTAACTTTAACTTCTTAAGATTTTTACAATGGACCAGGTTAATCCCGCATGATGTCTGAACTATATGAACGCTACAAAGATTTGGTGCTTCCAACTCAACTCTCTCAGCGAGGTCACGATTTTCTTCAATGCCAATAGCCATTAATCTATGATGGCATGACAATTCTAAACCTTTCAAACCATAACACCATTTCAAATTCATGTCTTCTAGCGCAGGACACCCAACAACTAGTTTTTGTAAAAACTGATTACCCATATGAACTTCAACTAAGCACACTTTTCTTAAAGAGGACATGTTTATAAGACCACCAGTACTACTTGTATCGAACTTACAGCGATGTAAACTCAACAAACTCAATGATTTAGAAAGCAGAACACTCTGAGGCAAGCAATAACATATAATAGCAAACCTTTCTTCAGCCAGACATCCCGGCCTTTCGCGATTTTTGATAACGAGTTGAAATAGGTTTGATCAAAGCGAAGAATTGGGAATGTCGACCACACATGTTTCCATCTTTTGGCCAATATTGCACATTGAAAAACTAGTTTAAATGGAAGGAAGGAGAGGATGTGTTGTAGAATAAGTTCTGGCAATTCTGATATACGGTCCATAACATAACATAGAAAAGCTCAAATTTGAGAAGAAACGATGTTGTTGAAGTATGCAAATTGAAAAACAATTATTACTACTTTTTATTAATTATTAGTTAAAATAGAATTTCTATTTTGTATAAAAAAAAAAAAAAATAATTATTAGATTCGATGAATCATGAATGAATAGAATTCGTTTTCATTCCAAAAGCTGAAACTAATCGGATCTCGTCCTATTCGAAAGTAGTGGGCTTTGAAATATTTGTTGTCCGGTATCTGGAATTAAAGCCCATGCCCACATCCTATTAAAAAAAAAAAGAAAAAGCCTATGCTCATTAATGGGTTGGCTCCTAAGCACATAATTAGGCCTGTTGGGCCTTTTTTGTATGAGCCCAAAAAGGTACTTTAATTATGCCTGCTTCAAGGCCTAAATAAGCTAAGCGGAAGGGATCTATAGTTACCATAGTTATTTTTTAATTTTTAATTTTTATCGAGATAGTTATTTGAATTGGGCACAAACGTGTTCTGAAACGAAAACAATGTCAACAAAGCAACTCAGTTTTATTTTATTTTTTTGGTGTGAACAAAAGCTGAGTGCGATCCAGGTTGAGTTCAAACCGAACCCACACCCAACTCAAAAGAATTGGCCCAAACTCTCTCTCACCCAAAATTCACACACTTGGATCAGGTTGGGTATGTGGTGGGTAAATCGGGTCTGGGTTGGGTCAACTTCTTTCTTTCCTTCTTTTTTTTTTTTTAAATAAAAAATATTTTTTTAAGAGTGCATTAGTCAAATGGTTCATTAATCATTATACAACTTACAATGATATCAAAAAGTTTAAACTAATTTTAATATTGATCATGCCATGCCATTTTTAAATGTGACAAATTGTATTTATGAAATATACCAACAATTTAAAACCTGAAATAATCCTTCAATTCTTACAACATTTATCTTGCTAGTTTACAACATTTTACAATATTTTAAAACGTATGACTATTTTATAATATTTTTACAAATTGTTAATGTAGCCAACTTCTTCCTAGTTATTATCTTGGCCCATCATAATTAACATCACTTTTCCATTAACTAATAATAACTCACCATATCAGTGATTGGAAAATTTTTTGTAAAAAAATTTGTATCTCTAGCATTACTCTTAATTCTTAGATTACATTTAGATTGCTTGATTTTCTCATTAACAATAGTTAATCTTTATGTCTACCTTGATTCAAATAAATTAACTTATAACTAATATGACACATCTCCATGCACAAAATGCTTAAGGGTTTAGGGGGGGAAGGGGTTCAATCTGCGAGTTAACAACATATTGTAATTATCCAAAAAAAAAATAAACTTATATAAAATCTCACCAATCACACCCCTAATGAAAGTCAACTAAGCAAACTCAACTAAGCTAAATACGCAGCCTCTTGACATAGCAAAAATTTACTTGTATATGCATTCCCATCTCCAAGTCCCAGCCGTAAATTAAAAGCCTTAATACAATTTTATTTACATAAGACCTCTATCATGGACGGCAACAAAAAATATTTTATGTTTTTTTAAATAATCGGGCGGGTAGGGTTGGACCCGAGAGCGACCCAAGACTTGAAGTAAACCAAAATATGTGGCCCGAACTCAACCCGAGTTTCCATTCAACTCACCTAAGGCCTGAAGGGTTAAATAGCTAGGGATGGGCGGGTCTGTGCTCAGCTCTAGGTGCGATCATACCAACACTAATGCACTAAATTTCATCATAACCTAGTTATTTATTTATTTATAATTAGATAGCTGAGAGTATGGAAATTTGAATCTTGGGTATCTTCATTATAAATACTAAAAAGTGTTAGTTGAATTATAAGACTTTTGGCCAAAGCAACTTAAGATTAGCACTTACAAGAAGAGGAATTCCACTAAATCACATTTTTATTTGTGATGATGTAATTTTTTTTATTTTTTTTTTATTTTTTTACATTGAACTCAATTAATAAAATCATTGTGAGAATTCTTTATCTGTACAATATATCTATCTTGGTAAAATCATCCTTCTTTCTAGCCTAAACCTATTCAAAACATGTTAGAGTTTGAATTTACAATTTCTGATAGATTGATTTGCGATGGAATAGCTATCAGAAATTGTATTGTGATTGATCGTGCATTGATTGTATGCTTGTCGAAACCTTGAATCTTGATCAATTGAGCCTCGAACAAGTGGCATAAAAACTTTCACAAATTCTTCTTTTTACTGCATCCTCACACTTTGATCCTGAACATTGTATAAAAAATTATATACTCAATTATTATTACATTGTCATGAAATTTGCAAATCTAAAACCTAAAGCTAAATATATAAAAGCCCTAAAAGTCTTGTATTGTTCGGTTTCCTTTATAAGGGAAACCATGATTCAAACCCCTCCTCCCGCACTTGGTGTAACAATTGTATTATTATTATTTAAAAAAATAATAAATAAATAAATAAGAGAAAAGAAAAGAGCACATATACAGACATATTAAAAAAGAAAAAAAAAACTCTAAAAACATTAAAAAAAACAAAAGACTAAGATTTCCTAAAAAGGTAACTCATCAGAAAAGGAGACAATGGGGACATAAGGACCAAACATACAGGTAGAAGGTCTCCCAGTAAAACGGGTGAGCATCTCAGTAGGACTAGGCTCGATCTCCTATAAGAAAAGGGAAAATCTGGGAGCCTAGGAATGCCTAAAAGAGTGATACTTATTGAGAATTTTTTGTTTAGAACCCAAATTGATTGGACAACTAATTAATCAGTTAATTAGCAATTAAGTTAATTATGTGATCACAATTGTAACAATTCAATCACAGCCACATCATCATTAGATGAATTTATACAAATCTGCATTGACACATTAGATTGGTGGCTCTAAGGTTTCACACTTGATCACCAATATGTTATGCAAGCAGACTTTAATTCAAAACACGTCAAAGTTTGAGTTTACTATTTTTTGATAGATTAAGTTGCAAGGAATAGTTGTTGAAATCTCTATTTCAATCAATTGAGCATGGATTGAATATCTGTTGGAACCTCTTGAATCTTGATTGATGGAGACTAGATCAAGTGGCCGTCAAAACCTAACAGAAAGTCTTCTTTGAAATGTATTTTCACACTTAATTTGATCATGGACATTGTGTAAAACATTATACACAATGATTTTACATTGTAATGGAATTTGTCAATAAAAAACCTAACACTAAAAATATGAAAACTCTAAGAGGTTTGTATTGGAGGTATTAATTGTTTGGTCTCTTTTATAAGGGAAACCATAATTCAAATCCCTCCTGCATTTAGTGTAATAATTGTATTATTAAAAAAAAGAAAAACACATAAAACAAAATTTTCTCTAAAAAAAAACAAAAAAACTAAGATTTCTTTCAAAGAGTACTACATGATAATTTAGAATATTAACCTTATGTGCACATTTAATATTCTCATTGCTACTAATTAAATGCGAGATGTGAGTACTATCTTCCTTTTCCTTTTCCTTTTCCTTTTCTTTTTCTTTTTCTTTTTTCTTTTTTCTTCTTCTTTTTTTTTTTGTTTGAGAAACAAGTGTGACTATCTATCAAGTCATATTACTTCTAATTTGGTCATATGATTATTACCGACACGTATAGAAAGTCAAAAAACTAAAACAAAATTTTCTCTAAAAAACAAAAAACTAAGTTTCTTTCAAAGAGTACTACATGATAATTTAGAATATTAATCTTATGAGCACATTTGATATTCACATTGCTACTTTTTAAATACGAGATGTGAGTTACTATCTTCCTTTTTTTCTTTTTTTTTTTTTTTGAAACAAGTGTGACTATCTATTAAGTCATATTACTTCTAATTTGGTCATAATGATTATTACCAACACGTATAGAAAATATTTCTATCTGAATCTGTATAACAACCAACAAATGATGGCCTACATGTTTACTTCTTAATTGGTCGGTGAATACTTAGTCAAAAGGGAGACTAGGTATTTATCCAATTACGTTTTTTATGGGGGGAAGCATTATCGTCCACAAAGCGTGTGGAAAGATTTCAATTTTCTATTTTTTTAACTTTTTTTGTAAGTTTTTATGTATTATTTTCAACTAATATGGAGATGAGTTGAAAGTGATGCTGCTGTGTTACAAGGAAACACTGAATATTACCTGCCGTCCTCGATTGCCAATAGTATTTTGAAAAACAAATAAGGAGTTGCTATTGGTGATTTTGCTTAATGTGTGACCCACGACCACAATGCGACTTGTGTGAATTCAACATTAACAAAACAAAAAATAAAAAATAAAAAAAATAAAATTAAGGAAACAAGAAAACATCAATTTCTTGGAAAATTCATTGCCCTATGACTTAGGGAAAAAAAATTGACAAAAGGGATTTAATGAAGTTGCTTTGGTTGCATAGATAACCTCTTGATGTGAAGAAAAAAAATGATGTTTTTAATTAATACATATGTACATATTGTTGGGGGATGATAACATCTTGATCAGAGATTAATTTCAAGGGATCAAGGGATTTAAAAAAAAATATATTTTTAATGCTAGATCAAAAAATTAATATAACATGGCATTATTTAATTTTAAAACGTAACTCAATAGATTTGGACCTAAATATGTAGTATTAATTTATCAAATTTTATTATTAAAAAAAAAAAAACTCAATTTGTTTTCTTATGTATTAAATTTTCACTCACCTGTGTATACAAACACATTGTGTGTGTGTGTGTTTTTTTTTTTTTTTGTTGTAATTTCGGGATTGAAGTGTTCAAAAATACACATGCTTTTACACTTGCATGAAAACAACACGTAGGGCTTCAATAATATAACCGTTTTGTTGATTTTTATTTTTTCGAACTTTCGGTATTTTATAGAGAAAGAAAAATAAAATACACACGACACTTGGTAGATGGAAGATTTTTATACCAATTTGCACATTCACATCGCATCAAATTTCACAACACGATAAGTACGTATGGATTTGTTTCTATACATTCATCATGAATGATAAATCAAAACCATAGACATATAATTGAATACAAGTAAAGAAAAGTTATACTCTCCGACATAATAGTAGTCCGACAAAATCCAATAGATTTGGCTACAATATAGCTTTCGTGTAGTTTGTGCATAGATAAAGACTTGACAAGATCTTTGCCCCTCCATACAGGCCTATATTTAGAACAGTAGTTTATTGTTTTCACGGTCGTTGCTTTCTGTTTCTCTACCCTTTCTCCACCTGCTGATCTTTCTTGGAACATTCTTTCTAAGACAATTATGACAACCTTTCTCTTTCTCTGTCTCTTTCCTATTCCTGTTTGTAACTAAGAAGTGAAAGAAAACAAACTTTGGTCTCTACAAAGAAAACTTATACAATTATGTATTTGACAGATTCTTCCTCACATTTTAGTTGGGTGTAGAATGAAAAAACAAAATCTAAGTGTTTATCACCTCTTTTTTCCAAATAAAGAAAATTAATAAAGTAGGTTAAATGTGTGCAACTTTGAACCCTTCAAGTTCAAACCACTTGTGGCATTTTCAAGTCACACGATTTTTTTTTTCTTTTCCCATTCTATGACAACTTGCTTTGATGAGCACAAAATTTCAAAGACTACCATATTTTCTGCGATCTTTGTCTATTACGTATTTGAAGGTACCAGCTCAGTGAACTACACTTTCTTGGCAACTTCAAAGCATACGTAGTATTATATATAAAGGAGGGAAATGGTCATATATATTAAAAACTAAACTAGAACAGTAACACACAACACTCGCACAAAAGAAATGGAGAGGTATACCTCAGACAAGAACTCTGAACGACCTGAGTTTGTATCTTCAGGTGCGAATCTCAAAGTTCTATTTAATTGTTCATTTCTTTTTTGTGTTATTTACTTAAGAGTAATGGCTGTAGAAATAATCATGGTGTGGTTCTGAAACATGTAACTAATATGAAACATTATTCTTAACATTTTCAGACGTTTTCAGAAATCTTAACACTTAGAATGGAGCATATTTTAACCAAAAAAATAAATGTGATGAGTTATTCTTAGAATGAAACATATTTTAAAAAATAAAAATAGTAATAAATTTTGATTGCTTTTGGAGTGCATGCCATCATGTAACTTATTTCTCAGCTCTCATGAATACCTGTGAATCCATGTGATGATGGAGATAACCAAGTAGAAGCTGATTGGATCCTTGTTATAGTTTAAGTATGAAAATAATATGGCATTAAGAAAAAATGAAACAGTTTTCCTCCTTTACTGTGTTTTTAAACATGAATGCATTTTTATTATAGTGAAAAATACAATTTTATGATTCTTGAAGAGCTTGCAACTTTAATTCATTTACATAACTTGTTGAACAGGTTGATCTGTCAAAATTCACACACTCATAGCCTCACTGCTTTAAAACTAGTGGGATACCCTTTTCTTTGCTCTCATCATCATTTATAGAGACTGGAAGGCACAAGAGCCTTGGCGTAGAAGAAGTAATGGTGAGATTCATCAACTATGAGTCCAAGGAAAGGAAGGATATCTTCAAGCAAGGTGATCCAAATGACATTGATAAATATGAGGGGTTAGATGACATGATTATTGAAGAAAAGGAAAGTGGGATAGCTAGAAGATCCAAGAAGCGGAAAGTGGAAGGGTTAAGGCTGCAAACAACTGTTTCATTCAAGAAAGTGTTGCTGGATGAAAATAGTTCTGATTTGGAGGAAAATGCCAATGATTCAAGCAATAAAGTATATCCTGCGGTCGCTTTGCCTAAACCCGAAATTCGGATTTCTTCGAGGACTACTAGTGAACATAATGCAGCTGCAATTAAGGTGCAGAAAGTTTATAAGAGTTACCGGACTAGAAGAAACCTAGCAGATTGTGCTGTAGTTGTTGAGGAGCTCTGGTTTGTTCTGTTAAAAAAACTATGTTTCATCTACCTACAGCTTATATTTCCAATTCAGAATTTTATTTTGTCTAATTGTTTTGTTTTTATAAATTTTGTAGGTGGAAGGCAATAGACTTTGCAAGTCTTAGGCATAGTTCAATATCATTCTTTGAGTCTGATAGATCAGAAACTACTATTTCAAGATGGGCACGAGCTAGGACTAGGGCTGCCAAGGTGTGTACATATTACCATCATTTAGGCTTCCTAGGTTTGCCGAACTTTTAAAGATGAATTTTTTTTTCAAGTCAATTGTTTCAAGAGTTGGGGTCAACTCAGTCGTTTTTTTTAAGACAAAAGTCATTACCTTAAAAAATATTCAACTTTGCTTTATTAGTTTTGCTATTTGAGCATGACTTAAAATGCAACCAATCAATCTATTTCACGTTATAAACTTGAACAAAGTTTCTCATCAAACTAGTTTAGAATTTTTTTTTTTAAACTTCTTATATATATATATATATATATATATTTGTGAATTTTGAAAATCCAACCGTTGAATTTAATATTTCTTATGTTCTTAACATGCATATCAAATTTCGTTCAAATCGGATATTATTTACTATTTGATCAATTAACTTATTTTTTATATACAACTTTAGATTACAAAAACTTGAAATTATAACATTTATTTGATTACATAGCAATTGATCTTTGATTTTTTTGAAATTTTGTAAGCATTAAGGGTGTAATAAAAACATGCAATCTAACGGTTAGATTTTCAAAATTCACAATTAATATAAATATATATGATGAGTTTGCAGGGTTTCTCTTCAAACTAGTTTGGAGAGAAACTTTGTTCTATAAATTTTATTTCCTAGATCTGATTGTGTATAAAGTGACACTAAATATACCCTTAAATTTTAAATCATGAAATATATTCATTTCAAATGGAGAGCATCCTTATTCAGCAAATTGATGTAAAATTCATATTTTTCATCTTCTTACAAGAACTCCTTTATATGTTATTGAATACTGTATATTACCATATGGTTGACTGTAGGTAGGTAAAGGTTTGTCCAAGAATGAGAAAGCTCAGAAATTAGCTTTAAGACACTGGCTTGAAGCGGTTAGTCCACATTCTACATTCCATATGTTTTATTTTTCCTTAGCTTTGATTGTTTCCTATGGTCATGGATTCTTATAGATTTGACTCAAAAATTGACTTTACTTGATGACTAAAAAAATTGACTTTAAGTAGTTAGGAAATCTTTTGAGGTCTACATACAATGCCCTTTCTAAAAGGGAAAATTATGAGGCATGATCAGAGAAGACCAAGTTTTTTGAGTAATAAGGGGTTTGGAATCACAAGAAAATGGATTAAGCTATGTTAATTTTCTCCTTGTGTTGCACAGATTGATCCACGCCATCGGTATGGACACAATTTGCACTTGTATTATGATGTTTGGTTTGACACTGGGAGCTCCCAACCTTTCTTCTATTGGTAAAACTCCAACAACCTTTAAGATATGTTTAGCCTTCTTTTACTACATTTCTTAATGTATTGACTATTGACCATAAAAATGAAGGTTGGATGTTGGAGATGGCAAAGAAGTAAATCTTGAGAAGTGCCCAAGGACCAATTTGCAGCGTCAATGCATCAGATACCTTGGACCAGTGAGTACAATTGATCTGTTAACTTATCAAAGACACTTTGTGGGGCAGGATAATAATTGATGCTACCAAACCTGGCCTTATGTTTCAACACCAATTTGGCATGTACAAACTACAAAGGACCTTTCTCAATTTTTACATAACACTCATTCTCTTTATTTTTGAGTACCATTTTCACATTAATAATCAGAATATGATAAATTTTGGTCAGAATGAACATCGTTTTCCAAATGGAACAATCGAATTATAGAGGCATATAATATTCCTAAATTTTCATTGCTTAAAAACAAACTTGAATTTGAAAGTAATAATCTTGCTCTTCCTCTTTTGATTTTTGTTTCCAGAGTGATCTATCATATAACAAGAAGAAAAGGCCTTTAGACTTTGGTAGTATGGTGGTCATAGTTGGCTTGTTAGGCTCATTTTTTATAACTTTTAACTTTCTCTTGGCAGAAAGAGAGGGAAGCATATGAAGTGATTGTAGAAAGTGAGAAGCTTGTGTACAAACAAAGTGGAATTTTAGTGGACACAGATGATGGTACTAAGTGGATATTTGTCCTCAGCACAACAAGGAACTTGTACATTGGGAAGAAGAAGAAAGGCCAATTTCAGCACTCTAGTTTTCTAGCAGGGGGTGCCACCACCGCAGCTGGAAGATTGGTGGCCCATAATGGGGTTCTTGAGGTATCTATGGTTGCACGCATATATATATATATATATATATATACTCTTCATAGAATCAATAGTTCAGAATGTGTCCTCAATGTCTAGAACAAAAGAAGCCTTTTTTAAGGGGCAATATGCAATAATGTCATCTTCTAAAGAGATCGTATCCAAAATTTTAATGTATACTTTCTCATCTTGTTAGGCTATATGGCCTTATAGTGGTCATTATCACCCAACGGAAGAGAACTTCTTGGAGTTTATTAGTTTCCTAGAAGAGCACCATGTGAACTTGACCAATGTTAAGGTAATTTCTTCCATCCTCTGTCACATGGTGTTACATAGTTGGCACAAATTCATTTGAGTTTGATTGAATTTGTGTACATCTGAATGATTGGACTGCAGAAATGTGCCATAGATGATGATGATCCAACATTGAAAGTGACCGACAAGGAACTAAAGTTGGAGTCAACGAGGGGTTCCTCTACAAATATCAAATCATCTTACACAGAATCAGTAGATGTTGATGTGCCTAACAAGGAGGCTGCCAATGTCACAATTTGTCATGATGAAATAGGAACCAATGTGAAAGCTCCGGCATTCAAATTGGCTAAGTGTTTGTCACGTAAATGGAGTAGTGGAGCTGGTCCTCGTATTGGGTGTGTTCGAGAATACTCAGCACAGCTTCAATTTCAGGCACTTGAACATGTAAATCTATCACCTAGGACCATGCCTGGATACTTTCCTAGCAATGCTCCTATTCCATCGCCAAGACCAAGTCCCAAAATCCATCTATCGCCTAGCCTTTCATGTATGGGACTTCCTAACCCAATGGTTCATGCTTCAACTAGTGACTAGATTATAAACCGATCGACAAGTGAATTTTTTTTAGGTCTGTTAGAACTGAAAGGTTCAGGGCTAGTGGCACTTTAAGGACCATTGGTGTTTTTTGTGCCCTTATAGTGTGAGCCTTTAGTAGTGTCATAAAAACAAAAAATAAGGTACAGAAAGGGACTAACCTATACTGATTTTATTTTATTTGTTATTATTATTATTATTATTATTTTTTTTTTTTTTGGCCTTCGATTCATGTAAGTTTATGTAATTTAAGATGGGTCAATTTTTATTCCCTGAATATTTTATAACCCTGTTCAGTGGGGTGGGTATTTTCTTTGTAAGATTTGTTCTTGTATTCATAATTAAAAGGTACTTTCAATGATATAAATTTCCGTACTCTTCCTCTTCCTCTGTTTTTGTGTCTATCCCCAACACACTTGCATTTGATTTCTTGTAAGTGTGCTATTCTTAATAGCCTCTAAAAAAAATTAGCTATTCTTATTGTACAAAGATGGATTGATCACGCATAGAAATCAAGTTGACAAATATCACTACACTCATAATTGGCAATTTTAACTAATTTAGTGCAAATTATTAAAGTAGAATAATATTACTACACCCATGGTTGACATAATACTACTTTTTGTCTTCAATTGTGGAACTTTATTGCCATTACTGATGATCAATTTTAGGTATATTGCTTTTAACCAATTAGCCAATGGTTTTGCAATTGGTAACGAGTTTTATAGCTCAATTAGAATCTCTTGGTATTTCCAATTGAGACGCTTATGATTCAAATCTCTTCTTCCCTTTGTAATTACTGAATTTATCTTTAGGAAAAAAAAGAATTTTTTATTTTTATTTTTTAATTATCCTTCAGCTCACATTACATAGTTCAATAGGTCAAAGGTAGCTCATATATACATAGGATAAGAGGCTCTATAAACTTCAATGAACCAAATTAAGGTTTCTTTTGGAGAAACTATAAACTCATTGGAAAGCCCCTTTCTTTGGAGAACTATAAACTCTCTCTCTCTCTCAATTCAAAAGTTATTAGGGAAGGGGGAATTCCCGGAATTGAACCCCTAGACTTCTCACTAAAAAACTCATATAGTGTTAGTTGAGTTACAAAACTCTCTCGGTCTTTATTCTCTAATAGTGAAGATTTTTGCCACTCACTTGGGCACTCCAATAAAGGTTGGCACACTACTAAACCATAAAATTCTCTACGTGGTTTTCTCTCTTTTATCTTTACTTTTCACTAATATTGCTAAGATTCGGAAATTTACAACATCTTTTAAAAGACTTGAAAGCTTTCAAGAAGCACCTAAAATTTTGACCAAAAGATTAGAGCACTCACAATAAAGAAGCTAAAATAACTCAAAGGTTATTTTAACATCTCAACCACACAAACTACAAAAAAGTTGCCATAGCTAAAATGTTTTGAATAACCATGTGGGTGTAAAATGAAATTGTCAGTACTAACACTACATTCATTCACATAACAGATCACATAATGAAGATACTAAGGATAAACTACGATCAATCTAACAGATAAAAAGGGATTTAAATGTCACAGAACAAAGAAATGGTTCCATCTACGTTTCCATGATAATTTCAAAACAATCGGACCGATTGAAAATCGAATTCTTGTGCATTGAGTCAAGGCATACAATTGAAGTCATAACTGATTTAATGGTATGAAGAATAACTTCTTCTTTTTTTTCTTTTCTTTTTTCCTTTTTTTTTTCAGATTTGAAATCCCTACACATATTGCTAATTACATTCATATCAAAATCAATATTAACATAAAATCCTAATTCAAGGGAATGCATAATTAAAAACTCTAGCAGTATCTTCTTTCCTTCCGAAAAACATTTAAGTTTTATGTCTATTCACACAAAATAAGCTTCAAGGATAGAACTTTTTCTTTTTCTTCACACTTACCACATTATCAAATTTTGTTTAAGTTTAGGAAAAAACTTAGGTAGTTTTGAAATAGTGTTTCGAGCTCTCACAGAAAGTGTGGGCCCCATGATGAGATCACTTGTGGGGACTACTCATTTTGTGAGAGTCTAGTACACTACTCTAAACTAAGGAAGAATTGTTCAAAAGTTAAATCGAAATGCCACTCATAGTTAACTAGAACCACAAGATAATTTCATCTAATTTATGATAGGGGATATATCTAATTGTTTTAAAATAAAAAATAAATAAATAAATAAAAATTGCCCATTTAGTAGACCCAATCAAATCATCCAAACTAAGAACTGATCATAATTCAAATGAAGGAAGAAAGTTTGTGTTATTTATAGCTTTTGTTTGTTATAACGAGTTGGAAAGCAAAGAACCACAAAAGCTCGACCATTGAAGGGTTATTAATAAGAATATTTCTTACATGGAGCGGCATCTCTATATAAAATACCAAAAAGTCTTTAGTATCCGTTATAGTATTTCTTTTCTTCACACTATTTCTCTCTTTACCTTTTCGAATTTCAAATTTCAAACTCTCTCCCATTAAACCCTTAAATCTTAATAAGTCTTAACTCTTAACACTTTAACTTAAGCCAGACCGCTCTTTGCAGTGTCAAAGTTCTTGTTTTTCCCAAAGCATTTTCTGAAAACACTTTGCTTTCTAAACACAAATCCGTTTCCAAGTGATTTTTACTCAAATGGGTGCCTCAGGAAAATGGCTAAAATCTCTTATAACTCTAAAGAAGCTCCATACAAGTACAACCAACCATGTAAGCCAAAACTTATAACCCGAACTCCTCGTTTCTGTTTTTCTCTTGTTTCCTGTGTTTTCATTGTTTCTGTTTTTGTTTTCTTAGGACAAGGTGGTAGGGGACAAGAGTACCAAGAAGAAATGGAGGCTATGGAGGAGCTCATCAGAGGGTACGAAGAAGGACAAGGCGTCAGATTCTTTCAATGCTGCCATGGCTGCAGTGGTGAGAGCTCCGCCAAAAAATTTCATGGTGATCAAGCAAGAATGGGCTGCCATTCGCATCCAAACCGTGTTTCGAGGCTTCCTGGTAAATGGGTCTCTCTGATTTTGCTTGTTCTCAATATTCTTTGGTTTATTCTTACCAAAAAGTAATATTTAGACATGGTTTTCCGGTTTTTTAAAAGGAACTATTTAGCTGTAGATCATAAAGTTGAGGTCTTTAAGTCATTATTTGTTCTAATCTTAGGTAGCTGATGAGTAAGTATGTGCTCAAAAAACTATCAAAGAAATTATTATAATCTTTCACCAGTTTTTGATAATCAGTAACTGTTAAATATAAATTGATCTCTCCTTATTAGTCAATAGGTCTCTGATTTTGCAGTTTTAAGTACTATGTAGCTTACAGATAAAGAATGTGAAGCTATAGATTGTGAAAATATTAATGAGTCACTGTGAGTTTTAACTTTATGTTGTTTTAAAAAAAAAAAAAACTCAAACCGCCTTTTGATGCTCTTAATTTAGATATCATATGTTTTTTTAGACAAGCTTCAGACAAAGCTTGTAAAACTTTAGCCATGATACTTGTAGCTCAGCAGCATAGCCTGCTCTCCTTTATTAGAATGTTGGTTTGTGAAATTGATCTCAATTACTATCCCGCACCTTCTAATCTTAGCACTAGATGTCAATACTCTGAAGTTTAAATGTGTTAATCTAATTCTCTGTCACATTTAAATATATGACTATTATGACTTATTTATTATACCTTGGATGAAAAGTTTTTTTGGGCACTATAGCATCCAATTTTGGATGTTAAGTATAGAATTGAGCTCAATTTTTATCTGTAAAAGCTTTACCATTTACCTTTAGAAGGAAAAATTAATGCTTTTTAGCATCTACAAATTCAAATAAAGGTTGTTGGAAAGTTGGGTTGAGCTCAATGAATATCTGTAAGTGTATCTTTAGTTAGTAAGGTTGAGGTTTTCTGGTCACTTTGAATTCCAAATTTTACTGGTTGGAAGTTTGGGTCCAATCACACAATGAAGTAATCTAATCTTAACACTAGATAGGTTCAACATGTTCTTTTTTGAGAGTTTTATTTCCTTAGCAACTTTGAAGGAAAATGGGCCTAAGTTAGAAAATTAGGAGGCTGCATGCATTGGTGTCTGTTTCAGTTTACTTTGTAGACTTTCTGTTTGGTGACAAAAGAAAATGAAGAAAAAAAAAGTATGAGTATGGGTTTACATTTTGATTATCTACTACACCAGAAACAGTGTCCCTATCTCATCAATTATAGGTAAAATAATATTCTTTTGCTTATTGAGTCAGGTTTTTCACTCTTTCAAAACAAAACAAGAGGAAAAGTCAGTATTAGAAGTGCATTGTCCTGCATTCCTCTGTTTTGTAAGCAACCAAGCGAAGAGTGAGATTATTAGTCCATCCCAAGTATCAGCCCTTTAAGAATTTAGCCCGGGAAACTTCCTCAATAATCCTCTGTGTGGACCGGGGTGTTGCAGCTATGTGATCTCTGCATACCTATAAACGATTTGATAATTGTTTGGGAAGGATTCCATTAATTGTAGATCACATTGTTCTAACTGTCCACATGCTTGGTTGAAGTTGTCTCCTCTTTTTTCTTTTTTACTATTTTGCACAGAAATAATTCCCGTAATCAAGTAAATCTCATTTATGTGATTTTATATTCCTCTTTTGTGCTTTTGAAATACCATTTAGGCACATCTGTTTAGTGGCCTTAATTACATAATTGCAGGCAAGACAGGCATTGAGGGCCTTGAAAGCAGTGGTGAGACTTCAAGCCATATTTCGTGGCCGGCAGGTAAGGAAACAAGCTGCTGTAACACTAAGATGCATGCAGGCTCTTGTTCGGGTTCAGGCTAGAGTAAGGGCACGGAGTGTGAGGATGTCCCCAGAAGGGCTAGCTGTGCAAAAACTGTTGGATGAACATCACAACCTTGCTGATCCCATCAAGCAGGCTGAGGTATCATATGCTATTTCAAGATTTTATAATATTATTATTGTGAGGATGTAATTAGTGAATATACACTGTTAATAATGTGTATGTTGACTGTCCTCAGCAAGGATGGTGTGATAGTCCAGGAACTATTGATGAAGTTAGAGCAAAGCTACAACTGAGGCAAAAAGGAGCTGTCAAGAGGGAGAGAGCAATTGCATACTCCCTCTCTCAACAGGTAATGAAATTGAGAGGACCCAACTATTTTCCTTTGGTAAGATAGTTAATGAAATGAATACATAGCCCAGTTAAAGATTCCTGGAAAGAGATTTATGTTTATCAGTTGGATTTTAAATGTTTACTTAGTCATTGATCATGTTGAATTTTTTTCTTTCAGCAATCAAGAATGACTGCTAGTCCAAATACAAGAACCAACAAGCCAGTGACTTCTCTCAAGCAGCAAAGGCTGGATATGAACAGCACAGGATGGAGCTGGTTAGATCGTTGGATGGCGGCCAAGCCATGGGAAAGCAGATTAATGGAAGAATTCCATACTGATCTCTCAGACCAGACTCCATTGTCTAGGAAAAGTGAATGTCAAGTTGTCAGTTTTCATTCATATTCTTCAGATTATGACTCAGTAAAAGTAAAAAGGAACAATGTCACAACCAGGATTTCAGCTAAACCTTTTACAGTTGGTCAAATTAGTAGCTCATCATCTTCCACCCCAAGTTCTGAATCTCTATATGATGAGAGTCATGCATCAACTTCATCCTCATTTGCATCTCAAACTCTAATGTCCAGTGAAACTCTCATGAAGGAAACAATAGAGGAGAGGAATATCTTTACGCCCAGCTACATGACTCTCACAGAGTCAACCAAGGCTAAGCAAAGAGCTTGCAAGTTTCTTTCACATAGTATGCAGAGGAATTTCATGGAGGATTTTCAGTTTCATAGCAAACCAATGGTAGTTTCTAATGGAGATACAAGAAGCAGTGCTGGTTCTAATCCTTCAGTTAATTGGAGCAAAGATCTGTACCCACCAGTACCATTGGGTAGGGCTGGTCAGGTAAGATATCGCTGGGAGAGTAAGAGTTGCCATAAGTACTAAGAGGCATGGTCAAACTTAAATGTTTAATATATGGGAGTTCAACAGCCTGTTGCCCCTTGCGATATTGAAACTGTTTGGAGTAAAATACATAATTGAATCAAAGTTTAATGTGGAAGTACCCAAAAAATCAAAGGAGAATTGCTTGAGATATGAGCATTTGAAGTAGAGATATTCAGAGTGATTGTGTTCATGGAATTGAGTATGCACTACTTCAATTTCTGATGTGGGTTGTTCAATGAAGATTGAATGGCATTTGTCATGTTTGTACGACTTCACAGACAAAGTTTGATTTATGTAATTATCTGGCATGTACAAGAAATTATGACTCCAACCAATTTCAGGAGAATTGGATGTGATATGGTTACTTAAAGTATGGATATAGGAGTGAATATGTTCATAGAAGTAGGACTTCACAGACAAGGTTTGAATACCTTCGTGTTGTGTCTAGGAGTTCAAGTATTGTTTGTGTATGTAACTATGTGGTTTTCATCTATAAGTTGCAATAGGAACACAAAAGTTCTGGAAGAAGAGCTGCCTGAGACAGGGTTGTACAATTTAGTTTGTATTGGATGGTTCCATGAATATACAGGAGTGTTGTATTGTGCTTAATGTACTAGACTTCTTGTGTGTCAAGAAAATATTTAGAAATTACTTTAAATTAATTTGAAAAATCATCAAAGCCATTGTTTTTTGGTAGAGTGCTTTACTTCAAGTTAATTTATCTCAATCTAAAGTGCTCGTTGAACTGCAAAATGGACAGAAAACATCAACCAAGCAATTTCGATCCTAATAATATTCTTAACCTTGTGATTTTCTCCTATTCCAATAGTAACTATTGGCATACAATGCCTGAGTTCGGGCTTCAATAGCTCAATAATGGACCTACCTTAGCACAAGAGGGGCCATGGCCCCTCCTGGCCCAAAGGCACCCTAACTTTATTTTTTTAAGAAAACCTGGGCCCTATGCTGCCTTTCCTGTTTTAAAACTTTCTTTTATGTATATAAACTTTCTGGATAATTGAACTTTCAAAGTTGGCTTTGGTCCCAATAATTACACTTGGACTCATAGGAATTAAAATGGTCAAAAGGAGGCTTAAAAAGAAATGAAAAATAATGGCTGGTTGGCCCATGACATATGGCCTTTCTAAAAAAAATTGATTCTTTAAAATTTAGTACTTTTTTTCTTCTAAAAAAAAAAAAGTACTTTAAAAAAAATTCTATATTTTTGTTCTTACTCTTTTATTTCTATTTTTCATCCTTAAATTTCAAATAGCTCCCAAAGATAGAATTCTAATTCCTTCCCTAGTTTGATTTGAGTATTTATCATTATTATTATTATTTTTTTATTTTTTTATAATTCGACAATTAGGGGTATGGGGATTCGAACATTGTATGTCTCATTTGAAAATACCAATAATCGCTAACCAATTGAGTTTCAAATGGCTCCCAAAGATAGAATTCTAATTCCTTCCCTAGTTTGATTTGAGTATTTATCATTATTATTATTATTTTTTTTAATAATTTGACAATTCGGGGTAGGGGGATTCAAACATTATATGTCTCATTTGAAAATACCAATAATCGCTAACCAATTGAGTTACAGGGCTCTTGACAACTTGATTTGATTATGAGAAGACATATTAGCTTCCACAATAGTTTATTATAAGTTATAATTTGTTGTTGACTACTTTTTGTTGCATCCATTATGCTTTATATAATCAGCTGCTTACTTTTAGGAAATCATTATTTCGATCATGTAATTATAGGATTTGTCTCCTTCTTCCTATTATTTTATATCTTCTTTAACATTTTTGTTGTTGTTAAGTTGGCTTTTCAGTTTTTCCCTATGTTCATGACTGCTATAGCCTATATATATCTCTACAATTAATGCTTGAAGTTTGGGCTTCCATGACTCAATCTGATTATGAGAACATATTAGCTTCCAAAATAGCTTCTCAAAAAAAAAAAAAAAAAAAAAAAATATTAGCTTCCAAAATAGCTTCTTATTAAGTGTTGCTAACTAGTCTTTGTTACATCCATTATGTTTTGTATATAATCAGCTGCTTATAGTTAGGAAATCATTATTTAAATTATGTAATCATAGGATTTGCCTCTTTGTTCCTATTTCTTCTTAACAATTAACATTGTGGTTATGCTGAGCCTTTCCCCTTACGATCATGACTACTATAAATCGCTACAATGCTTTGAGCTTGGGCTTCAATCGCTTAATTTAATTATGAGAACACATTAGCTTCCACAATAGTTTCTTATAAGTTTTGTTGACTAGTCTTTGTTGCATGCATTGTGTTTTGTATATAATCAGATGCGTACTTTTAGGAAATCATTATTTCCATTACATAATCATTGGACTTGTCTCTTTCTTCCTATTTACTCTTAAAAATTAACATTGAAAAAATGTTATGTCTACAATATTTTTATAACAAATCACAAATGGTAGGTTGTTACAAGTTGTTATTAGCAAGTTAAAAAGTAATTTTGGTTGTAAATTTAAATTTAAACCAATAATAACTTATCACTTATACTTTATTGTGAAAATGTTATAAACGTATCACATCATCCTCTTATTAACATTATGGATATGTTGAGCTTTTCCCCCTTATGTTCTTGACTACTATATATGGCTATAATGCTTTAACTTGGGCTTCACCAATGGCTGAATTTAATTATGACTATTGACTAGGCATTAGATTCATATTATAAGGCTAAATTTTGTTGCTGATTAGTCTTTGTTCATCCATTGCTTATGCTTTATTTAAAAGAAGTTGCACAAGTTAATATCAAGGAAGTTATTGTTAGGGTTTTTAGAGCCTTGGATGATTTATAGTGTAATTAACCAACTTAAATAATTAACCAGTTATGAATTCAAAATATTTTCACAAATTTAATGACACCAATTAAGCAATAAACCAATAAGTGCAACGGAAGATATATATAGAACACAACAATATGGTGATCCTAGGAAAACCAATGATTTGTCCTACATTAAAAATCCTGAAGGAATTCAAACCTATCAGCCCTAAGGTAAAAAGATTAACTAAATAGTATTTACTAACAAAGCCATGTGTAGCTCTGAATCCATGGACTTTTCTACTAGTGAACTATGTCGCATGAAGTCCCCGCTTGTGATTTTGAGAACCTCTTGAAGATATAATCTCTACAAGAAACCCTAGGATGACTCTATAGCTTCAAACAAGATCTACACTACAGCATTAATACCACATTGAATTTTCTTTATTTCCTCTTGAACTCTCACCGGTTGAATAGGTGGAAGCTCGGATCTACAAAAACTCACTTGCACAACCAACTAAATGAATCATGTCAGATTTGAAAATTTGAATCTGCGATTCTTGATCTGTCAAACTTTCAGTTGAGATTACAGAAACTTTGTTTTTACCCGCCAATCTTGGGTTCGAAACTTCAACAAGACTTAACATTTTTGTCATGGGTTGCCGACATCTAGTCCATGGACCTAACAATTATAGTATTTAATAAAATTATTCACGAAGATACAAGATGACTTAGACATGTGCAGCTACTATTTGACGGCAAAGAGGTAGAAAATTACAAATAGTAAGGGAATTGATTCTTTCTAATTATTTTGGAGTGTTACAGAATAATCCACAAAGAAAATAATCTCCATGAGGCAATTATTAGAATAATAATGGTTCTCTATGATAGTTTGCAAGATATATTTTTCCATTTCCTTATTGAAGCTTTTGATTCTCTTATTCCCGAGTAGATCAAACCGCAGGCTGAAATTGACCCATCTTTAGCAAAATATTTATTATCCTTGGTAAGGACCACAAATGCTCACCTGTATCCCTAGTAAGAACCCATACACAAAAGGTCTACACTATCACCATATCCATGGCAAAATTTGATTTAACTAATTAGCAAAACGCATTTGAACATATCTGAAAGTTTTTACTACTTGCTCTAAATTCTAATACTTTAAGCAGACCAAACTTTTAATTCTGGAATTGGCTCCAAAACTTGACTAAAATTGGGACACCGATATGATTAACACTCAAGTATACAAAGTTGTGGTACATATATGATTAACCTAAATTTCTAAAAGTAATCTCAGGACAACTTTGAAGTTCAGTATTATATGTAAGAAAACATTTTCAATCATGCAAGGTGCTCTGATTGAACTTTATGAGACATTTCTCTAGTCTTAACCCCACTTAAGAAACACAAATGAGTAGTGCAGTAACATCCTCATATTCTCGTATTAGCTGTGTTGAAATTTACCACCTATTATGGTCCCGACATTCATGCTAGTTAGTTGAAAGGACCACATGTATCACCATCATCCTTACAATTCACTGTGATTTGTGATTCACTTAATCACATTCCGTGCATCTTCGAGCAATTACACAAGGAATGAGATCGATAATAAAACAACAACACAGAAAAACTTATGCATCATCAAATAGACAACACGAGAGAATTGGTTCATGTGTCCATTACAAGATTATGGACATATTCTGCAGGTTTTAGACAGTATCCCGGATTCGTTATAAACTGTGTCTACTTTCTACTGCATACATGTATCTGTTTCTATGTGCTTACAAAAATGAGAGATGATGATACATTCACAAACTTTCCACGTGGACGAATGCGCTAACAAAGGCAAGAAATAAGGATGCCACCAAAAACTGTAAAAAAAAAAAATTAGATGACGACTGATGGGATCTTGAAGTGAAGGGAAGAAAAGGAATGAGATGCTTTCGTCAATTGGAGTAAATATGCATTCTTTCTTTTCATGGGGAGGTTGCCATGAAGAGAAGGAAGGGCAAAGTGGGGGCAGTGGGGTCTTATAGGATGACTATTTTTCTTGTTTAACTCTTTTATATTTTTATTCCATGGGGCACACATTCTAGTTTTGTTTGCTTTACTTTATATAAATTGAATAAAATAAATAAAAATAAAAACTTCATGTTTTTCTTTTCATATGAATCAAGTCCCTGATTTGTAATGTGGTACAAAATGACATCACCATGTCTCTCCTATTATTGGTGGCTGTGAATTATCATCGATTCATGAAGAAACAAAGATCCATGATAATTGGTATTTTTTTATTTTTTTCACTTTTTTTAGCTGTCAATTAAAAGAATCTGTTGTAATTGTCAATGTGACAGGATGATAGAGCATATATTTAGTTTAGACAAAGTTATTAATTATATTTTTTCTTAGTCATGTGAATGACATTGAGGTAAAATCTTTATGAGTTAGGTGGAGTTGAGTTTTATGTGTAGTTACACGTGTTTGTTCATCACTACTATTGTGCTTTCTTGTGATCACTAAATATTATACTTTATAGGAACCTATGAGGTGCATATACATTCATGTCAATTCTTACATAGGTCCGAAAGTCACTGCCCGACCCCAGAAACTCGCTGCTTAACCAATTAAAGTAGCTTTTTTGTTGCTAATTAACCAAAACTTTTAGAAATCCACTTCTTTTTAGTATCATTCCTATTCATGTGCATCTACAGTGCAAAAAGAGCATAGCATCCATAGTCTCTTTTCTCTTAGCCAATCTGATATTTGGCTTTTCTTCTTACCTTTTTCCATTTTTTTTTAGAGGTTAAGTTTGCAAAAGATAATATGCCTTATAAGAAATGATTGTGTTCTTGTGTCGATTTTTTTATTGCACAAATGTATTAAACATCTGTAATTTGAATATGTCATCAAAGGACGAACAAAGAGAGGTAAGGACAACAAAAAATTAAAATAAATTATCTTAACATTTTTTACTGAAAATGACACATACCAAAACCAATCCTCTTCAAGAGAAGACAAATGAAAATAACCCTGCTATTTTTTCACGTACTTCTTCAATAAGTTGGATAAAAAAACAAAAATCACTTGCTTCTAGCGTCCTATGATGGCTCAACAAATAAAGCAAAATAGTACGGTGCTATTAATTGATGCATGTGCAAGAATAAACCAAGAACATTGTTTGGTCCTATTTCTTCCATCATAAGCATTCCAAACTCTTACTTTTTCTTTCAGAAGCAACAAATAATACGAAGTCACAGGCAGGGCTGGCCCTGGTCATAGGTGCTTGGCATTTGGCAGCCTGTTTCACCACAGGAAAGCGATGTCCATGCTTTAGGGTCTTTTTTTTCTTTTTTTTTTTTTTTTTTTTTTTGTTTTTTGGAAAAAAAAAAATTTACTTTAATTTGCTAAAGAAATTTTTGCGAAATTAGGTTCCATAATTTCATGTTTCTGTAGTCACATCTGGAAAAGGAATTACAATATTAGTAGCTTTTACGTGGGACAGTTTACAGAAACATGTTTTCTCAGGTGAATTCTTGTGTACACAGTGATTTTTTGGATGAAGATATTTTAATGAATTAGGGGTCGCCCAAAAGAATTCTCATGAAAGCTTAATCGATCCTGTAATAGATGAGTTCACGGCATGTTTTTAAAGTCTATTGAACCACCACTAAGGTGTCGTAGTCGAAGTAATTGATTAATCTAGACTATAGAAAGAATTATGAAGATTCCTAATTATACTTGACTATTCCTCTTATGATATAGCATTAGATGTAACTAATGCTTTATAGGCAATATAGGGTTATGATACATTTTTTTGGTTTTTGAGAATGTATTTTGCATCTTGTTTAGCTATTTTGTTTTTGTCTTTTTTTTTAAAATTTATTTGTACAAGATATAAATTCTATTATAATTTAATCTAAGTGTATATGTGTGTGAAGTTATCTCCTGAAGACTTAAACTCCGACCCTTATCCCTCACACCAGGTAAGCACTTGTACTTGTAGAATAATTACCACACCAGAGGTGCGCAATGGTTGTTTAGCTAGTTTGTTAACTTCCAATATATTTTGCATTTTGTTTCTTTGTAGTATTTGGGAGGGTTTTTTGCAGCCATCAATCCCCAACTGTTTCCAATAAGGTTATGTTCAATATGGTATCATATTTTACGTCAGAAACCACCTTGATCACGTTGGATACTTTGATTCATATTTCCTTGGAACATTGTCGAAATAATAATGGTCTTATAAAGTGATCTGGCCAATGCTTGTTTAAACTTTAAACCAACTCTAGCAAAAAAAAAAAAAAAAAAATCAACTTCAACTATAGTAGGACAAAGCTTTAATTTAGCACCTTGAATCATTGAAAAGAAGTCAACTTTTGATGAGTAGTATATATTCACTTCAAGCTCAGCCAACTGAGATGAGACAATAACAGTTTATTTTATCTATTTCATTACTATATGTTTGGCTGAAGGTTCATCAGAATGTGAAGGCACTTTTTTCGATATTGCTTTTCAAATTATATTCACAGAAAGTTTGATCTTCATAATATTCTTTCCCTTGTGACCTTGTCCCCCCCATTAGTACCTTTAATGAAGTGCTTTGTCTGTAACATACTTTGTGAAACAAATATAAAAATGACCATTGTCAGTGTTTAACTGTTAGCTATGCCGTAATTGTCATTATTCAATTAAGTCACTGTGCTTAATTATTCTTTGACACCAAACTTGTCATTGGAAGTCATATTTTCAGATCCAAACAACCAGAAAACCAAAAAAGGGAACCGACTGAATTAGTGCAACACTTGTAATATATCAACGTCCCAGCAAATCATTAGTCCTCATATAGTCATTTGTCAATGCAAAATAATACTTCCGTTGAATTATATAACTTAAGAGACACTCCAGGAAATATTCTAGATGCATATCACTGTTTTATTATATATATACACACATAATGTTTTACCTTTCTTTCTTTTCTTTTTTTTTTTTTTTTTTTTTTTTTGAGAAGGATATAATGTTTTACTTAATAGGAAATAAATGGTACATGTTCATAATTTTACATAAAATAATAATAAAATTACAGCGAGTCTCTTTTTATATTTACTAAGTTTAGATACATGAATTAATATGTAAATATAATTGGCACACAATTATAGATATATAAAAAGGACACTTGGCACGGAATATGAGTGCATTTAAATTCTAGAAACTTGTGGTATTAACTAATAAGAAAATTAGAAAAACACTGGGCACAAATTGAAGTACAATTAAAATAAAAATTAGAGTCTTGATTGAACTTTCTCTCAATTTTCACTTTAATAAATTATATATATATATATATATATATATATATATATATTTTACACTATTGGATGTGAATTGAAAAATTCACCATTGGATTTTTTTTCTTTATGCTCTCCATACTTACAAAATTTTAAGGTGATCTAAGTTCATTAACTATCTCATTTATAAAATATTTAAAATTTTAAGTTTTTGTATTATAAAATTATGCATAACATATGAATTTGTATATTAAATAGTAAATAACATCCAATTAACATGAATTCTTGCATGTGTGATAAGACCATAGAGAATATGTAATATAATTAATTGTGAGGTTTTCAAAATATCAATCCCATAAAAAAATTATTAGGCATGTAACATTGCTTAAAATTACACCGTTAACTTAATCTTATCCTTCTGTGTGTGTGTGTGTGTGTGTGTGTGTGTGTGTTTCTTTTCATACCTGTGACAGTAATTGAAGTAAGGAAATGGTAAAACTTAGGAAAAATTATGAGGTATAGTTTTTTAGGTGCTGTATATTAGGTTTCTTAATTATATTTAATAATGTGGTTGCATTGACTGATATAGCTCAAATGATATTATATATCTTTCCTAACTACAATTGAATTCATTCATATGTCTTATTAGTCATGTAGATATATGATTGAATTTGATTAAGCAACCTAAGTAACAATACGTAAAGAATTGTAGAAGGATTGAACCTATGACATCTGCATCTGATGATAGCTCTTTATTACAGATTTCTTATTCAACTATTAAAGATTTTACCAGTTGAGCTAACTAAAACCTACATGAAATGTTCAATCTAATAAGATGTTTTGGTATAAATCTCTCCAAAATGCATTACAAAAGGAGTTTGCTACATTTGCTGATAGTTCTTTATTATCAGATCAAGACACCAATCAATTTTTGGTGTAGGTGGGGATTGAACCACAAATTTCTTTTTCAACCATTAGAGATTTTACCAGTTGAGTTAACTGGAACCCACATGAAATGTTCAATCTAATAAGATGTTTTAGTATAAATCTCTCCAATGTGCGTTACAAACGGAGCTTGCTACGTCTGCCAACTTTTTAAAGGTTGCCTTAATAATTCTCAATACAAAATTTTATGCATAATTTTGTAAGTTAATATCAAAAGGAAAAGAAATAAGATTATATGTTTATTTGACTTTTTGTTATTATCAGAGATTTCGTTTATATATATATATATATATATATATATATATGCTATGTACAGGTCATTTTTTTTGTGTTAGCATATCCCGAGACAAAAGACACTTTACCTGTAATTGAGTCATAATTTCTATTGTGTTCAATAAGACAATGAAGTGATTTAACAAGTGGTATTATTGAAGACACAAGATCATTCAAGAAAAGCTAAAACTGCATGTCTCAATATCTTCTCAATACATGTTGATCTATCAAGAATTAATGAAGCTCGATACCTCCCGATCTATCGAGATTTTTGATATTGCCTGCTATATTTTATTCTAAGTGGCTATTATTTGTGGATTTTTGTAACGTAATAGGAGAGTCTATTAAAATGCCCATTAAACTCCTATTTAAATAAGGTGGTAGAGACAAAAAACCATAAGGTTTCCTAAGGCTTTTATATTGAAACCCTAGCGTCCACCCATTGAACCAGTGAGTTCAAAAAACAAAAGAATGAGATTTGCTGCGACTCTTGTGCACATTTGGGCTCTGTAACAAGGAAAGTCTCTGACACCAACAAGTGAAGATCTTAATGGTGCTCTGTGTGAAGCTGTTGCAAAATCAACTACAACAATCAAAATGGTTGTTATGGAGTTAGTCACGTATTAGGATCCATGCAAAGGAGAAGTTTTCTACAAGATCACGTCTAATTGGTGATTGGAATTAAGACTGGTATAACTCAATATGTTATACTATAGATGGTTACTTTAGGATAGACCAGTGGAGTAAGATTTCTTATACTTATAACTGCGTGTTCTTGATTAGTGGATTCTTTCAAGAGCAGTGACCTAAAATTCACCTAGTGGGGTTTTTTCCAGCAAGAGTTTTCCCCATCGTGATCAAATCGCCATGTCAAACTTATTTTCCACTGCATTTAATTTAGTTTGGTGATTTGATTGTGCCTCCACTTGATTCACATGTGATAGCAATGCCTCATGGAGGTAGAAGGCATATAGGAAGTGAACTTCTTTTCTCGAAGAAAAAGCAATGTCGGTATCTAGGGAATAAGCATCGACTAACTCTGTGCCAACAACCGCAATAATACAGAGGATGCAAGCATTATCTGGAATGATTAGACATAAAGCGTTTGTAGTTGTCTTTTTAAGTCCGCCATCAAATCCCAGGGCTCAATCTTGGATAGGTGGTGGAAACTACTAAGCCAAAGTACGGTAGAGGCAAAGGGAATTTTCGGTGGAGCGGTATGTAATTGGTAGTAATTAAGAAGTATGCCAAGAACCAAAACTATCTCCGTGTAATTCTTTATAGAAGATTTTTAGGATTGAGAATAAAAACAATTTTTTGATTTGGCTGTGATAGGGTCCGTTCAATAAAGAATCATATATTTTATTTAAATACTCTTTTTGAGTCTCATTATTGGACAATATAATTCTTCTTTTGAGCACATCCAAAGCAAGGAATCCCTTATCTAAATTTTCTAATCTAATGTATCAAATTTTTGCTTATGTTATTCCCTTTTTCTTTGAAAGCTCGAATTTGTGTGAATACACAAGAGGTTGTTTAGACCCCCAATTAAAAGTTATGGCTCGGTTGTTTTTACTCTAACTTAAACTAAGTGCGAAATAAGAGTAAATGCGAGCGAACAAACAATAAAACTACTCTAAGCCATATTCATCAAATATCAACAATAAAATGAAAGTTAAAAGAATAGGAAAGAAGAATGCAAACACAAGATAACACCGAGACGTGTTATCGAAGAGGAAACCGAAGAACTTGGCAAAAAATCTCTCCGCTGCCCTCCAAGCGGTAAATCAATTCACTAGAGAATAAGTTGGAGTATACAAATAACAAAAGACCCTCCAAACCTAGTCTACCCCATGTACTTGAGCCCTCCAAACTCCTGCTATCAACTGACTTGATAAAGCCTTGTCTTCTCTAACTTTCCCGAATCACGCAATTCAGTCCGATTGCATCCGCCAACGATTGGCTTCTTCCAATACTTCCCAGCAATACCAAAACCTCACTTTACACTCAGATTGGGTGTGGCAAGTGTTTTGACTATTAACCCCTCAAGGATTTGGATATGGAAAGGTAGGAGTAGAGGAAAACCACAAAGGATTGTGTAGATGATTGTGGGTATGACAATCTCTAACTCTCAAGGGTAATTTCTAGGGTTTTCTTTCTGAAAAGCACTCCTTACAATATGTGGGTAATGAGAGTATATATAGTGTGGGTGAAGACATGGTGGAGCACAAATGACAAAATAGCAAAACAGAATGTTTCGCAGGTATTTCACGAGAATGCCTTACTCGCGAAAACTCCAGCTGTCATGACTCTTCGCATTCCAGTTATATGCTCTGCACATGGCTTACTTCACAGGATAGCTTCTCGCGAATCTTGTCGCGACCACTTGGTCTTCAATAAGAGCTTGAGTCTTCACACTCTCTCTCACATACAACCCTTACAATAAAATCCCACATAAAATACAGGGAAAAATGATTGAACAAAAATATAATAAAATTTGGCACGAAATTAAAGCTAATACAAAATAGTTGTAAATAACAACTTTACATTCTTCATTGGCATAACTCCAATCATTGCAAAGTTCATTATAGGAAATTTTTTGTATTGTAATCAATTTGGATAATTGAATTAATTAATTGTGGTTAATATAAAACCCATCAGAAAAGAACACACATGGAGATTAAAGATAACAAAAAAAAATTATTATAAAAAAAAAGGGTAAGTCCCTCTATATTTTGCCCACCACCAAACCTTGTATTTTTGGAAACTAATCATGAAAATTAGTCATGTTACTTAACCTATTCATCTAATCATCTCCTACCTGAAAGACTAAAAGGATCAAAAGGGTATCTCACTTAAATTCATACTTTTCCAAAATTTGGATTGTATACGATTTAAAAAAAAAAAAAAAAAAAAAAAAAAAAAAACTCACTTGACAAGAACAAATACATAGAGAATTTTCCATATTTGAATAAATCTATTTGTAAGTCGTAACTATTGATTAGGACCATCTTTATTCCGACAAAGAATAAAATTGGGACCTTCGTTTATGGGAAACATTTCCGTGACCGCTCTTCAAAGTTCATTAGCTAACAACAAAATTTTTCACTCTCACATCAAAAAAAAAAAAAAAAAAATTTCACTCTTTTTCTTCAGCCACAAAAAAAATAAAATAAAATAATAATAATAATAATAATAAACATACATATCCAAACTCTAAGGGGTCACTCCTTACTTCAACCTAAAAAATTGTGTTAGATGAGCCCTTTGAGAGTTTTTATTATTTATTTTTTAATGCTTTGATTTAATGTTTTGGTCTAATGATAAAAAACACAATTATCAGAAGCAAATGTCATAGGTTGAAACTTTATAAATTTTTTTTAATAAAAACTCTAACAAAAATTTGCAAATCATATTATCTCATATCAAAGTTTACCATATATGCCCATCTATCATCATCAATATCACTTTCATCTTCACTATCATTCTCCATTTCATAATTATACTTACTGTCCTTGTAAATTGTAATACTTCCGAATCAAGTTTAAAAGTCAGTTAAGTGGTGTCTTTATATATTATATTTACTACTCAATTAGGACTTTCAAAATTGTTATTTCCCCCAACACATTATTACCTTTATTCTATAATGCATATATATAATCTTTCATTGTAATCATCATTATCACCTATCCTTGCTCTTTGTCGTCTTATAATTCTGTCATCCTCATCAAGACTTTAGTACTAGGGAAACTTAGAAAGCATACACCCACATATTATTATAAAGAATATGTTAACGTGATTAGTCTTTCTTAAAAAAGTAAAAGTTAACATGATTAGTCCTTTCTTTGGTACATTATCATTTTTTTTTAATAATTTGTTGAGAAAATGGTACATTACCTTTTCAAATCTGGGCATAAATGCACTTTCGGTTCCTATATTTTGAGTTCATTTTCATTTTGGTTCCTACTTTTCTATTTTACCACTTTTAGTCCCTAAAATGAAAAAAAAAAAAAAATTTACATTTTGGTCCCTACTGTCATCTCACTAATAGAAATTACTAACAAGGTAGACGAAGTCCACTGTTGACATAGAAAGTGCTGACATGACCATTAAAATAAGAGTAATGTTAGAGATACAAACTTTTGTACAAAAATTTTTACAAGCTGTTGATGTGGTGAGTGGTTATTGAGATTTGAGCTAGGGATTTAGAGAGAGAGAGAGAGAGAGAGAGAGAGCTTGGAGATTTTGTTTGAGCTTTTAAGATTTAACTTTTATGTTGTGTTTGGTTGCCAAGAAAGTTTAATAGAAATTGAGAAAGTTACTAAAAAATATCTCAATCTTTAAAATTCAAAAAGTAATTTTTTTTTCAATTTAAATTAAAATTGATAAATTAGAAATTCTTTGTTTTAAAATTTTAAATTAAAATGCTGAAGTGGCATATTTTAAATACCAAATAATTTTTTTAATATTATTTTAATGGTCACATTAGTATTTACAATGCCAACAATGCATTCCGTTTGCCATTTCAGTAATTTCTATTAGTGAGATGATAGTAAGAATCAAAATGGAACGCTTTTTTATTTTAGAGACTAAAAGTGGTAAAATAGAAAAGTATGGACCAAAATAGAATTGGACTCAAAATATAGGGATCAAAAGTGCATTTACACCTTAAATCTTTAGTTATTGAAGTCAAATATATAGTTGTGGTCATTGATCATCATCTAATCGAAAATTAAGATACTTTTTTTTTTTTTTTTTTGAGAAACAAACACATACACATACAAGGGAAATGAAAATGAGTTCTAACACAATGGCATACTACAGCTCCACTCAAAAGTTATGGTAACTTTTTAAGAATGGTGAGATAAGTTATACTACACATGACACACTTTTTTAAGCAAACACACACAAGAGAGAGAGAAAGGAAAGATACTTTAAAGTTGTAAGGAAAATTCCATTATATATATAGTTCTTAAAACCATATCCATCTATTATGAAATAAATAGTTTGAATTTTATCCCATCATGAACAACATTTAAACAATCATTGAATAATACTATTTTAATTTTTTAAAATTATAAATAACATGATAAAATAGTCCATATATTCCACAATGAATTAATAAAGTTTTAAAAATTCAAAAATACGAAATTACCCTTAAAAAAATCTATAGAATATTAATCTACCTACAGATCTATCAAGATTCTCATCCACTGAGTTATTAGCCCAAAAAAAAAATATTCTCATCCACTGTTAGCTTGATTTTTTCCAATCCCATCCATCTATCGAAGCACAAAATCAAGCAGCAGTGGGTATGAATTACGAGAAATTATTCACTTCTTCACGAGAATAACTAAAGTTAAGTAATAATTACTTATTAGGTTAAAAAGTTTAGGTACTTATAATGGAAGGGTTGTATTACCTTCTCCAACGTACCTATTTTTGACTAAAGACTTCACATCTTTTAAGCATGGGCCAACATGTACTTGATTCCTTGCCATCTTTGTTGAAAGTTGAAACCCTTTAGCACAATAAAAAACGTGCCAAGATACATTAATTGGTTAATATATTTTAATTCGACTGCGATTGATTGCGTTTCTCACAAACTATTTTTAGTCTCAGAATTATTGTATTGGGAATGTTCTGATATAGTCATAAATTATATTTTCAAGAAGTTAAACTAAAATAACATATAGGAGTAGTAGAATTGTCAAATCCATAGAACATTAATCCCTAAAACATATTCTGAACTTCAAAATTGAGTTAGAATCATTAGATCATACCTATAATAATTGCATTTTCTTCAATCAGAGAGAATAGAATTTGCATATAGGCAAGAGTTTTTGACTTTTTGTACCTCAATGGCATAGTTCATTCATGTTTATTCACTTTTATTAGGAGAATTGTGATTTGAATATCCTCTCATACATTGTTTGTAACTACAGTATTAAATTATCAACAAAAAAAAATGTAAATACATAAATCACAAGCAGTTATCAAAAGTAATCTAATTATTGAGGTAGCAATAAGCAATTAAATGATGTGGTAATGAATTCACATTTGAATTTGTAATATTTAATTTATATAATAAAATAGATCAATTTTAAATAGAGATGGTCCTATATATCATTAGTAATATGAGACTAACCCAGTAGGTTTGAAGTTCTTTTCGTTTTTTTGCCTAAGTAAAAAAAATATTTTTAAAATTGAGAGGATGGAGTTAGAGTACTCCTTTTGGGAACATTTGGGATTATACCTGTAAATGCCTTCGTCAGTTTCTAGAGCTTATACATTAATCGCTTTACATGTTGCCATATAAAAGAGATTTCATTGATATCATAGAAAATGAATAATAACATTGAGAGTAAAAACAACTTATTTAAATTACATGGCCGAAGCATTTAAGTAAGACCAAGTTTTTATTAAAATATAATATTATGGTAAATAATTAGGATAATAATTTTTCTTTTTAGTTTAACCCTTCGATAGTAGAATTTTAATTGAAGTACTTTTTAAAATGATTTGAAAATTTTGTGATAGAAATTGCAGTAAAAGTTTAAATTAATTTAAAATAATTAATGAAATGTACTTATTCTTTAAAATTAATATTTTAAAAAAATTAGAACATCTTAAAAAGAATTTCAAAATTTTGAAAATTTCGTAATAGATATTATAGTAAATGAATAAATTGATTTAAATTAAATGATGAAATTTTTTTTTTTTTTTTTGAAATTCTTAAATAATAAATTTTTAATTGAATTATTTTAATTTTTTTTTTTTTTTTATTAATGTCACGTAGAGTAATCTATCTTAGTAATTCGTGAGAACATGTTCTTTTATAGGTGTGTGGAACAAAGATAAAATGATTGTATATATGACAAAGAATCTGCTTAGAGTAATAATCACATGCTGTTCATTGGAGACAAAATATATTATATAGAATAGTATATGGCATGATATAACGATAACCAAAAAAAATATTCTTTCTTCAATACGAAGGGAGATCTAGCTACTTCATATACCTTATTAGTACCTAGCTAGCATGCATTGAGACAAATTAAGGACTGCGCTTGAGAAAACTTTTTCACTAAAGCCAAAGTTTTGGGAATTTTTCTAGTTCAATAGCCAATCATGAAATCATGATTTAGATCATATTATGATATTACCACTCCCATGCAATCACAACAGATCAAACAATCAGAGCTTAAAATCTCATTATTGCCCATACTCAATAAGTCCAATCTAGATGGTAAAGCGTCCACAATCACATATTTTCATCCCAAAAAATGTGATTGCTTGATCAAGAATCCTAGATGTGTCCAAAGTGGGACATATAAAAGGACCCACCACCATGCATGTGTGACACGAGCACAAGCTAGTCCAAACACTAAGCAAACAAAGAAGGATCCGATCCATTATAAGCAGTACAGCTCTTGATGGATGATAGTGCAGGTTTTAGCCCTTAGCTACAAACCCTAACTGGGCCACCATAGTACAATCTTACATTAAATTCATAGCCTCAGTGTACTCAGTGCTCACACTTCCAAATCGCTCATTTCGTTGTTCTCTTCTATTTTCACACGGTTACTACTCTTTCACTTCTTTTCTTTTCTTTTCTTTTTTTTTTTTTGGTTTTTGGGGTTTTTTTTTTGGTGTAAAGCAAGTGTAACCTCTCCTACCTAGGGCTAGACCTAGTGCGGCCTTTCTTTACATTTCTTTTCTCTCTCTCTCTCTCTCTCTGATTTTTTGCGTCTTTTTAAACTTATTCCTCAGCACTTATTTATGATCTATCATTGGCTGCACTAACACCGTTTTAGAGAGAATGATGGGACATCACTCGTGCTGTAACAAGCAGAAGGTGAAGAGAGGACTATGGTCACCAGAGGAAGATGAGAAACTCATCAACTACATTTCAAACTATGGCCATGGTTGCTGGAGCTCTGTCCCAAAACTTGCTGGTAACATTATCACTGCTCTCTCTCACTCTCTCATTTCATTTGCACTAGCTTTCATGCGTTCCTATATACTATTGTTTCTCAGTTGTTCTTTTCTATATCTTTTTGTTGTATGGTTTCTATGAAGCAGGCCTGCAGAGATGTGGAAAGAGCTGCAGACTAAGATGGATAAATTATCTCAGACCTGACTTAAAACGTGGGAGCTTCTCTCCCCAAGAAGCATCCCTCATCATTGAACTTCATGGCATTCTAGGAAACAAGTAAGATTTTTTTTTTTTTTACAAGATATAATTTTTACTCTAACCTAATTTAAGTGTATATGTGTCTGAAATTCCCTCTTGTATTCTTGAACTCCGGCCCTTACCCCCACACCCCACAAGCACTTATACTTGTAAAGTGACCACTGCATCAAAGATGTACGGAAATTAAATGCTAAAGTTATTACTAATTATACTATAAAAACTTTACAAATCGACCTGAGAATTGATTAGTACCATCTATAA
Organism: Quercus aquifolioides; assembly: GCA_019022515.1. NCBI lineage: Eukaryota > Viridiplantae > Streptophyta > Magnoliopsida > Fagales > Fagaceae > Quercus > Quercus aquifolioides. The sequence goes on from CM032328.1 coordinate 11,464,325, forward strand.
TGTAATAAATAATTTTTCTTTTACTTTTTTTTACTATATCTAACAGTTGATGACAACTTAATATATAAATTTCTTGCAGTAAAGTTTATAATATCCTTAACATTACCCTTTTTTTCTTCTTCTTCTTATCATTATTAGTCTTATCATCTCCCCCCCCCCCCCCCCCCCCAACCCCCTCTCCCCAATTATGTATGTCATTTTTTCATGCAAAAGGGAACTTTTTATTTTTGGACAGGTGGGCTCAAATAGCCAAGCACCTACCAGGGAGAACCGATAATGAGGTTAAGAACTTTTGGAATTCAAGCATAAAGAAGAAGCTGATTTCTCATGATGTTCCTACCATTGCCACCTATCCTGATATGCACTACAATGGTAACAACGAGGAAGGTTTTTTCTCTCTAAATGCAAACCCTAATTGGATCCTAAGTTCTCAACAAGACCAGCTATACCTTCCCACTCCAACCCCAATGTTGCAAGGCTTTGATCATGGTGATCTTAAATTAGAGCAAACCAATTATGGTGCCAATTTGGTTCAATTTCCATCCCCAATGGCACCACCATCAAAGTCTTCTTCTTATGACCCACTATGGTCATTAGGCTATCAACCTCATGGACAATTTGATCCTAATCAAGAACATCAAAATTTCAGCACTAGTGGAGCAACACAACATTATATTGGTGATAAACTTATTGGTCCAAGTATCTCGGCACCACATTATGATGAGGATCCATTAACATCCATGATTCCAAAACCTTGTGATGAGATTATCAGTGGTAATTGTTGTGGCATGTTTTGCTCATGTGCTTCACAAGACCATGACCCACTTGCTAGACTCCCATATTTTCCAGCTAGTTGTAATTATCCACATGATAAACAAGTGCCCAACAATTATATGGAGTACATGGATGCCATCATGTCATCATCATCATCATATTCATCAGCTTCATCATTGTCACCATTATCAAGCGGCCAATTTGTCACAAACTCTAATCTTCATTCAAGCTGGGAGACTTAGACATGCTACTCTGTTGGAATTTGGTTCTGTCTATCAATTGTTGGACCTATAATCTGATACAATGCATTTATTTCTAGTTATGTGCACAAGACATAAGTGAAACTTCTTTGGAAAACATAATGTTTCTATAGTTAAAGTGAGTAACGTTGGCTGAAGTTCAAAAAATATGTGTAGGTTATTCAAGTTTGTCAACTTAATTAATATATTGTATGAGTTCCGACTTCCTAGTGCCTAGCAAACTACTACTCGATATTTGTAGTTGTACCCTTTGTTCATCCCAAAATAAATGAGAGTTTGTAATTCAGCGAGATAAATTAATTAATTAATTAATTAATTAATTAATTAAATAAATAAAAAGCAAGAGTTGTAAATGATACATACTTCAATAAAATAAGATAATGTGAAAATTTTCTTCAAGATGGATTCATGTTTCAACAAATGGCCGGGTTTTTTAAATGAATAGATTTTTTTTTAATATAAAGAAAATCCCATATATTTTGTAATTGTGTCAAAAAAAAAAAAAAATCCACTATTTTTGGGACCGGAATAGGTCCCTTAACGTACCTTAGTACGTACCTGGTTTCATCATAATTTCCCAATTCCAAGAGTGAGGGCTCTCTCTCTTTCTCTCTTTTTCCCGAGATTGGTGGGTGAATACAACATGCAAAGACAATTCCACACACTCCATAGTCAACGTCCAGGCAAGAAAGCTCTTATTAAATAGATAGTCAATTAAGGGGTACTGCCGGGGGATAAGATCGTACCATTCATCATTGAAAGCAGACAGAAAAATAATTCATCTGATTATGGAGGAAAGTTAGAGACATAATAATTTCTTTAATCCTCAATCCTCAGAGGTTTGTCAATCATATGATTTCCTATACATGGTACTTCTGCTAATCAATTTTGAGGGATTAACACGTGTTCAGATGTTCATGGTGCGGTTTTGGTTAATTTTTGTCACCTCACCGCATCTTAGTTTTGCTGTCATATGTGTGATTTAGCCAGATTTAGACTGGAACACTTTTCAAGGTTTTGGACTGTATTACCCAGTCTAAAGCTAGTTTTTCCTCTATTTTGGGCTAATTTTTAAAATATTGTACTAGTTTTTCTTTGTTTTTGACTAATTAAGAGTAACTCAATAAGTTTTTAGGTGTGAAAGAGCTCATCTTTTATATTTTAAAAATCAAGTGATCAACACCTAGTTTATATAATAAATATTTAACATAAAATGCAAACTGCACCACACTGCAAGGTGCGTTATAATTATTCGATTTTGCTAGTAGTTTTGGATGTTGGTTTACGTGCGGTCCTAGTGGTTTTGTGAACGCCTTCATGTTTATTTATTTGTATTAATGAGAACCATAATAATAAAATAATAAACATAATAAGAAGAAAAATGAGAAGATGAAAATTATAATAATAATTAAATGATAATTGTAAATGTTATTATTCTTATATATATTTTTAAGTTTGAATTTAGACTCTATTCTATGTTAAACATTCTATTAGAATCTTGTTATATCATAGTTCATTAAATTGTAAATGTTATTATTTTAATATATATTGTTAGTTGAATTTAGTCTCTATTCTATATTTAACATTCTATTAGAATCTAGTTATATCATAGTTCATTAAGGGTGAGTTTGGTTCAGCTTTTTGTAAAAGTGCATAATGAAAAAGTGGAGTTTTCAAAAAGTGCATAATGAAAAAATGGAGTTTCAAAAAGCTGAGTATTTGGTAAAAGCGGTTAAAAAGTGCTTTTTGAAAAAATTGAGTGTTTGGCTAACACTTATAAAAGTGGCAGTTTGAGGAGTAAATTACCAAAAAGGACAATGTATATATAAGAGAGTTTATTTCATACTTATTAAAAATCAACTACTTCATATACTTACTAAAAAATAATAATAATAATAATAATAATAATAATAATAAAAAATATATATTATTGGTATTATTTTAATAATGTTTGGGCAATTTTTCTTTTTTAGTGTCATAATTATTTGTTATTACCATTAATGACTTCTTATTAATATTAATTAAATCTAAATAATTTTCATCATCATGAAGCAATAATCCAAGTTTAAATTGTACAACATAAAAATGTAAAAAGATATAAAATACATATAAATAACCCAAGTTTAAATTGTACAACACAAAAATGTAAAAAAGATGATAAAATACATACCAATAACTCAAGTTTAAATTGTACTACATGATATTATAAAAAAAAAAAGAAAAAAAGAAAAAAGAAAAAGACAACTACTAATTATTATCCCTAAAATGGAATTAGCAATGGAATCACGAAGAACCACCATCGCAGGGTCTGTTAAAGATCCTGAGTTCTGCTCATAACTGCTACCTACTTCACTATTATGTTCTCTTGTAGAAATTGAATCTCGATTGGCGTTTATAAAGCCCCTATCATCCCTATCATTTAGTCTAACAAAATTATGAAGAACCATAGTAGCAGATACAATAACTTGTGTGGGGTGCTGATGGGGTGTGCGTGCTCTGCTGATGTGGGGTGCGTCTGCTGCTGATGGGGCATGCGTGTGCAGCTGTACATGCATGCCCCATCAGCAGCAGACGCACCCCACATCAGCAGAGCACGCACACCCTACAGCACCTCACCATGCAGCAACTAAACAAGCCCAATATTCCAGAATGTCACATATACTCAACGAACCACGACAACCAGCATGAAAAATATTTATATTTCTTCTGAAAATTCTTCTTTCTTTCTCATTCTTTATATTTCTAAAATACCCAAATCATGCTAAAATACCCAAATCAGATATCGCATAACTTAAGACAGAGTATCCACAAAATTAAAAAAAATTACGAAACATGTACCCACAAATTTTTTCCAGTACCTAGCAAGAGAACAAATAGATCTTTAGCAAGAACAAAGCATGCAAGATCTGAAAAAAAATTTGATAGGTAAAAAAAAAAAAAAAAAATTCAGATTAGTGTTGGTACCTAGTGGTTTTTGGTAGCAGATCGGTGTTGCTTGGTGTTTTGTTGATCAAAACTCTACCTTCAAAATGCATTTCTCAGATCAGATTAGACAAATAAAATTAAAAAAAAAAAAAAAAATTACAGAGGAAGGCCCGCTGAAGAAGACGAAGAAAGAAGAAGAAGATGAAGAAGATTTTCAACAGGTGACAAAAGAAAAGAGAGACTTACGCGCAAGGAGACACGAAGAGGGCAGAGCTGAGAGGAGATGAGAGGCATGAAGGAGCTGGCTTGCGCAGAGCAGAGAGATGAGATGAGAGGAATGAGGCTATGTGTGAGACTCTAAAGAAGACACCTTGCCCTTTATTGAAGGGCAATTTTGGTAATTGAACTCACCCCCAATGGATATTTATCAAACGCCCACACCAACTTTTACAAAATGGACTGAAACTGTTCCAAAAGTCAAACGCGTGTTTCTTTACAAATATAAAACGCAACTTTTCCCAAAAAGTTGCGTTTTATACTCACCAAACACTATTTTTGGGCTGGCTTTTTTGAAAAGGCAACTTTTGGGCTTCAAAAGTTGAAACAAATGGGTACTAAATGGTAGAATAGATAGACAAAACATAAAAGTTAAAAAAAAATTAAAAAAAAAAAAATCATAGTATGTTATATTTTTTGGTGCTCTGCACAAGTTATTGACTAGTAATAATAATAATAATAACAACAAAAAAAGTGAAGGTTAGCTTAGATAAGGGTGTACATGAGTTGCGTTTGAGGTATTTTCAACTCAATCCACTCAAGCTAATTAATCTCCTCGAGTTGAGAAATTAACAACCCAATGGGGGTTTGATTTGATAGTATAATGATACCAACACCCTTTCTAATAACCCAACTTCGTAAAAATGAAATCTTAAAATAAAAATAAAAAATGAATCAAACTAACAAATCTAAAGTAAGTCTCAAAATTCAAAATAAATCGAACTAACAAATTTAAATAATATATATTTTAAAAACTATTAATAGCATTGGCTGGATTGCGTTACTTTGATTGAAAATCTCGCCAACACAAACTAGCCCAACTCAATCTCCAAAACAAAAAGTTAATAGAACACAACCCAATCCATCAACCCATAAATAGCCAATCTAAGCCATTGGGTTGGGTGGGTTGGATTGAATTACGTTGAGTTCGAGGGTTGAATGCACACCCCTAATTTTCAAAAATTGTTTTAAATGGACTCCATATGAGACTATTGTGAGCCTTATTTGGTTAACGCTCCATTTGTTAATTTGTTTGTAAGATATTTTCCAGAAAACATTTTTTACATTTTCAAGTGTTTGTTTCATTGTAAAATTTAGTCAAACAAAAAAACTTTTTTCGTTAATTGGAAAACTCTTTGTAAAAATTTGAAAAATGTTTTACATCAAATTTTTATGTAAAATGTTTTCCAAAACTCACTACAACCCACCCACACCCTCCACCCTCCCTTCTCTCCTGGAGAGACCCCTGGGGCTCTAACTAATGAGCGAGCAACATTAACAAAGGTGATCGATGAAGTCTCTAGCATCGATCTCAGGCTTAAACACGGAAGCATTTCGCGGTTTTGGAGTTTATTGGTGATTGGCCTAGGGCCTTTCACAGCGTTGAAGTTCATTGGCGATGGGTGGATCTCATGGTGGTTGTCAACATTGGGATTTTTAGGGGTGATTTTAATATCTATTTCCATGTGTATGATGTTATTTTGATCTTGGGTGTTATTTGATTTTTTTGGAGCGTTTTCAAGAACACAACCTAACACTAAAAAAGAAAATATTTTCACTGAAAATATTTTACATCAAAAAATATTTTACAATGAAACAATTGGAGTGTAAATTTCTTGTCCTTTCCCTATATCTTTATTGAATATATTAATTTTAATAACAATAGCTTTTGTAATTGTAACTATTGGAAAAATGGACGGATGAAAAAATGAATAAAAAAGGAAAAAAAAAACTAATTAAATTAAGATATGTGTTTTTAATGAAATGAATAGAGCATAATTAAATTAAGATGCATTTTATTAAGAGTCTGTTTGGGATCCGCTTATTTTGCTGAAAGTACTGTAAATAAAGGTAAAAGTTAGTTGGAATAGTGTAGTGGGACCCATAAATAGTACCAAAAGTGTAATGAGCCCATGAATAATAACAAAAATAAGCTGAATAGTAAAATAAACTACAAAATTAATCATGCCAAACAAACACTAAATGGACACTAAATGGAAGAAAATCAACATTTTCAAAATTCATAAAATTTAAAATTATATATAAAAGAAAAAAAATATTAGTTTAGAATATTACACAAATTATTAAAAAATAAAAAATAAAAAATCTCTTGTTGTATAAAAGAGTTCCTCCTTGCTAAGCAACAACAACATAAAAAGAAAATGTATTAAATAATAGTGTTCTTTCACCCTTAAACATGGGGATTCTAGCCTTTTACCCCTATTTTTAAAAATATTTGACAATATGCCCATGTTTTGAAACTATTTAAGTTCGTACCCTTGTTTCAAAACTCGATTTTATTAAAATCGAGTTTCAATCAAAAAACTCGATTGGTATAAAATTGAGTATAGGGCGATCAAACTTTAAAAAAAATCAAATTTTGCATGGAACTCGAGCTCCATGAACTTGAGTTCCATGCAAATTTTTTTTTTTTTTTTTTTTTTTTTTTAATTTGATGACCTCAAATCTATAGCTGCGTTTAGATAGACCTATAGTGGCGTTTTTGCATAGAACTCGAGCTCCATTCAATTTTTTTTTTTTTTTTTTTTTTTTTTTTTTTTTTTTTTTTTTTTTTTTTTTTTTTTTTTTAAGTTTGATTACCTTAAACCTATAGTTGCATTCAGATAGACCTATAGTGGCATTTTAAAGGGAACTCAAGTTCCATGCATTTTTTTTTTTTTTTTTTTTTAATTTGATCACCTCAAACCTATAGTTGCGTTCAGATAGACCTATAGTGGCGTTTTAAAGGGAACTCTAGCTCCATGAACTCGAGTTCCATGCAAGGTTTTTTTTTTTTTTAAGTTTGATCGGGCATAACTCGATTTTAAATTAATCAAAATTTTCATTGAAACTCAATTTTGAGAAAATCGAGTTTCAAAATAGGGACAGGAACTTAAATAGTTTGAAAATAAGGGCATATTGCCAAATATTTAAAAAAATTGGGGTAAAATGCTAGAATCCTCCCTTAAACATATATTAGGACAAAAAGTTTTTTTGACTGGTTGCCTGATGGAATCCATCAGCCAACCAGTCAAAAAAACTATTAAGCTATTAAATAATATTTTCATCCTTAAAGACAAAGTATATATATATGTGTATATATATATATATATATATATAACAAATAATAGCCAATCACATCTAGCAACAGTGCACAAACTTTACGAAACTATAAACAAAAGGCAAACACAATTGAGAGCAAAATGGATAAATGGACACAAGTTTGGGTTCAATGCTCCTATGCATTGGACCCAAGCCTTGCCTGAGATAAACACAGTTGAGAGCTAGGAATAGTCCAGAAACTTCAAGAATCAAAAGTTGTAATTGCTTTCAAATATATGGTGAAAAGTTAAAGTAAGCTACTAAGAAAGAGATTGCCGACACTGCCATCTTCATTAATCCCCCCCTCTTCTTAAATTATTTTGGGTTTGTGATTTTTTTTTTCCTGAAACTGAAGCTTGATAAATATAAATGGCTTTGTTAATATTTGAATTGAGAGCATCATATGGAGAACGTGAGCTTCTATTTTGGTTGAATACTTGAATGAGATTTGATTTGCGCTTGTAGTAGAATTGTCTAGGATCGTGATCCTACGCGTTCTGAAAATCCGGCATCCAATACTACTCCAACTATATTATAGGAATTAGAATGATGTACACTCCAATCAGGATCAATTTTGCAATCTAGAATAGTAGGATCTTATGATACTATGATATGGATCTCAGTTTTGATAAGCATGAATTACATTAAGCTATTTATTCATCTTATTTAGTTTATGCACAACATTTATAAATTTTTTTTTTAGGTATAAATGTAAAATCATGCTTATCAAAATTGCAATCCAAATCATAAGATTGTAAGATCCTATAATACTAGATTGTCAAATCAATCTAGATTAAATTATAATCATTATAACCATATATTTAGAGTAAGATCGCATGTCAAATCATGGGATCACATAAGATCATGATCCTAGGTCGATCCAAGACGATTCTACTACATGCTCAAATAAAATCTCATTAAGGAAAAATAGAAACTTGTTCTCCACATGATACTCTCAAATCAAATGTTACCAAATCCATTTACAGTTATCAAGCATCAATTTCAGAATAATAAGTAAATAACATTAAAAAAAATCACTAACTCAAAAATAATAATAATAATTAAGAAGAAAGTCGGATTAACAACGATGGCAGTGTCAACAATCTCTTTCTGCATGTCTACTCTTTGCTCTTTTCCCTACTGCATTGCTTGCTTCACTTTTCACCAGATCTTTGAGAGTAATTGTGACTTTCGATTCCTGAAACTTCTGGCCTAGCTATTGGCTATTCCTAGCTCTCAATTGTGTTTATCTTGGGCAAGGCTTGGGTCTAATGCATAGAAACACTGGACCCAAGTCATGTCCATTTATCTCGACCTTTTTGCCTTTTGTTTGTAGTTTAATAAAGTTTGTTCGCTGTTACTAGACCTTATAGGCTATTAGTTGTTTAATATTTTGCCTTTAATGATGAAAACTATTTTTCAATATATACTTTGCCTTTAATGATGACAACTATTTTTTAATAGATCTAAGAGGCTATTGTTTAAAGTTTCTTTTTAAGGGTGAAAACTACCGTTTAATAGCTTTTTGACTACTTGCCTGATGGATCATCGAGGAACCTAACGGGGATGAATGAAGAGAACACTATTATTTAATAGGATTTTGCTAAGGGGATCCTATTTAATATATTTGTGTGTGTGTGTGTGTTTTTTTTTTCTTCTTTTTTTTTGGGTTTAGCAGGAGGAATTCTTTTATACACTAGAAGGAAAACATAAGAGTAACTCTCTTTTTTTTTGGGATTAAAAAAATAAGAGTTTTTATTTATTTTTATTTTTTTTATATATATTGTGTAATCTAAACTAAAATTTTCTTTTATTTTCTTATTTTATATATGATTTAATTTTTTTTTTTTGAAGTTTGATAAAGTTGTTCCTTGCTCATTTACTAATTAATAATTTAGAATAATAATTATTGACTCCCTATTAATTTATATATATATATATATATAGTTCTTTAGTTAGTAGAGATATAGGGTATAAAAATCGTATTATGTTTAATTTATCTCTCTTTTTTAATAATTATTTACATAATTTTTATTTAAGTAAAAATTTAGGGAAAGTGGAATTTTACCATTCTCAATCTAATCCATGAGGCCCTTCCACCGATTTTATGTAAAATCTCGATTTTAACACTGCCTAATATAAGAGCATTCACAACAAAGTTTCTAAAAATCTACTGTAACTTTTAGTAACTCAAAAAATTACTTTATTTATTTTAAAATTTTAACACCACAATTTTACAATTCACCAACATCAAATACTCCATTTTTTTTTTTTTTTTTTTACCATTTCATTTAAAATCATATAAACTCCTCATTAAAAAAAAAAAGAGCCACCACAAAAATTTATAGCATCTAGCCATAGCCACTTTCACCACCAGCCACAACTAGCATCGTGGCAACCACAACCCACTACAAAAAGAAAAAATAAATAAAACAAAATCACAACCCATACCACCAGCCATTGCCACCACAACCACCACTACGGCAATCACAACCCATCGTAGAAAAAAAAATCACCACTAGCGACACCAACCCACCATCACAACCACAACCACAACTCATTGCCATAGCCAACCCCACCGGAAAAATCCACCACCACCACAACTACCAAACCACCTTATGATGAACAAAAAAAAAAAAAATAAAAATAAAAATAAATGGTGAGATAGAGTTATAGAGGAGAGAGGAGACAGAAGAAAAGGAAGAGACTAAGAAAGAGAGTCACGAGAGAGACAAAGAAAGAAAGAATTTAATAAAAAAATATTAGCAACTTGCTATAATAACCTCTACGGTAACCTAGTACAACTTACTGTAGAGTGGCAGGTTACTGTAGCAAGTTGCTAAAATTTTTTGACTTGGGTGCCACTTAATAAAGGGTGCTTGAGGTGTTTGAGGTGTTAAAATAGCTTTTTAGCTATTTTAACACCTCTATTATGAATGCTCTAATTATACTTTTACTTAGCTAATTTTTTAAGTTCAATAGGCTAATGAAAATAAGCTCTCCCAAACGACCACTCAGTCTAATAAGAGATGTGAGATGAAATTGAATCATTATCTTGTGTTAGAAATATAACAGTGAATAAACAAGTTTGATTTAGTAAATAATATCTCAAATAATTAGCAAGAATGTAAATTGCATAAACAGAAAATAAAGAAAAGAGTTTAGGAACAATCTATCACAATGTTATAGAATCATGTGAAGAGTATTGTCCTTAAAAGTTTATTCGTGCCACCCTCGGTGCAATTGGTTATATTAATTAGTTGAATAGCTCCCCAAGATTAGACTATAGAATCGAGTTTCATGATGAATGCACTTTCACTTGCAGAGGTTTAAGAACAACCCTATAATGCATTGCCAATCTTTAATTTAACAAATATAAATTGTAGAAAAATACATGGGAGAGAAAGTGAACATAAATTTTGTATCTGGAAATATATAGCAAAAGAAATCTAATAGAAAAGTGTGTTATGATGAGCATTATATAGGTTATTGACGAAAATAATAGCCTATAGTAAAAATAAAAATGTTTGGAACATATACCCACACCAACATTTTGAAATATTTTTATATTTCTGCATTTTTTTTTTCAATTAATACAAAACAAAGCTTCTACTTTTAATGTGGGTTAATGTGTTCATAGTGGTTCACAATAATCTCCATGTTCCCGAAATGATTAAGTGTCATGTTTTCGTGGTCGGTTAGCTGTGCCATCATCCATCAATTTCATCCTTGTACATATATTCGTTATAAAGCATTAAAGCATTAAGCATGAACCTCAATCGTTATCCTTCCCAGCAGGAGAATGTATTTTATACATTGGAAATTGCATCATCCCTCACACAATAATACAATGTGAGGATGAGAACTACACTGGGGGGATGCATATACATTTTAAATAATATTTCTTGGGTCACAGACTCACAATAAGAACAAAATATATTATTCTATATCTTTTAAGTATATTTGTTAGTCATTTCATTGGGATGAAATTATTTGAACTTTGAAGAGAAGATTTGAACTTCAGTTTTTAGTTTAAAATTTTGAATAATTTAAATTGCATTTTTTATCCTCAAAACTTGGAGAAATTTTAATTTTGCTTAATGTTTCAATTCAAATTTTGAATTTGTACCCATAAAGTTACGTATCATTTGAATTTAAACCTTTGTTAGTAACCTGTTTATTCTCAATGTTCTACAATTGGGATATTATATAATCTCGAGGATAGCCTAACCTCCTAGAGATTAGAGAGAGGGATTAAGAAGAATTTGAGAGAGAGAGAGAGAGGATATTTCTTATTTCTTGAAGGAATACAAAATGGGAGTGCAACTCGAGTACAAGTTCCCAATTAACAATTAGTTAGGCCAATAATTTACTATCTATCTACCTTCCTAATATAGTCACTTGGCTAATTAGTAAAGATTACATGGCTAATTAGCTAACATAATTAGGCTTAACAGTAACATGGTGTTAGTAACACTAACACTTATCCTACAACTACTCAGCAATACAATGACAGTGCAGCAGCAACTTAATTATAGTAGCAGTAAGGGTTGCGGCAACAGCCTTGACTTGATCTCACACACATAGCAACATAGCAAACAGACTACACATAGCAGCATACAACAGCACACATCAGTAAGTGCTGCAGAGAGCTACAACACCAAACCAGCAGCAATAGACTGGACTTGAGGGTCTAAACAGGCCTTCCATCGATGTGCTGTGATGAGGTGTTCGTTAGTAAGTAAAATCAAAATTACTCCAAATTTTAGAGGTTCAAATTACAATTTAGTTTTTTGAATAACATATGGAAAGAAATTTTTTTTTAACAATATTGAAAATTATAAATATATTTAAATTTGTATTATGTAGATTATAGATGAATTTAAATGTTTATTAGTATGTAGATTTAAAATGATAGGATGTAAAATGTTATTTCGAATTTATTATTTTAGAACTGATTTTATTAGAGAAAAAGCTTTAAATCTCAAATCCATGTTCATTTATCAATTAGCACTTTATATTTAATATTATTCTTCAAAACCCCTCATTTTATGGCCTCAAATTCAAACACAATTTAAAAGAATTTGAAATGAAATTAAACAAGTTTTTTGGTTGAGATACTGTCTTTCCTTTGTCTTTATAATTTAATTGTTACAATAAGGGAATGATAGGGATTTAAATCTTGATTATCCTCATAAAGAAAACCAAAGAGTATCACTAAATTGACGAGATAATGCAATCTTAAACCTTCAATACCTTACCCAATACCGCTTTCATTGCAAAAGATAATTATGCTGAACAGAAAGCAGGATTTTTCTTAAGGCACATGTAATCATTGTAGACCTCGTTAATTATTTTGCTTAGCTAAAATAATTACGTCACTGCTCAAAGCAGGGACGTTCTTCTCTTCTTGCTCCTAACCAATAATAATTCAATACTATTTTGGAACCTTTTAAAATTTTAATTTGAAATATTGTTTTTCTTCTCTTTAGTCAGAGCTAAGAATTATTGCTTATCCTAACACAACCTCACCTTGCTCCCAAAAAAACGCAGACCAAAACCAAACAATAAAAGACTTTTGAGTTCAATACATACACTGCTATACAACGACATTTTTGTCTTGATTATAAATACCCTTAATCTTGAAAAGATTTCTGAAGACAACCTTGGACAAAACCCTGATATAAGCTTCCATGGAATACAGCAGAAGCCGCCATATACAGACAAAACCTCACTTTCCAAATAATACGAGGTAGACAGAAAACAATTAAACAACTCAAACAATTGTTTCTCTCTCTCTCTCTCTCTCTCTCTTATCCATCTATTACTGTAGCTTAACAGCACTGCTCCTTCCAAGCACCCTCATCTCTTTCCTTTGTTTCTTGTTCTTACAATGGATAGAGGTTAAACAAAATCACATGTAACAAAACTGAAATTTACAGGCATTGAAACTACAAACTTTAGCATAATCAAGACTTGAGTAACAAACAAAAAGATTCTTGGAGTTATATATGGAGAATAACAGAATCTGAAGTTTTACATTTCAAGTTCCACAGAAGAAATGAGATCATACGATTTGTATTCAAAGGCCTTCTAGACCTTAAGGACACACTAACCCACCACAAAAGGCAAAGATTCGTTCCAATTCAGAGTCTAATCATGTAGTCCGGCAAGCCTCAGATTTGGCTTGATTCAAACCAAACGCAAGGATTCTAAGCTGTAATTCTAAACCGGCCCTTCGCTATTCTTCGAGCAATGACCCTCCTCCCACCCTTGGTTGCCTTGCTGTTCACGTGAAAAAGTGCATTAGCCAACATGCAAATCCTACATAGTTTTGCTCACAATTTTCCCAGCTAAGAAAAATTCATAAAGCCATTTAATACAGGCCAGAAGGCAGACACTTGACCATGAAGTGGGAGGAAAACTCCAAAAAATCTCTGCCCTAAGTTCTTATATGTAATATAGACACTCAATGATGTCCCAAGCAGTTCAACTACGACCAACATGAAGCAAATGCAGTCCACAACCTATGCAGTTAAAAAGCTAATGCCTAATAAATTGTGTTGTCCAGTTCGCAAATTGTCTGATTTGTCATATCAGCCTAATTATGATCAATATCAGCGGGAGTTGAAAAATTTATTGACCTCTATGAATCTGGAGGTTGGTTCAACTAAATCAAGAAATGCAAGTAAGGAGTGGGCTGTGGTGGTTCATCAATGAATTTGAAGATTATTTCTTGGAATGTTAGAGGGTTGAATGATCGGGATAAACGGCTTCGGGTTCAAAACCTGGTTAGGAAATGGGGGCCAGATGTTATTTGTCTTCAAGAAACTAAAATGGAGCTGATAACTAGAGCTGTGATTCGCAGCTTGTGGGGTGGTCATCATGTTGATTGGTCTTATCTAAGCTCTTGTGGAGCTTCTGGAGGGGTGCTTCTAATGTGGAATACTCGGGTTGTGAATAAGGTGGAGGAAGCAGTGGGGCGATTTTCAATTTCTTGTAAATTTACAAGCGTGTCTGATCAATTTGTCTGGGCGTTTATTGGCGTTTATGGTCCTAATTCTTTGAGAGACAGAAGGTTCTTATGGGAGGAATTATTTGGTTTGAGCAGTTGGTGAAATATTCCACGGTGTGTGGGAGGTGATTTTAATGTGGTAAGATTCCCTTCTGAGCGCTCTGGTTCTACCTCTTTTACTGCTGCCATGCGGGAGTTTTCCAATTTCATTTCAGAGCAAAGCCTCATTGATATTCCACTACAAGGGGGATCTTTCACTTGGTCTAATTCTCGTGAAGTTGCTTCGAAGGCTAGGTTGGACAGATTTTTGTTTTCTGTAGATTGGGAGGATAAGTTTCCTTCTGTCTCTCAACGTCGCTTGTCTAGGCTGTTATCTAATCACTTCCCGATTGTCCTTGAGGGTGGTTCCTTTCAGAGAGGTAGGAGGTCGTTTAGATTTGAGAATATGTGGCTTAAAGATGAGGGTTTCGTGGAGAGGGTGCGATCTTGGTGGGAATCTTATAATGTCCTAGGAGCTTCGAGTTTTGTTTTGGCCCATAAACTGAAGCTCTTGAAAATTGATTTGAAAAAATGGAATGTGGAGATTTTTGGAAATGTTGAAGATCGGGTGAGAAATTTGTGGAAAGATCTTAGTGATTTAGAGATGACTAAGGAAAGTCGAGTTTTATTGGAGGAGGAAGGAGAGAGTTTGAGGCGAATTAGAAAAAGTTACTTTGATGGAGGAAATCTGTTGGAGGCAGAAGTCTAGAGTCCTTTGTATTAGAGAAGGAGACAGGAATACCAAATTCTTTCATCATATAGCTAACTCTCATAAGAGATTTAACTCCATTGATAGGCTTATGGTGGATGGAGAATTGTCTTCAAATCCAGAGGCTATAGCAAGTGGTATTTCTCATTTTTACAAGCAGCTATATACTGAAAATGTGGCTCATAGACCTTTACTAGATGATGTGAAGTTCTCTTGTATCTTGGAGGAAGATGCCCTTTGGCTAGATAGGCCATTTGATGAGGATGAGGTGTTTGGGGTGATTAGTGATTTTAAGGGTAATAAGGCTCCTGGCCCGGATGGCTTTTCCATGGCTTTCTTTCAGTTTTGCTGGTGTATTTTGAAGGCTGAAATTATGGCAGTGTTTCAAAACTTTCATACTCAAGCTGTGTTTGAGAAGAGCCTTAATGCTTCTTTCCTTGCTCTTATTCCCAAAAATGTGGATGCTGTGGAGATCAAAGGATTTTCGGCCTATTAGTTTAGTTAGTGGGATCTATAAGATTATTTATAAGGTATTGGCCAATCGGCTTCGAAGGGTGGCTCATGGGCTTATTTTAGATTCATAGAATGCTTTTGTGAAAGGTAGACAGATCTTGGATTCCTTTTTAATTGCTTCAGAATGTATTGATAGTAGATTGAAGATAGGTGTTCTAGGTGTGTTGTGTAAGTTGGACGTGGAGAAGGCGTATGACCATGTGAGTTGAGGTTTTTTAATGTATATGCTTCAGTGCTGTGGGTTTTCAGAGAAATGGAGAAAATGGATAATATATTGCATCTCAACTGTTAAATTCTCCATTCTACTCAATGGTAGTCCTTCTGATTTCTTTGAAAGCTCTAGGG
This sequence comes from Quercus aquifolioides, assembly GCA_019022515.1. NCBI lineage: Eukaryota > Viridiplantae > Streptophyta > Magnoliopsida > Fagales > Fagaceae > Quercus > Quercus aquifolioides. The sequence continues at coordinate 11,480,283 of CM032328.1, forward strand.
GGATTCGGCAAGGGGACCCCTTGTCTCCTCTGCTATTTGATATTGTTATGGAGGCTTTGAGTCGTATGTTGGATGTGGCGACTACTACTATACAGTTCTCAAGCTTCTCTGTAGGTAATACGGCTGGTAACTCGGTGATGGTGTCTCACCTTTTATTTGCTGATGACACCCTTATTTTTTGTGATGCTGATCCTACGCAAATAGCTAGTTTGAGGGCTATTCTGGCTAGATTTGAGGAGGTCTCAGGCTTAAGTATTAACTTGGGAAAATCTGAGTTAGTTCCTATTGGTGTGGTGCACAATATGGATATTCTGGTGGGGATGTTGGGTTGTAGGCAATCCTCTCTTCCATTGAAATATTTGGGTCTTCCGTTAGGTGCTAAATTTAAGGAGTTGCCAATCTGGAATCCCATTTTGGAAAAGATGGAGAGGAGATTAGAAGGATGAAAGAGGTTGTATTTATCTAAGGGGGGTAAGGTTACTCTTATTAAAAGTACTCTTTCCTCTTTACCTACTTACTTTCTTTCCCTTATGCCTTTACCTGGGAAGGTGGCAAATCGTATGGAGAAATTACAACGAGACTTTTTGTGGAGTGGTATTAGTGGTGAATCTAAACTACATTTAGTCAATTGGGCGAAGGTTTGTAAGCTGCTACAGCTTGGAGGGTTAGGTATTAGACGATTGAGGAGTTTTAATTCTGCCTTGTTAGGGAAATGGTTATGGAGGTATGGCATGGAGATTGATGCTCTATGGAGAAGGGTTATTGAGGTGAAATATGGGAATGATTGGGGTGGTTGGTGCACGAAAAAGGTGACCAGTGCTTATGGTGTTAGCTTGTGGAGATATATTAGAAGCGGTTGGCGCATTTTTCTAAACTCCTTCTGTATGATGTGGGGGATGGTACTAGAGTGAAGTTTTGGAAGCATGTGTGGTGTGGAGATCATACTCTCCAAGAGGCTTTTCCGGAACTTTATTGTCTTAGTAGGACAAAGGATTCTTCAGTAGCTGAGGTTATGTGTTGGTCTGGTGGGAGGATTCATCAGGATGCTAAATTCCGTCGTCTTCCACAAGATTGGGAACAAGAATCCTTTGATCTGTTTATGGATATGGTCTACTCTTCGACAGTTCGGGGTTTGGGTCCTGATCGGGTTTGTTGGAAGCCAGCTGGGAGTAGAGGTTTTGAGGTTAGAGGATTCTATCTTTCTTTCTACCCTCCTACCCTCTTATCCTTCCCTTGGAGAATGATATGGTATTCAAAGGTTCCTCCAAGGGTAGCTTTCTTTTCATGGTCTGCTTCCTTAGGTAAGATTTTAACAACAGATAACCTTCGCAAAAGACGTGTGCTAGTTCTTGATTGATGCTATATGTGTAAGAATTGTGGGGAGTCAGTGGATCATCTTCTTCTTCATTGCCCCATAGCTTCTGAGTTGTGGTTGTTGGTGCTCTGTTTGTTTGGTATCCACTGGGTTATGCCTCACAAGGTTATTAGGTTGTTTGAGTCTTGGTAGGGTATGTTTGGACGACATCGTAACATAGATTTGTGGAGACTTGTGCCTCATTGCTTGTTATGGTGTATTTGGCGTGAAAGAAATGCTAGAAGTTTTGAGGGATGTGAACGCTCTATGTTAGAGATTAAGAATTTTTTTTACACACTCTCCTCGATTGGAGTGTGGTCTTTTGTCATTTTTCTTGTTCTTCCCTTCCTGTTTTACTTGATCGTTGTAACCTTGGTCCTTGATTTGTGCCCCCTTAGTACAATCCCAATGTACTCGGGTTGGCTGTTTTTCTTTGCTTAATAATATTTTTGTTACTTATCCAAAAAAAAAAAAAATCTGTTCTCCTACACTAGGGATTTTTTTTTTTTTTTTTTTTTGGAGAGAGAGAGAGAGAGAGAGAGAAGATGTACCGAGCAAAGAATCCATGGTTCCTCTTACGCCGGATGGTGCTAGGTTGGAAAGTCCGTTTAGGAAATAAAATCATTGGCTCGTTTGAAGAAGAAACGTCTCCTGCAGAACAGAACAGTTAAAGTTATGCAGAAACCAAAAAGACTGAACAAAATGATATTGATGACTTAATTGTTGACCCAATCCCTGAACACTCTAGCCTAAGTGTTCTTGGTTTAAGTAACAAAAATTTATTGAACCAAAATGTAATCACCCATGTACATCCTGCTCTAAGGGTGGAAAAAACTCCACCAACAAGAGCAGGGGATCTCATTCTAAGAGAGATTAATTCCAGACCAGTACATCAGTCACTATGAGCATCAGCTGAACAAGTGCATAACTTGGGTGACACTACCACCAAATTTCCAAGACTGCTATCTAAGTCATCTCATCAAAAAGTAAACTTATTGGCTATCTGGATAACAAAATCAGCATCCACATATCATTCACCACACAACAGATCTTATGGGGTTTATCATTTTAAATAGTTAAATTCAATAGAGGAGATAAGAGAAGCACATGTCTCAGCTACCTAAAACAAGGTAACAACTAATAAGTATTTCTATATCATAACCTATGAAGTTTGAAGCAAGAAATCCCCTCCGTATGGAATTTTTTTCGTTTGGTCCACCCTACTTGAGTTTTGAAGTTCATAAAATATCAAATTTTTGCAGCTTATAATTAATTCCTGCCTACTAGCAGTTAATTAAAACCATAACAAAAGTTATCCTCATTTATGATTTACCTTGCATATGGAGATTCTCCACATATCCACCCCCACCCAACCGACTTTTTACTCCAAATCACAACCTAAATGGTATACTTGCTAGTTATGGTCTTAACAGAACATTTACCAGAAATTGGGCAAGGATGCAGTCCTTATAGAAACTATAGTTATGAGGCCTTAACTGGACTACGCATCTAGTTGCTAGACATATGAGCATGCTGAAGCTTCTATAACTTCAACGTTCTTGAAGAAGCAAAGAAAAAACAAAGTTTAGAAAAAAGACATTCTTTTGCTTTGAGGCACCGAAGAAAAGATTGCTTCGTAGAAATTTAATTTTGTCTAACATAGTCATCTGTCCATTACTTATTATCAATAATAATAATTAAAAAAATTCATATGTCCATCAATCACATATATGCTCACAAGGGAACATAATAGCCCCATTTTTGAAGAGACAGAGAGACCAACAGATCAGTTAGAATCCTTGCTGATTTGAACTGGTTTTACACAACAATTCCATTAAGATCATCTTCTTAATATTATCTTAATATCTTATATCTTATGACATAAGATATTGAGATCACATTCAAGTTATCAATAAGGAACTAGATATTCGGTTTATCAAAGTTAACAAGAAACACCCTTTTGATGTTCACTGCAACCTAAAGATGCATAATTTAAATAATAAAAAATCTATAATTCATCATCATCATCATCATCATTATATATCTCTCCCTCTCCACATTTTCCCCACAAACAGACAAACTATTAACAAAAACATCTAGTCTATCCTTCCATTTCCATAGAAACCAAGCAGAGCATAGATTAAAAAGTGCATAATTTATAAACCCCAAATTCGTAATTTATTAGCATCTCTTACCATTTTTACCATAAACCAAACAGACCATTAACAAACAGCTAGCACATCCATCCATACATTTCCTCATATACCAAACAGAACTTTCATTCATACATACATAGAAAATCCATAATTCAAAAGTCCAAATATGTCTAATTTCTTATCTCCTTCACCTCCCTTTCCAGCAACCCAATTACATTTACAATTTTACACACACAGACACACACTCTTACCAATTTCATAGAAAATGCATAATGTAAAAGTCAACCGCGCACACACATGCAGTTACCAATTTCATAAAAAATGCAGAATTTAAATGTCCAAAGATTTCTAATCTTTCATCTCCTCACCTCATTTTCCCAGCAACCAAAGGCCCTTGACATATATACACACTCACACACACCATTTTCATAGAAAATATATAATTTAAAAGCCTAAAGATTTCTAATTTCTTATCTCCTTATCTCACTTTCCCAGAAACCAAAAGGAGTACACACACACACTCACTCTTACCAATTTCATAGAAAATGCATAATTTAAAAGTCCACCTCAAACACACACTTAGTTACCAATTTCATAAGAAAATGCACAATTAAAAGAACAAAGATCTCTAATTTCTCATCTCATTTTCCCAGCAACCAGAGGACTTTTACATACACCATTTTCATAGTAAATGTATAATTTAAAAGCCTAAAGATTTCTAATTTCTTACCTCCTCACCTCAATTTCCCAGCAACCAAACAGATGACTTCTACACACACTTACCAATATTATTTAAAAAATGCATAATATAAAAGTCCAAAGATTTCTAATTTCTCACCTCCTTACCTAATTTTCCCAGCAACCAAACGGATGATTTTCACACACACACATATATACACAGAGAGAGAGAGAGAGTACCTTCTGGCAAGTAGAAGCTGAGAGAAGGGAGGCCAGAGGGGTATACGAAGCCTTCGGAGGCGACCTTTCGGATCGATTCGGCGTCGTTTTGGTACTGAGGCAAGTGGAGTGAGTTTTCGAACTTGGAGAGCGATGGGAATAGCTTCGGAGTGATATCGAGGCCCTGAGACACGATCCGCTGATTCGGATTCGGATTCGGGTTCGGACTTTGCCGAAGAAACGGGTTCGACAGAAACCGGTTCACCAGAGACGCTCCGGTTCGGGCTAGGGTTTTTGACGCCATTGTTGTGTTTCTTTGTGTAAGTGATTTTGTAGAAATGGTCAATTGGGTTGGTTCTGCTAAAACCCTACACACAGTGAGTGAGAGTGAGAGAAAGGGATGGGGGTATATTTGGAATTTCGTGATTTGGGTCGATGTTGGGCCACATGAGGTGGGCTTTTTTTTAATTATCAAACTTCAAATAGGTATCAATTAATCATTATAGACAACAGGCTATTTTATTTTTTTAGATAAAGATTAATAATTTATATATATTATAATTTAGAATTTGTTTTTGAAAAAAATAAAAAATATAAATTTTAGAGATAAACAGTAACTGTAATTTCTTTTTTGAACGTGAAGAAGGAAAATCATAAATTTTAAAAATTCTCTTTTTGAATTCAAAATGGAATTTGTTATTTGACATTTATAACATTATTTCTAAATAGAGTTACTCTTCATTAATTAGGGTATTTTTGAATTACATAAAAGTCTAATTGAAATAAAGGAATCATCTTATATGTAGTATAGATATAATACTAGTTTTGTTGGTACTATTTTGCCAAGGTCCAGGACCAATCCACATTTATTGGGTTTTTAGGATTGGATACAGCTTGTATCCAGCACTCGTATCCAAAATTAAACACGTGTTCGCATCATAGTGTGTCTGGTATAAAAAGGCACTGGACACAAGTTTTACCCGGATTAATTAGGGACGAAATCTGAAGCATAAGAAGCCGAGTTAGGAGACTTTTTATCTTCTGGGCTACATTCCTAATGTCATTTGGCTAATGTGACCAACCAAGTTGGTTGTTGGGGCTAAAGTTTACAACCAAGTGATGTGAGTAGTGTCCATTCAAGATAATGTATCTCTTAATTACAATCTCTTATTTCAAGGGAAGACCCTTTGATTCCAACCACGCTGTTTTTTATATGTAAGTTTATTTATTTTCATGTTTAAGGAGATATGTGGTTTTTATTTATTTGAGGATGCACCTAATAATTTATTTAGATTGCCTACGTACCCTTAACGGGGATCAAGCCAATTCGTAATTCTTAATTTGAGGTTTTAGATTTAAAATCCTCAAATATGATTTTGCCCAATTTAAATGATAGACATTTAAGTCAAATACTTTGTATTTTTTTTTTTTTTTTTTTTTTGGGTGAGATAATTGATTTTAATTTCAAGAGTAAGTCAAGGACCATGTTTTTATGGAAATTAAACCAAGGATTCTCTCTTTGAGAAGTTGAATGTCTAAGCAATTTTCCTCTTCTTTCATTTGCTTCTTTGTAGGAATTTTAATGATATTTTGATTGAGGTTCTCAAATTTAATTAAGGGAAAGAAAACTCTTTTAAAGCAATTTTATTTTTATGAACATGGGTTTAGGAATTGGGAATTGGAAAATTTCCTCAAATCAATTTTTATGGTCATTTTATTTTGTAAATTATTAACTCCAGTCTTGATTAAGAAATTAGGAATCCCAAAGAATTAGTTATGTTGGAATTTGAAAGAATTAGAATCCCCACTTCATTTAAAATAATTTTGGGAGTCAAGGACTCCATTGAAATGTGGTGGAGTCGAGGACTCCATTAATTGGGTAGAGTCAAGGATTCAATTGATGAATTTGATTTGGTAGAGTCAAGGATTCTAGTTGAGAAAACACTGAACCAAAGCTTAAGAGAGTTTTTATTTGGTAATGTTCAAATAGGATTTACGAGTCAGGGACTCGTATCTAAAGCTTCATGTATAGAGTTAGGAACTCCTCAAGAACCCAATCCTATTTGTTTTATCAAACAAAAGTTCAGATTTGAAGAAGCGGGAGAGGGAGAGATTTAGAGAAGAAAGGAACTGATAAAATCTCAACCTAATGCCGATGTTGTGTGTTCCTCCTCTGCTCGTTGCTCTCTATCTCTGTCTATGTCTTTCTTTTCTTTTCTTTTTCTCTCTGTATTTTGCTGTGCTTTTCTTCTTTTGTGTGTGCTTATTTTTTTTTTCTTTTTTTAATCTGCTAAAACCTCTTTAATATATAGAGGAATTGAGAAACCGTTTCCCCCTTTTTTTTCTCTTAACTGATCAATTAATGGGCCAAAACTACAAAGAAAGAGCAGTACTGCACTAGCATCTTTCATGGCAGTTGGCGTAAATTGTAGCTGATTATTAGCTACTTTTTGCTTTTGAAAGCATTTGAGTCGGGGGTGTGGCAAGAAGTTACTTAGCCACACATCCCACTTTCATCTTATCCCTTTTTTTATATATATATATATATATATATATATATATAATTTTAATTAAAGATGTGACATTGTGGCAGTAAGAGCATTCTCCTATCAGGTGTTTTACAAATATGTCATTTTGACACATCAAAAAACCTACTTTATTATTTTAACACACTATTTTACAATTCACCATTCATCACATCTTCTATTTTTCAATTATATACATTAAAATAATACATAAAAATATTAAAAAAAACCATCAATATAAAAAAATACAAAATAAAAACCTACCACCATACACAAACACAAGCACAAAATTGTAACAAACCCACCACCACCACCCACAGGTACAACCCGCCGCCACCACCCAATACTACTTCAAAAAAAAAATCCCCAAAATCAACACAAAACTCTAAAAAAAAATGAAGAGATGAATCAACTCTATTTATACAACCCAAATCACATGGAATCAACCCAAAACTCCACCACCACCCACAATCACACGGAATCCACAACCCAAAAAAAAAATTGCCCAAACCCACCACCAACAACAATCCACTGGCCACTACCACCACCCAATACTACTTAAAAAAATCCCCAAAATCAACACAAAAATCTCAAAAAAAAAAAAAATAATAAATTGAAGAGATGAATCAATTCCATTTATACAACCCAAATCACATGGAATCAACCCAACTCCACCACCACCCACAATCACATGGAATCCACAACCAAAAAAAGAAAAAGAAAAAAGAAAACCACTTACATGCGATCTCCACTAGTCGACCTCATCGGTGAGGCCGAACTTCATGGTGATGGCCGATCTCAATGGCAATGGTCTAGGCGGAGAAAAAAGAAGAAAGAGAGAGAGATAGAGAGTGACAGGAAAAAAAAGAGAGAGACGGAGAGACAAAGAAGCGCAAAGAAAGTGACAGAAAAAAGGAAAAAAAGAGAAAAAAAATGGGAAGGTGAAGATTCTGAAGAAGAAAAAAGAAGAAAAAAGGAAGAGAGAGTGACAGAAGATGACGGGAGAGGTGGAGAAAAAAAGAAGAAAAAAGGAAGAGAGAGAAAATGAATATATATATATATATATATATTTGCATTTTTGTCCGTATTGTTCCAAAGATGGAACGGTACTGTTCATGTGTGCCAAATATTATAGCATTTAGAACATCTCATGAGGAGGGATTTTGGTGTTTGGTGTGCCAAATGCCAAATATTTGGCAATTGGCACACCTGATGGGAATGCTGTAAGTTTATGCTGTCATAGACAACTCCACCTCCTTTGTCATGTGATAAAAATCCTAAATTAGAATAAAAATCCTATGATATTGAAATGGGATTTTGGCTCCAATGAATTAAAAATTTTCCTCAAAAATTTGACCCATGTGGAAGCAACACACACCAATTGTAAGCAATTGCTTGAACTGGAAGGAAAAGGGAAAAAAACAGTGTTACCACTAGCCAAATTGTAGCACATTTGCCATAGAATTCAACATGTGATACTTCGACTCCAACAAATTAAAGTTTTCCCTCAAAATTTTACCTATGGGAGCAACATAGGTCCCCACACTAATGCACAACAATTATAGAACTCTAGTCCAGTAGTGACAAAATTAAAATGTGATCGTAGTTATCACACTTTAAGTTTGTTGATCTTTTAAACAAAGTTGGCATACATTCTAACAAGCAGAGACACCAAGTTATATTTTAGGTCTGTGTTTGTTTTACACAGTGTGTATAACAGGATTATCCCTATATTTTATGGTAAGCAGCAAAGCAAAAAAAAAATAGCGACAGAGAATAGTAGTAGATAAGCATGCCTCACATGCACCAAGAGTAGTGATGGTTCTACAAAAAAATGTAGATAGCACTAAGATAAACTATCTCAGAGGATGCCAACTTCCAGAGTATAAGTGTGGATCGCACTAAGAATTTCACTAAACTAGTATAGCCTCATCTTTCCCGAGAACCAATATTGGCCATCTTATCATGTAAGGCTCTCAACATTGTTCAACATGATACTTCTTATATCATCTTAATTAGTCACCAAGTCATCTGATATTACCGAAGAACACTTTGATACACTAACGTACCAGAAGCATCCTGAAGTAAAACCTGATCAACATTTTATATTTTAACCTCAAAAAAAAAAAAAAAATGATCAACTTTATATTACATAACAGGGCTTTTGAAGCCATATCCCAAATATTTTTTGAGGCATATGAATGTATTTGGTAATTTGTATCACTATTTTGCTAATTCTACTCTGTAGTACTTGGGTTGATTTTTGCAGTATCCCTAAACTGTTTCCAAGTAGGCTATGTTCGATATGGTCATATCTTACATCAGAAATCACCTTGATGATGTTGGCAAATATTTTGTTTCAGCATCTTGGAAGTTTGACAAAACCCTAGCACAAATCCATATAATAATTGTCTTATAAAGTGATCTTGATAATGTCAATTTAAATCAACTTCAACTATAGTTCGACAAGGCAAAGACAAAGAACTTTCCCCTTTAGCACCTCACATCGTTGAAAATGAGTAACTTTCAATTAGAAGTATATATTTACTTCATCAAGAGCAGCCAGGCAATAGGAGACAAGAACAATTATTTTGTTTGAGTTGCGTTGATTTCACGCAGATGGTCACGTGAAGTTTTACATAGCTTAGTTTTACACCAATGTAAAGCTACTAAAAAATTGTCAATAAAGATAAAAAGCTGTAAAAAGTGAAAAAGACTTCGCAAAAAGTTACAAAAAATTATTATTAACGGATACCTTTTAGTGCCCATTAAATGTTAACAAGCACCGTGCGGTGCTTGTTAAAATTTCCCTTAATGGATTATGTTAATAAAAAGGACAAAAAGTTATTAAAAGAGTTGCCAAAAAAAAAAAAACTACTAAAAAATTGTAAAAAAAAATAAAAAGCTGTAAAAAGTGAAAAAGACTCTGCCAAAAGCTGCAAAAAATTATTGTTAACGGACACCATTAACAAAACCCTTTGTTTTATTACCATAGCTAGCTTTTTTATTTATTTTTTATTTATTTTTTGTTGAGAAATTATTACCATAGCTAGCTGAACATTCAAGAGAACGTGAAGACACTTTTTCAATGTTGATTTTCAAATAATATGCACCCTTCCCCTCCACATAAAGTTTGCTCTTTATAATATTCTCTCTCCCTTGTGACAATGACACCCCTTTATCACCTTTAGTGAAGTGCTTTGTTGGTAACGCTTTGTGAAACATGTTTACAATGTCCCTTGAGCATTTAAATTAATTCTTGCAAAAAAATTATGTCTATTTTAATATTTTTTTAACCACTTTTCAAAACACTCATTTCAAATTATCTGAAAGTTCAATATGTGTGTAAAACACCCTTGAATGTTTAGACCCTCAATTACAAATTATCAATTCAAGCTTATTATCAAATAATTAATGTGCGGAACATGAACATAAGCCAAATACAGAATTGATAAATACTCTAAGCCAATTATAATCACATCTACAGCAGAAAATAAAAGGCAAAGATAAGGGAAGAGAGATGCAAACACAAGGACAACACGTGATGTGTTATCGAACAGGAAACCGAAGCACTTGGCGTAAAACCTCTCCGCCGCCCTCCAAGCGGTCAATAATCCACTAGAAAATGTAGTTGGGATACATGAACAGCAATAGACCCTCCAAGCCTAATCTACCCAGGTACCTAAACCCTCCAAGCTTCTTACTCCAACGAGGTTGCGCCGAATCTTTTTCTTCTCTAGCTTACCGGATTCCGCTATAACCAATAGCATCAACCAATAATCATTGGTTCCTTCCAAACTGCTTCCCTTAGCACCAAAAGACCTTCTCACAGACGTGGGTGTGGTGAGAAAATGATTTGGTCAAGAACCTCTCAAGGATGTATCAATGGAGAGGAAGAGAGTAGAGGAATTTGAAGAATCTCTTAGTAAAGATTATGGATGAGGCAATCTTGTTTTTCTCTAGGGTTTCTCTCTCAAAATTCTCTCTGGAAGCTCTCTACATTTCGTGGGTATAAGGGTCTATATATAGTGGTGTGTGTTTGGAATACGAAGAGACAGTTTTTCCCAAACAAGGTAAGTTGGCGGCTTGGCCTCATGACTGGTCTAAGTCGCGAGTTCAAGTCGCGAGCTAATGGCCTGGCCAGCCTGGGACTTTTGTCCTATAGTGCGACAGCTGGCGTGACCCTTCACCTCCCTGCATGCTTCTCACGTGTGCAGCAATTGGCGGCTTGCAAGTCGCGAGTCAGCAGCGAGTCCTAGCCGCGAGTCCCTGCTTCTTTGCACAATGTTGAGCATTTCTTCACACTCTCTCACACACTTCCCTTACATGAATCTCACCTAAATACAGGGTTACTAAGTGCTAAATTACAAGTAAATTGACACGAAATAAAGCCAACAAGATGGTTGATAAAATTCAACCTTACAATCTCCCCATTTGGCTATTCCGTGACAAAACCCTATAACAAGCTCTAGACTTAACGCGTGAGTTGGGAACAGTTAGAAAACTCACTCACGCCTAACTCTAGAATCTGTGTAGCTCTTGAATCATAAGAACAAGTATCTCCTGAAACACAACAACACAATAAGTTCATTGTATGCAGAAAACTTGTAATGCATATGGAGCAAGCACAATGCGATCAAGCAAAATGGAATATAGCAATAGACCATGGCAAGACCTAAATAGGCAATCACTACATACAAGTGATCACAATGCTCATTCACACTTGGAATGAACATCCGGACATTCAAGCTGATAAACACAAAGTAAATCACTTGAATAACCAACACTCAACCAATGCATAGTACATGAAGTATATGCATCTAGGAATAAAATCCTACAAGGGCATAAGAGTGAGAGTACTTAAAAAAAATGCATAACATTTAGCAACAAGTACTAAGAAACCTTAAAAACTTACAAAAGCAACAGGTACAAACACATAAACAATTTTGAAGAACATCATATTATATACTGAATAACTACCACCAAAGATTCAAAACTATCCAAGAGTTATCCAAGAGTTATGAGTTTTAGCCACCCAATAACAAAAACAACAGTGTATCAACCCAATAATAACAGCAGTTAACCAAAACACAGTATCAAAGCTATAAACATAACAACATATGATAATGAAAGCTCCCCCTCAAACAAGCACTCCCCCTCAAGTGTAACCCAAAAATTCTCCCCCTTTTTGACCGGAATGGCCAAAGGGTCACTGCTCCTGGTTGGTGTAGATGCTGTCAAACTTAGCTAAAAGTACATCAAGCTGATCCTGCATAGCTGTCATCCTTTCAGTATGCTGATTTTGAACCTTTGTGAGTCCATCAAGCCTCTCCAGGATGATCTGAAATGCATCAGGAGGTACAGCTGATGAAGTAGAAGCCCTGCTCCTCTTGGCTCTGCTTCTGGGTGTGGAAGTCTGTCCTGCAGCCTCTGCTTCAGTTTCCATAGGATCACCTTCTCCTTGGTCACCCTCCTCTTCATCTCCTAGAAGACGAACTTGTATCATTGTGAGGGTGAATTTGTTTATGGCTGATAGAGGAGTCATGAGACTGATATCTTAAGGGATCTCAACACCTTTTAATCTGAAAAGCCTCATAATAAGACTGGGAAAAATCAGCTTGGGCCTAGAAGTGGTTTTAGTCTCATCCACTATAGTGTCAAACATGTGAGAGCTGATGTCAATGAAGGTTTTCTCCTTAAGTTCCATGAGGAAGATAGCTCTAGCATTTGTTAGTGTAGTCATCTTCCTTATCGGATATAGGTTGTACATCATTATGGTGGTTAGACACCTCATGTCAGTAGGAAAAACATTAGTGTTGAGACATCTGTTTTCTTTAACACCACCAATTCGAGCTTGGACAGTGTTTAAAGATAGCATCCTGTCTTTGTAGTTAATGAAGTCAGAGTCCTCTAACCCTTCAAGTCCTAGCACCTCATCAATGTCATGTGCATTGATGGTGAATTCCTTTCTTCTCACCCAATAGCTCAACTCCTCCTCCCTTATCACAACATTTGCATAGAATTCTCTGATTAGAGGCTCACAGACAGGAGGTAGGTCACTCAACAATCTTTCCCACCCTCTACCCTCAAAACAACTAGGAATAAAGGTGTCCTTCAAATCCCTTAAATCAACAAATCTCTCCTGAATGATGGTTCCCTTCAAGAAGTAGTCCCTATATCTTTCAAAGTGATGAACCAACCTAAATAGGTTAGGGTCCATTTTTAGCCTTTTATCAGATTTCTTAGCAGGAGTTTTCTTCTTTGTAGGAGATGGGGCTATCTGTAAACAAACAAAAAAGGTCACAACAAAACATAGCACAATGGATGAAATTCAAAACATTAGCAACAGTTTAAACAACCCAGAGTTCTTTAGAACACAAACCCAACCACATTTTTCAACAAGTAATAATCAGATGAACAGAAGCAGTGAAAACCATATTACCCAAAGCAAGACATATGGCAATAAGATATGACATCATGAGAATGAGATGATCAAACCAACTCAGAGCAAACAATAATCACAATGCAAAAAAAAAAACAAACCATCTTTAAAAAAATAACCCCCAAATAGAACTGGCCAAAACCCAGTAAATCCGAACCACAAACAACATGGGTAAGAGATATACCAAAAACAACACCTCTGATAGACTAAACATGATATCACACATGTATAGAATACTATAAACAAAGTAAAGCCAAGACAAGAACATCAAATCTCAATACTCATAAACCCAAACCAAGTTCGAACCCATTAAACCTCATGAACACAGAAACACTTCACAAAACAAGAAAAAAAAAATGCTCAAATCAAGTACAATGAAGTGAGATAGAGAAAACCCATACCTTTTTCTTGATGTTTGAAGTAGACATGATGCAAAAATGGAAGCTTTTTCAAGAGAGACACGGAGTGTTTGAGAGAGAGAAATGAGGAAGATAATGAACAGTCACAAAAATTCGAGGGAAAACTGAAAAACAATTTTAAAAACTATCTTTAAAACGCAAAACATGCGTTTTTCGCGACTGGATTAAGTTGTCAGTCAGTCGACAGGGTAAGCCGCGAAACACTGTGAAACCAAGATTCTCAAAAAATCTTCTAAGTGTTTTTCACGACTGGAGGTCTACCCGCGAGAGAGTCGTGAGGTGAGCCGCGAAAATTTCTGAGTACCCTCGTGACTGGATCTTCCACTCGCGAACAAGTCGCCACACTGGGCCGCGAAAATCATAAAAACTCAAATTTTGAAAAATTTTCTAAGTATTTTTCGCAACTGAGACCTTGACTAGCCAGTAAGCCGCGAAAAATCTTGGAATGGGCTCGCGACTAGAACATGCGACTGGACCAACCCACGACTGAGTCGCCAAACCAAGGCAACACTGTTTTTGAAATTTTTGACATTTTTGTAAAAACAAAATACTTTCCAAAAACAAGCTAAAACACTCAAAAATCTTTTTGTGTTTGATCACCTAAGATTGAGCTTGTGAAAACACGTTTAAACAAGTACAATCACATAAATGAATATGGCATTTATTGAACATAGACTTGTGTGTTGTGTGTGGGTATCAAAAATGAGATAGTCCTTAGTCTAATGTGAAGCTTCAATGATCAATTCAATCAAGGCATACACAACTAGCACTAGATAATGCGACCCATCTCAATTATAGAAGTATGCATATATGACCTCCCACATAAACTTGAGTACATTTCTTTGAAACTTTTCATTTGGCTCCATTTCCAACATATCAATTGAACTTTTTGAATCAACATATCTCATTGTGAGATTGATGCTTGAAATTTTTAATATTTCAATTTGATGAGTTAGCCTTTGGCTTTTTGGACATCATACATTTTATTTTGGTCGCTTTCCCTTTTTCATAGTCAAATACTAGTATGTGCGACAGGCTTTTGCAGCTTAATATCTCTTTTCATTTGGAGATTTACATTTGGTAAGCTCTTTGAGTAAAGCAATAAAATAAAAGTGGGAAGATATATAGGCACAAGTCTATGCATGTCTCAAGATCAACAAAACCATTCACTAATCATTCATGACAAGGTTGAAGATTTATTTACAACAGTCACATAGATTTCAGAATTTCTTCCACAATGATATGAGTGCATAAGAGACAAGCTAAGCTCGTTAAATGCACAAAGCCATAAGTACAAAGGTACAAGGCAAAACATGCTTTGAGACAAAACTTAACAAAGCCGATCAAACTTTTTAGGATTTTCTACTTTTTATGTGTTTTTGGATTTTTGACACAAAAGCAATAAAAGATTGATAAAAAACAACTTAAATAACAATGTAAAAACATTTGAACCAAAGACAAACCCACAAACAATATAACAACTTAAAAACTTGCAAGAAGCACACAACCAAGCATATTCACAAACATGGGAAGTATTAATGCATAGACATGTTGTAATGCTTATGCATGAGTACCCTTCGTCACCCACACGTCACGTGTATTTGGGGTGATATCCTTGACGGATTGGGTATGAGAGTTAGGACTTTCAAACCTTCTTGTGAAGCTTTCCAAGCAATTTGTGAATGCACCGATCATCTTCATAATGTCCATCATTCCTGGTTCACGGTTTTGACTTCTTGGTTGCTTTCCACCCCAAGACCTCTCAGCATTTCTGCTTCCTCGTGATTGAGGAGCGCTTGCATTGTTCAATGCTCTCAGCTTATGGCAGTTGGGTTTGGTATGCCCTTGCAATCCACAAAAGTGACAGAAATGATTCGTTCTAGGACCCTGTTGTGATCTTGGAAGTGGTCTTCTTCTAGCTCCAAATCTGGATTCTGATTGATTACGGGACTTATTTAACACCCGTTGATCAGCCACATTCTTTTTCTTCTCAACCTTAATTTTCTCAGGAATAGACTTATCCACAGTCGTCTATTTGGCCTTCATAAACTTCACTTCTTTGGTGACATTGGCTGATGAGCTACTCCCTCTGGTATATCCCAACCCGGACTTGTCTGAGGCATGTTTTTGAGATGAAATAACATCATCTAGCTTCTTGGAGGAGACCCTATCTGTCTTGGCATGAGCTTGCACTACCTCTTGCTCAAGAAATCTTACTTTTGTGTAAGCTTCTGATAGCTCACCATTTAGTGTTTCAATCTCACACTTTGCCTCCTTGTATCGTACCAGCTGACTTTTGTAATCTTCCTCAGCTTTCTTCATATTCTTCACAGTCGCCTTTGCCACCTTTGCATACTCACCAGATTTCTTAAGAAGTAAGGCATAATTCTCTTGAAGACCAGATGTATCTTCATCTTTTTCAGCCTCCAATTCTTCAACAACCCCAATAGACTCCAAATCAGAATGCTCACCAAGCTTCTTCACAAGTGAACCCAAATCATCTGAGGATTTCATATGTGTAATGGTCATGAATGCGGAGTAATTTCCTTCTCCGTCACAGCTATCTTCAGAGTCAGAGTTTGATGAATCAGTGTCACTCAAAGTAGTAGCATAGACCTTTCCTTTTGACTTCAAATAGTTGGGACATTCCTTTTTGAAGTGTCCATGTCCATTACACTCGAAGCAGGTAATTCCTTGTGAGGATTGGGAATCTTTACCATCTTTTCTTCAGAATTCTTTCTTCTCCTTCCCGGAACTCTGAAATTTTCCTTTGTCACCAAATTTTCCACCGTTCTTGAGTTTTAAAAATTTCCAGTAGTTCTTTACAAGGTACGCCACATCTTTATCTATTGCATCCTCTTCCGAAGAGTTATGAGATACCACTCTCTCATCAATTATTTTAAGAGCAAGAGATTTACTCTTCTTCTGTGTGGGCAGTGACAATTCATATGTCTGCAATGAACCAACCAGCTCTTGAACTTTAATGTCGTCAAGATCCTTGCTCTCTTCAATAGCCGTTACTTTGGCACGAAAACTTTCTGCCAGTGACCGAAGGATCTTCCTTACAACTTTAGAATCCTCTGTCTTTTCCCCCAAATTGAATTTGCCGATGACCACCTCGTTCAGCTTACTGTAAAAAGAGTCAAAGGACTCATCCCCACTCATCTTTAGCTCCTCAAAGCGAGTGGTCAGCATCTGGAGTTTAGCGTCCTTCACCTTCTTAGTCCCTTCATAAGTTGTCTCCAGAATTTCCCAGGCTTCCTTAGCAATGGTGATATGTGAAATCCTGTGAAATTCTTCTGGAGAGACACCACAGAAAATGGCATTCAAAGCTTTGCTATTAGCATTAGCCGCCGCGAGAGCTGCCTTATCCCAAGTGGATTTGGAAGCCTCCGACCTAGTCCAACCAACTTCAACTGCATCCCACATAGCATCATCAATAGAACACAAAAATGCTCTCATTCGGACTTTCCAAAATGCATAATTATTACCATAAAAAAATGGTGGCACAGTTAGAGATTGAGACCTGTTCATCTCAAAACGGGGTCAAGGATCGCACTAAGGTATTTAAACCGCAACAAGTGCACCCGTTCTGATACCAATTGAAAGTTCAATATGTGTGTAAAACACCCTTGAATGTTTAGACCCCAAATTACAAATTATCAATTTAAACTTATTATCAAACAATTAATGTGCGGAATATGAACATAAGCCAAACACAGAATTGATAAACACTCTAAGCCAATTATAATCACATCCACAGCAGAAAATAAAAGGCAAATTTAAGGGAAGAGAGATGCAAACACAAGGACAACACGCGATGTGTTATCGAAGAGGAAACTGAAGCCCTCGGCGTAAAACCTCTCCGCCGCCCTCCAAGCGGTCAATAATCCACTAGAAAATGTAGTTGGGATACATGAATAGCAATAGACCCTCCAAGCCTAATCTACCCAGGTACCTAAATCCTCCAAGCTTCCTACTCCAACGAGGTTGCGCCGAACCTTTTTCTTCTCTAGCTTACCGGATTCCACTATAACCCATAGCATCAACCAATAACCATTGGTTCCTTCCAAACTGCTTCCCTTAGCACCAAAAGATCTTCTCACAGACGTAGTGTGGTGAGAAAAGAATTTGGTCAAGAACCTCTTAAGGATGTATCAATGGAGAGGAAGAGAGTAGAGGAATTTGAAGAGTCTCTTAGTGAAGATTGGGGATGAGGCAATCTTGTTTTTCTCTAGGGTTTCTCTCTCAAAATTCTCTCTGGAAGCTCTCTACATTTCGTGGGTATAAGGGTCTATATATAGTGGTGTGTGTTTGGAATACGAAGAGACAGTTTTTCCCAAACAGGGTAAGTTGGTGGCTTGGCCTCGCGACTGGTCTATGTCGCGAGTTCAAGTCGCAAGCTAACGGCCTGGCCAGCCTGGGATTTTGTCCTGTAGTGCGACAGCTGGCGTGACCCTTCACCTCCCTACATGCTTCTCACGTGTGCAGCAGTTGGCGGCTTGCAAATCGCAAGTCAACCGCGAGTCCTAGCCGCGAGTCCTTGCTTTTTTGCACAATGTTGAGCATTTCTTCACACTCTCTCACACACTACCCTTACATGAATCGCACCTAAATATAGGGTTACTAAGTGCTAAATTACAAGTAAATTGGCACGGAATAAAGCCAACAAGGTGGTTGATAAAATTCAACCTTACATTATCTAATATCTATTCTAAATTTTATTTTAATAAAATATTAAATTTTCTTAATTTTTTTAAAATTATTTACGTAGGGATGTGGCACTTAAAACTCAAGTAAGCATTTGGTCTTAGACCAGAACAAGCCCAGAATGTGCCTTTCCGAGAAATAGAGCCCAACTACGGAAAAACATACCTTGGAACAATGGTAAAAGATAAAATAAGCAATTATGAAAAGTACCCCCAAGATCTCGAACCTCGAGAATTGACCAAACAGGGCCCACCACCCTCAGTCCAAACATGAATGGACCACTTGAACCTTCTGAGGTAAATACCCATAGAGGAAATACCAAAGGCATCTCACTAAGGTATGCATATTATTTGAGGATGCCTGAACTATCAAATGCATCCCACCAAGGTACGTATATCGTTCGAGGAAGCTCTCCAAATTACCTTGATAATTCCACTGTGGTACACATAGTGTCCGAGGAAGCCCTTTGGATCTTCCTGATAAATCCACAATGATCCACCTAACACCATATCATTTAATGCAACAGATAACTTATCAGAATAAAACAAGAAGCCCCAAAAGTCTTTGTTTATCATGACCTCAAGAAAAGAAGAGCTTGATAGGACAGAAGGCTGCCCAACCAAACTAGGATAGCACCTACTATGACACATGCTGGAGAAGGGGAAAAAAAAAAAAAAATATATATATATATATATATATATAGAGAGAGAGAGAGAGAGAGAGAGAGAGAGAGAGAGTTTTTTGATAGGCAAAATTTATTATATTTGAATAATTTATTAGGACCTTCTTATATTCCGAAAAAGAATAAAATTGGGACCTTCTTTTATAGGAACCATTTCCATGATCATTCTTAGAAGTCCATTGGCTAATAACAAAAAATTCCACCCTTTTCCTTCAGCCACAGAGAAAAAAAAAAGAGTCCACAATTTTGGACGATAATAATTTTGTTGTTCTTTATTTCAACCTAAAAAATTGGGTTGAATGAGCACTTTGGTTTTTTTTTTTTTTTTTTTTTTTTTTCTTGCACACTTTGATTTGGACTTAATTCTAGGGGGAAAAAAAAATGCAAATTAAGCTTCTATCATCTCATATCAAAGTCTACCATATATTGCCATCATCATCAATATCACTTTCATCTTCAATTATCATTCTCCATATAATGATTACATGCCTAATGTACTTGTAATACTTCTAAGTCAACCAGTTCTAGAGTAGCAAAATAATAGACCTTAAATGTTTGGTAGAAGTGTTACGTTATTCCATTAATTCTATCATCACATTTATGTGATCATTGATATGTAGTATATGTATATATAGAATCTTTCATTACAATCATCATTATCAGCGATTCTTGGTTTTTGTTGTCATACAATTCTGTCACCCTCAACAAGAGTGTAGCACTGGGGAAACTTAGAAAGCATATACATACATACATATATTATCATTTACATCAAGCAAGTTATCATGATTAAGAAAAAAGTTCATCATTAATTTCACCTTTGTTGTTCTTCGTCGATGTAAATCTAAGTTTACGTATTAATTTATGTAAGGTTGAATTTATTCAACCATGTGTTGGCTTTATTACGTACTAAATTTGCTTGTATTTCAGCAATTAGATACCCTGTATTTAGGTGGGAATCATGTAAGGGTTGTGTGTGAGAGAGTGTGAAGAATTCAAGTGTGTGAGCATTCAGAAAGGTTCTCGCGACTGGATCTCATGAGTGACTCACGACTGGCGACTCGCCAAAATACCACACGTGTGAAGCATGTAAGAAGCTGAAGGGTTACGATAGCTGGAGCACTACAGGACAAAAAAGACAGTCTAGCCTGACAGTTATCTTGCGACTCAAACTCGCGACTCATCCCAGTAGCGAATGAGTCACTAGAACACCCTATTTTGCAGAAAAATGTCTTTTCACATTCTTCACATACCCTACTATAAATACTCTTATACCCACGAAATGTAGAGAGGTTTTAGGGAGAATTTTGAGAGAGAAACCCTAAAGAAAAACAAAATTGACTCATCCACAATATTAGACATTTGATTTTCCAAATTTCTCTACTCTCACCCTCTCCATTTACATACCCTTGAGAGTTTCATTAACCAAATCCTTATCTCACCATACCCACATCAATGAGGAGGTAATTTGGTGCTTGAGAAGTAGTTTGGAGATGACCAATTTATTTAGTTGATGCAATGGGCTTATTGCGGGATCCAGAAAGCTAAAGAAGACATGGTTAGGCTTAACCTTGATGGAGCAAGAAGCTTGGAGGGTCTATTGCTATTCATGTATCCTAATTTTATTATTTAGTGGATCATTTTATCACTTGGAAAGCAGCAGAGAGGTTTTTCGCTGAGTTCTTCGATTTCTTCTTCGATAACACGTGCCAGTGTTATCTTTGTATTTGCATCTCTCTAACCCTTACTCTTGCCTTTTAATTGTTGTTGTGTTGTAGTTAATTATGGTTTAGAGTTGTTTGTTTATTTGAGTATTGCTTGTACTTATCATTCCACACATATATTGTTTGAGTATAAGATTGTGTTGGTTCTATTAAAATTGAGGGTCTAAACATTCACTAGTGTTTTATACACCAAGTGAAATTTCAATTTAGCAAGAACACTGACCCTAATTTTCCTTCTTTGGTACATTGTAATACGTGTCCAAGACTGGACACGTGTCGCGTATCCAACGTGTCCAGTGGCCTCTTGGACACGTGTCGCGTATCCAACGTGTCCAGTGGCACTGGCCACTGGACAGAAACTGCACCCATAATCTTTAGTTATGGAACTCAAATATATGACTATGGTGATTGATCATCATCTAATCATGGACATTCATCATCATCATATACAAGATAATGATCCGTTAAAATTTTAAAAGTAATGATCATCATATTTTTAGAGTAATATCATTATATACAATATAATAATCCTTTAAAATTTTTAAGAGTAATAATCATCATTTTTAAGATAATAACCCTTTAAAGTTTTAAAAGTAATATTTATATTATATAATTGTTAAAACCATAATCATCTATTGTGAAATTGAAGGATTCAATTTTGTCACCTCAACAACATTTAAATAAACATTTATCAGTAATAATTTGGATACAAATTTAAATTATTAACCACGTCATAAAATAGTGAGAAATGCTACCTATGGTTACAACATTTTCTTGGTGGCAAGTTGTTATTGGTGTTTACCTATTACCAGTGAGCAAAAAAATAATTTTAGCGAAGTTTAAATTAAAACTAATAATAACTTATCACATAAAATTTATTATAAAATTTTTGTAAAAATATTGTAAACACATAACACTTCTCTGAAATAATTCATTCCACAGTGGATTAATAAGGTTTTAAGAAACTCTACAATATAGAATTATCCTAAAAACTTTAAAGAACATTAATCCACCATTTCACATGTGTCAACATTCTCATTCTCTGCTGCCGATTTTGGCCAATCACATCTATCAATCGAATTACAGAATCAAGCAGCAGTGGATGAGCATTACCAAAAGTAAGTATTAATTACTTAAGTTAAAATGAAAGTACTTAAATGGAAAAATGACTATTTATTACCTTCTCCAACATAACTATTTTTGACTAAGACTTTACATCTTTTTAGGATGGCCCTACAATACATGTACTTGATTCGAATTCCTTGGCAGATTTGTTGATACACATTAGCAATTAACAAAAGAAGTACTCTAACTATGGAGGTAACAATAATCAGTTAAATAACTTGTTTCTGGAGAGGCAGCAATAATTGGTTAAACTGATATTTCAAAGATAGAATGGGAAATTGTGAATTACCCTAAATATAGAGAGGAAAGTACTTTTTCTTTAAAAAAAAAAAAAATTATAGTAAATTATTAGAATAATCTTGAATCAATAATAAAATTTTTAAACATTTTGATAATAATTTGAAATTAAAGTAGTTTTTTAGACTTTTTGAATTAAACTTTCACAATAGAAATTATAGTAAATGATTGAATTAATTTTAAAAAAAAATAATGACATTTCATTTAAATTTCTTTAAAATTTTAATATTTCAATTTCAATTTTTTATTGAAGTTTCTTAAATTTATGAAACTTTTAAAAGAGTATTTCAAACTTTTTGAAACTCTTGTAATAGAAGATACATTAAATGAATAAAATAACTTAAATAAATGGTGAATTTTTTTTTTCAAATTCTTAAAAATTTTAATAAAAAATTTGATTGAAGTATCTTAATTCTTTTATAAATATTTTTTAAGAGTTCATTTAGAGTAAACTAACTTATAAAAATTAAATATTAAGACACATGATAAAAAAATAAGCATATTCTTTTATAGACGTGTAAAATAAAGCTACAAAACGATTGTATGTATGACACGAGAAGAAAGCTTCCCCATAGCCACAATTTTGATTATATAGAATAATATATGACATGATATAACAATACCCAATAACATAAAATTATTGTACTTCTCTATATATATATGAAGGGAGATCTACTTAATTCCCTAGTACCTAATTGCTAGCAATGATTGAGCTAAAGTTTTGGAAATTTTTCTGATTCAATATCCAATCATGTTTTCATGATTTAGACTATATTACCACTCCCATAGTCCCATGCAATACAGAACTAAAAAAAAAAGGATACATTCTAAGCAATACAGCTCATAAAGGATGATACTGCAAGTTTAAGCCCTTTGCTACAAACCCAGCTAACTGGGCCACCATGGTACAGCTCTTACATTAAATTCATAGCCTCAGTTTACTCAGTGGTATACTCACACTTCCAAATTACCCATATCTTTCTTTCACTGTTTTTTTTCTTCTTGGGTGTAAAGTAAGTGTAACCTCTCCTAGCCAGGGCTTAATCTAGCTAGTGCTGCCTTTCTTTATTGTTTCTTATCTCTCTCTCTCTCTCTCTCTGATTTTTTCATCTATTTAAACTTATTCCCCAGTACTTATTTATCATCTATCATTGGCTGCACTAACACTGCTTTTAGAGCATAATACTGCTTTTAGAGAGAGATGGGACATCACTCATGCTGTGACAAGAAGAAGGTGAACAGAGGACTATGGTCATCGGAGGAAGATGAGAAACTCATCAACTACATTTCAAACTATGGCCATGGTTGCTGGAGCTCTGTCCCAAAATTTGCTGGTAACATTATCACTGCTCCCTCGTCTCTCATAATTGCCCTAGCTTTATAGCTTTCATGGATTCCTAGTATTGTTTCTCAAATTTTCTTTCTTATTGTTTGTTTGTTTTTGTTTTTTTTGTTTTGTTTCTGGTTTCATTGTATGGCTTCTACGAAGCAGGCCTGCAGAGATGTGGAAAGAGTTGTAGACTAAGATGGATAAATTATCTCAGACCTGACTTAAAACGTGGGCGCTTCTCTACGGAAGAAGCAGCCGTCATCACTGAACTTCAAGGCATTCTAGGAAACAAGTACTATATTATTTTTCTCTTCCGAAAATATTTAAACTATTACTAATTTTATTTTAGAAAATGCAAATAAATGATATTAGGGTATTGATTAATAATCCATTTAAAAAAAGTTTTTATAAAAAAAAAAAAAAACTATTAATATTTTGACAATTTTTTTTATTTCTCATAAAAGTGATGTCAAACCTTTCCTAAAATAGATTGTTAACTAATACTCTAAAGGCACTCGTTAGTATGACCCTTTTATTTTATATATATTTATAAACTTAACTAACCGGATACTAAATATCATTAATGAC
The DNA here is from genome assembly GCA_019022515.1 of Quercus aquifolioides. Taxonomy (NCBI): domain Eukaryota; kingdom Viridiplantae; phylum Streptophyta; class Magnoliopsida; order Fagales; family Fagaceae; genus Quercus; species Quercus aquifolioides. The sequence goes on from CM032328.1 coordinate 11,504,529, forward strand.
ATGACACGTCAACAACCTAACAAATAAATTATTGTAATTTTTTTATATTTTATTTAATATATAATACTTTAGCTCGTAAATCTATTTAGTAAATTTAATAAGATCCTCTCTTTTTTTATCATTATTATTCTTATCATCACCCTCATGCATCATGAATATCATTTATTTTTTTCATGCAAGAGGGAACTTTTTTCTTATGTGGACAGGTGGGCTCAGATAGCCAAGCAACTACCAGGAAGAACAGATAATGAGGTCAAGAATTTTTGGAATACAAGCATAAGGAAGAAGCTAATTTCTTATGATGTTCCTGCAATAGCCACCTTTCCTGATGTGCACTTTAATGGTAACTCTGAGGAAGGTCTTTTCTCTCTAAATGCAAACCCTAATTGGATCCTAAACTCTCAGCAAGACCAACCATACCTTCCCACTCCAACCCCAAATTTGCAAGGCTTTGATCATGGTGATCTTAAATTAGAGCAAACCAATTATGGTGCCAATTTGGTTCAATATCCACCCCCAATGGCACCACCATCAAATTCTTCCTCCTATGATCCACTCTGGTCATTAGGATATTTGCCTCATGAAAATTTTGATCCTAATCAAGAACATCAAAATTTCAGCAGTAGTGGAGCAACACAACATTATATTGGTGATAAGCTTGTTGGGCCAAGTATCGCAACACCAAATTATGATGAGGATCCATTAACAGTGCCCATGATTCCAAATCCTTGTGAGATTATTAATGGTAATTTGTGTGGCATGTCTTACTCATGTGCTTCACTAGAAACTTGACCCACTTGCTAGACTCCCATATTTTCCAGTTGGTTGTGATTATCCTTATGATCCACACGTGCCCAACAATCATATGGAGTAAATGAATGCCATCATGTCATCATCGTTATCATCAGCATCAACATTGTCAGCATTATAATTTGTCACAAACCCTAATCTTCCTTCAAGCTGTGAGACTTAGACAGCGTACTCTTTTGGAGTTAGGTTCTATTTATTAATTGACGGGCCTATAATTGATACAATGCATTTATTTCTTGTTATGTGCATGCACAAGACATAAGTGAAACTTCTTTGGGAAATCTTAATGTTTCTAGTTAAAGTGAGTAACGCTGGTTGAAGTTCAAAAAATATGTGTAGGTATGTTATTCAAGTTTGTCAACTTTCCTTCTCAAAAAAAAAAAAAAAAAAGAAAAAAAAAAGAAAAGAAAAGAAGAAGATTGTCAACTTAATTAATATATTGTATGAGTTCCTACTCCTTGGTGCCTAACAAAGTTCAAAATACTACTCTATATTTTTACTAGTTCTTCTATGGACACACAAGTTGTACATTTGTTAACATGTGATTGGATTACATCATTTACACAAAAGTACATCATTGAAACTTAGTGAAAAGTAATCCAATCACCACTTGTCATGTGTTCAAGTTGTAAACACATTCGTGGTCCTAGAATTTTTGTATTTGTACACTCCCCGAGAATACTAAATTGAGGATAGCCCCATCCTGATCAACCGAATACTAAAGACCCTCTCCAAAGGTTGAGGAAGATGGGTATGCATCTCATCTAAAAGCAAAAGTTCATCGAGATACCAAGAATGGAAACATGCAAGCTAAGCAACAATCATCTCCTCATTTAATGCACTCTACCAACTAGGCAGGCCATATTTACTACAGAATGACTCATCAGAACAATTCTCTACACCCGTTTTCCCACTCATCCATGCCTCAAAAGAAGAGAAGAAAGAGATGGGACAAGTATCTCCCCCTCTAATCCTACACCCTACAGGTGGACGATGAAGGAGGGAGCTCCATCCCAACAAATAAGAACCTCATTCCAAGATTAAGGGATCCAAATTTTTTTAATAAAAAGTGTGAAGTGTAAGAGTGAACAAGATTGAAAAGTTATACTTAACAAACATATCCTTGGCGTTCCCGATGATGCAATTGTGAAAGAGGATTAGATCAGTTCAGTTGTCTACTTTGTCCATTGTCTCTACCCTTTTTTAGATCTTTTACTTGTCTAAGCCCTTAACCCATATTTACTAAATTAATTGCGACTGCCATTCTATATATATATATATATATATATATATAATTTATTTATTTATTTAGTTTAAAGGTATAATAAACCTCATGTGATTACTTAAATGTAATTACGTTAAAACGAATGAGAAACTACCCTAAAGATAACATTTGTATATTCACAACTATCTTGTTTAGAAAGACTTCACTTAAATTTAACCAAACCGAAATAGTCCCAAATGCTATGTTAATGTGGCTTAAAAGAAACGTAACAACAATAAATGCTACGCTTAAGATTTTAGATATTACGAGTTTGAGATCTTTTATATATACATACATATATATATATATATATATATATATATATAATAAATTTGGATTTAGAATATGTGCTCTCAACCCAAACCTATATTTTTCCATTATGTAAGTGCACAAAAATGGACCGAATATAATGAAGTGGACCAAAATGTACCAAAGTGGATAGAATATGATTGAATGTACCAAATAGGACCGAATATGACTAAAGTGGACCGAATAGGACCGAAGTGAACTAAATAGGAACAAAGTTGACCGAATAGGACCGAAGTAGACCAAATAGGAACAAAGTTGACCGAATGGATCAAAGTGGACAGAAAGGACCAATGTGAACTAAATAGGACCGAATGGACCAAACAAGACCAAGGTAGACCGAATAGGAACAAATAGAACCTAAGTGGACAGAATGGACTAATTAGGACCAGAGTGGACTAAATAGGAACAAAGTGGACCTAATAGGAGCAATGTGGACTGAATAGGACCAAAGGGAACCAAACAGGACCGAATAGGACGAAAGTGGAAAGAATGGACCGAAGTGAATTGAATGGGATTGAATGAACCAAATACAACCAAAGTGGACACAATGGACAGAAGTGGATCGAATAGGACCAATGTGGACAAAATAGGATTGAATGGACCTGATAGGGACGAAAGTGGATCAAACAAGACCGAAGTGGACTAAATAAAACCAAAGTGGACCAAATAGGACTGAAGTGGAACAAATAGAGGTGGGTGTTTTAAATCATATATCACGATTCATGATCAAATTTTGAAGGGAAAGTGAAGTGGCGTACAAATTGGGAGAGAATCTAGGTTAACACTATCGTGGGGGAAGAGAGTGAAGGAAGAGAGGCTTGAAAGTTGAATGGGAGTAGTGTTAGAAGAGAAGCCTTGCTACATTAGGGTTTGTGGATAGCTTTGAAGAGACAGTCACTTGCTTAGGGTTGGGGTTTTTTCCCATTATTTTAAAAAAGAAAAAGAAAAAAAGCTGATGCAGAAATTTGTATTTAACATAAATTTGTATCACTGGCAATAAAAAATAATTATATGAGATTCAATCATATAACTTCTTGATATTTAAAAAATATATTTTTCTCCAAGGGGGAGTTTGACCATGTCCATTTGAAAAATATATAATACCAACTGTAAAAGTCATTTGATTCCATAGTAGGAAAAAAGTGAAAGCAATTTTAATGGTTAATGAAGTTTGTAGCATATAATTCTTTATGTTGGAGAGAAATTAAATTTTTTTTTCTTAATAAATATAAAGTCATTTGATTCCATAGTAGGAAAAAAGTGAAAGCAATTTTAATGGTTAATGAAGTTTGTAGCATATAATTCTTTATGTTGGAGAGAAATTAAATTTTTTTTTTCTTAATAAATATTTTGCAGGATAAGCATGAGAAAATTGATCCTAACGATTCATAGCAATAATTCTATAAAATAGATATAAATCATGCAAGGACATATATAATAGCTATCTTTATTAGTACTTACAATGTCCTAAATGTGTACCTTAATGAGAAGGTCTTCGGTGGTGACTATGAATACTCCAAATTCAACACCAATGGAGATATATGCGTAGGCTAGAATCTCCTATCCATGAAGCGCAAGAGAAAAAACAAAGCATAAATCGACACCAATAGAAAGAAAATAAGAGGAAAAAAAAAAAAAGCCTCCAACCCCTGTTTTATAATTCTCCGTTCTTTCCCTTAGGTTAGAGTTGGACTTCTGCTTAGGTTATACATCCTTTTAAAATAGGATAAATCAAATTAAAAAAATAATGATGATGTGGAAAATTATGAGAGTTACAAAGCTTATGTGTCAAGATATTATAAGGTTAACAAATGGTCAAACACTTCAGTTATATATTATATAAAAATAATAATAGGAAAAAAAAAAAAAAAAACCGTTGAAACAAAAAACTAAGCTTGTTTGTGAAGAATAGTACTATTTGAAAGACGTGGTGGTATTTTGTGTAACAGTTGTATATAACATCACTCGTATATAAGGTGGAGTACACATTTGTATGATCCACTTTCGTGTAAGATGGATATTACATATAACCATTACACAAAATAATAAATCCTAAGAGAAGAAGCAAATAAGCCATTTCCTGCTTTCCATGTGTGGACTGGTACAAATGATAACAGGCTCTTGATTCAAATAGCATGTCTTTCTCTACAATTTGCAAATAGGGATGACAATTTTTGCCCGACCCGCGGGTATCCGGCCCGGTCCGGCCCGACCCTAATGGACCGGGTTTTACTCGGCCCAATAAAGAATAGGGTCGGGTTTGGGTTTTTTTTAAAAAAACCCGAACCGGGTCCGGGTTTTTGTAAAAACCCAGCCCGTCCCGACCCGAACCCGACCCGTATATATAATATTATTAAAAAAAAAACCCTAGTATAAATACTACTCTTCCACTTCTAAAAATCATTTCCCTAACCCTAATTTCTCACCTCTCAACCGCCTCTCTCTCCTTCGCTCTCACTCTCTCAGCCACCCCTCCCTTTACCTCACTCTCTCTCTCTCTCACTTGCTGCCGCCGGTCCTTCCTCCACCTCATCGGTCTCATCGGTCCTTGCCTCCCTCACCGAGCTGCTCACTCATCCACCTTGCCGCAAAGATCGCTAGCTCCTCCCTCACCACGCCGCTCACTCCTCCATTTCGCCGCAGACGCCGCTCACTCCTCCACCTCGCCGCAGACTCCGCTCCTTCCTCCCACCTCTCTCACCTCGCCTTGATTGGAAAAAGAAGGGATTTTTGTTGGTTTTTTGTGGTTATGTTTTTGGAGGAGTTGAAATAGTGGTCGGCTTAGACTCTGATCTGTTCTGTATTTTTATTTTTATTTTTATGAAAGATCTGATCTGTGTTTATAGTCTTATACTTTGATCTGTTGGGGTTTTTTCATGGTTTTGTTTTTGGAGTTTTAGAGGGGTTGAAATAGAGGTAGGATTAGACTCTGATCTGATCTGTATTTTTTTGTTTTTTTTTATGAAAGATTTTATCTGTATTTATGGTCTTAGACTCTAATCTGTAGTATTGAGCAGAATTTTTGTGCTTTTTACTTTGTTTTGCATTGTTTTTGTGATGGTTTCTGTTCTACACGGCTTAAAGATTCAGGCAAAATTTTTTTTTATTTTTTATTGGGCCTGAGGTGTCGGGGCCCGCGGGGCCCGTGGAGCCCGACGGGGCGGGTCTGGAGCACAGAAAAAAAAAAACCCGTTTATTAAACGGGGCGGGTTCGGGTTTTCTGGGCAGACCCGCGGGTTGGGTCCGGGCATTAAGAAACCCGGCCCGAACCCGACCTGTTGCCATTCCTATTTGCAAATAAGTTCTTGATGCTTGATATAGAGGGTTTAGGAAGACGAGATGAGAGACTTTATGTTTTGGGCCACATATCTATTGTCATTGGGCTAATGTGACAACAAATTAAAACAAATGAAATGTCACCAACCAAGTACTGAACTCTTGGCTGATTGGGTCTACCTTGCATGTAAAGCTTGAATTATTGTCCTACTGCACCGCCAACAATAGAATATTACCAATTACATGTTTTAGCAAAGTTCATATCCAATTACATTCTACCCCCCATTTGTTCAAGTTCTATTCTTCAGTCCTAACTCAAGACTTACACCAGTCACAAGGTCACTCGAATCCTAAATTCGAATAAAAATCACGCCACACTCTTAGTGTAACACTTCCTACTCCACCATCTACAACATTCATGTATATCATGTTTTTGTTTTTGTTGTTGTTGTTGTTGTTTTTTTTTTTTTTTTTTTTTTTTTTTTTTTTTTTTTTTAGGTTCATTTTAAACCTAAGTTACTTTTTAAAGAAAAAAAATATAACAAATCATAATTGATGAAGTATAAAATGAAACATTTGAGATATGATTTTTATTTGATTAGAACACTAGATGCTTCCCTTCATTTAATGTCACTGCTAGTTTTAATAAACCCACAAAGTAATGAAATTGGTGAATAGGAAAACACAAACACACTAAAAATGCTTTTTTTTGGATAATTGGAAAAATCTGGTATGTGATTAATTGGAAAAGTTAAGGAATGCAATAAGGGCATTGGTTTAGAAAATATTTTTAGAAACATTTTATGGAAAAATAAAAAAGTGACTGATTTTTTTTAACAAATTTTTATATTTTTCATAAAATTAATATCATAACATTCTTAAAATGATCCATTAACAAATGCTTTATGGGCACCCATTAACTGGACCCGGTAGAAATTAGACCAAAGAACCTATCCATTACAACTACAAGCAACTCCACAATTTTTGTACTTAAAAAACAATTTTTGTACTTAAAAAACAATTTTTGTAGAATATCATAACTGCAGACACATGAAAAGTATATATATCAGAACTCCAAATGTAAACTAAATCATGCTGGATTGACGAAGCTTTATTGCTCCACAGGAAGTGCAGCAGATATCCAATCTTTTGAATGTCCGTCTCAACAATATGTGGTGAAAGAGAAAGAGGAGTTTGTTGGGCCAATAGAAAATAAATTCTTAAATTGTAAAGATTGGCCCAAACTTAAGTATAGCCCAAAACACTATATCATAAAGAAAAACTCTCCAATAACACATTAATGCTGAAACACTCCAATAAGAAAACATTAACATTGAAACAAACAGAGGAACATACAGAGCTTTACCCTCTGTTTGTTTTAGCATTAACGTTTTCTAGAAAATAGTTCATTTTCTAAAGAGTATTTTCTAAAAAAAAATAAAAAAAGAGCTTGGAAACATTTTTCAAGCTCTTTTTTGTGTGTGTGTGTGTTGGTAACAACTTTGAAAATGAGCTTGAAAACATTTTTTGGTATTTGGTATGCACAAATTTTTTATAACATTTCTTGCATAATTTAAAACATGTATAACAAGTGATTTTTGTAAACCTAACTAATGTAATCAATATAAATAAAAAAACTAAGAATGAATTTGGTTTTCAAACTAAAATTTTGACAACAGATACAATCAAAATTAGATACAATTAAAATTAGGTGTCCAATTTTCATGATCTCTATCATTCATCTTGCTTGTGTATATATATGGGCAATAACGTACATAAGAAATATATATTGATCACTTTGTAGGACTAAAAACAATTACAAATTACTCAAAAAAAATTCTGCATAATATATCTACAATGCTAGCCCATACACAGGACTAGGGTATATGTCACAATTGATACAATAATTTAAAAAAATCAATGGCTTAGCGTTGATTTAAGGAAAACATTGCAATCCACTTCATAATATTAATATGATAAGCGACAAAATGCAATTCCCTAAAAATATTATCATTTATTATACTATTATTTGTAACAACATTATTAATTTATTGTATGGATTGCCCTATGTAAAAGCAATTAGCCATATAGCACTATGTTGGCAAATTTTCTTTTTTTTTTACTTTGTTCATTCTTTCTGGTTTTTATTTTACTTTTTACTTTTCTTTTTTTTGCACTTTTATGTGTGAAAAAGAATGAATTTCTGCAATTGTCCATATGGGAATCCATCAAGCCAAAAATAGTTTAGAGAAAAAAGAAAATATAGCTCAAAATTCAGAGAATTGTGTTACAGAGGGGAAGAGAAAATAGGAAAAAAAAGAGAAGAGAGAGAAATAGGGAAAATCTGTGGGAAGAGAAGAGACCAGAAAGAGTGACAATGAGAGTGTGAGAAGAGAAAAAAAGTAAAGGGAAGAGAAGAAGTGAGAGGGTTAAAAGAGTTATGCATCGCGTAAAAGAGAGATTGTTTTCCAATATTTTTTTTTTTGGAAAACAACCTATAGAAAATAAAGCTTATTTTTGTTAGAGTTTTTTGTTAACTAAAGATAGTTTTCCATTGACCAATTTTTTTTATGTTACCAAACACAGGAAAATGTGGTAATCATTTTTTATAGAAAGTTTTATAGCGAAACAAACAGAGCGTAAGTAAAAATAGAAGACCTGATGTTACGGGAAAAACACTCCAACAACAATCAAAAACACTTAAAATTTTATTTAGAGCATAAATAGAGCACTTTCAGAGATAATTAATTAAATTTTTAGGAAGTAGTTTGTAACATGCGCTCAATTAATTCCTTAGACTTGTATGAAGATCTTCGTTGTCTTATGCTTGTAAGTTTATATTTCCTAGTGTATAAACTTATTTTTAAGTGAAATCATGTATATAAACTTATATTTATGAAGATCTTCCTAGCTAGCACTTGTGACTTCAATCATGTATTTAAGTTTAATGCAATTTGTTGTTGTTAATCTAAGTTTTATTTGATTTACTGTTCAATTCTAAGTAATTTGGAGTCAGTACTAAATTCCTTTGAATTAGCTTTAAATGAGATAAAATAGGGGTGTGCGCGGGCCAAGTTGGGTGAGTGGAGGACAATATTTTTAACCAACCCACCAATGGCGAGTTGGGAAAACTCCAATACGTTGCAGACACAATAATCTATAAATCTAGCGGATTTGTTGAAAATCTTAACAGTTTCAACTCGGCGAGTTGAGCAGGTTGACAATTTCAATTGATTTAAAAAAAAAAAAAAATTAGAGAGACTAAATGAAATTATTTCAATTAAATTGGATAATTATTTGCTCCCTCAAATAAAAAAAAGGAAAGAAAAAATTGTAATTTTAATTAAAAATAATTGCAAATAATATATTATTTTTTTTAGAATGACTGAAATTTTATTACACTGAAAAGATAAATATTTTAGAATATGAAATTTGTCATGTACATAGAGGAGAATAATAACAAAATCTTAGAGAGAGCGGCTAGAGTTTATTAGGGAAGAGAAATGTGAAAATTGAAAAATAAAACGAAAGAGAAAGAGATGGTCAGAGAAATAAAGTGGGAGTATATGTGAGGTAGATTTTTGTAACATGACAAAGAATATATATATATATATATATATATATATAAGAGGGCGGGTCGGTTTGCGGCAGGTTAAACATATATCAACTCGTTATTCAGCCTGACCCACTAAATTATCTATCTAACCCACCTAACCTGACCCGCCTCACTTAATAGACCTGCATGGGTCGAGTTTGGTCGATGCAAGTCAAGTCAAGCTGGTCATGCAGTTTTTTTGTACAGCCCTAAGATTAATTGTTCAAATAAGCTTTATATCAAGATGGCGATAGTTTACATAGAGATGCTTTATGTTGATTTAGTGAATCTCAAGTAAGCATTGTATCTTTGTCAAGAAGGTCAATTTATTCACTTAGGATTATTAATTCTCAGTTGTTAACCTTTTTTTTTTTGGTCAATAGGGGAGATAATTATATTAGCTAGCCACAAAAGGTGAAGTATTGGCTATCAGCCTTAAGGAGTACAAACCATTTGCATCAAAATTTACAATTACGTTTAGATCAGGGGTAGGGGGAACATCAAGCACAACAAAATCAGAAGTTAAGGAACAAGCTCCTTTAGCAAGGCTGTCTGCTCCTCTGTTAGCCTCCTTAAACACATGCCTTATCACGATCCGCTGAAACTACCCGAGTAAGTACCTGCAGTCATTAAGGAGTGATGTATATAAGTTGTTAGGGGTTTTCCTTGAGAGAATAAGATCCACAACCACCTTGGCATCCAACTCCACGGCCAAGTGTGTGATTTCTAGTTGTGAGGCAAGCGTGAGACCATCCCTAAGAGCCCAAAATTCAGCAATAATGCTTGTATTGACACCAATATATCTCATATATCCTTCAATCCATCTGCCACAGGAGTCACGTATGAGCCCTCCCCCTCTGCCTTCCCTGGATTGCCCAAGAAAGCACCATCTGAATTGAGTTTAAACCACCCCTCTTGTGGTTTATCCCAACAAACCAGAATGACAGAATGCCTTTTGGAAGCCGGCCCTTTTCCCACACAATAAAAATATTCAGGCAGCTTTCATACAAAGGGAATGAAGGTTTAGATTTAAAGGAGAGTTTTGGAAGACCATGCTATTTCTATGTTTCCACAAGTTCCACACAACCAAAGGAAAAATAATGGTCCAAGGAATTCCATTGATTCGGTTCAGCTTGCTGTCCAAACAGTTTGTGCTCAACCAATCTGTTAAGCTTAGATGCATGAAATTGGACATGCTTCGGGGAGTTCGAAACTTTTTCCAAAAATTCATAGCAACCGGGCAGTCCTTTAGAGTGTGTAAAATAGATTCCTCATTATTTCTACATAAGGGGTAGCAAGCATCATGAATAATACCCCTCGATTCAAGGACTTTCTTAACTGGAATGTTGTTATGGAAACATAACCAAAGAAAGTGTTTTATCTTTGGCAATGTGTCAAGCTTCCAAATCCAATTACCTTGGAAGGTTTAGGCATCAAGTGGCTCGGGTCTAGCCAGCTTATAGGCATAAGCCAAGTTAAAATCCCCATCTAAAGACCCTTTCTAGATCAGATTGTCCTGTTTCTCCCCATAAATTTGTAAAAGGATAGCTTTGATCATGTCTTTAACATCTAAGGGTAACTCAAAGGATAACTTACCCCAATCCCAAATACCTTGACAGGTAGCTTCAGCAACAAAGAGGTTGAACTCCCTTTATGTGAGTGGACCCTGAATAAGTTCCCTGGTTGTTTGGCCTTTCACCCACTTGTCATTCCAGAAGGTAAGATTGGAATTACTACTCAGATTCCACCCAATGCCTTTTTCAAAAACTAAAAATCCCTTCTTAATTGCTGTCCAGGTAGGAGAGCAAGAAAGCTTATCAGGGTCTTTAGACCTTCTGCAGCTTTGGGAGCAATATTTATTAAGTAAAACCCTTGCCATAAGGCTTCTTTCTCATGATAAAGCCTCCAATTTAATTTAGCAAGAAGGGAAATGTTTTTAGCCCTAGCTGATTAAAGGCCTAAACCTCCTTCCTCTTTCGATTTAACAATTTTTCCCCAACCCACAAGATGAAGTTTTCTTTTATCCTCAGTGGAGCCCCATATAAAATCTCGGCTAACTTTATCAATTTTTTCACAAACATGCATTGGAAGAGCAACCCCTTGCATCACATAACCAGGGATCGCTTCCATTACTGATTTCACTAACACTGATCTTCCCGCACAAGATAGAAATTTAGTTTTCCAGCCAGACAATTTGGCTATCATCCTCTCCACAATGAAATTGTATTGATTGCGGCCAGCTCCTTTTTGTCTTAGGGGGAAGCCCAGGTATTTTTCAAGGCATGATGTGGCTTGTATGCCCAAAATCTCACAAATGTTGTCCTTGAGGCTGTTAGGGGTGTTGGGAGAAAGTAGATGCGGGATTTGTCCACACTAATGGCTTGCCTCGACTCCACACAAAACTGCTCAAGCACCCTTTTGATGGAAGCAACACTCTTCTTATCAACCTTGGCAAACAACATAAGATCATCTGCGAAAAAGAGGTGACTAATCTCCACATTAGTCCTAGAAGCTTTCATAGGGATCCAACTTTTCTCCATGCATTCCTTATCAATAAGGTAGCCAAGGAATTCCATGCAAAGCAAGAAAATGTAAGGGGAGAGGGGGTCCCCTTGACGAATTCCTCTCGTAGCCTGAAATTTATTTAATTTACCTCCATTGAAAAGAATGGAAATGTTGGAAGAGGAGATACAACCCATAATAAAACCAATCAACCCATCAGGAGAGTGGAAAGCTCTAAGGACTTTATAAATGAAATTCCATTCCAGGCAATCATATGCCTTGGCAAGGTCTATTTTAATTGCCATGAAACCTTTATTCCCTTTCTTCAAGCCAAGAGAGTGTATAAGCTCCTGAGCAATAACCACATTATCCAACCCTCTCCTTCCTGGAACAAAGGATGTCTGTATAGGGGAGATAAGCTTATCCAGAAAAGGCCTGAGCCTTCCCACAATGATTTTTGTCACCACCTTATATATGGTCTATATATAGACAGATGGGTCTATAATTATTGAGGCTTGCAGGGCTTTGACATTTTGGTATGAGTGAGACCAAGGTTTCATTAAAATAATCTGGCATTTTCCTGGATTCAAAAATTTGTGTTACTTCTTTACAAACTGATTCTTTAACATCAGTCCAAAAATACTGGAAAAAGCTCGCATAAAGGCCATCAACCCCGGGAGCTTTAAAAGGTTTGAGGCCCCAAAGACCCTTAGTGATTTTTTCCTCAGTAACTTGGCCACTTATAATCTCTTGGTCCTCATCAGAGAGAAAGCTACAGGAAAAGGATTCAATATCCGAGTGCAAGGTTGAGTGTTGGGCTTTAGTTTGGAAAAGTTGCTGGAAACCCAATAAAATGTGCTTTTTAACCCCCTCTTCATCCGTGATCCACTCACCCACAGAATTCTGAATGCTTTTGATTTTATTTCTATGTCTCCTCACCAAAGTAGTGGTGTGGAAAAAAGCCGTGTTGCGATCTCCAAGTTTAGCCCAATTTAAGTGAGATTTGAGGGCCTAAAACTCCTCTTCTTGTTGCATAATATCTATATACTCCTTAGTGATACTTTCTTCCAACTGAGGTGGGGTTTGGATTCCGCGTTTGCGTTTCAGCAAACGCGTTTTCCTCTTTTTTTTTTTTTTTTTTTTTGGCCGCATTGTTTGACTTTGGGAGACAAAAAATCTGTGCATGAACAGTGTGTGCACTATCCACGCACTGTTCATGCACTGTTTATACAATAAAAAATATTTAAAATGGGTCCCACAGTACTATTCACACATTTAAAAATTATTTTGCTACAGTGTTTTCAGTTTTCAGTTTTCAGTTTTCAGTTTCAGCAACAATAAGTTCAATCCAAACAGACCCTGAATGAGAAAATCGTTGGGATTGTTTGACATAGCTTTCTGGACCCCATACAATCTTGCAAGGACCCTTTTCTTGCGAGCAAAAAGGTTGCCAAAGACTTCCCGATTCCATTTCTTAGCATTTTCAGTAAAATTATCAATGGTAGAAGGGAGAGGTGGATCCATATCCCATGTAGTTTTAACAACTATGTGGAAATTAGGGTGATGAATCCACATGGTTTGAAACCTGAAGGGTTTATTGGGAGTGACTGTGGGAGGCCTCATGAGCTCTAAAAGAACAGGGCAATGGTCTAAAAAAACCCTCGGCAAGTGTGTCACAAATGCTTCCGGAAAAAGAATTCTCCATGAGGGGTTCGCAAAACATCTATCAATCCTCTCAAGGATGAGATTTGAAATTTGCCGAAGATTAGACCAAGTGTAATTAGGTCCAGAGAATCCCAAGTCAAGGAAATTACAAGCATCAATACATCCTTTGAATTCCAGGGCTCTGTTAAGGTTAATCTGCCTGCCCCCAAGCTTATTCTCACCACTAAGAATTTCATTAAAGTCCCCTATCAGGAGCCAGGGGAGATTATGAAGTTGTGCAACTTGAGCTAAATTTGCCCATAAAATTTTTCTTTTAGATAAACAAGGACTAGCATAAATGAAAGAAAAAAGCCAGGAGAGGTTAGAATTGCTGATCTTAATGGAAGGGTGAATTTCTTGCTCCGTTGAGGAGAGCACATAGACCTTCACCTCCTCATTTTTCCAGAGAAGCCATAAGCCCCCAGCATATCCAATGGTTTCAGTTGTGAATGAACCATCAAAAGGAAGCTTTTCGATGATCCTAGCAGCTCTCTCGCCACCCACCCTTGTTTCAGTAAGAACCATGATCGAAGAATAGTGGTTGACTACCATTTCATAAATTCTTCTTGTAAAATCCGCATTAAGGGCACCCCTACAGTTCCACAACAAAATATTCATTTGTGCACAATTGGTGTTAGGGAATTTAATGGAATTAGGCCCCATCATTTCAGCTTCCACCAAACTCCACCCCAAATTCCTTAGAAGGTTCGTGGATGCCACCCAATTCGGCTTCCATAGTACCAGGTATTTCAGTATTCCCTGAATTTCCCCTTTACAGCATACAAGGAGATCGCATTTTGAAATCAATTTGAGAGTCTGGTACAACTTCATCATGGGAAGATTCCCCATATGAGTTGTTACTGAACCCCTGAAGTCGATCACTCTCCTTTCTTGGACTAGCCACCCGAATTCGTCCAAGTGAGGTGTTACTAATGGCCTCCTTGGTCTGTTCAGCTCTCTCACCTCCTCTATCGTGATCATGGGTATGTTTGTTAGGAACTGCCACCACGGGTTTGGAGTTGATCCCCACGCCGGATGATCCAGCGCCAAAGTTCCCGTCCTTAGACTGGAGGGAGTGATTGGAAAGACATTCTTCCATGCAGCTTCTAGTTCTTGTTCGAAACAGCCCAACGACGTCGTGGGAGATGCTCTGATTTGGGCAATCACTTCGTCAGGAACCAAAATGGCCTTGTTTAGGTGCCATATTACCCAACCTGACTAGGCTAGATGAGAAGGCTGTAGGTTGTTTGCCATGAGAGGAAGGCCGGATCGTTTTAGAGGAAGGAAAGCGTTGAAGCTGAAGGGTGTTCTCAACACTTGGGTTTGGTCTCTTTAGACCTTTAGTTCCTTTTGAGTTAGACAATTTTTTATCATGGTTTGGCTTAGTACTCTTAGACTGAGTGCTCATTGATCCACTCTTCTGTTCTGATTTTTGACTTGCCGTGGGGCCCAATGAGATACGTTTAGAAGATTTTGGGGCTTCCCCATTTTTCCTATGGGTGTACATCTCCCTAGTGTCAGATGATTTGGTAAAAGGGCCCATAGTCTTCTCGAGCAGATGAGAAGCACCAGCTTCAAAGTGAAATGTCAATTTCGGATCAAAGGCAGGCAAGCTAGAAAAGTGGTTTCCATCATTGCCCTTTGTTCCGGAATTGTTAGGAACCCCGTGTTTAGTTGGGGAATTTGCCCCACGATTTCGTCCAGTTCTAACTGGATTTCTTTTTCAGGTAACTATCATCCACTTACCATAGTTCTGATCATTGTGGTGAGGTGTTTGCTTCTCAGTTGGGTTAGAAGGCAAAGCTTCATCACCAACCATAGAGTGAGGCCTAGTGAGGTGGGGATAGCTATCAACTTTGTGCCCAATCCTTCCACAGCTGAAACACAATAGTGAAATTCCTTCATACATGACTTTTTGCTTAAGTCAATCCACTCTAATAGTGTTAATGAGTGGCTTTGTAAGATCTATTTGAAGACAGAGGCGTGCATAGCTGCCTCTTGTACCCGATGCTGTGTAAGAGTCTATCCTTAGCACCGGTCCTATGGCTCCCCCAATTTCTATAAGAACTAAAGCATCATAGAACTCAATAGGCAATTCTGGGAGCCTAACCCAGATTGCCACAGCTGAGAACGAAGCTTCTGATGCTTTGAAGTATGGTTCCCATGGCTTAATCGCAAGGAAGTGCTCTCCAATAAACCAAGGGCCACCTTTTAACACTTTGTCATAATCAAAGTTCTCACTAAACTTGATAAGGAAATAATCCTTTCCAAGATCAACACAATCCATCTTAGCTATGGGCTTCCAAAGGGTGTTGAGTTTGAAAGTGAGGTAGTTATAGCCAACTGTTCTACCATACACTTTCACGATCAACGCCTTGGCCCAAGGAGCCCTTATATGGGACTTTGTCTCTTTAGAGTCTTACATCAACCATGCCTTCAACTAAATCATCAACTTCATCATCAGACTCTTCCTCATGATCTTCCATTCTATCAAAGCTAAAAGCCTGGGCATAAGCCCCTGGAATGTCTCCTATTAAGCTATCTTTATAACTTACCTGTTTGCGGGGTGGTACAAATGGTTTCTCAACGCTGTTGTCTTTAAATTTCTTCACACTCCTGAACAGTTCAGCTTCTTCTTCTATAGAGCACTGGGTTGGCTGATGAAACTCGGGTTCCATGGTAGCGTCCATCCTCAGTTGTTAACTGGATCCGGATCCTCTCCATTTCCCTTTGAAATGGAGAGGGTCCAGTTCACGGTTGAGATTTTTTTAAAAATGATCCACGCTCAAAAACGTGCCACATCATCACTTAACTCACTTAACCCAAACCACACTTAACTACACTTAAACTAGAGGCTCTTTGACTCAACCGGATCCTTCAACCACCCAAAAAAACAAAAAACTCCATCTTTCTTCAGATCTTTATCTACGCAAAATTCAGAAACTCTCTCACACCATTGCTAAATCACCATTGCCACTAGCCACCGCGGCCACAGTAGTCAGAACCATCATCAACGACGTCGAACCCAGCCATACCATAACCAACAAAAACCCACCCATCATACCCAAATCCACGAAACCCAAACCCACGAATTTCACACAACTCAAACCCAAAACAACCACCACCATTCCACGCCGATGACCCACAGATCTCCATGCCGATGATCCATGCCGATCTTCACGCTGATCTCACCTCAACACTGATGCTCACGCCGATGCCCTCGACGATCAACACATGGTAAAACCCCCAACAACAATCAACACACTTAGAGTTTTGTTTAGTGACTGGGTTTCCTTTTGAGTATAAAGCTTGATGATCTGCTTTGGGTTTGAAAAATTAGGGCTTTTGGGAATTGCTGAATGTGTTTTGATTAAGTGTCTGCCTGTAGTTGTTGTGTGGTGTTGTCTTTGACATCAGTCCAAAAATTATGTTGCTTGGTCATGAACTCATGATGTATGCTAAAAATCATTATGAAATTTCTCCTTTTTTTTTCCTTATTTTTTTTGGGTATTTGTTTCTTTTCTAAATTTGGATTGACTATGCAGATGGGTATTTTGTTGGTGGATAATATATTTTGCTTCTTGTAGTTCATTTTAAAGATATAAACTGTGGCTCTTAATAGGTAATGAGGTACAGTGTTTGTGAGCTTCGAATTCTTGATTTGTTATGCACAACTGGTTTTCTAAGCTATATTGCTACTCACACTCTTATTTGCTTATCAAAAAGTTTTTTCCCTCCTTTCTTGATTTCTTTTAGCCTGAAGGTTTTATTATGTCTTTTCCAACTAGTGGTATATGTTGATTTAGTGCTGACACCTAGAGATTTCTATTTATGTAGGTGTTAGAAGTTGACAGTAAGAATGTAAAAGCTCTGTACAGGAGAGCACAAGCATACATACAACTTGTTGATTTGGATCTGGCAGAACAGGATATCAAAAGGGCTCTTGAGATAGACCCAGACAGCAGGTATGTTCACTAATTTTGTCAATAATGGGCTATGTTTTCTTGTCAATTGGAAAAGGTTGTGTTATCTTCAGTACAATTCACTCAATTCAGGGTTATAGTCATTTACATTAGGATGTTGGTTGTGTTGTCAGGGATGTGAAGCTGGAGTACAAGATTTTGAAGGAGAAAGTGAGAGAGTATAACAAGAAGGATGCCCAGTTTTATGGCAGCATCTTTGCAAAGATGAACAAATTAGAGCAAGCAAGATCAGCATTAAGTTCACCAACCCCAACCTTTATAAACATTGTCTTTTGTCTGGATTTATTACTCTAGTTTGATATGTCTTTGAAGTCATTCATTAGTGATTGCTTTTGTGTCTTGTATGAGCAGAATACACCGCAAAAGCAGGAGCCAGTGCCAATGATAATTGACAGCAAGGTGTGATACCAACCTGGCCTCCTCTCTCTTTTCTGTAGTCAAAACAGCTACAGTTTAAGAATTGAGGTTGTGTTTTTTTTTTTTTTTAAGAAACAATTAAGGTTGTGTTAGATTTAGTGAACAGTTATGGAATGTAGATTAGTGGAGTGGTACCAAATTAACCAGTGAGATGTATTATCCTTCTAATAAAAGTGGTCATTGTATGCTTCCCATGGTCTACTTGCATTATCAGTTTGTCACTGTCCTCACTACAATATAAGAATTGAGGTTGTGTTGGATGTGTTGAAGCCTGGTTTACCCTTTGCCTGAACATTGTTCTTGTTAGAAAGCACCTAATGTCCCTTGTTTGTTTCTTTGCTTCAACTTTTCTGCTTTCATTTTTTTCTCTTTTGAAACCCTTATTTAAGGGTAAAATACAAACAATGTTATCATTTTCAAAGACAGTTGAAAAACCTTAATATTTGCCCCCTGTTAAGATGGACAAGTATCACATTCAAGTTTCAACCAGAATGTCCCGACTAAAAAGTAGCACCCCAATAGCACTAGAGACTTAAAAAAAAGGCAGGGGTTCTCCACAAACTTTGATAGGGCTTTTGTAACATTTGACTGGCACAACTCGATGGTCTTGACTTGATCTTGAACTATAAATTTGATATAGAATCCGTTACTTGCAAGCAATATTTGCCCCCTGCCGTATGTTGGTGATTGCTTGCTGCACTCCTAAATTTGGGAAATCAACAGCAAGGTTCTTCCCCTTTAATCAAATTGGTCCAATAACAACACTTCTGCATGTATGAAACCTATAAGAAGGGAATCTAATTTACAGATCTTTAGAGTTCACGTTTGGAACAACTTATCATGCAGAGCAAGTTGCAATTCTTGTCAAAGCATATTGTCAATATCTATTATTTGCATTGAATCACATGAAGCAAATGCAATACTTACATTGAACCACTTGAATCAAATATGGTATCTAATACCATGAGACATCCAAAAGGATCAAATGAATCAAATTCCAATCCAATTCTAAACATTTTAAAACTGGAATTGAAAATCCAATTGCAATTTCAACTCCAATTCCTACTCCAAATCACACCCCTAAGTTAAAATAATGTTACGTCTAGAATATATGGCCATTCCCAAAGTTTAATTTATTAATTCTACAAAGGACGACAACAAGGTGTACAATAATCAGTAAAATGCTTGTGGTCAAGATGGAAAGGAATCAGATTAATGCTACAACTATTGAGCACCACTCAAGCCTAAAGAACAGAATTGATAATTTTGCAGTGTAAAAACCAATAAGAACTAAGCCATAGTTGCCAAAATGTAGAGGGGATGAACAAAAGCATTAAAATTGGATATAGAGGTCAGGGTTCTAAATTTTAATATAGGGAAAAAGTTGCAATATAACTATTACAAGAACTGGCAATACCATGAAAAGAGCACAGCTATAACAATAAAAAGAAATTCTAATACAAGAGAATGATGGATAAAGAGGGCAGCACCCAACAAGTGCTATTTTAGCTCAAGTCTAACTCTTGTCAATCACAAACTAGTTAAAGCATCTAATTTGAAACAACTAAACATGCCACAAAATCTTCAGAGATCCATCAATAATGATAAACATTGGCCCATCTAGGCAGGTGTAACAAAAACAAGTTGCAAAAAGACCAAAACTATGACTAATAAACTACTTAAGCAGCGGCACCCTTCCCCTTCTTCCTTTGGATCTTCTTCATATAGAACTCAAGTTCTTTTCCTTCCAAAATGTATCTGATAGAAAAAACAAAAAAACAAATTGGTTTGGAAACAGAATAAGACGACACAAAACTGAATACAAAAGAAAAAATGTAAAAACTTTTGGACTGATGTCAAAGAGAACATTACACAACAACTACAGGCAGATACTTAATCAAAACACATTCGGCTGTACCCAAAAGCCCCAATTTTTCAAACCCAAAGCAGATCATCAAGCTTTATACTCAAAAGGAAACCCAGTCACTAAACAAAACTCTAAGTGTGTTGATTGTCACTGGGGGTTTTACCATGTGTTGATCGTCGAGGGCATCAGCGTGAGCATCAGTGTTGAGGTGAGATCGGCGTGAAGATCGGCGTGGATCATCGGCATGGAGATTTGTGGGTCATCGGCGTGGAATGGTGGTGGTTGTTTTGGGTTTTGTGGGTTTGAGTTGTGTGAAATTCGTGGGTTTGGGTTTCGTGGATTTGGGTATGATGGGTGGGTTTTTGTTGGTTGTGGTATGGCTGGGTTCGACGTCGTTGATGATGGTTCTGACTACTGTGGCCACAGTGGCTAGTGGCAGTGGTGGCTAGTGGCAGTGGTGATTTAGCAATGGTGTGAGAGAGTTTCTGAATTTTGGGTAGAGAAAGATCTGAAGAAAGATGGAGTTTTTTGTTTTTTTGGGTAGCTGAAGGATCCGGTTGAGTCAAAGAGTCTCTAGTTTAAGTGTAGTTAAGTGTGGTTTTGGTTAAGTGGGTTAAGTGATAATGTGGCACGTTTTTGAGCGTGGATCATTTAAAAAAAAATCTCAACCGTGAACTGGACCCTCTCCATTTCAAAGGGAAATGGAGAGGATCCGGATCCTTGTTAACTTATGCATATTTCAAATGTCCTATTAAGTTAGGTGTTTTTGAACCCCAAATCCTAATCCACAAAGTCAAATAATCACTTCGAGATAGGATCAATTGTTCAAGGTTTATCTTATATAACCGACAAGCAACAGTAAATGACTAAAATTAATTTTAGTCCAAACATAATTATTGCAACCTGTTGTTCCAAATGAGACACAAATCAGCAACCAAAGAAGCTAATAATAATATTGAAAAAGATATGAAGCAAAGTATCTAATACTTCCATAAAAGAAAAGTAACCATCTTCAACATGTTAAAACCAACATGTATTAATTTAGGCCATTATAAAACATCCTATTTAAATATTTTAACACATTTATTTTATAATCTTAAATATTTTAACAGATACTAAAACCCTACCACTCAAGAAATATTTAACTGTTAGGATATTATTTCAATTAACATGAAAGATAAAAGCATGCAAATTCTGCAGGCACACCTAATGACAACAAAAATCAAAATTGACATTTGAGCCTTTTAGGGACCAAAATATATACATGGAGGGGGCCCACGTGTATGCAACTATAATTTGCATGCTTTTGTCAATTTTTTTTAAAATGTTTTATGATAAAAGATGATTTTTTTTTCTACTAATTAATAGAGAATTATGCTAACTTCAACTTTGGCACTCATGGTACCAGTGAACAAAGAGTTAATACATGTGGGAGTATTATAAGTTAGTGAATATGTACGAGAATGATGGTGGAGTGACAGCCATGTCTTTGAAGGGTGATCTTGAGTAGGTAAGAGAAAAAGAAATTGGACTGTTTGGAGAAGGATGCCTCCAAATGCCATTATATCACAATTAAACTGACTTTTCATTACACTCCAAGCGTGAAAATCGGGAATTAATAGAGGAGTGTCAAATTAAACAAAAGCTTGCTTGTTGGAAATAAAGCTACCCGCGGGCGTTGGGGAGACATTTGGGGCAGGGGGGACAATGTGACACTTGGACTCCAATGAATTAAAATTTTCCCTCAAAATTTTGACCCATTCATGGGAGCAAACACCAACACAGGCCCCTACGCTAAAGCACAATAACTGTAGAACTCTAGTGACAAGAATGTGATCACAGTTATTTTGTTGATCTATCCAACAAAGCACCATTCTGACAAGCAGGGACACCAAGAAATATTTTATGGTAAGCAGTTTAGATTTTTAACAATGATGGTTTTAAAAAATGGGTGTTTGGTAAGTGTTTTTAAACAACAGTTTTCAGTTTTTAAACAACATTTCACGCATTTCAACGTATTTTTTTACCCACACGTATTTCCACAAATGTTTTTAAACAACAATTTTCAGTTTTTAAACACAGGTACCAATAGCAATTCAAAAAGTTATTTTTATTTATTTTAACACTTCATTTTACAATACACCAAATATTAATAGTTTTATTTTTTTTATTGCTTCATTTAAATATTCTTTTTTTATTCTTCCCCGTGTCTCTTCCTCTCTCTCCTCCCAAGCAAGAACAATAAATAAACCCACCAAACTCACGGTCACCGTCAACCACCATCAACAACAATAAGCCCAAAACTACCACCACTGCCACCCACAATCAAAACCAAATCACAAACCCACAAGCCACAACCACCTATTCAACCTAGACACAGCCAACACCCACTACACAACCTAGAAAAACCCATCAAACGAATTACCCACCACTGCCACAAATCAAAACCCACCACAAACCGAAACCCACCCACCATCTGCCACCACAAACCGAAACCCACCCCCATCCACTGCCACAAATCGAAACCCACCCACCTTTAAAACCCAAACCCAATTCAACCAATAATCAAACATAAAATAGGAAAGAGAGAGATTTTCAGCCATAGCAAAAGAAATTTTTAAGAAAATAGAAGAAAGGGAAGAAGAGAGGCAAGCAGCAGCCATTATAACCTAAAACTCCACCGTCACCAATCTTAATTGCCACCATAAGCCCACTTTGCGCTGATCTCAACCGTCCCGAACTCACATTTTGTTAACAAAGTTTGAGTTTGGTAGTTTGAAAAAAAAAAAAAAAAAAAAAAAAAAAAAAAAAAAAAAGAGGGAAAGCTGGAGAGAGAAGAAAGAGAGAAAATATTTTAAGAGAAGAAGAGAGAGAAACGGAATGAAAAGTTGTTTTTTTATTTTTTATTTTTTTTTATAACATGGTAGCTAGAGTGAGCTGCCATCTTGTAGCTCATTCGCATTTTTTTTTTTTTTAAATATACCAACATTAATGTGGCCTTCCTTTTAGTGTTTTGGTTAGTATAATGGCAATTTAACTACTATACCACCATCATTGTGAATACTCTAAGTGCAAAGAATAGTGATAGAATATAATCTTAGATTCGCATATATACCTCACATGCACCAAGAGTAGTGAAAATTCTATAAATAAAAATAAGCCTTACTCTGATGACATTGCTACTACAAACTATGTAGGCTACTTCTAAATGCTTGACAGATGATGCCAATTTCCAGAGTAGCGTTGAAATATAGAGATTTTTGGGAAATTTCTACGGCGCACACTCATTTATTTGATCTAAAATTGTGAGGGAAATTGCTGATAGGCCAAGATATATTGAACCCTTGTGATGAATTAACCAATTAATTAGCTAAGTTAATTAATTAATCTGATTAACATGCAATATGCGTGGTAGCATAAACAAATCACCAACTAAGTAAATATGCAGCGGAAAATAAAGTTGACACAGTGATTTGTTTATGAATGGGGAAAACCTCAAAGACAAAAACCTCACCGGGTGATTTTAAAGTTACAATTCCCAAGAATTCACTATTATCACAACAAACGGTTACAAGTAAAGGAATCGCAGTACTTTATACCAACCTACAATTGAACCCTTATTTCAATATCCAATTGGACTTGTTCTGTAGTAACAGTCTCTCCTTTCAATGCACGGCTCTTAGTACGTAACTAACCAATCGATGCACGGATCCAAGTATGTGACTAACCACCAACTTGAGAAAAATGTTGGCTGCAAAGTTCTTCAGTTTATCAACACAATGAAGATCACGAAACTCCTTGGTTACAAAACCCTATGACATACAAACGCAGCAGCTTCTTGAAGAGAAAGATGAACTAGGGCAAATTGTCTTCGGTCACAATATGTTTGTGAAAAACCTTTGCATCAAGTTGCACTCACTTGCATCAACTGTGACGGCCCTTAAAATAATCCTTATATATGTTTAGGGTTGTGAGGGAAAAAAAAAATTTCTAAACATGTATACATGAATTGGAGTGAGATCAGATACGAAAAACTGATTTTCTTAAATCTTGATAGATAGGGCATCTATTGAGCAGCTGTCGAACGTCGGGCAAAAGTTGCCTTTTAAACCTCGATAGATGCTATCTGTCGAGCTAGCTACCGAGCTTTAAAATTCAGCACTTCTTCACTTAATTCTTGGACAGATTTGTATGGGTTTAACACTTGGATTTAAAACCTTGTTCCTTGAAGTATTAAACACATCCTAGATCTACCCAATTACAAGTAAAGTGCGTTTTATCAAAAGATTAGCTAATTCTATATTGACATATATTCGTAACATGATTTACATATGTCCTAACAAATGCTAAGATCACAAAAAATAAGACGAATTTTGACACAACTCGTCATAAGGCGAGTTATGAGTGGTGGAGAAAAAGTTGTAAATCCATGTGTGTTCACACCTCCAGTCATAACTCATTATGTGACAAGTTGTGACAAAAATTGTGTTTATTTTTAGTCCTAGCATTGTTCAATTGTGAGTCACGATTTTTAACTTAGAGTTCACGACTTCAAGTCATGATTTTTGTACAAAAGTGGTGAGTGTGTGTACTATATGTGTGTAAGTATGTGAAATAGACATTGCTCATGATTTTTCGTTGGCTGCTTACGTAGTACAACCTCTTTTTTCTCCGAGAACCAATAGTGGCCATCTTAACATGTAAGGCTTTCAACATGATACTGCTCATGTCATCTTAAGTCACCAAGTCGTCTGATATACATATGACCAAAGAACACTTCATTGAAACACTTAACATACCAGAAGCATTTTAAAGAGATTTTAATTTGGTGGGTTTTCAATTCTCTTTCTTTTTTTGGATTAGTAGGGCGATTTTTTCAATTCTCAATAAATGTGAGAATCTAGAACCAAATGCACCCTTAGTTTTCACTCTTCCTAATTGTTTGTTGTTCAGACAGGGAGAATAATAAAGGCTGCATCTATTATTAATAACTTTGGAGCTTCCTCAATCCTTATACCCTACATGGTTCTCCCTCCTCATAACCTTCGACGGCAATCCAAAAAGATATGCTAGCTTCAACTTCACCTTAACTACAATTGGATTTGCCCAATGAAAATATACCCCACATATACCTACTGAGTGAAAACAACAATAACCACGATGGTAAATAAAAAACTAGTCATTCATTGAAGAGAGCAATTCTAGTGCTTTACTATGGCCAGTATTATATTTTGCAAAACACCTGGACCTGGTCAAAGTTCAGTGAGCATTACTATCGTTTTTCAAAACAAACTTTCAATTAGATACAAGTTAACAACCTATTTTCTTAACACTTTATTCTTTAGAGATGCGAAGCTTGTTTGTCGTAGGGAAGATGGAATCTCTGTACAGACAGAAACTGCATCCTTAAAATCATTTTCCTGACTTTTATCCTTCTTCCTGCAACAGATTATTTCACCAAAGAATTACTTATGAAGTCACAATTTCAGTGATATTGACAATGATGGAACACCACATATTAGTGCTTCACTAGCTCCAGCAACAACACCCAAGTAAAACCTGATCAACATCTCAGTAACTAAAAAATAAAAAAATAAAAAACCTGATCAGCTTTATAGTCCCTAAGAGGGCCTTTGAGGCCGTCCCCAACAAAAGTTTCGAGGCATATGAATGTATTTTGTAATTTGTAGTACTTGGGTGGAGTTTTACAGCATCCCTTAAATCAGAAACCACCTTGATCATGTTGGCAAATACTTTGTTTCATATTTCCTTGGAACTTTCACAAAACCCTAGCACAGATCCATATAATAATTGTCTTATATAAAGTGATGTGGCTAATGTAAATTTAAATCAGCTTCAGCTATAGTTAGACAATCCAAAAAAATAAATTTCCACTTTAGCACCTTACATCCTTGAAATAAGGCAAGCTTTTAATTAGAAGTATATATTCACTTCAATACCAACCAAGCAAGATGAGTCCAAAAACAGTTATTTCAAATTTTATGCGGCCACCCCCCTATTCACAGAAATATTGCCCTTCATAAGATTCTCTACCCTGTAACATTATCCCCCATTAGTACCTTTAGTGAAGTGCTTTGTCCAGAATACTTTGTGAAACACATTTTTCAATAAACTTTGACCTTTATGTCAACTTATGCAAAAATTTATTTCTATTTTAATATAAGAACCTGTTTTTTCTGTTTTACCTAATTATTTTTTTCAAAATATCAATATCAGATTATCTAATATTTATTTTAAAATCAATTTAATTAAAATATCAAAAAAATTAATTATTTCTCTCTCTTCACACATCATAATTAACATCCACCATTTTCTTTCATCCTCGAGAACACAAAGAAAAAAAAGAAAAAACTGAAATACACAGCAAAAATGCTTGCAAAACTCTATAGTTTTGCACAAGTATTATAAGAAAAATCTTTTTGCACAATGAATACATAAGCTGATGTATAGGTTTTTTAGAGTTGATTAGACAAAATTTGATCATTATACTACTTACAAATGCGAATGCTCTAAAGTTTGGCTGTTTGCCACCTTGGAATTGTCATTATTCAATTAAGTCATTAGGCTTAATTATTCTTTGACACCAAAGCCTGTTATAAAAAGTCATATTTCAGGTCCAAAGAACCAAAAAACTAAAAAGGGAACCGAGTGAATTGGAGCAACACTTCTAATACCAACGTCTCAGTGTATCATTAGTCCTCGTATAGTCATATGTCAATGTAAGATAATACTTCAGTTGAATTATGTAACTTAAGCGACACTCTAGGAAATATTCTAGATTAATATCACTGGATATTGTATATGAATTTTTTTTCCTCACTTGGATTGTATATATGACTTGTTAACAAAATTAGACATAATCACATAAACAAATACACAGAGAAATTTCCATATTTGAATAAATCTATTTGTAATTGTATGTTATATCAATTGATTAGGGCCTTCTTTTTAGTGCTATACCCTATAAATGAGCTGAATATTAAAAATTCAAGTTTGTTCATTTACCCTTTTTTTTTTAAAAACGAGCCAAGCTTGAACTTATCAACAAACAATATTTTATTTTCAAGTTTAACTCATTTTCTTATCAAGTAAACTTGAACTTATTAACTAACTACTTGATTAACTTATTATTTTTCTATATATTGTGAAACCATTATTAAAATATTTTACCTCTTCACAATTCTATAAACTTTTATTACGAGTATACTTTTTATATCATCAATAAGATACAAATAATAAATTAACATCATATGAATCTATTGATAAATTTATATAATCCAATTTGACAAATATACATATAAAAATATTTTATATATATATATAGTTAAATGGAGCTCTCATGTTCACAAGTATGTTCTTAAATGCGTTATTATGTTTGAACTTGACTTATTTAATAATCAAGCCTAAACTTAAGGCTTGAATTTGGTTTTTTTTTTTTTTTTTTCCCTAAACAAAGGAACATAAAATGTTTTTTCCTGGGCCGAGCTCGAGTAATTTATAAACAGTTTCGTTCATTTACATTCCTACATCTTTTACTCCCAGAAAGAATAAAATTGGGACTTTCTTTTTCTTTTGAGAAAAAATTGGGACGTTCTTAATTTAACTTTTATAGAAACCATTTCCATGACCGTTCTTAGACTAAGTTCATTAACCATATATTGCCATCATCATCAATATCATTTTCATCTTCAATTAATTACCATTCTTCATAACAAGATTACACCTATTGCACTTGTAATACTTCCAAGCCAACCAGTTCTAGAGTAGCAAAATAATAGACCTTAAAATGTCTGGTAGATGTGCTACGTTATTCCATTTATTCTATCATGCATTTATGTGAATATTGATATATATATATATATATATATATATATATTGTTGGGATTTGGACCCTGTTAAAAGTTAAAACTACTATTAACCAGTTTTGAGGCCAAGTTTTAGTTAGATTAATTAATTATATCTTATTATTTTGGCTTGTTTGCACGAGACCCTAATCACTGAAAGGGCTGAATAAACTAAATGAATGTTTCTAAAATCGTGAGTTATGATCTGTGAAAATACAGCTCAATTTGGTGAGATCTAAGCTTCTTAATTGGTCGAGTTGGTGTCAAGCAGAACACTTTTGCACAGAAAACTCCAGCACTTCGGTAGCAATCTTGACAACACTTAAAGACTTTAAAATTACTAAAACAAGAAACTTTTTGCTCATGATTTGCCAACCTAATGTTAAAAAACCTAAGAGATATCTATATATAAAATCTTTCATTATAAACATCATTATCATCGATTCTAGGTACTGGGAAAACTTAGAAAGCATACATGCATATATTATCCTTAACATCAAGCACAAGTTAACATGACTAAGAAGAGATTTCTTCATTAATTTCACCTTTGTTGTTCTTCATCCATGCATGTTGAAAACTCACTAAGTGTAAAAAACACTTGTGAATGTTTGGACCCCCAAATACAAATTTTCCAAAACAAGCTTATATTCAAACAATATATGTGCGGAATATGAAATATAAGCAATACCTAAATTAGCAAACTACTCTAAGCCATTAATTTATCACAACTAGCAGAAATTAAAAGCTAAGAGTAAGGGAAAGGGAGATGCAAACACAAGATAACACCGGCACGTGTTATCAAAGAGGAAACTGAAGAACTCAGCGAAAAACCTCTCCACCGCCCTCCAAGTGGTAAATGATCTACTAGAAAACCAGTTAGAAAACATGAATAGTAATAGACCCTCCAAGCCTAATCTACCCAATGCACCTAATTAAGCCCTCCAAGCTTCTTACTCCATAAGGTTACGTCAAATTGTATCTTCTCTAACTTTTCGGATCCCACAATTAGTCCATTGCATCAACCAATATGAATTAGTCCTCTCTTGAACTGCTTCCCAAACACCAAGATCTTTCTCACTATTCTGAATTTGGTGAGGTAAGGATTTGGTTTATGATCCTCTCATGGGTATGACAATGGAGAGGGTGAGAATAGAAGAATTTGGAAAATCAAGTGTAGAAGATTGTGGATGAATCAATCTTGTTTTTCTCTAGGGTTTCTCTCTCAAAATTCTCTCTGGAAGCTCTCTACATTTTGTGGGTATAAGGGTATTTATAGTAGAGTATGAAATGGAATGTGAAAAGTCATTTTTCAGCAACACATGGTGCACTAACGAGTCACTCGCGACTGAGATGAGTCATGAGTTCCAATCGCCAGTCGCCAATTACCAGACTAAGCCAGACTGTACTTTTTGTCCTGTAGTGATCCAGCTAGCCTAACTCTTCATCTTCCTGCATACTTCACATGTGTGCTTCATTTTGGCGAGTCACCACTCGCGAGTCAGTTGCAAGTCCAGTTGCGAGTCACCTTCTTGTTGCACACTCTTGATCAAATCTTCACACTCTCACACACGCAACCCTTACATTATTCCCACTTAAATACAGAGTTTCTAAATGCTGAATTACAAGCAAATTTGGCACGGAATAAAGCCAACACATAGTTGAATAAATTTAACTTTACACATGTAAATCTAAGTCTATCTATTAATTTAGCAAGAACACCGATCCTAAATTTCCTTCTTTGGTACATTATCTTTTTAAATGTTTAGTTGTGAAAATCATCATTGATCACCATCTAATCCGAGATAATGATCCTTTAAATTTTTAAGAGTAATATTTCTATTTTATAGTTCTTAAAACCATAATCATCTATAATAAAATATTTTGATGGATTGGATTTTGTCACATCATTAACATTTAAATAAACATTAACTATTACTATATGTATACCTATTTAAATTGTTAATCACATGATAAAATCATCCATTTATTCCACAATGAATTCATAAGATTCTAAAAAAAACTCTACAGTATGAAATTACCCTAAAAACTTTAAAGAATATTAATCCACCTGATCCCACCTATCAACATTCTCACCCACTGCTGCTAATTTTTGCCAATCCCATCCATCAATCGAAGCACAAAATCAAACAGCAGTTGATGAGAATTACCAAAGCAACGTATTAATTACTTAAAGTTAAAAAGAAAGTACTTAAATGGAAAGGGAATAACCTCCTCCAAACAGAAATATTTTTGACTGAGACTTCACATCTTTTTAGCATCGCCCTACTAGATTCGAATTCCTTGCCAGCATCGTTGAAAGTTGAAACCCATTTGCACTATAAAACCTTGAAATAAACGTGCCAAAGATACATTAAATGGTTAATATATCTTCTTTTGTCTGCATTTGATATCGTTTCTCTCAGAAATTATTGTACTGAGAATATTCTGATATTTTCAAAAAGACAAACTAAAATAATGTAGAGGAATAGACAAGTAGTAGTAGAATTGTCGAATCAATAGAATATTAAGCCCTAAAACGTATTCTGGATCTCACTATTGAGTCGAATTGCGAGATCATATCTATAATAATCTCATTGCTTTCATTATTAGAGAGATTAGAGTACTCTTTTTTTTTTTTAGAGAGTTTCAATTTATAGGGTTTAATTATCAGAGACTTTACTAGTTGAAGTAACTGGAATCCACAAGTAGAATTCTTTAATGTAATTATGAGGAATCAATCATCAAAAGAAGTACTCTAACTATGGAGTTAGCAATAATAAATTAAAGAACGTGGTAGCGGTACACCTTTAAAGTTTAAAGTTTAAACTTGTAAATTTTAATATGTAACATTAATTCAAATTATGATGATCTTAATACTAGTGATGTGTTTTCAAAAAAAAAAAAAAAATACTAGTGATGTAAGACAATACTTTAAAAAAAACCTATATGGATTGAATTCTTTTTTTTTTTCCCCCAATTAAAAAAAAAAAATTGGGAACATTTGGAATTATCCACATATATATATACCTTATCATTTTTTAGAGTTTATACCTTTGTTGACCAAAGCATTCATTTAAGACCGAGTTTATTAAAACAAAATATGATAGTAAATTATTAGAATAATCTTAACTTAATAATAAAAGCTTTTAAAATTTTAAACATTTTGATAATAACTTTTAATTAAAGTAGTTTTTAAACTTTTTGAAACTATTACAATAAAAAATATATTAAATGATTAATTAAGTTAAAATAAATAATTAAATTTCATTTAAATATCATTAAAAATTTTAATAATTGAATTTCATTTGAAGTATTTTAAATTTACGAAACTTTTGAAAGAGTATTTCAAACTTTTTGAAAATTTTTAATAGAAAATATAGTAATGCAAAAAATAATTTAAATTAAATAATTTAAATTTAAATTTTTAAAATTTTTAATAAAAATTTTTTGATTGAAGTATGCTGATTCTTATATAATTTCTTTTTTTAAAGAATTCACTTAGGTTGCATTTTGCTTAGAGGAATCCACATTAACATAGGCATCTAAATTTCTAGAAATGCGATACTTGACAATATGAAGGTTTAAAAATATAAATGTAATTACCTTATAATAATTATTGAGAAATATGAAATTAAAAAACATACTCTTCTATAAACGCGTAAAATAAGGCAACAAAATTATTATTTATATAGAATAATATATAACATGATGTGACATAAAATTCTTGTTCTTCTCTATACAGTGAAATCTAATTCATTCCCTAGTACCTAGTTAGCATTGAGCCAAATTAAAGACTGCTTGTGAACCCTTTTTCACTCAAGAAAAAGTTTCGAGAATTTTTTGGTTCAATATGCAATCATGATTCATGAATTTATGATTTAGACTATACCACCACTCCCATTCAATCAGAACCGAATGCTCATTCTCAATAAGTCTAAGCTAGAGGGTAAATGGTCTATAATCACATATTTTCATCCCAAAAAAATGTTTACTTGATCAAGAATCATACATTGCAAGACAAGTAACGAAAGAAGGAATACAGCTCTTTGCTACAAACCTAACTAGGCCACCATGGTACAACTCTTACATCAAATTCATAACCTCAGTGTACTCAGTACTCACACTTCCAAATCACCCATTTCTCTGTTCTATTATTCTGATAGTTCCTCTTTCACTGTTTTTTTTTTTTAGGTGTAATTTGACGTTTTCTAGCTAGCACTAGACCTAGTGTTGCCTTCTTTATTTTTTCTTCTTCTTCTTCTTCTTCTTCTTCTCTCTCTCTCTCTCTCTCTCTCTCTCTCTCTCTGATATTTTTCCTCTTTTTAAACCTATTCCCCAATAGTACTGCTTTTCAAAAGAAACATGAGAAATCACTCATGTTGCAACAAGCAAAAGGTTAAGAGAGGACTATGGTCACCAGAGGAAGATGAGAAACTCATCAACTACATTACAGCCTATGGCCATGGTTGCTGGAGCTCTCTCCCAAAACTTGCTGGTAACGTTATCTCTCTCTCTCTCTCAATTGCACTAGATTTCATATATTCCTACTATCGTTTCTCAAATTTGCTTTAGCTTTCATACATTCCTACTATCGTTTCTCAAATTTGCTTTGTTCTTCTATTTTTTCCTTTTTCTTGTACGGTTCTATGAAGCAGGCCTGCAAAGATGTGGAAAGAGCTGTAGACTAAGATGGTTAAATTATCTCAAACCTGACTTAAAACGTGGGAGCTTCTCTCCCCAAGAAGTTGCCCTCATCATTGAACTCCATGGCATTCTAGGAAACAAGTACATTATTCTTTTTCCAAAAGTGCTTATATTATTACCAATTAAAAAAAAAAAAAAAGTGAAAATTAAATATCATGGGTGACATATTAACAACATAATAAATGAATTTTTTTTTATTTACTTTTTATATTTTATTTAACACATGATACTCAGTTTATAAGTAAATCTTATCAAGTAAAATTTATAATATAACTATCATTACTCTTTTTACTCTTCTTATTATCGATATTATCCTTAACATGTATATCATTTTTTTTCATGCAAGAGGGACCTTTTTCTTTTTTGGACAGGTGGGCTCAGATAGCCAAACAACTACCAGGAAGAACAGATAATGGGGTTAAGAACTTTTGGAATTCAAGCATTAAGAAGAAGTTGATTTCTCATAATGTTCATGCCATAACCACCTCTCCTGATATGCACTATAATGGTAACTCTGAGGAAGGTTTTTTCTCTCTAAACGCAAACCCTAATTGGATCCCAAGCTCTCAACAAGACCAGCTATACCTTCCCACTCCAACCCCAATGTTGCATGGCTTTGATCATGGTGATCTTAAATTAGACCAAACCAATTATGGTGCCAATTTGGTTCAATTTCCAACCCCGCCCCCAATGGCACCACCATCGAATTCTTCTTTTTATGATCCACTATGGTCATTAGGCTATCAACCTCATGAACAATTTGATCCTAATCAAGAACTTCAAAATTTCAGCACTAGTGGAGCAACACAGCATTATATTGGGGATAAACTTATTGGTCCAAGTATCACAGCACCACATTATGATGAGGATCCATTATCATCCATGATTCCAAAACCTTGTGAAAATATTAGTGGTAATTGTTGTAGCATGCCTTACTTATGTGCTTCCCAAGACCTTGACCCACTTGCTAGACTCCCATATTTTCCAGCTAGTTTTGATTATCCACATGATCCATACGTGCCCAACAATCATATGGAATATATGGATATGCCATCATGTCATCATCTTACTTGATACAATTTGTCACAAACCCAAATCTTCCTTCAATTTGGGAGACTTAGACATGGTACTCTGTTGGAGTTAGGTTCTGTCTATTAATTGATGGACCTAATTGACACAATGCATTTATTTCTTGTTATGTGCACAAGACATAAGAGAACCTTCTTTGGGAAACCTAAATGTTTCTAGTTAAAGTGAGTAACGCATGCTGAAGTTCAAAAAATATGTGTAGATTATTCATGTTTGTCAGCTTAATTAATAAATTTTATGAATTCCTACTTCCTGGTGCCTAGCAAAATTGTAAGTACTGCTCTATATTTTTGTACCAGTTCTTTTGTGGACACATAGTAGTTGTCTACACACTTTAACACAAGTTATACTGTCGGACCGTGTGCCTTACCAATCCATCCAACCACCAATTGGTGAAGGATGAGGGGGCACTAATCTTTTATAGCATTCGATCGCAGACCAAGCCCATTGGTATTGGAGCGAATTGTGAAATCCCTCACAATCCCTCCCTCACAATGCGGCTCCAATGACTCGAACCTATGACCTTGGCTCTGATACCACTTGTCGGACCGTGTGCCTTACCAATCCATCCAACCACCAATTGGTGAAGGATAAGGGGGCACAAATCTTTTATAGCATTCGATCGCAGACCAAGCCCATTGGTATTGGAGCGAATTGTGAAATCCCTCACATATACATTTGTTAATATGTGAAGGGATTACATCACTTTACAGATGAGTCCACCACTAGTATTTAGTGAAAAGTATCCAATAACTATTTGTCATGTGTCTAAGTTGTGTCAAAGTGTGTGGCTTAGACTTTTTATATTTGTACACTCTCTTCATCCCAAAATAAGTGAGAGTTTGAAATTTAGCAAAAAAAAGAAATAGCGAGAGTTTGTAAATGATACATTCTTTAATAAAATAAAATAATGAAACAATTTTCTTAAGAAGGATTCATGTTTCAACAAACAGGTTTAAACTTTAAACTTAAGAAAATTCAAAATGGATATAATTTTTTTTATAAAGAAAGTTCCATATATTTTGTAATTGTGCCAAAAAAAATCCACCATATATTTTTGGGACGGAAAAAGTCACTTGATGTACCTTAGTACCTGGTTTCGTCGTTATTTTCCAATTCCAAGTGAGAGGGCTCACTCTCTTTCTCTCTTTTTCATCATTATTGAAAGCATATAGACAAATAAATCATCTGATTATGAAGGAAATTAAGTTAGAGACAATAATTAATTCTTTAATTGTCAATTCTGAGAGATTTGTCAATCATATGGTTTCCTGTAAATAGTACTTTTGTTAATTTTGAGGGATCAACATGTATCCATGCATGTTTATACATTTGTATTCAGGAGGAACATAATAATAATAAAATAGTAAATATGAGAAGAAGTAATACGAGAGGAGGAAAATTAAAATAATAAAATGGTAACAATAACAACAACAACAATAATAAGAGGAAGAAGAAAATGAAGAAGAAGAAGAAGAACAACAACAACAACAACGACGACAACAACAATAACAATAATAATAATGATAATAATGATAATGATAATAATGATAATAATTAATAAGAACAACAACAACAACAACAATAATAATAATAAGATGAAGAAGAAGAAAATTGTAATTGGTTAGTTTAGCAAGGGATGTAGATGGATTGGGTTAATTTGAGGTATTTTTCAAACTCAATCCACCCAAGCTAACCTCCTTGAGTTGAGAACTTAATGACCCAACCTAACTCATAAAGATTGGGTTACGCTAAGTTTGGAACGATTTTGTGAGGCCTAATAAAAAAAATGGTGTGCATTCAATTATCCAGGCTCCTTATTTAATAAATTATTGTAATTTACACAATAGGGTTTGACTAACATAATGATATCAATACCCCATGATGCCCTATGTATGAAGTTTGAAACCTCCTTTCCCTATTTATCTAGCAAAAGAAATTACAATTTACACAATGGAGTCTGATACTCCAACTTCATAAGAAGTCTCAAGATACAAAAATGAATCAACAAAAAAAATTTAAATTACATATATTTTTAAATTATTGATAGCATGGATTTAGTCAGGTTACTTAAATTTAAAATCTTACCAACACGAACTCAACCAAACTCAATATCCACAAAAAAAAAAAAATAATAATAATAATAATAAATAGAACCCAATCTAACCCATCAACCATTAAATAACCAATTTGGCCATCGGGTTGGATTGAATTTAGTTGAATTGGTGGGTTAAATGCACATCCTTACTTTTTAGGAATCTTTCTATATGAATTAATTATGAGATTGTTACAAGCCTTGTTAGGTTATACATTTTGATTTTCCTTAAATCGACATATTAATCTTAATAATCAGTAACTTTTTTAATTGCAACTATTAGGAAAAATTGGTGGATGAGAAAATTAATAAATAAGAAAATAAAATAACTTGACTAAGAAATGTGTAATTAATGAAATGAATAAAACCTCTTCAATTATTTACTAAAATGTTGAGAATTTTGAATAGTAAGGATTATGAATAGGAAAGAATTTCAAGAACTGAAGAGGTAAAACCCACCACTCATATTGATTCAAGTCAACAAATTCTCACAAATTAGGTCTCAAGTACATGGAGTACTCTTTTCTAGGAGAGGATCACCTCCAATTTAGAAAACTGCAGTTTCCTCTCATTTTAAAATGGATGAGTGGCACATCGAAATAAAATGATCTAACGGCTAGAAAATAAGCAATTTGTGTTTTCAAAAACAAAAGCAGAAGCAAACCTTCTGGCCACATTTGTCAAAATCAAAGCAGGAAAAAGGCAGTGACTCGTGCCACAGTCAACGGCAACGGCGCGTAGATTAACGGTCAAAGTGCATACCACGCGTGAAGGTGCGTGATAAAGACGATGGAGGCTGGAGTCTTGGGTTTTGCATATCGAAGGCTGAATGTTCAAATAGTGTGTAAAACACCTATAAACATTTAGACCCCCAATTTACAAATGACCAACACAAGCTTATAATCAAACAATATATGTGCGGAATATGAAAATAAGCTAAAACAGAATTGGTAAAACAATCTAAACCAAAATAATCACAACCACAGCAGTAATTAAAAGGCAAATATTAAGGGAAGAGAGATGCAAACACAAAGACAACACAGCAATGTGTTATTGAAGAGGAAACTGAAGTCCTCGGCGAAAAACCTCTCCGCCGCCCTTCAAGCAGTTAATAATCCACTAGAGAATAAAGTTGGGATACATGAATAGCAGAAGACCCTCCAAGCCTAATCTACCCAGTGCACCTAAGCCCTCCAAGCTTCTTGCTCCAACAGGGTTACGCCAAACCTTGTCTTCTCTAGTTTATCGGATCCCGCAATAGCCCATTGCATCAACCAAAATAAATTGGTCCCTTCTGAATTGCTTCCCAAGCACCAAAAAGCCTTCTCACAGATATGGGTATGGTGAGATAAGGATTTGGCTAATGTACCTCTCAAGGATGTATCAATAGAGAGGGTGAGAGTAGAGGAATTTGGAGAATCAAAGGATGAAGATTGTGGATGAAGTAATCTTGTTTTTCTCTAAGGTTTCTCTCTCAAAATTCTCTCTGGAAGCTCTCTACATTTCATGGGTGTAAGGGTATTTATAGTAGGGTGTATAAGGAATGCAAAGATTTGGTTACAACCAAACAGGGCATTCTGGCGACTCGAGCTCGCGACTGGAACAAGTCGCGAGCTAACTGCTTGGCCAAACTGGAGGTTTTGTCCTGTAGTGCAACAGCAGGTATGACCCTTCAGCTCCCCCTGCATGCTTCACACGTGTGCCACCTTTGGCGACTTGCCAGTCGCTAGTTGCGAGACTCTTCTTGAGTGCACACTCTTAAGCTTTTCTTCACTCTCTCACACACTACCCTTACATGATTCCCACCTAAATACAGGGTTTTTAAATGCTGAATTACAAGCAAATTTGACACAGAATAAAGCCAAAAAAATGATTGAATAAATTCAACCTTACAATCTCCCCCTTTGGCTATTCCGTGACAAAACTCTAAAACAAACTCTAAACTTAACATGTGAGTTGGGAACAGTTGAACAAAACTCACTCACACCTAACTCTAGAATCTGTGAAGCTCTTGAACCATACAGACAAGTATTTCCTGAAAACAACAACACAATATGATCATTGTAAGTAGAAAACTTGAAATGCATATGGAGCAAGCACAATGCGATCAAGCAAAAAGGAATGAAACAATAAAGCCTGGCTTGACCAAAAACGAAAAATCACTATAAATAGTGACCACAATGATCATTCACACAAGGAATGAACATCTGGACATGCAAGCTAATAAGCTCAATGCAAAGTATCATTTGCATGTCCAACACTCAACCGATACAACAACACAAGGTAATTGCATCAAGGATATAAAATCCAACAAGGGCACAAGAGTGAAGTACTAAAGAAAATGCATAACATGAACTAAAAGTACTGAGCTACAAAGCTAAGATACAAATCCATAAAGTGCTGAATATAAACTTAAACATTTAAACCAAAGTACCAAAAGCTTTAAACAGTCACAAAGTAAATATACCAAGAGTTATAAAAACTATAAACAAATAAACTAAAACCAAGACAAGCCAAAAGTATGTGTGTATAGATCAGTATTCCCCTTTTGAGCTCACACAATTCCCCCTTTCAATATGCACACTTCCCATTCTTGTGTTGCTTTCCCCCTTGCTGTATGCTATCATCCAAACTATACAATGAGTTTGCTCTCCCCTTTTTTGGCACGAATAGCTAAAGGTTGTCCTCTAGTTTTTGTTGAATAGCATCTAACTGTGTCTCAATGGCTGTAAGACGCATTTGAACTTGGTTGTTGGTGGAGTATAGAACTTATTCAAATCCGGAAATACGCTGATACAAACCCTCAATCAAAGTGCTTATCCTGTCAGCTTGAGAGCTAGGATGTACAAGCTGAGTGCTAGTTGTCTGCAACTCAGGAGTGTGAGGAGATGCAATCTCGGTATGCATAGGCGTAGCTAAACCATGATCGGATGGAGTGGCATGAGTAAAAGTTTCACTCTTAGGTGCTTTAAAAGAGTGACTCTTACTTGCTTGAAGAGATATCATGGATAATGGTCGAAGACGTGCCAATATTTTTCCATCCTTTGGCAGACGAACCCCTTCACGTACCATAATCTTCATGATTAGACTACAAAAAAGAAGACATATTCTTGCGGTTGTTCGAGCTGCTGTTCTCCCTATTAATTGGAAGATATGAGCAGAAATGTCAATTTGAACTCCAGTGATGAATACAGTGTTTGAGAGTGGATAAAGGTTGAAGAACATGACCAATTTGAGAGTTGTCAGATCAGGTGCAAACTTTGTTGTTCCAATGGACGTGCCTTTGGATGAAATCTCATGATCTGGCCAAAGAATTTGAAGAATATCTTGTACCTTAGGAAGTCTATCATCATATGGAGTGAGGTCTACATTTGCCGATTTATTGATTTGAAGAACCTTCGCAATGTAGTCTGGATTGATGCTGAACTCCTTTCCTCGTACCCAACACTTCAACTCAACTCCGGTGTATCTAGCATTTGAATAGAACTCCTTAACCCATTCATCAATTGGGTCCTCAAAGTTCCCAAACAGATCAGCCCAATCTTTTGCTTCAAAGATCCTAGGAATAAATGTTGTTCTCAAGGTTTCAAATTTTACAACCCTTTCCACCATAGTAGGAGCATCTTCAAAAATGCTTGAGAAAGTTTGTGAATTGAGGGGAGTCCTGAATCTCTCACTATTTGAATCTTGAGACGAACATCAAGTCCGTTTTGAAACAGGGGATGATGGAACATCAATTACAGGCTTTTTTCCTC
Source organism: Quercus aquifolioides (assembly GCA_019022515.1). Lineage (NCBI taxonomy): Eukaryota > Viridiplantae > Streptophyta > Magnoliopsida > Fagales > Fagaceae > Quercus > Quercus aquifolioides. The sequence goes on from CM032328.1 coordinate 11,543,764, forward strand.
GAGAGGAATGATGAGACAGCTGCAAAATAACAAACACATAGCAGAGAACCAAGTGCAAAACCACAAGACACAAACATAAACTTGATTAGATCCTAGTCCATGAAATAAGCACACATTGTTATTTAGAAAGATATATCACTCAATCATGGTAAATGAACCAAGTATGCAGTATTTAAGCATAACACTGGTGCGTGTGGTGTGCAAATGTGATAAGTGTGCAGGCACAGCTAAGCACAATGTAATCTATGAAATCCACAGAAACACAAGTAACTGTCTTTGAGACAATTTACTATAAGCATGATTTGCACAACACAGCACAATCATGATATACAACTCAAAAATGAGAATCATACATGAAAACATGTATATCAAGCATCATATTATCAATGTCAACAATATCCATTTAACAAACTCAATCAAATATTACCCAAACCATATTCGAACATCATATTTTCAAATCTCAACAAAAACTCAAAAATCAAGACATCAAAGGCGATAGACATGAAATACTTTGAGAAAAATAGAAAACCCATACCTTTTCTTGAAGTTTGAAGAAGAGATGATGATGAAAATGGTGGATTTTTGAGAGAAACACAGTGAGTTTGCAAGAGAGATGAACGGACAAGACAATGAACAGTCAAAATAAGTGAGGGAAAACTAAAAAGTTTTTATTTATTTATTATTTTTTTTAACTATCCTTAAAGCGCAAAACACGCGATTTTCACGACTGAAATGAGTCGTGAACAAGTCGATAGACACCCCTTGAGATAAAATTTAAAAAATTTGTCTAAGTGTTTTTCACAACTGGAAGTTCCACTCGCGAGTTAGTCATGACGTAAGTCGCCAAACCTTCGCGACTGGAGCTTACACTGGTGAACAAGTCGCCAAACTGAGTCGCGAGAAATCTAAAAACCCAGATTTTTGCAAAATATTCTATGTCTTTTTCGCGACTGGGACTTTGACTTGCCAGAGAGTCGCAAATACCTTATGTATAAGCTCGCGACTAGGGCATGCAACTGGATTGACCCGCGAGGCAAGTCGCCAACACAAGGTTGCACAGTTTTTGAAATTTATGACATTTTTCAAAAGAAAACACTTTCCAAAAACAACTAAAACACTCAAAAATCTTTTTGTGTTTGATCAACATATAATTGGGCATGTGCAACATATTTAATCAAGTACAATCACACAAATGAATAAGGCATTCATTGAACATAGACATGTGTGATGTGTGTGGGTACCAAAGATGAGATAGTCCTTAGTCTAATGTGAAGCTTCAATGATCAATTCAACCAAGGCATACACAATTCAATTATAGAAATATGCACATATGACCTCCCACAAAACTTGATTACATAATTTTCAAACTTTTCATTTGGCTCCATGAACATTATAACATTTGATCATTTTGAATCAATACATCTCATTTTGAGATCGATGCCTGAAATTTTTTATATTTCAATTTGATGAGCAAGCCTTTGCCTTTTTGGGCATCATACATTTTTCATAGAAGTCGCTTTCCCTTTTTCCTAGTCAAATACTAGTATGTGCGATGGCTTTTGCAGCTCATTATCTCTTTTCATTTTGAGATTTACATTTGTTGAGCTCTTTAAGCAAAAAAAATAAAAGAGTGGGAAGATATATAGGCACAAGTCTATGCAAGTTTCAAGATCAACAAAACTATTGACTAATCATTCATGACGAGTTTGAATATCTATTTACAACAGTCACATAGATTTTAAGATTTTTCCCACAATGATATGAGTACATAAAGAACAAGCTACGCTTGTAAATGCATAAAGCCATTAGTACAAAGGTACATGGCAAAACATGCTAGTGACAATACACAATAATGCCGATCAAACTTTTGGATTTTCTACTTTTTATGTGTTTTTGGATTTTTTACACAAAAGCAATTAAAGATTGAGAAAAAAAAATGTAAAAACATTCAAAGCAAATAGCAAACAAACACAATTTTCAACACATGCTGGAATGATAACAAAAAGCACACAACCAATCAAAGTCACAAAGCATAGGAAGTATTAATGCATGGACATGTTGTAATGCTTATGCATGTGTACCCTTCTTCACCCACACGACCCTTGCATTTGGGGTGATATCCCTAAAGGATTGGGTACGATCGTTGTGACTTTCAAACCTTATGGTAAAGCTTGCCAAATAGGTAGTGAAGGCATCAATCATCTTCATCATATCCCTCACTCCGGGATCGCCTTCTTGACCTTTTGATTGCTTAGCAGTCTAATCCCCTTTGCCATGTCTTGGTCCTCTCGACCTTTGAGCACTTGAATTCTTCAATGCTTAAAGCTTATGACAATTGGGTCTGGTGTGTCCTTGAATTCCACAATGATGGCAAAAGTGTTGAGTTCTAGGACCTCTTTGTGACTTTGGGAGAGATTTCCCTTTACCCTTAGGTTTGACCACTGATTGGTTAGGAGGCTTAGTCAAAAACCGTTGATCAGTCACATTCCGCTTCTTTTCTAGCTTCACTTTCTCAACAACTGAAGTTTCTACCACTGGTTCCTTAGCTTTCACAAACTTCATTTCCTTGGATATATTAGTAGTCCAACTGCTCTCTCCAGTGTATCCCAATCCGCTTCTGTCGGAGAATGGTTTTTGATGAGTAAGTACATCATCAAGTTTCTTGGAGGAAACCCGCTCTACTTTAGCAGTCGGTTGAATCACCTTAAGCTCAAGAAATTTGATTTTTGAATAAGCTTTGGTTAACTCTCCGTTCAGCGTCTCCATTTTACATTTGGTCTCCTTGTATCACACTAGAAGACTTCTATAATCTTCCTCTACCCTCTTCATCTTTTTAATGGCTGCCTTCGCCACTCTTGCATATTCTCCTGACTTCTTAAGGAGGGAATTGTATGTTTCTTGCAGCCCTACTGTTCTTTCATCATCCTCAACATTGGATTCTTCTACTACTCCTATTGACTCCAATTCAGTGTGTTCACCAAGCTCTTCCACTAACACACTTAAATCATCTGAAGATTCCACGGGAGCAATGGTCATGAATGCAGAGAAGTTTCCCTCTCCATCACAGCTTTCATTTGAATCTGAATCAGAGGAGTCAGTGTCAATAAGAGTGGTGGCATACACCTTTCCCTTCCCTCTCAAATAATTGGGACACTCTTTCTTGAGATGTCCATGTCCATTGCATTCAAAGCACGTGATTCCTTGAAAGGATTGAGACTCCTTCCCATCTTTCCTCTTGAAGTCCTTTTTCTCCTTTCTCAAACTTGGGAATTTTCCCTTTTCAGCAAATTTTCCATTCTTCTTGAACTTCAAGAACTTTCAGAAATTCATTACAAGATATGCCACATCTTTCTCGACCTCATCCTCATCCGATGAGTCGTGAGCTTCCACCCTCTCATTGATCGTCTTTAGAGCAAGAGATTTGCTCTTCCTTTGTGATGGCAATGACAACTCATAAGTTTGAAGTGAGCCAATTAGTTCTTGAACTTTGATATCATCAAGGTCCTTGCTCTCTTCAATTGCTATAACCTTTGCACGGAAGCTCTCCGGCAATGATCGAAGGATTTTCCTCACTATCTTTGAGTCCTCCGTCTTTTCACCCAAGTTGAACTTACCGATAACCACCTCATTCAGCTTGCCATAGAATGAGTCGAATGACTCGTCATCACTCATTTCCAACTCTTCGAATCGAGTGGTTAGCATCTGCAACTTAGTGTCCTTGACCTTCTTTGTGCCTTCATAGGTGGTCTCCAATATTTGCCTTACCTCCTTGGCAATTGTTACATGAGAAATCTTGTGAAACTCATCTGGAGAAACACCACAAAAAATAGCATTCAGTGCCTTGCTATTTGCATTGGCTACTGCAAGAGCCGCCTTATCCCATATGGATTTAGTGGCCTCCGGCCTAGTCCATCCTACATCTACTGCATCCCAAACAGTCTCATCAATTGAACATAAGAAAGCCCTTATGCAAACTTTCCAAAATGCATAGTTGCTTCCATCAAAATATGGTGGAGCATTAAGAGATTAAGATCGATCCATCTCAATGGGGTCAAGGACCGCACTCAAGTAATTAAACCACAACAAGTGCACCCCCTCTAATACCAATTGAATGTTCAAATAGTGTGTAAAACACCTATGAACGTTTAGACCCCCAATTTACAAATTAACAACACAAGTTTATAATCAAACAATATATGTGCGGAATATGAAAATAAGCTAAAACAGAATTGGTAAAACAATCTAAACCAAAATAATCACAACTGCAGCAGTAATTAAAAGGAAAAGATTAAGGGAAGAGAGATGCAAACACAAAGACAACACAGCGATGTGTTATCGAAGAGGAAACTGAAGTCCTCAACGAAAAACCTCTCTGCTGCCCTCCAAGCGGTCAATAATCCACTAGAGAATAAAGTTGGGATACATGAATAGTAGAAGACCCTCCAAGCCTAATCTACCTAGTGCACCTAAGCCCTCCAAGCTTCTTACTCCAACAGGGTTACACCGAACCTTGTCTTCTCTAGCTTACCGGATCCCGCAATAGCCCATTGCATCAACCAAATTGAATTGGTCCCTTCTGAACTGCTTCCCAAGCACCAAAAAGTCTTCTTATAGATATAGGTATGGTGAGATAAGGATTTGGCTAATGTACCTCTCAAGGATGTATCAATGGAGAAGGTGAGAGTAGAGGAATTTGGAGAATCAAAGGATGAAGATTATGGATGAGACAATCTTATTTTTCTCTAGGGTTTCTCTCTAAAAATTCTCTCTGGAAGCTCTCTACATTTCGTGGGTATAAGGGTATTTATAGTAGGGTGTATAAGGAATGTGAAGAGTCAGTTACAACCAAACAGGGCACTCTGGCGACTCGAGCTCGCAACTGGAATGAGTCGCGAGTTTGAGTCGCGAACTAACTGCCTGGCCAGACCGGAGGTTTTGTCTTATAGTGCAACAGCTGGCATGACCCTTCAGCTCCCCCTACATGCTTCACATGTGTGCCACTTTTGGCGACTCGCTGGTCGCGAGCCTGTCGCAAGATCCAGTCGCGAGGCTCTTCTTGAGTGCACACTCTTGAGCTTTTCTTCACACTCTCTCACACACTACCCTTACATGATTCCCACCTAAATACAGGGTTTTTAAATGCTGAATTACAAGCAAATTTAGCACGAAATAAAACCAACAAAATGATTGAATAAATTCAATCTTACAAAGGCCAACGAAAAGATCTGTGGTTTTGGTTTCTCGAATCACCACTAGTCGACGGCGAATCTTAGGAGGCGCGTGTAGTGCATGTATTGATGGTTAAAAATTTTGGGACGCAAGTGGAGACGCGTGAGGTTAAAGATGAAGACAGGATTTTTGGGTTTTGTATATTGAAGGCCGATGAAGAGATCTGTGGTATTGGTTTCGCGAAGGGACAGAAGAAAACCCACAAGTTTGAAGGGAGGCTTGGACTGCTTGATGGCTTAGATTTGTGGCTTTTGATGGTGGTAAGGGATTTGTGAGGCCTTGTGTAGGTGGTGAAGGTAGCATTGGTCTTGGGTTGAATGATGGATGTGGTGAAGGTAGGGGTGATTTAGAAATGGTGAAGGGAAAGGTAAGTGAGAAATGATAAATTGTTGGTTTTTTTATACTTGAGTTTAGGCAAAGTATAAATAAAACCACTAAAATTTTATCAAACCCTTATTTCACCAAAACACCTCACACTAATAAGACTATGACAAAGAACACCAACATGCCAATCCTAATGCCAATTCCAAAGATCCAAATTCACCGCTAAAATCTGATCAACAACGCCACCGCGGTGACCAAACCGATTCGCCATCATCACAGTCGTCAAACCAATCGCCACGTGGCATCAAAGAGGACCTCTCAGAAATCACCAAAACCCTAACTCACCAACTCTGGGGCGTTGCCTCCTTCCTCGCCCCTGTTTCTCCTCCAGAGCAAACTTCCTCCTCTGCTCCGCCACGCCAGATCGCCGACTCAAACCCCTCTCAACTTTCCGATCACAAAGCGCCTGAAGAGGAAGAGGTAGAGTACATGATCTCCGGAATCCGCAGCGATTTCACAGAGATTAGTGGGAGATTCAAGACCGGGATCTCCAAGCTTTCGAGCACCAAAACAGTGTCGGAGATCACCAAAACAGTCTCTTCCACTTTGTCCACACTAGCTCACTTGAGCAAGCCAAGAAATCATCTATCTCTTTCACTCCCTACTATCATTTCCATTCTCTTTTCTCTTTCGATCCACCATTTTTTTTCTTTAGGGTTGCACTTATTTTGTCGAATTCTTTATTCAATTCTATTGTTTTGAGGTTTTTGTTAGTTTTTCTCATCTGGGTTTATCTTGTTTTTGTGTTTTATGTTCATTGCTTACTTGAATATTATAATAGTTAACGGATTTGTTATTCATTTATTATCATTGTTACTTTTCATTTTTTTTGCTATGCTTGTTGAAATTAGTTTTGTGATTTAGGCTTCTATTGAATTATGCATTCTTAAAAGTGTACATAATAGTTTGTGGTAGATCTTCCTAAAAAAGAATTGCTTTTTGTTGGTAATTAAGAAATACCCTTTCATTTTTTGGGGTATTTTCAGCATATGTTTTTTTTTTGCTCTTGGTGATGTGTGAACTTCAATTTTGCTGGGTTGACCTTGTATGTTCAAAATTCTTTTCAATTAGTCCGAGTTCTTGTGATTTATTGTTTTCTCATTCCTATAGGAGAAGCTTTCTTTTTTGGATTTTGTTGATAAAGACATTGCGAATGTGGATCCTGTAAACCCCCCCTCTATAGAGTCTACACCTTTCAAGCTTGTGGAGGAAGTGAAAGATTTGAAAAAGTTGGCTGCTAAATTGCGTGGTGTAAATGAATTTGCAGTAAAATTTGATTATTGTGATTTATTTCATTTCAACATGTTGTAGCCTGCTTGCTTAATCTTACTTTTTTTAGTATATTCTTATTGGCCAGATTGTTAATTGTTATTGTACGTTTTTAGACCCCTTAACACAAGTTGTTTGACCTAGTTATTTAGCCAAGTGATTACTTAGATAAAATATTTAGCTCTAGGTTAACACAATAAAATCATACCATTTAAATAATGTAGAAATATAAAGAACACAACGATATGATAATCCAGGAAAACCAAACCAGTAAAAAACCTGGGGAGGATTTAACCTTGCTATCCTCAAGGTAAAACAGATCCACTATGAAAGAATTGAAGTTTGTACAATAGAACTTAGACCACTAACATCCTATTGCTACCTTGAGTAGAAAACTTATTACCACGACATCCACAGACTACTTCTTTCCTTGACCTACTGCAACCACAAGTTCTCCTACTTGTGACTTTCTTTAAGTTCTTTAAGCAGCAACTGAAGCGATCACCAAGTTCTTGACATGAATCTTGATCTTGATAAGCCTAAGTGTGTATGAAGGTAAACACCTCTAGACCTCACAAAAGATTCAACAAACAGCACATCAAAGACTTCTAAAACGTAGCTAGGATTTTTCCTTTTATACTTGGAGTAAAACATAAAACCCTACACGTCAAACCGGGCTTGGGTTGAATTGGAAATTCTGCAGAAAAATAAATCTGTACGTGGTTCAATCGATCAAGTCTAATTTTTGATCAATCGAGCCTTGCAGATTTAGTCCCATAAATTCTGAAATCACTCGATTCTATTTTTACAAATAATCACACTTTGAGCAGCCTAAACCTAGACTCTATGTTTTGATCATGGTTTGCCAACATAATACAAATTGAAGTTCTAATACATTAGTTCCTAAAGTCTTAGAACCTAACAAACTCCCCATTTGGCAATCCGTGACAAAACACATCACAAAAATAAAATGCTCAAAGTTACAAACAACCCATTCAAATTTAAAATGCCCTGAACACAATTCAACCTAACTACTATCTATCAGTTGCCAACGTAGACAATAGACTGAATTAACCTGTAAATTTCTGAAACACTCAACAAACACATAAACACATGTGTGGAAAATACAAGTAAAACAAAATAAATTCTTGATTTCACATAACATAAAATAAAACATATACCATGGATAACCTCATAATATAAATCAATAACCAATGTATCATATGTGAAACAAGAAACAATAAAATTATTAAAAAAAATTATTAAAAAAAAAAAACATAAAACATAGTGTCTCCCCCTAACATATACAACCCATCAAAAAGAAATACATCATCACCAAAAATAATACATCATGAGCGAAAAAAAAATGAAATACATCAAGAAGCTCCTAGATACAATCTATGTACTCCACAACAAAACTTCATGCACATATGTACTCCCCCTTTTTGTGATGAATTGCCAAAAGGCAATCATGACTTATCATCAAAAGGTGGAGGCGGTGGAGAAGAACCTCTAGCACATGCTAAATCTACTCATAAAGCCTGAAGCTCACTAAGCACATCCAACAGAAGCTGTCCATGCGCCGCCTAAACGGTCATCACGGTATCCAGCATACTCCGTATAGAAGCATCGCTCAATGAAAAAGGTGGAGGATCCACAGCAGCTGTCAGGTCAACATACTTCTCAGCAGTAGGGTCACCAGAAGTAGGAGGCCAAGATGCAGCACCTGTAGAAGACTCGACTCTAGGGCGCTTAGAGCTAGCTTTCAACTGAGCTACTCTTTGCCTAAGAAATGTGGCACCTATAGGAGCTATGATATGTACGAGCTCAGATGCAGGAAAATCCTCTAAACCTAAATCTAAAAGAATCCTATATATAAAAACTAGAAGAAAAGACCATGAGATTTCGCACTACTCCTATAAACCCCAACAAGAGAGCAAATGAAAAGAGTAGGAAAACTCATAGGAGCATCGGTGACAAGAGCATACAAAAATGCACATCTCTCAATGCGAATAGTGTGTAAATGATAGATAGGCCAAATGGAATGACAAGAAATCCCGAAAAACAAATAATTGAGCTCAGTAAGCTCATGGAAAGTGACACGAGGATCAGTACCCCAACTAATGGTAGTACAAGTAATGAAAGACATGATGTTATCAAGAGGAGGGGTCTTAGTGTATGGGTACATGGACTGTTGTACCAAAGGTACACCAAGAGCAGAGGTCACTACAGCAGGAGTAATGATATACCCTTCACCTCTTATCCAACTCCTCACATATTGAGTGTTGGAATCATTGGAGTGGACAGAAAGGTTCGAATAGAACTCTCTAATCAAAGCAGTCGGGTGAGGATGCTCGACCTCTAAGAGTAGTAACTAGCCCCTACGCTTAAAGTTCCTACGTATCTCCGAATCTAACTCATCTAAAATGACCTTACACTCAGCCCAAACTGACCTATAGATGTTTAGCTTCTCATAGGTTTCCTGATTTTTCTCGGTTCTAAACCTATCACTCTAGAAAACAAGGGTAGAGGGGATGGTGGTTTTCTTGGCTCTAGTCTTCATAACCATGATGTTTGAAAAGGAAAGACAAAAACAAAGAAAGAAACACAAGGGCAGACTGCATTAGAGAGGGTTAGAACACAAAAAATATCAAAAAAATAACAATCTATATGATGCATGTGATGAAGGCACATATGATGCATGCTCTAATGCATTGAAATTTGTTCAATTTTACTTTATAAACAATCAATTGACTTGAATATAGAGTTTTAGTTCAAAAACCTCTAATTTTGAAAAACTCAATTCCAAAAATTAAACCAAATTGATCAATTAATCATTGCACTAGTTAGAAAACATCATATAATGACTTAATCAATCAATAACACAAGTCAATTTCATCAAGTTTAGCCCAATTGAACAAAATCCCCAATTTCACAAAGTTCCAAGCACTAGAAAATTCAATTTTCCTCAAATCACAAAATTAATCAAATTAATGCATGGGAATCATGTTAATATCATCTAAGAACAAAAACCCATTGATTTATTTTGAACAAAAACAACCAAAAATTCAAAATCCCCAAAAATTCTTAGTTCGAAAAATATGAAGTAAATGCATGAAAAATGCATGCAAAATGTAAATAAATTGAAAAAGAAGGGGTAAAAGAGACTTACACAAGCTTGAAGACAAAAACCCTTGAGAGATTTGTGGAAGAAAACGACAAAAGATGCTTAGATTGGATCGGTCTAAGAAAAGTAGTGAGAAGAGTGTTTGAAAAGTTTTGTAAATAATGAAGAACACGTTAGAAACTTCTTTTTAAAACACTCACTGACCGAATTTCGATCAGTCGAAATTCAGCTTCGATCGATCGAAAATATATTCGACCAATCGAGCACCGATCGAGCCAGGCAGATTCAAACCAAATTTTTTATCGCAATTTCAATCAGTCGAGTAACAGATTCAATCAATCGAAAATCTGGAAAACTTAAATTTTTGAAAAATAGAGCAATATTATGCAAAAACTCCTCAAAACACAATATTTCATGAATGCAGTGCATAAGTATGAGATTAAAAGTTTTTCAAAAACACTTGAATTCAACCCAGATCTTCCAAAAACAAGTTTTTCAACCAATTTGTCCCCAAAACTCAAACATTAAATATATTTTGCATCAAAATCAAGGAACATATAATCTTGGATGCCCAAAACAAATTCACACACAATATCATGTACTAAGTTTAGCAAAGAATAACTTGTATAGTGTGTGCAACTAGCAATAGCATGAGATACATGTGAGGTAATATGTAGATAGTAATCAATCACTGTCACATAAGCTTGAAAGAGACTATCACCTAAAGAGTTACATCATATAACTGTCACATCTCCTAGAAAACAAGTTTGCAATCATGTAAAAAAAAATTCCGTTTTGCCTCATAATATACACACCAATTTTATTTCATTGTGAAATTATTAGATTATCACATTTTCTACAAAATTCATCACATAAGCTTGAAAGAGACTATCACCTAAAGAGTTATATCATATAACTATCACATCTCCTAGAAAACAAGTTTGCAATCATGTAAAAAAAAAATTCCGTTTTGCCTCATAATATACACACCAATTTTATTTCATTGTGAAATTATTAGATTAGCCAGATAATGTACACACAAGTTTTATTTCATTGAGTCATCTTTATTATAGCCCAATAATTTACACTCCAATTTCAGTTTTAATTCGAGGCTACACCTTATGTTCTTTTTGTGCATGTGCTACACTTTCTCGAATACAAAATCTTATGATATGCACTAAGGTATTCATGATTGGCTAGCAAACAATGGTGAGATGGTTATTTATACCTTTCTCATTAAGTTTAAGTCCTAACAATCAAAAGCATGTTACTTCAAACTCAAGATCAAATGATCAAAAACTATAAACAACTCCCACACAACATGCAGTACATAGCTAAAACTAGCAAAGTGCAGTAAAAAAAGCTCATCCAAGCTAAACAAGGTACACAAGCATGTTATGTAAAAATAATATGGCCAACCTTGATTACAAATCCAAGATATATAAAACAAAACATATTTTTCCTTCCTTCCTTTTTTTTTTTTAAAAAAAAAAATTTAAAAGCAAAAACAACTTATCATGAAATGCATGAATGTTATGCAATACAAATCCTAAAAGTAAAAAACAAAACAAAACAGCAAAAGAAGAATGGCCACAAAGAGTATTGAGATGAAGTACAAGGACCATGTCAGAAAGACTCAATTAGATTGAGCCTTTTGCATCCAAAACTTTTTAGATGCAACTCTTGCATTAGAGTTATTATTCATATGAGAATGATGAGCAACTCTAGGATTGGTATAAAGGTTTAACGCCTTTACCAACTCACCAATAAGTACTATAGGATCTTGTGCTTGAGGCACAGGTACTTTTGGCTTATTTGCTCGCTTTGCAACTTGTAACTTGAAATGGTTTGGGCAAATATGCCCAGTCTTTCCACAAAAATGAGAAACCTACAAAGGTCTATCATGCAACTTATCCTTAGGGAGGTTAGGATTCCTAGGCTTAGACTCTTTAAGATTAACCCTAATTTTCCTAGGAGGTGGTGTAACTTCTACTGGTTTGACAGTCTCACTCTTGGGGGGCTCAGAAGAAGAAACACAGATTGTGGAATGAGTTTTAGACACAGAGATGCTATCTACAAAACCTAGACCAGTTTTGTCTAAGGGAGACTTTTAAACACTCAACATATGATTAAGTTTAGAACTAGCAGACCTATTTGTTTATTCTCTAGCAACAGATAATTCTAGTTCCAAGTTCTTAACCTTGTCAAGCAATAACATGTTTTCAGTCTTCACGTTATTAATCAATATATTAGTATCAAACAATTTCAACAACAAGTTTTTCTTATTAAGTTCAAGAGAGGCAATCTTCTTTAAACCTAAGTTAACACTCATTGCATCCTTCGCAACAACCTTGCATAGCTTATTAAAAGCTTCTTGTAGATCAGCACACTCAAAGAGTTCCCCATCAGAAGGGTTCTCTTCAACCACAACATTTTCATCAACTATAGCAGTAGTTGTGAAAGCAATGAAGTTTCCATCCTCATCATTGCCAGACTCATGATCGGAAACTTCATCATCACTAAGGGTCATAGCCATAGTTTTACCCTTTGATCTAAAAAATGTAGGACATTCTGATTTCACATAACCGTACCCTTGACAACTAAAACATTGTTGACCTAAAGAGTTACTAGAGGTTTGACCAACTTTCTCTTTTGCTTTCTCAGAATTATTAACCTTTTTTGGTTCATTCCTCTTAAGGTTTCTAGGTTCAGCATTGTTTTTACCTCTTGCCCTTATATTGTTATCCCTGAGAAAATTTCTAAAGTTCTTGGCAAGATAAGCAATCTTTGTAGAAGAGAGTTCATCATCAAAACCATTCCCATCAACATCATCAACTGACTTAAGAGCCTTCGATTTGGACTTGCTTGTCTTAGGTAGGTCTAGCTCATAGGACTGGAGAGATCCTACAAGCTCATCAACAAGGATAAAGTCAACATCCTTGCTTTCAGTGATGACAGTCACTTTGGGTCTAAAGTCCTCAGTCAAAGATCTAAGTATCTTCTTAACAATCTTAGGTTGATCATAGATTTCACCCAAATTATAAGCAGAGTTAACAATATCATTAAGTTTATCATAGAATTCATCAAAACATTCATCATCAGATATTCTAATACTTTCAAATCTAGTAGTTAACTGTTGCAATTTATTAATCTTAATTGCCTTTGTGCCTTCATGCACAGTTTGGAGAATATTCCATGCAGTATGAGCAACCTCAATATTTGAGATTCTCTTGAATTCCTCCATAGAAATAGCATTAAAAATAGCATTCATGGCTTTGCTATTAAAAGCAGCTGCTTCTTTTTGAGAAGTTGACCACTCGCTTACAGGAGTAGTCAGTTTCTCCCATCCGTATCCAACGAAATTCCAAACTCTCTCATACATAGATTTCAAGAATCCTTACTTTCTAGTAGGCATAGTTGTTCCCATCAAAGTGGGGTGGGATCACTAGAGAGTGACCATGTTTCATGACAACAGGGGTCAAGGATCAACTCTTAAATCAAAAGATCTAAAAACACAAGAGCTAACCTGCTCTGATACCACTTGTACATTTTTAGACCCCTTAACACAAGTTGTTTAACCTAATTATTTAATCAAGTGATTACTTATATAAAATATTCAGTTCTAGGTTAACACAATAAATTCATATCATGTAAGTAATGCGAAAATATAAAGAACACAACGATATGATAACCCAAGAAAACCAAACCGGTAAAAAACCTAGGGAGGATTTAACCTAGCTATCCTCAAGGCAAAATAAATCCACTATGAAAGAATTGAAGTTTGCACAATAGAACTTAGACAACTAACATCCTATTGCTACCTCGAGTAGAAAACTTCTACCACGACCACGTGACAGTTCCGAGTCCACAGACTACTTCTTTCCTTGATCTACTGCAACCGCAAGTTCTCCTACTTGTGACTTTCTTTAAGTTCTTTAAGTAGCAACTGAAGCGATCACCAAATTCTTGACATGAATCTTGATCTTGATAACCCTAAGTATGTATGAAGGTAAACACCTCTAGATCTTAAAAAAGATTCAACACACAGCACATCAAAGACTTCTAAAATGTAGCTAGAGTTTTTCCTTTTATACTTGGAGTAAAACATAAAACCCTACATGTCAAATCGGGCTTGGGCTGAATTGGAAATTCTGCAAAAAAAATAAATCTGTACGTGGTTCGATTGATCGAGTCTAATTTTCGATCGATCGAGCCTTGCAGATTTAGTCCAATAAATTCTGCAATCACTCGTGTTAGGTTCTAAGGATTTAGGATCTAAATGTATTAGAACTTCAATGTGTAATGTTGGCAAACCATGATTAAAACTTAGAGTCTAGAATTAGGCTGCTCAAAGTGTGTTTATATGTAAAGTTGGAATCGAGTATACTGCAGAATTTATTATGTAAATCTGTAAGGCTCGATCGATCGAAAATTAGACTTGATCGATCGAAACTCATACAGATTGGTTTTTCTGTAGAATTTCCAACTCAACCTAAGCTCATATGACGTGTAGGGTTTTATGTTTTGCCTTAAGTATAAAAGGAAAAACCTTAGTCATGTTTTGTAGTTGTTGTTTATGTATGTATGAATCTCTTGTGAAATCTAGAGGTGTTTGCCTTCATACATACTTAGGGTTTCCAATCTCAAGATTGATGTCGAAAGCTTGGTGATCATTTCAGTTGCTGCATAAAGAGCTTAAAGAAAAACAAAATCGGGTGTACTTGTGGTTGCTGTGAATCCAAGAAAGAAGTAGTTCGTGGACTCGAAGCTGTCATGTGGTTGTGGTAGTAAGTTTCCTACTCAAGGTAGCAATAGGATGTTAGTGGTCTAAGTCTCTATTGTGTAAACTTCAATTCTTTCATAGTGGATCTGTTTTACCTTGAGGATAACTAGGTTAAATCCTCCCCAGGTTTTTTACCAGTTTGATTTTCCTGGGTTATCATACCGTTGTGTTATTTATTTTCCACACTGTTTCAATGATATGATTTATCTATGTTAACCTAGATCTAAATAATTTACCTAAGTTAATCACTTGGCTAAATAACTACATTAATCTGTTTATGTTTAAGGGTCTAAAAATGTACAAATGGTATCAGAGCGGGTTAGCTCTAGTATCTAAATCGTTTGATCTAAGAGTTGATCTTTGACCCCTGTTGTCATGGAACACAGTCACTTTCTTATGATCTCACCTCACTTTGATGGGAACAACTATGCATACTGGAAAGTAAGGATGAAAGCATTCCTAAAATCTATTGATGAGAGAGTTTGGAATTCCATTGAATACGGATGGGAGAAGCCCACTACTCTAGTGAGTGAGTGGCAAACTTCTCAGAAAGAAGCAACCACTTTTAATAGCAAAGCCATGAATGCTATTTTCAATGCTGTTTCTATAGAGGAATTCAAGAGAATCTCTAACATTGAGATTGCTCATACTGCATGGAATATTCTCCATACTATGCATGAAGGCACAAAAGCGATTAAGATTAACAAACTGCAGCAGTTAACTACTAGATTTGAAAGTATTAGAATGTCTGATGATGAATGTTTTAATGAATTCTATGCTAAATTGAATGACATTGTTAACTCTGCTTATAATTTGGGTGAAATCTATGATCAACCTAAAATTGTTAGGAAGATTCTTAAATCTTTGACTAAGGAATTTAGACCTAAAGTGACTGTCATCACTGAAAGCAAGGATGTGGACTCCATCCCTGTTGATGAACTTGTAGGTTCTCTTCAGTCCTATGAGTTGGACCTACCTAAGACAAGCAAATCCAAATCAATGGCTCTTAAGTCTGTTGATGATGTTGATGTGAATGGATTTGATGATGAACTCTCTGGTATAGAGATTGCTTACCTTGCCAAGAACTTTAGAAACTTTCTTAGGAACAATAATAGAAGGGCAAGAGGTAAAAACAATGCTGAACCTAGAAATTTTAGGAAGAATGAACCCACTAAGGTGAACAATAATGAAAAACCTAAAGAGAAAGTAGGTCAAACCTCTAATAATTCTATGGGTCAACAATGTTTTGGTTGTCAAGGGTATGGTCATGTGAAATTAGAATGTCCTACATTCTTGAGATCAAAGGGTAAGGCTATGGCTGTAACCCTTAGTGATGATGAAGTTTCTGATAATGAGACTAGTAGTGATGAGGATGGAAACTTCATTGCTTTCACAGCTACTACTGTGGTTGATGAAAGTGTTGTGGTTGATAAGAACCCTTTTAATGGGGAACTCTCTAAGAATGCTGATATGCAAGAAGCCTATGATAAGCTTTGCAAGGTTGCTGCAAAGGATGCTATGAATGTTGATTTAGGCTTACAGAAAATTGCTTCTCTTGAACTTGATAAGAAGAATTTGCTCTTGAAATTGTTTGATGCTAATGAATTGCTTGATAAGGTGTAGACTGAGAACATGTTATTGCTTGATAAAGTTAAAAATTTGGAACTTGAATTATCTGTTGCTAGTGAACAAACAAATAGGTCTGCTAGTTCCAAACTTGAACACACGTTGAGTATTCAGAAGTCTCTGATAGACAAATCTGGTCTAGGTTTTGAAGATAGTATCTCTGTGCCTAAGAATCATTCCACAAACTTTGTTTCCTCTTCTAAGCCTCCAGTGAGTGAGATTGTCAAACCAGTAGAAGTTACACCTCTTAGGAAGATTAGGGTTGATCTTCAAGAGTCTAAACCTAAGACTCCTAACCTCCTAAGGACAAGTTGCATGATAGACCTGCATGGGTTTGTCATTTTTGTGGAAAGTCTGGACATATTCATCCAAACTGTTTCAAGTTGCAAACTGCTAAGCGAGCAAATAAGCCAAAAGTATCCGTGCCTTAAGCACAAGATCCCATGGTACTCATTAGTGAGTTGGTAAAAGCTTTAAACCTTTATTCCAATCCTGGAATTGCTCAGCATTCTAATATGAATAATAACTCCAATACAAGAGTTACATCAAAAAAAATTTGGATGTAAAAAGCTCGATCTAATTGAGTCTTTCTGACATGGTCTTTGTGCTTCATCTCTCTATTCATTGTGACCATTCCTCTTTGTTGTTTTTGTTTTCTTTGTTTTTCTAGGATTTGCATTTGCATAACATTCAAGCATTTTATACTAGGTTGTTTTTGTTTTTTCTTTTCAAAAATAATAAAAAAAATAAAAAAATAAAAAAAGGAGGAAAAGAGAAGAAAAATGTGTTTTGCATTATCTTTCTTGGATTTGAAATCAAGGTTGGTTATATTATCTTTACATAACATGTTTATGTACCTTGTTTAGCTTGGATGAGCTTATTATATTGCACTTTACTAGTTTGAGCTTTGTAGTGCATGTTGTATGGGAGTTTATAGTTTTTGATCACATGATCTTAATCTTGAAGTCACATGCCTTTGATTGTTGGACTTGAACTTAATGAGAAATGCATAAATAACCATCTCACCACTGTTTACTAGCCAATCATGAACACCTTAGTGCATATCATAAGATTGTATGCTCGAGAAAGTGTAACACATGCACAAAAAGAATATAAGGTGTAGCCTCGGATTAAATGCTAAAATTGGTGTGTACATTATCTTGGCTATTTTAATAAGTTTCAATCAAATAAAATTGGTGTGTACATTATGAGGCAAATCAAGAAATTTACATGATTGCAAGCTTTTATTCTAGGAGATGTAAGATTTATATGATGTAACTCTTTAGGTGATAATCTCTTTCAAACTTATGTGATGACTTTTGTAGAAATTGTGATTGATCACTATTTACTTATCACCTCACATGTATTTTAAGTTTTTGCTAGTTGCACACATTACACAAGTTACTCTTTGCTAAACTTGGTACATTGTATTGTGTGTGATCTTGTTGTGGCCATCCAAGATTAATAAATTCATTGATTTTGATGCAAAATGTGTTTAAAGTTTGAGATTTGAGGACATATTGATTGAAAATCTTGTTTCTGGAAGATCTGGATTAAATTCAAGGGTTTTTGGAAAAAATTTCATCTCATACTCATGCATTTTATCCATAAAACATTGTGCTTTGAAGTGTTTCTACATTAAAATGCTCTGTTTTTCAAAATTTTGATTTTTCCAGATTTTCGATCGATCGAACCTGTTGCTTAACCGATCAAAATTGCGATTAAAAATTTGGTTTGAATCTGCCTGGCTCGATTGATGCTGGATTAATCGAAAGTGACTTTCGATCGATCGAATCTGTTTTTTGATCAATCAAAAATCGGTCTAAAGTTTTTTAAAAACATAAGCCTTTCACGTGTTCTTCACTATTTCAAAACTTTTCAAAAGCTTTTTGGCTCTTTCTCTTCGACCGATCGAACTCAATCAATTTTTTGTCAGTTTTCCTCAAATTTTCTTCAAGGTTTTTGTCTTCTAGCACCAGTATGACCCTTTTTCCCTTTCTTGTTTATTTAATTTCATTTTTCATGCATTTAAGGGAAAATTTCGAACCTATGAGATTTTGGGGTTTTTGGTGTTTTCTTTGGTTTTTTTCAAAATTGATCAATGGGTTTTTGTTGTGGGATGATATTAACATGATCTTTGTGGTTCAATTTGATCAATTTGATAAACTGGGAAAAATTGAATTTTCTAGGGTTTGAAACTACCCGAATTGGGGATTTTGTTCAATTAAGCATATATTGATGAAATTAGCTTAGAATATTGATTCATTTTGTCATTATATACTGTTATCTAACTTGTGTAATGATAAATTGATCAATTTAATGGGATTTTTGAAAGTGGGTTTTCAAATTTTAGGGTTTTTATTTTATTTATTTATTTTTATATAAACTCTATGTTCAAGCCAAATTCTGTGTTTTTAAAAGTAAAATTAAACTATTCTCACTGCATTAGAGCATGCATCATGTGTTAATATTGTTCATGCATCATATAGATTGTTATTTTATATATTGTTTTTTGCTCTAACTGTGTTTGATGTAGTCTGCCCTTAGGTTTTCCTTTTTCCTTTTTGGTTCTTTTCTATCTATCCTTTCTGATATTTAGAATCATGGTTAGGAAGACTAGAGCCCATAGGACTTCCACTTCTTCTTCTACTCCTTCTTTTGATAGTGAGAGATTTCTGAGTGAGAAAAACTAAGAGACGTATGAGAAGTTGAACATTCTTAGAAATGTTTGGGCTGAGAGGAAAGTTGTTTTAGATAAGCTTGACTCGGAAATTAGGAGAAACTTTGAGCGTAGGGGCTGGTTGTCTTTGATGGATATTGGCCATCCTCCTCCAGCTACCTTGATCAGAGAGTTCTATTCAAACATCTCTGTTCACTCCAATGATTCCAACACTCAATTTGTGAAGAGTTGGATAAGGGGTGAAGAGTATGTCATTACTCCTTCAGTAGTGGCCTCTACTCTTGGGGTGCCTAAGGTCCAGCATCCCATCTATCCTTATGATGAGTCTCATCCCCTTGATGACATTATATCATATCTTATTGGATCTTTTATCCAGTGGGGCACTGATCCTCAGATCACCTCTTATGAGTTGACCGAGATTCATTATTTGTTTTTCCGGATTTCTTGCCATTTTATCTGGCCCATCTCTCATTTACATATTCGAGAGATGTGCATTTTTGTATGCTCTTGTCACAGATGCTCTTATGAGTTTTCCTCATCTTTTCATTCGATCTTTGGTTGAGGTTCATAGGAGTAGTTCTTCTACTCATGCTCTTTTCTTTCAGGTTTTTATTCATTAGATTTTGTTACATCTAGGATTAGATGAGTTTCCTGATTCTGAGCCTATACATGTTATAGCTCCCATAGGTGCCACCTTCCTTAGGCAGAGGGCTGCTCAAATGCGAGCTAGCTCTAAACGCCCTAGATTTGATTCCTCTTCAGGTGTTGCACCTCCTCCTCCTTCTACAGGTGATTCGGCTGCTGATGCGTTTGTAGATCCGACTGCTACTGCTACTCCTCCACCTTCTACTTCGGATGATTCCAGCATTCGTTATATGTTGGACACTATCATGACCGTTCAGGTGGCTCATGGTTAGCTTTTGGTGGACATTCTCACAAAGCTTCAGGCTTTGCATGCAGAGTTGGCGAGTTTTAGACGGTCACCTCGGCCACCTCCTTTTGATGATGAGTCTTGGTTGCCCTTTGACAATTCGTCACAAAAAGGGGGAGTACATATGGATAGGGATAGAGGGAGATTTCTTTTTTGTTTTGGAGCTTTGGAGCTTTAGATTGTATCTAGGTGCTTCACTTTGTACTTATTTTTTTTGGCTCATGATGTATTTATTTTTTATGAGTTGTATATGATAGGGGGAGACATCTAGTTTTTATTTCTGTTTCTTGTTTCACATTGTGCTACATTGATTATTGATTTATATTTATGAGGTTATTCATGATATATGTCTTTTATTTTATGTTATGTGAAATCAAGAATTTATTTTTTTTACTTGTATTTTCCACACATGCGTTTATGTGTTTGTTAAGTGTTACAGGAATATACCAGTTGATTCAGTCGTGCTGCTGTCTACACTTGCAACTGATAGATAGTAGTTAGGGTGAATTATTTGTGTTAGGCAATTTTTATTGTAATGGACTGTTTTTGTAACTTTGAGTATTTTGTTTATTATGTGTTTTGTCATGGATTGCCAAAGGGAGAGTTTGTTAGGTTCCAAGGATTTAGGATCTAAATGTATTAGAACTTCAATGTGTAATGTTGGCGAACCATGATCAAAACTTAGAGTCTAGAATTAGGCTGCTCAAAGTGTGTTTATATGTAAAGTTGGAATCGAGTGTATTGTAGGATTTATTATGTAAATCTGTAAGGCTCGATCGATCGAAGCTAGTGCAGATTAGTTTTTCTGTAGAATTTCCAACTCAGCCCAAGCCCGTATGACGTGTAGAGTTTTATGTTTTGCCTTAAGTATAAAAGGAAAAACCCTATCCACGTTTTGTAGTTGTTGTTTATGCTGTGTGTATGAATCTCTTGTGAGATCTAGAGGTGTTTGCCTTTATACATACTTAGGGTTTCCAATCTCAAGATTGATGTCGAGAGCTTGGTGATCGTTTCAGTTGCTACATAAAGAGCTTAAAGAAAAATACAACTGGGAGTACTTGTGATTGCTGTGAATCCAAGAAAGTAGTCCATAAACTCGAAGCTGTCACGTGGTTGTGGTAATAAGTTTCTTACTCGAGGTAGTAATAAGATATTAGTGGTCTAAGTTTCTATTGTGTAAACTTCAATTCTTTCATAGTGGATCTATTTTACCTTGAGGATAACTAGGTTAAATCCTCCCCAGGTTTTTTACTGGTTTGATTTTCCTAGGTTATCATATCGTTGTGTTATTTATTTTCTGCACTGTTTCAATGATATGATTTATCTGTGTTAACCTAGATCTGAATAATTTACCTAAGTTAATCACTTGGCTAAATAACTAGGTTAATCTGTTTGTGTTCAAGGGGTCGAAAAACGTACAACTCGATTCCAATTTTACAAATATACATACTTTGAGCAACCTAAACCTAGACTCTATGTTTTGATCATGGTTTGCCAACATAATACAAATTGAAGATCTAATACATTAGTTCCTAAAGTCTTAGAACCTAACAGTTATTTTTATTTAACTTTTGGTGCTCACAATAATCACTAACAAGTAGAACTTGTGCTCCTTCTATTGGCAAGGTGTAAAGTGCAAAATGAGTCCTCGTGGTGTCAAGGGCTCAAGGAATTTTGTGTGTATGTTGAACTGGAAATTTCAACAATCTTTATGTCCACCTATATTAGCAAATGAGTAATCATAGTTACTTGCGGGAATTTCTAACATAGCCTTTTGGACAAGTCATTCCTCAATAAAATCATGAGGGTAATAGTGAGGACTGAATGGGGCAATTTTGTTTTGTGAGGCTGACACGTGGATTCAGTTAAGTCGAAGGGTTTAACAGCACTATAATTTGGCAAAGCAGTTGTTTTCTTTGTAATTTCAAAATAATCAACCCATTAAATCTTACTCTGATTACTTATTTAGTGTGAATTGCTTGACTCAATTGCTTCTCTATATGTACCATCTTGCAACTATTGTCACTATGAAGATAACCTGGGGCTGATATTCGGACTCATTTTTAATTTTATTATATGATTGAATTTGTGAATTCAGGTTCCCAAACACCTATCTGCTTGTTGGATGTTGCAGCGATGAAATCACCCACAAGTATAAAGGCAAAACCGTTATGACGGAGGACGAACGCTATGAGTGACTACGCCATTGCAAGTATAGTTTTTTCCCAAGTACTTGAATTATTAATGAGTTCTACCATACCTTGAAGTGTTCGCGACACAGATTCTTGTACTCTTTTCATCTATGCTTTCTGATCTAGGTGGTATGCATGGTGGGAGAAATCTGGGTTCTTTGTTGCAGATGCGAAGAGCTCTTATTGAGAGTTTCTTTTTGGACTTCTTTAAAATTGTTTCTTGAATTATAAGCACTTTTTTTTTTTTTTTGTTAGTGTTTTCTGTTTTCCTCTCTCAAAGGAAACTCTGAACAGAAACAAATTGCGACTTTGGTGTGAATTAGATTTCAATACAGTTTTCATGTGCATCTTGGGAAGTTTTAACATTTCTAGAATGTTGAAGAGTTTGATTGAACTTTGCTGAGAAGTGAGTCAAACTACAGGGATTTGGTTGGTGGAGATGAGAATAGTATCTAACATGGACGAGACTAAGGAATAGTTCCTACAATTTGCTTTCTGCCTGTCCAACAAGAAGTTTTGTTGGCAAACAACCACCACTTGTAAATTTAACTCAATTCATTTAAGCATTCACATCTGGCCCAATGGTGTTTTAGCAGGATTGATCCAAAAAAATTCACTTTTTCTATTTTAGCAACCTCATTTTTCAGATACACCTACATTAGGCCGAATACTGTCTACCCCAAATATCATAAAAATATCTATTTAATTCTACATTTATTGTTTTCTCTCTCTCTCTCTCTCCAACCACTGTAGTACATCAAGCCGCTAGCTCCAAATCCGAGCTTTGATCACTGTTGCTCCATTGCTCATCGGCTAACTCGAGCCGCTTGGTCTCTGATCTGGCTCTGAAAGGTTGCCGGCTGATCTGCAACACAGGTTCTTCTTCTTTTTTCCTCTTAAACAAGTTGTTAGTAAATTATACTTTTTAAAATTTCG
This sequence comes from Quercus aquifolioides, assembly GCA_019022515.1. Taxonomy (NCBI): domain Eukaryota; kingdom Viridiplantae; phylum Streptophyta; class Magnoliopsida; order Fagales; family Fagaceae; genus Quercus; species Quercus aquifolioides. Next base: position 11,566,921 of record CM032328.1, read on the forward strand.
GTTTCCTGTTGACTGTGAGCATGTAGCTTTTTGTTGTCCTTTATTGCTCAATGACATGTAGCTTTGAGAATGTTAGTTGCATATTTTGGGTTGGGGAGAGTGAGCTCACATATAATCCGAAAATACACTTTATTTTTTTGTTTAATCCATCCAAAAAGCTTATATAAAACTTAGAATAGACCTCTAAGCATGGGAGAATGAAATTAGCAAATAGAACATAAATTTGCTAGATCAAAGTCAGACTTAACTCTAAGGAACTAGAAACACAATAAAAGACTTGTCTGCCTAGGTAAATTAAAGCATAAAGTCTGATAATTCCCTAGGAATTACTAATAAAAGACTGTTTGACTTCTTTGGAAACAATAACTTATTAATGAGATGTTCTCTCAACACTTACCCTTGTACATATGATCATCTTTTAATTGATTGATGTCACCCCTTAGCATATAGCCTGAAGAGACATCATGATTGCTAATTTTCCTTTTTTTCACCAAAGCATTGTAGCAACAGTTAACTGAAAGCTGTTTGGGGCCTTTGCATTATGCACCTAGGGAGGAGGACCTTTGAAAGGGTCCAATCCTATTACTATATGGCACTATCAGGCATGAACTCATTATATGTCACATGCCTTTCAATAAGCATTTTGGCTAATAGCCCATTTTTCAAGCTTGCTTTACTCGCATCAAATCCATACTTATGCTTGCATGTGGTGAATGAATTTTGAATATTCTTTAGAATACAACTATTTGTCAATCAATTGTTTAATATGAGGCATTTTATTCTTTTTTACTTAAATCTTTTTAGGTGGTAGGGGAAAAGAAGATAATGCGCAAAAGAAAATTAACCAAGCATGATCTTGTTTGAGAGAAATTTGTATTTGAAGTGAGTTCAAACACTAGCTAATATTAGTGTCCTTGCCAAGGGAAAAAATATACTACGTTCATAATTTTGATGTCCTCGTGTTGCTTTGTCTATTCACACACACACACACACATGCACATATTCTGATGTTTCCATTATATTGTGCTGAAAGGTTTGGGATTGGAAAAAACAAGTATGGTGGCACCATTTTTCAACAGTTACGTGGCTTGGGTGCCTAGTGACACAAGGACATTGAGTCCTCTGCTCCACTAGTTGTGGATAAAGCATACCATTCTTAATTAGTTTTTTTTTTTTCATGTCAGATTCAGTCATGAATCTCTTATTTTTTTTCTTCTTCCCCCACTCTTTGAGTGATTTTTGCTTATTTTTCTTGTATTAGTGCTTCACAATGGATGAGAAAAGCTCAAGAGCTGTGACAAAGGCTTTTGTTAGACTTCACAAGAAAAAGCTTATTTATAGGTATGCTTTGACACCAAGAAAAGTTGTGCATTCTTTATCATAGTGGTTGTTCCTTTAATTTTTTTTTTTTTTTTTTTTTTTAATCACTTGCTTCAAGTTCTCTCTTCAAAGTTTTGACCTAAATTTGGATACATTCAACCCATGTGAAATTAGATACCTGATAATTTTTTTTTCAATCACTTGCTTCAAGTTCTCTCTTCAAGTTCTATTCTATATACGAATCCATACATAATTTTTGTGTAAATGAGTAGCATAAACAAATGCAAATTTGATAGCAAATACATCTATCAGTTAAAGTTATAAAACTAGTTGAAGTTGTTTGTAAGTAATATCACTCTTGCTAATAGGATATATATGTAGCTTTGAGTAGCTTATATCTTGTGACCATTGAGATTTTCTTCACACCAATTGTATGATAGATATGGAAAATAAATGGAAAGACAATAAACATGGGACATATTATCCTGGTACATCTGCAGCTTCTAACATGCAGGCATCAAGAAATAATGGCATAGGATGAGGGCCATTTTATGATGTTATAACAAAACAATATGATAGGGTAAAAAAATGTTGCTGCATTCTTTCACAAGTGTCAAATAAAATAATAAAGAAATTGGTGCATATATGTGCTTTGTATTACTCCGCTTTTATGTATACCAAATTGTGATCAACTTTTGGGACATTTAGTTAACACATGACTGCCACATTAGATGTGAGAAGCCCCCACCAACGCCCCCCCCCCCCCCCCCCCCCCCCGGGACCCCTCTTTGAGATTAGTCTATTCACTTATCCAAGTGCATCAAATACCTTAACCATCTTCTAATCCATGCCTAGGTCTAGTTTCCCTTTTTTGCTTAACACTCTTTCTTTGCAATTCTTTAGATTCCTCTATGTGATATCAAGTGGTAAAGTTTATCATCAATTCAACCTCTGTCTCTTTCTAGCATAAGATTCTTTCTTGTTTTCACTTTCTAGAATTTATTTTTGGTTGACAAATTGAGATTTATATATAGGTACGTGTGTGTGTGTATATATATATATATTTGGAACTATACCTGTAATGTGTTTGGCATTCCTCCAAGCTCATGTAGCTCCTTCTCTATCGTACAATTTTCTCTAAATCAAGTTTTAGCTATCACCATGTAAATTTACATACTAGAATGTTTGGTAAGGCAACCCACTAGAACTTTAATTTTATTCAGGAAAAAAAATTTATTGCAACATATTACATAAGAGCTTTACAAATATATTATTGTATTCGGTGCAATAAATGAACTGTTAAATTGTATTTTACTTTCATGAGTTCCTTGGTGTTAGTCACAGAGGGGGGAACCCCATTGTTTGCTTAGTGCTATAGTAAGTACTAAGTAGTTATTTACATTTCAATGTTATTTGGGGGTTGTGGTTGGTAAGCTCACTTTCGAATTTTGGCTTCTTCTTCAACTATTCTTCTTTACATGCTTTTTGCTTTTTGTTGTTGTTGTTGTTGTTGGAATGTTTTTAATTGGAGCTGAGATTGGCAGTGGCTTGATGATGTTTTCATATTTTGCTGATATTCATATTCTATATAAATCACAGTAATTTGTGAATACAAGGGTTTTAGAAATAACTATACATTAATTTTGTCTATCTTCAAATTATATATTATGATGATGTCTAGGTTGCTTTTTGTAAGTGTTTCCACCACTTAAAACAAAAAAAGTGAGTTTATTTCACACATACTATTGTTACTTGAAAATCATAGGAGAAATATATGGATTAGGCAGTAAAGCTTTTATTTATTTATATAGCCTTAGGATTATCAATGTGTACACCTACCTTTTTTCCTCATTTTGTGGCATCTTACTTGATGATTATCTGACGCTGACATTGTGATATCATATTAGAGGAAAACAGAGAGAGAAAGCTCAAGAATTTCAACCGTGGTCTTCTGGGTTTGTGTATTGATTCGGGTGCCAAAAACTGATATTTTTGGACTATTTGGAACTATTTAGCTGGAACCAGTTTTCATTTTCTTCCGGGAAATCAATTTGTTAACTGTAAGTCATTGATTTCACTTCTCGTCTTTGCTTCTCTATTTATTTATTTTCGTAACTGCTTCTAACTTAGTTATGTAGCACTTCTTTGGAACTTGAACTGGGTACCCCATATATTTGTTTCTCTGCATTGTTGTCTCTGTGTATCATAAATTTACCGTTAAGTAATTTAGCAGTGTAGGTATCAATTATTCAATTTGCTAAATTGAAATGCTTATTTCAGAAGTCTTTATATGAGTGGACTTCACCATCATTGTCAATTTTCACCTAGAATCTATGGATTCCTTAAGTTGTTTTTGTTCCTTTTTGTTTATATTTTGTGTCTACTTCTTTACTGGAATGATAAAATTGTAGTGTTTGTGATTTCTTGAGTATTTATTATGTAGCTCACTAGGATGCCTTGGAACTTTATGATGGTAGGGCAAAAGTATCACTGCCAGCAGTAATATGTGTTTATGTTTATATCAATTAAAACTTTGTCTTAGGAGTCTTGGAAGCTTCAATGATGAGATAGTTCATTTATTTAAATTTGCGAAAATGGTGCTTCTAGATTTTTCTTATTGAGATTTTTTTTATTTTTGAGGAAGTATGTTGCTTGATATTACCCTTTTTCTATATATGCAGTTCCTTTCAAGGTGCTTTGTATGTTTTTGTCCAGAAATTATAGGGCTCATAATGCCTTTGCAACTGTTCAGCTAAATATCTATTTGCTGTTTCGTAAACGTTCCTAAATATGTAGTAGATATATGCTAAAACTTCCTTGTCCAAATTTTCAATAGATACCATTTCAAAAGAACCTCATTTTTTGGGAAGATGGGTTTTGTCTCAATTTATTTCATTTGAACTCATCTTTAGGAAAGACAAATTTCAAGTGAATAAATTCCGGATTTTATGAAAACAAATGTGCAACAGCCTGGTAGACAAGCTTATCTGCAAGCAATTACAATCTCATTTTCCTTTTCTTTTCTTTTCTTTTTTCCTGACCAGATGGCAAATACTGCTATAGCCAAATTCAAAAAACCAAAAAACAAAACAAAACAAAAGGTTTATAGCCATGTTTTTAAAATTTGGCTATAGCTATCCCCTATAGCCGCCTTTTATAAATGCGGCTAAAGTATGTCCTATAGCCGCGTTTCTAAAAACGCGGCCATTGGTCCTGACCTATAGCCGCATTTGTTAAAACACGGCTATAGACTCCTCAGACATATAATTACGGGTTTTAGGCCACAGCTAAAAACACGACTATAGGCCGAATTGACCTATAGCCACATTTTCAAGAGCTATAGCTGCATTTTTAAAACATAGCTATAGGACTTTTTTTTTTTTTTTTTGGTAGTAAAAGTCTCTGATGATTGAATAAGACATCTGAGGTTCAATCCCCGCTTACACCAAAAACTGATTGGTGCTTTGGTCTGACAATAAAGAGCTATCATCTGGAGCGGACGCCATAGATTGAAACTATCTTAAATAATAATAATTACAAGAGGGAATCAGACCCTTCTCTACCTTGTGGCCTAAGGCAAAAATCTGGTAATAATAAAGAGATCAATGGGAATCATTCCCTTAATTTCAAACAAAAGTGCCAATTTAACAATATATTATGGGCAACAAAATTAGCCTCTCAAAAGATGTGGTTAGCAAAACACTCAACCAAAGAGTTCAAAATTAGTAAAGCTCAATTTGTAATATGATTATTCGCCCATCGAGGAAGGGAAGATAGTTTTTATAATGGAGTTAGTGCATCTCCTTCACCAATCACATGCTTGTACCTAGGGGTGGCAAAGTTGGACACAACCTGCGAACCTAACACGACATGACACGAAATTAGTAGGTTATAGGTTGATGCTTAATGACTTCGTGTCATATTTGGGTTGACACGAGTGATCCATTTAATAAATAGGCTGGGTTAGTGTTCATCACATGGAACTCGTTTGACATGTCTAGCCAATTTAATTAAATGACATTTTACCAATATACCTTTCAAACCCTAGATATATAAACTTATAAGTTGTTGTGGTTTTTTTTTTTTTTTTTTTTGACATATTATGATTGATTAATTGTGATATTAAGATATGCTTTAGTTTTGAATTATTATTTGTAATACAGTTACTCATTAGTTTTAAATTTTATATTAAAAATATTTATTTGTTTGGTTTTTCATAATTCATATCAACTTAGTTAATACTAAAATTATTTTATTTTATTTTTTCGTTTTATAAACAGGTCGACACGACTAGACTGTTTAATAAATGGGTTGTGTTAGGGTTGAGAAATCTAACCCATTTAATAAATATGTCAGGTTAGGATTGACCTATATAGTCGAATACTCATGAGACAACACGACACGAACCCGACATGCAAACATGAATTACCACCCCTACTTGTACCCTTTTTCTAAAATAAAATTTTTTTAGATATTTTATATAGAATTTAAACCTATAGTATTTGCTCCATAATAATTACTCTTTATAATCAGACTAAAACACTATTCAATTTTTAGTATAGGCAGTATTCAAATACAGATCTCTTATTCGATAGCAAGAGACTTTACTGTTTGAGCTAACTTGAATCTTACATCTTTCATTGCATAGAATAATTCACTATATAGCTAAAACTATTTGTCATCGATCAAAGTGGGGACGTCCTTCTTTCTCCTTGTAACCAATTATTGGTAAATCAAAACCTTCTAAAAAATTTTAGTAATATTATGTTCACAATATTTTCATAATAAATCGTATATGTCAAGTTGTTATTGATGACTAAAAAAATAATATCAGTGGTGAATCAAAATTAGAACTATTAATAATATGTTACTTAAGATTTATTAGAAATTATTATGAAAATATTGTAGACATATAGCATTACTCAAAATATTAACTTAAAATTAAATATTGTCATGCTTCTCTTTAGTCAAAGCTAAGAATTGATATTTATTTTAGCCCGTTCCTCACCTTGCTCCCCAAAAATGCATACCAAAACAATATATATATGTGGAATATTAGTACAATGTTTATTTTATGCAAATGTGTACAATATTGTACAATTTTCATTTGTTTAATCTACAATATAAATCTGACATCAATAGTAAAATATAAATCAAAATAATTGTCCAAAAACAAAAAAACTTTCGAGTTCAATACATACACTGCTATATACAGTGACTGAATGACATCTATGTCGGTTTTTTTTTTTGTTTTTTTTTTATTTTATTTTTTTTGAGAAAGAAACGTCATTCATTCAATCCTAATAATTCCAAATCCTAATACAAGGCTTCCAAAGCTGGTGGGGGAGAGTCCTCCAACCAATACAAATCATATTCTAAATTTCTAGCATGTTGAGCGAGAACATGCTCTACCTTATTACCTCCCCTGCTAATCTTACTAGTTGTAGCCCACTGCAAACCAGAAATCAAAGGGCGAATATCATCCACCGCATTGCCTAGAAATAAGTAGTTAGCCACATCTGAAGAAATTGCTTGCATAACATTGGTATTATCTCCCTTTATCATTAGTCTAGTGAAATCAACGTCCACGGTGAATTCAATGGATCTTCTACACGCAAGGCGTTCATGAGCTTCTTCACTTGTATCCACCTTCAGCCCAATAGTAGACATACCAGCCATAACCTCACCCTTCTCATTTATGATTATTGCACCTATACTAGATTTCTTCATCCCTAAAAATACCGCTGCATCAAAGTTTAACTTGTATTCCGTAGGTGGAGGTGGATGCTAGACTTCACCACTTGGTTGCTCCATCAGACTGACATTCAAATGCACTTGGGCTTGTTTAAACTCCCAAAAACTCCTCTGCCCTCTTGTTAAGGTTGGTTGGGTTCTTCAGCTACCCTCCATACAGAACACAGTTGCATTGATTCCATATCAGCCAACATTGCACCCAAAACAGCTCCATTTCTTCAGTTGAAAGCCTATCCACCAAATGCTCCATCAGCTGCATGACATCTCTAAAGCTTGAGACTCCCTTCTGCAGTTTCAAAATGCTCCTTGCCCACACATCTTGCACCGTAGCACAGCCCCATAAAACATGGACTGCTGATTCCACCTCCCTGGTACAAATTTGGCATTTCTCTTCATTAATTATTCTTCTCTTTACTAGATTCCACTTTGTAGGTAAAATGTCATTGCATGCCCTCCACCCAAAAATTTTAATTTTGTTTAGTATACAAAGCTTTCACAAAGCTAGCCAGATGAGTTTCCCAACACAACCCCCCGAAGATTCAGCTCGATTCCCATTGCCTCGCATTCTTCTTGCTACCTTATATGCAGACTTAACAGAAAACTTCCCGTGTTTGTTGTGCAGCCAAATGATTGAGTCCGAAACAGCCCTTCTGCTAAGAGGAATCTTGGTAATTGCATCAACATCTTCTCTATCGAACAATGTCATGATCATATCACCTCTCCAAACATGCAACTCCAGATCAATTAATTCTAAAACAGCGATCTCATAAACCAGCTCATGAATTGGATGAAGAACCTTGTTTGTGGGATTATTTAGGATCCATTTATCCCCTAACACACTTATTGAAGACCCATTACCAACCCTCCAACAATAACCCGATCTAAGAATAGGAAGTGCAGCCATCTGTGTCGGGATTTTAAATACACTTAATCTTGAAGAGCCCATGAAAACTTAAAATATATATATAAAAAAAATAATAAAAAATAATAAAAAAAAAAGGAAAGAAAACCCAACACAATATTCAGTAAGACTCCAAAACCAAACGGAAAAGCCAGACACAAAGAAAAAAAAGAAAAAAGAAAAGAAAAGAAAGGGAGAGGCAAGATAGAGAAAGTGAAAGACCAATCTTGCTACGGTGCTACCCACGCCGTGACGCCGCCGCCCACGCATGACGCTGCTGCCCACGCCCACGCGAGAGAGACCCATCTTGCAACCCAGTACCCACACCACCATCAGCTATTGCATACCCAAACCGAAGACCCGTCTTGCCACCGCCGCCGATTGCTCAATCTACACTGCCCAGCCCAGCTTCATTGCTCCACTGCTCCAGCCTTCATAGTTCACATGTATTTAATATATCCTTTCCTTCAAAGCCTAATATAATGTTTATGAATCTCATAATCTAAAAATCTATGCTTGTGGACTTGTGGTGTTTGTGTTTGTATTTTTACTAATAATTAATGAACTGATGTTGGTGATTCCGTGATTGTGAATTGAATTTGTGCCTGACGACCCTGACTGCCTGTGGTGTTTTTTTTTTTTTTTTGGCTTTTTGGCTTTGTGACTCTCTCTCTTGTATTATATAGATAAGAGAGATAGAGAGAGAGTATAGTTTGTAAAGATTAGAGAATATATTAGTGTAGTATTTGTTTGTTTGTTCTTTGTTCTTTGTTCTTTGTTGACCAGTAGTTGGGCAACAATAAAGACAAGTGACAAGGGAAAAAAAAAAGTAAAGTTAAGAAAAGTTTTTGTTAGTAGTGCAAAATAAATTTATAGTGTATTGGGTCAATAAATATGGAGACACAAAGATAAAGACGAAGACAAAAATAACTAAAGGCAAAAACCAAAGACAAAAGAAAAAAGCAAATCATATAAATATAATATAGAAAATTGTCACACAAATTTAAGAAAATAACAATGATTCACTTGCGCCTATTGTTAACTCATAATGCTAAATTAGATAAATTTATAAATTGAAAAGAAGTGAGAAATACTAAATTTATAATTAAATGCATCATGCATATTATCTAGATTATAGTATTTGTCTTTAGTTAGTAACAACAACCGTCTGTTAGAAAATATATATGATTCTTATTTTATTTGCAGATCATGAAAAAATCAACTACAATATTTGATTTTTTCAAAAGAAGTCAACGTGGGATTGCCAACAATTAATGTTGCTATTCCAATTCCAAAAAACGTGAATGATCCAATTCTAGAAAATATTCATTCTACAATTCTGGAAAATGTTAATGTTCCAATCCCAAGAAATATTCATTTCCCAATTCCAGAAAATGCCGATATCCCAATTATGGAAAATAACCATATCTCTCAAACACAATTTCAAAAAGTTGATCTTGATTTTTGGGTATTTGTCTTGATTGATAGTTTATTGATACTATATGGATGTATATTTGAAATTTTTTTTTTTTTCATTTATCTCCAGCCCCCTAACTTGAAATCCTGGATCCGACCTTGGACAATAGCCTGCTAACCTTACATGAAATTCCCTCTCTTTATTTGCACAGCACAAGCCACCATATACATACAAAACTTGCTTTACAAACAATATGAGCTAGACAGAAAACAATTAAACAACTCAAGCAATTGTTTCTTTCTTTTTTCATTCTTTTTTTTCTTTTTTTTCTTTTTTTTTTCTTTCTTAAACCTTCCATGCATGCACCCTTATCTCTTTCCTTTGTTTCTTGTTCTTACAATAGATAGACGTTAAACCAAAATCACATATAATAAAACTGAAATTTACAGGCATTGTAACTACAAACTTTAGCATAACCAAGCCTTGAGTAACAAACCAAAAAAATTCTTGGAGGCAAATACGGAGAATAATAGAATCTGAATGTTTTACATTTCAAGTTCAATAGAAGAAAAGAGATTATACGATTTGTATTCAAAGGTCTTCTAGACCTTAAGGATACACTAATCCACCACAAAAGGCAAAGATTCGTTCCAATTCACAGTCTAACCATGAAGTCCGGCAAGCTTATTCAGAGACTTGGTTTGATTCGAACCAGAGGCAAGGACGCTAAGCCGTAATTCTTGACCAGCCCTTTGCTATTCTTCGAGCAATGACTCTCCTCCCACCCTTGGTTGCCTTGCTGTTCACATGAAAGAGTGCATTAGCAACGTGCAAATCCAACATAGTTTTATTCACAACTTTCTCAGCTAAGAAAAATTCATAAAGCCGTACTAGCTTAACAATCAAGTGGGAGGAAAACTCCTAACAATCTCTGCCCCTAGTCCTGATATAGAAACTCAATGATGTACCAAGCAGTCCAACTATGACCAACATGAAGTAAACGTGGTCCACAACTATGACGCCATTGTTGTGTTTGAAAAAAATGGTCAATTGAGTTGGTTCTGCTAAAACCCTACACACAGTGAGTGAGTGTAAGAGTGAGACAAAGGGATGGGGCCATGGGGGTATATTTGAAAATTGAAATTTCCTGATTTGGGTCGATGTCGGGCCGCATGTGGTGGACTAGGCTTTTGTACCATCAACACTTTAAATTTAAATGGGTGCCAAAATAGTACCATTCAATATTTTTAAATATTAAAAAGGTGGGAAAATTTTTAATTACTTATTTATTTATTTATTTATTCATAATTCGATTGTTGAGAGGAGGATTTGAATCATAAATATCACAATTGAAAACACAAAAACGTATCAATTAATTAAGTTACAAGATTCTTGACTAATGCACTTATCTTATAATTAATAAATAATATTTTAAGAATTTTACCATGTATTTAATATTTTGTAGTAATAAGAACAAGAAAACTATTTCAACAAAAAAACCTAGGATGTTGGTGAACAATAGTACCATTTGAAAGACAATGTGGGATTTTGTATAATAGTTGTATATAACATCTCTATGGGGTGAATCACACACTTATGAGATCTACTTTTATGTAAGATGAATATTAGCAAAAATTCATGTTTATTTTAATATAAGAACATACTTTTTCTATTTTACATACTTTTTAAAATACCGCATTTTTCTTTATTTTTTTAGTTTTTTCTTTTTCTTCACACACAACAACCACCATCCACTCCTTTCCTTCATCCTCAAAATGTGTAAAAAAAAAATAAAAAAATAAAAATTAAATGCGAAATTATTAGTTCTAGTGTAAGCATGTAACGCAAAATGAATAGTGCTAGCTAGTATAATCATGTATTTTTACACTGTTTTTGTATTAATCATATATTTTTACATAACTTTGCATGATCTAATATGAGTAAATTTTGTACTTAGTTGGCTAAGAGTTTCTATTATACAAATTCTTATTGATTGCTCTAACTGCTCTTTAATCCTTGAAAAAACAGTCAAATACATCAAGTGGTGCAAATGATGACGGTCTCTTGATTCAAATAATATGCCTTCTTTTGCATTTTTCAAATAAGTTTTAGGAAACCAGTTAAGAGGCTTGTATATTTTTACATAACTTTGCATGATCTGATATGAGTAAATTTTGTACTTAGTTGGCTAAGAGTTTCTATCATACAAATTCTTATTGATTGCTCTAACCGCTCTTTTTTTTTTTTTTTTTTTGATGGGACTCTAACCGCTCTTTAATCCTTGAAAAAACAGTCAAATACGTCAAGTGGTGCAAATGATAACGGGTTCTTGATTCAAATAGTATGCCTTCTTCTTCATTTTGCAAATAAGTTTTAGGAAGCCGGGTTAAAAGACTTGTATCTTTTGGGCCACATATCTAATTTCATTGGGCTAATGTGGCCACAAATACAAATGAAATGTCACCAACCAAGTACTAAAACTTTTGGGCTGATTGGGTCTCCACGTTCCAATTCCCATGTGTTTCTTTGCTACAAAATGCTAACTCTAGCGTGCTACTCACGTGCTTTCAGGTGAACTTAAAGTAACCGTTAGTCGTACGTACCTGTCCATGGTTTGGGCTTTTCTTATGATACAGTAATTTGGGCTTTACTTTAGTCTAAGCCCATCTTTAATATTTATGAATTTAATTTCTTATGATATATACTGTATAATTTAATTTTCATGCGTCTACAGTTATATGATAGTCTAATCAGTTAGTGAAACGATTATTTCTGATTTGTGCCGTTCTTTTCTATCAAAAAAAAAAAATTTAACTACCAAAATTGTGGAGCAGCTTGTAGTTGTGTAATGAGAAGAAAAAAGACGCATGAGATATTGTAGATGGAGTAGAAAGTGTTACACTTAAGGGTGTGATGGGATTTTTATTCGAATTTAGAATTGGAGTGACCATGTGACTGGTGATAAGTCTTGAGTTTGGACTGAAGATAGAACTTGAACAGATGGGGGTAAAATGTTGTTAATTTTTAGACCCCTGAATAAACAATGTTTAACAAGTTTTAAGGCCAAGTTATTAATTAGGTCAATTAAGCATGCCTTAAGTTAAACATAGCTAGATCAAACTTATCATGTAGCGGAAAACTAAATAACAAAATATATGATGACTCAAGAAAACCAATGAAACAAACCAATTTCAAGATAAAAAATCTAGGAGAACTTAATCTTAAGATAAGAACAATTCACTATAAAATAGAAGTATACAGTCAATAATATTTAGATCATAGTAAACTTAACTATGATTATCAAACTTAGCTCTAAAACCCTCAAAACTTCTTTTATACGGATCTACTCCAACATGAACCTCCAATTCATACTTTAGATCTCCAATGTAGACCTTTATTCTACAACTCCAAGACTATCCTTGAAGGTTTAGATCCACACCTTTGATGACTATTAGCAGTAACTTCAAATCTACCAATTCAAATTATATGTAGATTGATTTCTGATAGTATCTTTGAAAGGAGAAAGCACAAAACCTTTTAGATATCAAAAGAACAACTCTAAAGTCTTTTCAAAACATGCCTTAGGGTTTTCTTTATATACTTAGTGAAGTAGATCTGAAACCCTAATAACTGATGGGCTTTAATTTACATTCTGCAGATTCACAATTCCTGAAGTTACAGTTTCTTTGTTCTTGTATTCTGATTTGCAACACCTTGAGCATTGTCTAATATGACTTATAAACTCTGATAGGAATTTAGACCCCTTAAACAACCAGATTGCGTAGCCTAGATTAATTAGCCAAGTTGTTACTTAGTCAAATTAAGCAATTCTAGGTTAAAACAATCAAATAATCATATCATGTATATAAAACAAATAAAGCAGCGGAAATAATAAAGAACACAAGATATGATCACCCAGGAAACCACACGGTAAAAACCTGGGGAGGATTTGACCCACCGATCCTCAAGGCATAACAGAATTCACTATGAAAGAATTGAAGTTCTTACAAAAGGACTACAAGCTCCCCGCTCGACTTCCTAATGCTACCCACCAGTACGAACTTCCTGACACAACCACGCGCAGGCTCCGAATCCACGGACTACTTCTTTCTTGAATTCTTCAATCAGCTACAAGCTCCCCGCTTGCTTTTCTTTTAAGTTCCAATGGTTGCAACTATGTTGATCATCAAGATATTGACAACCCTAAGTTTATGTGAAGGAAAGCTCCTCGAAGATCTCACAAGAGATTCACACAAACAGCAAATATGAGCAACATAACAATATGGACAACCTTCAAAAACGTGGCTAGGGTTTTGTTTATATACCTAGGGTAAAAACATAAAACCCTAAACGTTTAATGAAGTAGGGCTGAGTTGGAAATTCTGCAGAATAATCAACCTGTACGATTTTTGATCGATCGAGTCTATTCTTCGATCGATCGAGCCAGGCCAAAAGTCCCAAGTACTTCTGCAGCCACTCGATTCCAACTGTACAATAATAAACCAACTTTGAGCAAGCCTAAACAAGACTAAATACAATGTTTTGATCATGGTTTGCCAACATTACAAATTAGAGTTCTAAATACATAAAATCCTAAGACCTTAGAACCTAACAAACTCTATGATCTATACCTAGATAAGTTTGTGTTTTCGGTTTGCCAATTGTTCTAAACATTTATAACCTAACAAATGTGATTGAGAATATGAACAATAATTCAAGCTTTGCAAACAATAATTCAAGATTGAGAATATGAATTAGCTTTAACAATAAACTTCTTAAATTTTAGAGATAAAAAACAAACTTTTGGCAAAATTTAGGGACCAAAATAGTATTTTACCCTAGTTTTTTTTTAAATGTTTTATGATAAAAGATGATTTTTTATTTTTACTTTTTTTTAATAGAGAATTATGCTAACTTCAACTTTTGCACCCATGGTACCAGCGAACAAAAATTAATGCATGTGGGAGTATTATATGTTAGTGAATATGTACGAGAATGATGGTGGAGTGACAGCCATGTCTTTGAAGGGTGATCTTGAGTAGGTAAGAGAAAAAGAAATTGGACTGTTTGGAGAAGGATGCCTCCAAATGCCATTAAATCACAATTAAACTGACTTTTCATTACACTCCAAGCGTGAAAATCGGGAATTAATAGAGTAGTGTCAAATGAAACAAAAGCTTGCTTGTTGGAAATAAAGCTACCCGCGGGCGTTGGGGAGACATTTGGGGCAGGGGGGACAATGTGATACTTGGACTCCAATGAATTAAAATTTTCCCTCAAAATTTTGACCCATTCATGGGAGCAAATACCAACACAGGCCCCTACACTAAAGCACAATAATTGTAGAACTCTAGTGATGACAAGAATGTGATCACAGTTATTTTGTCGATCTATCCAACAAAGCACCATTCTGACAAGCAGGGACACTAAGAAATATTTTATGGTAAGCAGTTAAGATTATTCATAGCAATGGTTTTAAAAATTTTAGTTTTTAGTAACTCAAAAAGTTATTTTATTTATTTTAACACATCATTTTACAATATACCAAATATTAATAGTTTTTGTTTATCGCTTCATTTTAATATTATTTTTTTAATCTTTTTTTTATTTCCTCTCTCTCTCTCTCTCTCTCAAGCAAGAACAATAAACAAACCCACCAAACTCATAGTCACCGTCAGCCACCACCAACACTAGCAAACCCAAAACCACTACCACTGCCACTCACAATCAAAACCCACCACAAACCAAAACCCACCCCTATCCACCACCATAAATCGAAACCCACCATCAATCACCACTGCCATAAATCGAAACCCACCCACCTTTCAAACCCAAACCCAAATCAACCAATAATCAAACATAAAGTAGGAAGGAGAGAAATTTTCAGCCATAGCAAAAGAAATTTTTAAAAAAATAGAAGAAAGCGAAGCGGGACGGTAGGCAATAGCCATTGTAACCTAAAACTCCACCGTCACCAATCTCAACTACCACCACAAGCCCACTTTGCGCCGATCTCAACTGCCGTGAACTCACATTTTGTTGACAGAGTTTGAGTTTTAGTTTGATAATTTGAATTAGAAAAAAAGAGGGAAAAAAAAGATTAAAAAAAGAAAAGAAACGGGAAAGCTGAAGAGAGAAGAAAGAGAGAAAATATTTTAAGAGAAGAAGAGAGAGAAACAGAATAAAGAATTGATTTTTTTTTTATAACTTGGTAGCTGCAGTGAGCTGCCATCTTGTCACTCATTTGCAAATCTTTTTTAACTATACCAACATTAATGTGGCCTTCTTTTTAGTGTTTTGGTTGGTATAATAGCAATTTAACTATTATACCACTATCATTGTGAATACTCTAAGTGCAAAGAATAGCGATAGAATATAATCTTAGATTCGCATATATACCTCACATGCACCAAGAGTAGTGAAAAGTCTATAAATAAAACTAAGCCTTACCCTAATGACATTGCTACTACAAACTATGTAGGCTACTTCTAAATGCTTGACAGATGATGCCAATTTCCAGAGTAGCGTTGAAATATAGAAATTTGAAGGAAATTTCTATGGTGCACATTCATTTATTTGAACTGAAATTGTGAAGGAAAATGCTAAGATTACAAAAAATAAGACAACTTTTGACACAACTCGTCACAAGGCGAATTGTGAGTGGTGGAGAAAAAGTTGTAAGTCTATGTGTGTTTCACACTTCTACCACTCGCAACTCATCATGTGACAAGTTGTGACAAAAATTGTGTTATTTTTTGTAATCCTAGCATTGTTCAATTGTGAGTCACGATTTTTAACTTAGAGTTCGGGACTTCAAGTCATGGTTTTTGTGCAAAAGTAGTGAGTGTGTGTACTATGTTGTGTGTAAGTGTGTGAAATAGACATTGCTCAAGATTTTTCATTGGCTGTTGTACGCAGTACAACCTCTTTTTTCTCCAAGAACCAATAGTGGCCATCTTAACATATAAGGCTTTCAACATGATACTGCTCATGTCATCTTAAGTCACCAAGTCGTCTGATATACATAAGACCAAAGAACACTTCATTGAAACGACTTAACATACCAGAAGCATTTTAAAGAGATTTTAATTTGGTGGGTTTTCAATTCTGTGTCTTTTTTTGGATTAGTAGGGTGTTTTTTCAATTCTCAATAAATGTGAGAATCTAGAACCAAATGCACCCTTATTTTTTACTCTTCCTAATTGTTTGTTGTTCAGACAGGGAGAATAATAAAGGCTGCATCTATTATTAATAACTTTGGAGCTTCCTCAATCCTTATACCCTACATGGTTCTCCCTCCTCATAACCTTCGACAGCAATCCCAAAAGATACGCTAGCTTCAACTTCACCTTAACTACAGTTGGATTTGCCCAATGAAAATATATATATACCTATTGAGTGAAAACAACGATAACCACGACGGTAAATAAAATACTAGTCATTCATTGAAGAGAACAATTCTAGTGCTTTACTATGGCCAGTATTATATTTTGCAAAACACCTGCTCAAAGTTCAGTGAGCATTACTATCGTTTTTCAAAACAAACTTTCAATTAGATACAAGTTAACAACCTATTTTCTTAACACTTTATTCTTTAGAGATGCGAAGCTTGTTTGTCGTAGGGAAGATGGAATCTCTATACAGACAGAAACTGCATTCTTAAAATCATTTTCCTGACTTTTATCCTTCTTCCTGCAACAGATTATTTCACCAAAGAATTACTTATCAAGTCACAATTTCAGTGATATTGACAATGACAGAACACCACATATTAGTGCTTCACTAGCTCCAGCAACAACACCCAAGTAAAACCTGATCAACATCTCAGTAACTAAAAAATAAAAAAAAAATAAAAAACCTGATCAACTTATAGTCCCTAAGAGGGCTTTTGAGGCCATCCCCAACAAAAGTTTCGAGGCAAATGAATGTATTTTGTAATTTGTAGTACTTGGGTGGATTTTTGCAGCATTCCTTAAATCAGAAACCACCTTGATCATGTTGGCAAATACTTTGTTTCATATTTCCTTGGAACTTTCACAAAACCCTAGCACAAATCCATATAATAATTGTCTTATAAAGTGATGTGGCTAATGCAAATTTAAATCAGCTTCAACTATAGTTAGACAATGCAAAAAAATAGATTTCCACTTTAGCACCTTACATCCTTGAAAATAAGTCAAGCTTTTAATTAGGAGTATATATTCACTTCAATACCAGCCAAGCAAGATGAGTCCAAAAACAGTTATTTTATTTCAGTACTATATGATAGCTGAAAGTTCAAGAAAATGTTAAGGCACTTTCTAAGGATATTGCTTTTCAAATTATATGCAGCCACGTACCCCCCTATTCACAGAAATTTTGCTCATCATAAGATTCTCTACCCTGTAACATTGTCCCCATTAGTACCTTTAGTGAAGTGATTTGTCCGGAACACTTTGTGAAACACATTTTCAATGAACTTTGGCCATTTATACGTCGACTTATGCAAAAATTAATGTCTATTTTAATATAAAAATCTATTTTTTCTATTTTATCTAATCATTTTTTCAAAACACTAATATTAGATTATCTAATATTTATTTTAAACTCAATTTAATTAAAACATTAAAAAAATTAATTATTTCTCTCTCTTCACACACCGCAATCAACATCCACTATTTTCTTTCATGCTCAAGAAACACAAAGAAAAAAGAAAAAACTGAAATACACAACAACAATGCTTCTATAGTTTTGCACAAGTATTATAAGAAAAAGATTTTTGCACAATTAATACATAAGCTGATGTATGTGTACTTTAGAGTTTTTTTTTTTTTTTTTTTTTTTTTTTTTTTTTTGAGGGAAGTGTATTTTAGAGTTGATTAGACAAAATTTGGTCATTATACTATTTTACAAACGCGAATTCTCTAAAGTTTGGCTGTTTGCCACGTTGGAATTGTCATCATTGAATTAAGTCATTAGGCTTAATTATTCTTTGACACCAAAGCCTGTTATAAAAAATCATATTTTCAGGTCCAAAGAACCAAAAAACTAAAAAGGGAACCGAGTGAATTAGTGCAACACTTCTAATACCAACGTCTCAGTATATCATTTCATTAGACCTCGTTTAGTCATATGTCAATTCAAAATAATACTTCAGTTGAATTATGTAACTTAAGCGACACTCCAGGAAATATTATAGATTCATATCACTGGATATTGTATATGATTTTTTTTTCCTCACTTGGATTGTATATATGACTTGTTAACAAAATTAGACATATTCACATAAACAAATACACACAGAAATTGTCATACTTTTGAGTGGAGTTGTAATGTGTCTTTATGTTAGAACCCTTTTCTCTCTCCCCTATGTGTGTGTTTGTTTCTCGAAAAAAAAAAAAAAACACACAGAAATTGCCATATTTGAATAAATCTATTTGTGATTGTAAGTTATATCAATTGATTAGGGCCTTCTTTTTAGTGCTACACCCTATAAATTAAATGAGCCGAATATTAAAAATTCAAGTTTGTTCATTTACCTTCTTCTTTTTTTTAAAACGAGCCAAGCTTAAACTTATCACCAAACAATATTTTCTATTCAAGTTTAGTTCATTTTCTTATCAAATAAGCTTGAACTTATTAACAAGCTACTTGATTAATTTATTATTCTTCTATATATTGTGAAACCATAACTAAAATGTTTTACTTATTCACAATTCTATAAACTTTTACTACAAATATACTTTTTATATCATTAATAAGATACAAATAATAAATTAACATCATATGAACCTTTTGATAAATTTATATAATTCAATTTGACAAATATACATATAAAAATTATATATATATATATATATATACACATATATTGTTAAATCGAGTCCTCATGTTCACGAGTATGTTCCTGAACGCATTATTATGTTTGAGGTTGACTTGTTCAATAATCAAGCCTAAACTTAAGGCTTGAATTTGGCTTTTTTTCTAAACAAACGAACATAAAAGGTTTTTTCTTGAGCCGAGCTCAAGTTATTCATAAACAGTTTGGTTAATTTACAGTCCTACACCTTTTACTCTGAAAAAGAATAAAATTGGGACTTTCTTTTTCTTTTGAGAAGAAATTGGAACGTTCTTGTTTTTTTTTTTTTTTTTAGAAAGTTTCAACTTATGGTATCCACTCCTGATGATTGCTCTTTATCATCAGACCAAGACATCAATCAGCTTTTGGTGTAGGCGGAAACTGAACTCAGATCTCTTATTCAACAATCAAAGATTTTACCAGTTAAGCTAACTGGAACTCACGAAATTGGGACATTCTTAATTTAACTTTTATAGGAACCATTTCCATGACCCTTCTTATAATAAGCTCATTAACCATATATTGTCATCATCATCAATATCATTTTCATCTTCAATTAATTACCATTCTTTATATCAAGACTACACCTATTGCACTTGTAATACTTCCAAGTCAACCAGTTCTAGATCAGCAAAATAATAGACCTTAAATGTTTGGTAGATGTGCTACGTTATTCCATTTATTCTATCATGCATTTATGTGATTATTGATATATATATATATATATATATATAGGTTGGTTTCAAGTTACACTTGGTGTAACTCTAAACAATGTTACACCACCCAATAACTTATTATTGAATTCATGTAATGAAAATCTAACCGTTGAATTATATATTCTATATGTTCTTAATATGCATGTCAATTTTCATGACGATTAGATGTAATTTACAATTCGATCTATAAACTCAACTTTTATGCATTATTTCAAACTACAAAAACTTGAATTTAAACAATTGATTGATGACATGACTATTGATCTTTGATTACCTTGAAATTTTGCAAGCATGGAGAACATATAAAGATAATGTAATCTAACGGTGGATTTGTCAAAATTTGCATCCAATTAAAAAATATTGAGTTGTGTAATATTGATTAAAGTTACATCATGTGTAACTTAAACCCAAACCTCTATATATATATATATATATATATGTTGTTAACCAGTTTTGAGGCCAAGTTTTTAGTTAGATTAATTATATATTATTTTTTGTTAACGAAATAATCACCAATATTAATAAAGTCAAGCATATAATGCAGAAATAAAGCAATACACAACAATATGGCAACCCATGAAAAACCAATGAAATAAAATTCCATAGTAAAAATCCTGGAGGGATTTAACCTATACAATACTAAGGTGAAATAAATCCACCAATTAATTAAAAGTTTTACAATAACTAAATAACACTATTCTTAGTAAAATTAAATTTACAAACCTTTTGAAATGCAATTCGGAGTCCACAGACTTACTTAGGTATGGAGATATTGCAACGTGAATCTCTAGTTCACAACTTGAATAATTCACTTGAAGATTTAGATCTATTTCTTCTTATGATTGGACTACACCACCAATTTAGATTGTGCTTTGAATGATCTCTGTAGAAGCTTTTGAGAGCAGAAAGCACAGAACCTTAGATTTATAAGAGAGCAACTCCAAAATTCTTTTGGATGTGTATTAGGACTTGCTTAAATACATTTGGCTTGTTTGCATGAGACCCTAATCATTGAATGGGCTAAATGAACTGAATGAACGTTTCTAAAATCGCGAGTTTCAATCTGTGAAAATACAACTCAATTTGGTGAGATCTAAGCTTCTTGATTGGTCGAGTTGGTGTCAAGCAGCACTCTTTTGCACGGTAAACTCCAGTACCTGGGCAGCAATCTTGACAACACTAAAAGACTTTAAAATTACTAAAACAATACACTTTTTGCTCATGATTTGCCAACCTAAAGTAAAAAACCTAAGAGATATCTATATATAAAATCTTTCATTATAAACATCATTATCTTCGATCCTTGGTACTGGGGAAACTTAGAAAGCATACATGCATATATTATCCTTAACATCAAGCATAAGTTAACATGACTAAGAAGAGAGTTCTTCATTAATTTCACCTTTGTTGTTCTTCATCCATGCATGTAAATCTGTCTATTAATTTAGCAAGAACACCGATCCTAAATTTCCTTCTTTGGTACATTATCTTTTTAAATCTTTAGTTATGAAAATCATCATTGATCGTCATCTAATCCAAGATAATGATCCTTTAAATTTTTAAGAGTAATATTTCTGTTTTATAGTTCTTAAAACCATAATTATCTATTGTAATATAGATGAATTGGATTTTGTCACATCATTAACATTTAAATAAACATTAACTAGTACTATATGTATACCTATTTAAATTATTAACCACATGATAAAATAATCCATTTATTCCACAATGAATTTTCCTCAAAAAAATATTCCACAATGAATTCATATGATTCTAAAAAAAAAAACTCTACAGTATGAAATTACCCTAAAAAATTTTAAGAATATTAATCCACCCGGTCCCATCTATCAACATTCTCACCCGTACTGCTGCTGATTTTTGCCAATCCCATCCATCAATCGAAGCACAAAATCAAGCAGCAGTGGATGAAAATTACCAAAGCAACGTATTAATTACTTAAAGTTAAAAGGAAAGTACTTATGGAAAGGGAATATATAACCTCCTCCAACAGAACTATTTTTGACTGAGACTTCACATCTTTTTAGCATGGCCCTACAATACATGTGCTAGATTCGAATTCCTTGCCAGCATTGTTGAAATTTTGAAACCCATTTGCACTATAAAACCTTGAAATAAACGTGCCAAAGATACATTAAATGGTTAATATATCTTCTTTTGACTGCATTTGATAGCGTTTCTCTCAGAAATTATTGCATTGAGAATATTCTGATATTTTAAAAGAGACAAACTAAAATAATATGTAGGAGTAGATGAGTAGTAGTAGAATTGTCGAATCAATAGAATATTAAGCCCTTGAACGTATTCTGGACCTCGCTATTGAGTCGAATTACGAGATCATATCTATGATAATCTCATTGCCTTCATTATTAGAGAGAGTGGAATTCGTTAATGTAATTATAAGGAATCAATCATCAAAAGAAGTACTCTAACTATGGTGGTAGCAATAATAAATTAGAGAACGTGGTAGCGGTACACCTTTAAACTTGTAAATTTTAATATGTAACAAAAATATAAATTATGATGATGTTTTTTTTTTTTTTTGAGAAATTATAATATTTATAATTGAGATAGTTATTAATTATGATGATGTTAATACTAGTGATGTGAGACAATAAAAATAATAATAATAATAATAATAATAATAATAAAAGAGCCCATATAGGGTTTGAATGCTTTTTTTCCCCAAGTAAAAAGAATCTTGGGAACAATTGGAATTATCCACATATATATGGCTTATCAATTTTTAGAGTTTTATAAATATACAAAATAGAAATTCTACTCTACCTTAATTTAAGTGTATATATATGTAAAACTCTCTTCTGGAAACTTGAACCACGACCCTTACCCCCGACCCTTGCCCCCGACACCCCACAAGCACTTATACTTGTGGAGTAACCTAAACTAAAGGTGTGCAATGCATTCATTTAAGACCGAGTTTTCATTAAAACGAAATATATGATAGTAAATTACTAGAATAATCTTAAATTAATAATAAAAGCTTTTAAAAAATTTAAACATTTTGATAATAAATTTTAATTAAAGTAGTTTTTTAAACTTCTTGAAACTATTACAATAAAAATTATAGTAAATGATTGATTAAGCTAAATAATTAATTAAATTTCATTTAAATATCTTTAAAAATTTTAATAATTGAATTTCAGTTGAAGTATTTTAAATTTACAAAAATTTTGAAAGAGTATTTCAAAGTTTTTGAAAATATTTAATAGAAAATATAGTAATGCAAAAAAATTAATTCTTAAAATTTTTAATAAAAATTTTTTGATTGAAGTATGCTGATTCTATTATAATTTTTTTTTTTAAGAATTTACTTAGGTTGCATTTTGTTTAGAGGAAAGGGCATCTAAATTTCTAGAAATGTGATATTTGACAATCTGAAGATCTAAAAATGTAATTACCTTATAATAATTATTGAGAAATATGATAATAAAAAACATATTCTTCTATAAACGTGTAAAATAAGGCAACAAAATTATTATATATATATATATATATATAGAATAATATATGACATGATATGACATAAAATTATTGTTCTTCTCTATGCAGTGAAATCTACTTCATTCCCAAGTACCTAGTTAGCATTGAGCCAAATTAAGGACTGCGCTTGAGAACCCTTTTTCACTCAAGAAAAAGTTTCGAGAATTTTTTGGTTCAATATGCAATCATGATTCATGAATTCATGATTAAGACTGTAGCACCACTCCCATTCAATTAGAACCGATTAACTATCAACTCAAAACCTCATTATTGCCCAATGCCCATTCTCAATAAGTCTAAGCTAGAGGGTAAATGGTCTACAATCACATATTTTCATCCAAAAAAAAATGTTTACTTGATCAAGAATCATACATTGCACGTGTGACAAGTAAAGCAAGTCCAACTCTGAAATAACGAAAGAAGCAATATAGTTCTTTGCTACATACCCTAACTGGGCCACCATGCATGGTACAGCTCTTACATCAAATTCATAACTTCAGTGTATTTAGTACTCACACTTCCAATTCACCCATTTCTCTGTTCTCTTCTTCTGATAGTTCCTCTTTCACTTTTGTTTTTTTGTTCTTTTAGGTGTAATGTGACTTTTTCTAGCTAGCTCTAGACCTAGTGCTGCCTTCTTTATTCTTTTTTTTCTTTTTTCTTTTTTTTTCTTCTTCTTCTTCTTCTCTCTCTCTCTCTCTCTCTGATCTTTTTCCTCTTTTTAAACCTATTCCCCAATAGTACTGCTTTTAGAGAGAAACATGAGAAATCACTCATGCTGCAACAAGCAAAAGGTTAAGAGAGGACTATGGTCACCAGAGGAAGATGAGAAACTCATCAACTACATTACAGCCTACGGCCATGGTTGCTGGAGCTCTCTCCCAAAACTTGCTGGTAACGTTATCTCTCTCTCGCTCTCTCTCACAATTGCACTAGATTTCATATATTTCTACTATCGTTTCTCAAATTTGCTTTAGCTTTCATACATTCCTACTATCGTTTCTCAAATTTGTTTTGTTCTTCTTTTTGTCCTTTTTCTTGTACGGTTCTATGAAGCAGGCTTGCAGAGATGTGGAAAGAGCTGTAGACTAAGATGGTTGAATTATCTCAAACCTGACTTAAAACGTGGGAGCTTCTCTCCCCAAGAAGCTGCCCTCATCATTGAACTCCAGGGCATTCTAGGAAACAAGTACCTTCTTCTTCTTCTTCTTCTTTTCCAAAAGTGCTTATATTATTACCAATTCATAAAATAATAATAAAATTTAAAAAAAAAAGTGAAAATTAAATATCATGAGTGACATATTAACAACTTAATAAATGAATTTTTTTATTTACTTTTTTATATTTTATTTAACACATGATACTCAGTTTGTAAGTAAATCTTATCAAGTAAAATTTATAATATCTCTATCGTTACTCTTTTTACTCTTCTTATTATCGATATTATCCTTATCATGTACATCATTTTTTTTTTTCATGCATGAGGGACCTTTTTCTTTTTTGGACAGGTGGGCTCAGATAGCCAAACAACTACCAGGAAGAACAGACAATGAGGTTAAGAACTTTTGGAATTCAAGCATCAAGAAGAAGTTGATTTCTCATAATGTTCATGCCATAACCACCTCTCCTGATATGCACTATAATGGTAACTCTGAGGAAGGTTTTTTCTCTCTAAACGCAAACCCTACTTGGATCCTAAGCTCTCAACAAGACCCGCTATACCTTCCCACTCCAACCCCAATGTTGCATGGCTTTGATCATGGTGATCTTAAATTAGACCAAACCAATTATGGTGCCAATTTGGTTCAATTTCCAACCCCGCCCCCAATGGCACCACAATCGAATTCTTCTTTTTATGATCCACTATGGTCATTAGGCTATCAACCTCATGAACAATTTGATCCTAATCAAGAACTTCAAAATTTCAGCACTAGTGGAGCAACACAGCATTATATTGGTGATAAACTTATTGGTCCAAGTATCACAGCACCACATTATGATGAGGATCCATTATCATCCATGATTCCAAAACCTTGTGAAAATATTAGTGGTAATTGCTGTGGCATGCCTTACTTATGTGCTTCACAAGACCTTGACCCACTTGCTAGACTCCCACATTTTCCAGCTAGTTTTGATTATCCACATGATCCATACGTGCCCAACAATCATATGGAGTATATGGATATGCCATCATGTCATCATCGTACTTGATACAATTTGTCACAAACCCTAATCTTCCTTCAATTCGGGAGACTTAGACATGGTACTCTGTTGGAGTTAGGTTCTGTCTATTAATTGATGGACCTAATTGATACAATATGCATTTATTGCTTGTTATGTGCACAAGACATATAAGAGAACCTTCTTTGGGAAGCTAAAAATGTTTCTAGTTTTTTTTTTTTTTTTTTTGAGAAGGAAAATGTTTCTAGTTAAAGTGAGTAACGCTGGCTGAAGTTCAAAAAATATGTGTAGATTATTCAAGTTTGTCAGCTTAATTAATAAATTTTATGAATTCCTACTTCCTGGTGCCTAGCAAAGTTGAAAGTACTGCTCCATATTTGTACCAGTTCTTCTGTGGACATATAGTGTGCGTTTGGGTTAGGATTAAAAATTAAAATTATTTTACTATTCAGTTTATTTTTACTACTATTTATAGGTCCCACTGCACTTTTTGACACTATTTTGTACCAGTTCTTCTGTGGACATATAGTGTGCGTTTGGGTTAGGATTAAAAATTAAAATTATTTTACTATTCAGTTTATTTTTACTACTATTTATAGGTCCCACGGCACTTTTTGACACTATTTTGTACCAGTTCTTCTGTGGACATATAGTGTGCGTTTGGGTTAGGATTAAAAATTAAAATTATTTTACTATTCAGTTTATTTTTACTACTATTTATAGGTCCCACTGCACTTTTTGGCACTATTCATGGGCCCCACTGTACTATTTCAACCAACTTTTACCTTTATTTACAGCACTTTCAGCAATAATTTTTCAGTTTCAACAAAATAAGCGGTATCCAAACACACCCATAGTACTTGTCTATACACTTTGACACAATTTGTTAATATGTGATAGGATTCCATCACTTATAGATGAGTTCATCACTTATAGATGAGTCCATCACTGATATTTAGTGAAAAGTAATTCAATAACCATTTGCCACATGTTTAAGTTGTGTCAAAGTGTGTGGCTTAGACTTTTTATATTTGTACACTCTTTTCAATAAACAGGTTTAAACTTTAAACTTAAGAAAATTCAAATGGATATAAATTTTTTTTTTTTTTTTAATAAAGAAAGTCCCATATATTTTGTAATTGTGCCAAAAAAAATCCACTATTTTTGGGACGGAAAAAGTCACTTGATGTACTTTAGTACCTGGTTTCGTCGTTATTTTCCAATTCCAAGTGAAAGGGCTCACTCTCTTTCTCTCTTTTTCATCATTATTGAATTCATATGGACAAATAAATCATCTAATTATGGAGGAAAGTTAGAGACAATAATTAATTCTTTAATCGTCAATTCTCAGAGATTTGTCAATCATATGGTTTCCTATAAATATTACTTTTGTTAATTTTGAGGGATCAACATGTATGATGTATCCATGCATGTTTATACATTTGTATTTATGAGGAACATAATAATAAAATAGTAAAAGAAGAAGAAGAAGAAGAAGAAAGGAGGAGGGGGTGGAGGAGGAGATTGTAATTGGTTAGTTTAGCAAGTGTGTATATGGATTGGGTTAGTTTGAGGTATTTCTCAAACTCAATCCACCCAAGCTAAAAATCTCCTTTTTTTTTTTTTTTTTTTTTTTTTTGAGAAATTAACGATCCAACCAAACTCATAAAGATTGGGTTAGGTTGAGTTGGAACGATTTTGTGAGGCCTAATAAAAAAATGGTGTGCATTCAATTATTCAGGCTCCTTATTTAATAAATTATTTTAATTTACACAATAGGGGTTTGACTTAGTAACATAATGTTATCAATACCTTATGATGCCCTATGTATGAAGTTTGAAACCTACTTTCCCTATTTATCTAACAAAAGAAATTACAATTTACACAATGGAGTCTGATACTCCAACTTCATAAGAAGTCTCAAGATACAAAAATGAATCAACAAAAAAATTTTAATTACATATATTTTTAAATTATTGGTAGCATGGGTTTTGTCAAGTTACTTAAATTTAAAATCTTGCCAACAGGAACTCAACCAAACTCAATCTCCACAAAAATAAAAAATAAAATAATAATAATAATAATAATAGAAGAAAAAAAAATAGAACCAAACTCAACCCATCAACCATTAAATAACCAATTTGGCCGTCGGGTTGGATTGAATTCAATCGAATTGGGGGTTAAATGCACATCCTTACTTTTTAGGAATCTTTCTATATGAATTATATATGAGACTGTTACAAGCCTTGTTAGGTTAAACATTTTGATTTTTCCTTAAATCGACATATTAATCTTAATAATCAGTAACTTTTTTAATTGCAACTATTAGGAAAAATTGGTGGATGAGAAAATCAATAAATAAGAAAATAAAATAACCTGACTAAGAATTGTGTAATTAATGAAATGAATAAAGCCTCTTCAATCTTTTACTGAAATGTTGAGAATTTTGAATAGCAAGGATTATGAACAGGAAAGAATTTCAAGAACTGAAGAGGTAAAAACCACCACTCATATTGATTCAAATCAGCAAATTCTCACAAATTAGGTCTCAAGTACATGAAGTACTCTTTTCTTTGCCAATCTACTAAACGTTTATTTAAATTACACACTTTAATTCATGCATCCAACAGGTAAGAAAGTAGTTCAAAATTTCGAATCTCCTTAGTGTTAATCTTCTTCTTATTTATTATAAAAGAATACAAAATAAAGCTTCCACTTTTCATGAGGGTAATGTGTTTGAAAATGAAAACTGTTCGTTTTTAGACCCCTTAAAACACACTCGGATTAACCTAGTTAATTAGCCAAGTTATTACGTAGTCCAAATTAAACAGTTCTAGGTTAACACAAAACAATCATATCATGTAAAGTGCGGAAAATAAAGAACACACGATATGATAATCCAGAAAAACCAAACCGGTAAAAAACCTGGGGAGGATTTAACCTAGCTATCCTCAAGGTAAAACTGAATCCACTATGAAAGAATCGAAGTTTTACAATAGTGACTTAGACCACTAACATCATATTGCTACCTCATGTAGAAAACTTACTGACACGACCACGTGCAAGCTCCGAGACCACGGACTCCTTCATTCTTGGATTCTCCAGCAAGTACAAGCACTCCCACTTGTGTATCTTTAAGCTCTTTAGTGCAGCAACTGAATGATCATCAAGCTCTCAATGAAATCTCCTTCTGATAATCCTAAGCATGTGTGAAGGCAACCACCTCTCAGATCTCATAAGAGATTCACACACATAGCAAATAGAGCAATGTCTAAAACATGGCTAGGGTTTCCCTTTTATACCTAGGGCAAAACATAAAACCCTACACGTCATATGGGCTTAAGGCTGAGTTGGAAACTCTGCAGAAAAAACATTCTGCCCGACTTTCGATTGATTGTGTAACGCCCCAAAATCATAAGTAATAAAAGTCTATTTAATTTAAATAATCCATAAAAATATTAAATGAAAGAAACCAGCAATCTAAAATCTCATCACAAATGTCAGAGCTCTAATCCACCAAAGACAAAACATTCTCAAAATAATTCTCCAGTACAAAGTTTAATGCCATAAAAATCATAATAAACTCCTCAGTTCCACAAAATAATTCATAGCTATTGTCTTCCACGAGTTTCTACTCCAATAATTCCTCTAATGTATCTGTAAGGGGAAATAAAGGGGGGTGAGATAACTCAATAAATGGAATTCACTAACATTGGGGTGTGGGAACAAACCTTCAAATAAATAATTCTTACAGCAATTTCATAACTTGTAACTCATCAATATTTATCATTAAATATTTCATGTAAAAGAAAAATATCTTTATATTGTGAGCCATCATAATATATATACCATCATATAAACAATTTCCTAGACTTTTCTCGTGATCAACGTTTACGCCCCATTGACAGGGTTGTGTTGTCCCCTTTTTTGGGACTGAAACCTCCTTTACATCCCTTTTCTTAAGGATGGCTCCTTTGGAACCTAAAGGTGCACTCCCTTGTTAAGGAGCTTCTTTTTTGGATCCTCAATAGTATAATTCCTTACTGAGGAACTATCAAATGTGCACTGTCCCCTTTTCTGGGTCCGTCCCTTGCTAAGGACTAGCTGCAGTATGATTGTTCTTTGCTAAGGACTAAATACAATACTGAGCTTTTAATCACGACTTGCCATAGGTTTTCAAAACATATTCAATATGCTCACTAAAATAATTCATTCATAGTTCTCAAAAATATAAAGATATATACACACATACAAGTTTAACTAAATTTAGGTTGTCCCACAAGTTTTTCATAAAACGAATAGTAAATGTGCACATCAAACATTTATAAAATATCAATTCATATATAACATATCAACATGTTTCTTTGAGATAAAAAATTTAATAATCAATACTGTTTTGGGAAAACCCCTAAAATTAGTAAACACCACTTACCTCTTAGTTGCAAAAATAAAAGAAATCAACCTCTCTTGAATCACAATAATTCAGTAGAATTAGAACCTAGCAACACCAAAAATAGGTTCATCAATACACAATTTCCCACCTAAAAATCTATTTTCACTCTTAAACGGTTTTATCCTAGACAATATTGATATATCCAAAATTCTCCATTTATTCACCTAACTATCCGATTTACTTTCAGCTTAGATCAGATTTTTGGACTTAAAAAATATTGCTGCCTAATCAAAAAAAAAAATTCCTTTAACGTAATCATAGATATTCATGAAACTTTAATATAGCTAAAAGATAGATATTTGATCAATCTAATATATAGTTGAAGCTAATATTACATCTTAATTCTATCAATCCATGGCTAACCCTTTATTCCTCTGATGCCGCCAGACTTAACAATAAAGCTAGACAAGTTTTTGAACCTTGGCAGGTGCGTGAATGACAGATTGGAAACTTAGATAGATAGAGCAATAATAATATAATATAGTTCTGCCAAATCAATTTTAGAGCCAATAGAGGACCATATGACTATACATCCTATTCATACATAATCAATTTCAAAGCCTGGACCATACGGCTATATAAACAATTCCTATTGTAATATTGTAATCATCAACCCAAAGACCCAAAATCCAGTACACGGCTGAACTAGTGTGAATGCATATTAACCGGTCAACAATTGAGGCTTTGCGAGAATGCATATTAACCACAAGCATTATTATTATTATTTTCCTTTAGCATGGTGACAAAGTCCAAGTCTATTACTCTATTTGGTTCAATTTCAAAGTCTTCCTGACATACAGCCATATTTACCATTCTTAATTGTAGGGAAATTTAGACCCCAGTTGATAGAATTAACAAGTTTTAAATCCAAGTTGTTAAATAGATTTATTATAAATCAAACTTGTTAAAACAAACAAACATCAATATCATGTCAATAATGAATGCAGCGGAAAAGTAAATAAGACAAGATATGATGACCCAGGAAAACCAATGAAACCAACCAGTTTCACAGTAAAAAACCTGGGGGGAAACCTTCCCGAAAAGCAATTCACTATAGTAAAAAGAAGTTTCAGATCTAGTACAAAACCTTTGTCCCTAGACTCTACAATCCCCATAGATGAACTCACAGCAGAAACCTTCTACCGCTTCAGAACCTCTAAACTCTTCAATATATGAACGCCACCCTTTGATGCACGAATCCCAATACGTGACTCACTCCTTTGCACGAATCCCAGTACGTGACTCACTCACCAACTTAAGGAAGAAGAATGTTGGCTGCAAAGTTCTTCACTTCATCAACAATGAAGATCAAGAAGCACTTGGTTACAAAACCCTAAGGCGTAAAGACGCAGTAGCTTCTTTTTGAGAGAATAACCTTTTGAATATGTTCTCCTTGTATTCTCTTATTCTCTTGTGTGACGGCCTTTAAAATAAGCCTTATATAGGTCTAAGGTTGTGAGAAAAGAAACCCTACACAAATACAAAAGCCTGGCCCAAAAATCAGATCTAGAAATCTGAAATCCCGTAACCTCGATAGATACCTCGATCGATCGGGAGGTGTCGAGATTTAATCCTCGATAGATAGCAGGTGTCGAGGAGGTGTCGAGAATCTGTCGAGGGGACAGGAGCTTTCTCGATCGATCCACCAGCTGTCGAGAAGGTGTCGAGATTGCGATAAGAAAACACCTTAAGAGCTCGATAGATAGCTAGCTGTCGAGAGGTGTCAGGAAGCTGTCGGGCTATCTGTCCACAGGTGTCGAGCTATCTGTCCAGCCTTCTTGAATAGCTTTTCTTCACTTGTTTCTTGGTCCAATCTTCATGGCTTTAATACTAGACTTGAACAACATGTTCCTTGAAGTATTAAACACATCCTAGATCTACCCAAATACAAGTAAAGTGCGTTTTGTCAAATGATTAGCCAATTACACAAAATATGTCCTTAACATTAATCAAATATAATAACAATTCTAGGAGCCCTTTTTCCATTAGTATAATCATAGAAACCGTATCTGTAATCTCTACTCACAGCCACAGTGAAGAGAAGCGAAGTTCAGTAGTGTGATGCGGCTGAAGCAAAAGGAAGCCTCATAAATATATGCACGTGTAGTTTAAGAGGTAAAAGACTAGGGTTTTCAAGGCCCATATATTTACTTATGTCATCTCACTTGGGTTTCATATCCCATAGTCATTATCTTATTTTTAATATCTTAAGCCCAAATCAAGTTAATACATTTTATTGTAGGCCTCCTTTATAATTTATGCATAGTAATTTAATTGGTATCAAAATTATGGGATGTTACATCCTTCCCCCGTTAAAAAAAAAATTCGTCCTCGAAATTGTACATACCTTCGTTAAGGAATAACTCTGGATACTTTGATTTCATCTCATCTTCTCGCTCCCAAGATGCCTCCTCCACTGTGTGATTCTTCCAAAGAACCTTAACCAATGATATGGTCTTGGTGCGTAGCACTTGATCCTTGCGGTCAAGAATTTGGATTGGAACTTCCTCATAAGTCAAGTTGTCTTTGATCTTGAGTGGCTCATAGTTCAAGACATGTGAAGGATCCGGGATGTACTTCCTCAGCATGGAAACACGAAACACATTATGCACTCCTGCAAGTGTAGGCAGTAAGGCCAACTTGTAGGCAACTTTTCCAATACGTTTTAGGATCTCAAATGGACCAACAAATCTGGGACTCAACTTCCCCTTCTTCCCAAATCTCATCACACCCTTCATTGGGGCGACTTTCAAAAATACCATATCTCCAACTTCAAATTCTACTTTCCTTCTTGAGTTGTCATAATAACTCTTCTGTCAACTTTGTGCTGTTTGCAATCTTTTACGAATCAGATCAATCTTC
Source organism: Quercus aquifolioides (assembly GCA_019022515.1). Lineage (NCBI taxonomy): Eukaryota > Viridiplantae > Streptophyta > Magnoliopsida > Fagales > Fagaceae > Quercus > Quercus aquifolioides. The sequence continues at coordinate 11,599,882 of CM032328.1, forward strand.
TCAGATGTCATCTGAATGATTTCTGGTCCTAACAATTTTCTCTCACCAACCTCTTCCCAACACAATGGGGACCTGCATTTTCTACCATACAAAGCCTCATAGGGAGCCATCTCAATACTAGAGTGGTAGCTATTATTATAGGCAAATTCCACTAAAGACAAGTATTTTTGCCAACTCCCTTTGAAATCCAATACACGAGCCCTTAACATATCCTCCAAAGTACGAATAGTCCTTTCTGATAATCCATCTGTTTATGGGTGGAAGGCTGTACTAAAGCTAAGATTAGTACCCAAAGCTTTATGTAGGCTTTCCCAAAAGTTTGAGGTGAATCTTGGGTCTCGATCAAACACAATTGATGCTAGAACTCCGTGAAGACTCACAACCTCATCAATATATATCTGTGCTAGCTGATCAAGTGAGTAAGTCATCTTAACCGGAATAAAATGTGTTGTTTTTGTCATCCTATCCACAATTACCCAAATGGCCTCATGACCCTTAGGAGATCTTGGCAAACCAGTCACAAAATCCATACATATGTGCTCCCACTTCCACTCAGGAATGGGAAGGGGTTGCAGCAGTCCTGAAGGTTTTTGGTGTAGTACCTTAATTTGTTGACAAGTCAAGCATTGCTCCACAAACTGAGCTATCTCTCTCTTCATGTTATTCCACCAATAAGTTTCTCGAATGTCACGATACATTTTAGTTACTAGGGTGCACTGAGTATGGGGTACGATGGGCTTCTTCCATAATCTCCTTCTTTAATGCAAAATCATTTGGCACACAAAGTCTATTTCCAAACCTCAAAACACCACCATTAGACACATTAAATTCTTGTCTCTTCACTTCTTGTACTTTTCCTATGATCTTTACAATTTGTGCATCTTCAACCTGTGACCTCTTAATCTTCTCAATCAAAGTGGGTTGTATTGTCAAACTGGCCATAAAGACTTGGGAATCACCCATGACAATTTCAATTCCCATCCTTTCCAAGTCCTTAATAATCTCCTTTTGAGTAGTTAACAAGGCAGCTGAGAAACCAGAAGACTTCCGACTAAGTGCATCAGCTACCACATTAGCCTTGCCTGGATGGTAATTGATTGAGCAATCATAATCTTTAATCAACTCAAGCCACTTTCGTTGTCTCATATTCAATTCTTTCTGAGCAAAGAAGTACTTCAAGCTCTTATGATCTGTATAAATCTCACACCTTTCACCATACAAATAATGACTCCAAATCTTCAATGCAAACACCACTGTAGCCAACTCCAAATCATGAGTGGGATAATTCTGTTCATAACTCTTTAGTTGGCGGGAAGCATAAGCTATGACTTTACCATGCTGCACCAACACACAACCCAGCCCTTTTTTTTGAAGCATCACTATAAATGACAAAGCTCCCAAGTTGCTGGGGATGGTTAGTATTGGTGCAGTGACCAACTGTGTTGATATTGTCCACTTTGGGGCCTTATACCCCTCACGGTTTTGTTCTTCCCCAGGTTGCGCTGGGAAAAAGGCCTCTACACATTGAAGGGAGATCATTCCTTATAAACACATTCTCATGTGCTTCCCTAGGCAATGTGGGATTCCATGGAATGCAAGACCCCCCATTTTGGGTCACTACAATCCACCCCCCTTACGTGCACACGCTTCCTCACATGTGGGACCCACACTTCCGACTAGGGCATGGCTCTAATACCATCTTTTACGACCCCGCCCCAACTGTGTAAATATTGTCCGCTTTGGGGCCTCATACCCCTCACAGTTTTGCTCTTCCCCAAGTTGCGCTAGGGAAAAGGCCTCTACACATTGAAAGGAGATCATTCCTTATAAACACATTCCCATGTGCTTCCCTAGGCAATGTGGGATTCCATGGAATGCAAGACCCCCCATTTTAGGTCACTACAGATCGAATCTAATTCTTGATCGATTGAGCTAGTCAGAATTGCACACTCAATTCTGCAGTTAACTCGATTCCAACTTTACATAAAAGACATACTTTGAGCAAGTCTAAAACAAGACTAACAACCTGTTTTGATCATGGTTTGCCAACAATACAAATTGGAGTTCTAATACATTAGTTCCTAAGTACTTAGAACCTAACAAACTCCCCCTTTGGCAATCTGTGACAAAACACAAACACAATGCTCAAAGTTACAAGTAAAAGCCCTTTACAAAAATAATGTCCATTACAAAATAATCAAACCTAACTACTATCCATCAGTTGCAAGTGTAGACAGCAGCATGACTGAATCAACCTGTATATTTCCTGAAATACTCAACGAAGGCATAGACGCATGTGTGGAAAATACAAGTACAACAAAAATAAATTCTTGACTTCACAAAACACAAAACAAAGGCATATATCATGAATAACTCATAAATATAAATCAATGAGCAGTGAAACAAGAAACATATATAACAATGTATCTCCCCCTAACATGAATAGCCCAAAAACAATACATCAAGAGCCAAAAAAGATACATACACAGTGAAGCACCTAAATACAATCTAAACTCCACAAACTCCAACTAACAAAAATCTCCCCCTAACTACAAAAAAACTCTACAAGTGTGTCCAAATGTACTCCCCCTTTTTGTGACGGAATGCCAAAGGGCAATCAAAATCCATCATCAAAAGGAGGTGACGAAAGCGAACGTCGAAGATATGCCAAATCTACTCGCAAAGCACAGAGCTCATTAAGCATGTCCACCAAAATCTGACCATGAGCCGCCTGAACGGTTATGATAGTCTCCAAAGTACGACGAATGTCAAAGTCATCTGAAGTAGATGGCGGAGGAACAACAGTAGCAACAGCAACAGGATCAGCAGACGCCTCACCAGAAGCAGTACCTGTAGAAGAATGAGGGGGTGCGGTACCAGAAGGCTCAACACGAGGGCGTTTAGAGCTCTCTCTCATATGAGCAGCTCTCTGCCTAAGAAATGAGGCACCTATGGGAGCAACTATGTGTACGGGCTCAAAAGCGAGGAAGTCATCTAAACCTAAAAACAACAAAATCCTATGAATGAAAACATGATGAAAAAAAGCGTGAGCGGTAGAAGAACTCCTATAAACTTCGTTCAAAGAACAAAGAAACAGATGAGGGAAACTAATAGGAGCATCCATAACAAGAGCGTACAAAAATGCATATCACTCCAAAGGAATGGTGTGTAGATGAGTGATAGGCCACAAGGAATGACACGCTATCCTAAAGAAAAGATAGGTAGTCTTAGTGAGCTCAGCAAAAGTGATCTAAAGATCAAAACCCCACTGGATAGAAAACCCAGTGATGTAAGACATGATGTCGTCCAAAGAAGGGGACTCATCATAGGGATAGACAAGGTGCTGGACCAACGGTACCCCTAAAGCATCAGCCACGACTCTAGGAGTAATGGTGAACTCTACACATCGTATCCAACTCTTTACTAAAGTGTTGGAATCATAGACGTGGATAGAGAGGTTCGAGTAGAACTCTCTAATTAGGGTAGCTGGAGTTGGATGACCAATATCCAACAATAGTAGCCAGCCCCAACGCTCAAAATTAGCCCTAATGGCTGGATCAAGCTCATCTAACAACATTTTCCGCTCAGCCCAAATCTTTCTTTTAAGGTTTAAAGTCTCATAAAGCTCACGGTTTTTCTCACTCAGAAACAAATCGCTCAAAGGGGAAGGAGCAGAAGAAGAGGAGGATGTCCTATGGGCTCTAGTCTTCCTAGGCATGATGCTAGGGTAAGGACAAGACACAAGGACAGAACCAAAAAGAACAAAAAGAAAAACCAAAGGCAGACTGCAAGTTAGCACAAAAAAAAAAATAGAAATAACAATCTATATGATGCATGAACAGATAAATGTCACGATGCATGCTCTAATGCAGTGATAACAAGTTCAATTTAAGTTTAGAATCACAAAATTGGCTTGAGCATAAAGTTTATAACAAAAACCCCAAAGTTTTGAAAAACCACTTGTTCAATTTGTACTAAATTGACCAATTGATCATCACACAAGATAGAAAACTGTTTATTATGATCAAATTTATCAATCCAACAAGCCAATTTCATCAATTAAACTCAATTTGAACAAAATCCACAATTCGGGTATATTCAAGCCCTAGAATTTCCAATTTCTCACAATACATCAAATTGATCAAATTAAACACCATAGATCATGTTTATAACATCCCTCAAAAAAAAAAACCCATTGATCAATTTCAAGAAAACAAGCTTGAATCATCAAAAACTCCAAAAAATCTTTGGTTCAAAATTTCCCAAATAATCCATGATTTTACGCATGAAAAATCAAAATAAATGCAAAAGGAAGGGTAAAAAGGCCTTACTGGCCTTGGGAGAGAAAAAACCTTGCAAAAGGAATGGAGGAAAACGACAAAAATTTGGATTGAAGCCTTGACCGAGTCGTATGGAGAGAGAGAGTGCTTGAAAACTTTTTGAAAAGTAAGTTGAACACGTGAAAATCAACTTTTTAAAAAAACTCTCTATACGATTTTTGATTGATCGAAATTTAGGTTCAATCGATCGAAAATGCTTCATTGATCCATTATCAATCAAAACAGATAGAGGCTGACCAAAAATTTAATCGCAATTTCGATTGATCAAAGAATAGATTCGATCGATCGAAATTCTGGAAAAAACAAATTTTTGAAAAACAAAATAATTTTGTGCAGAAACTCCTCAAAGCATTGAGTTTTCAAAAATAAAATGCATGAGTATGAGATGAAATGTCTTTCAAAAACACAAGTTTTGAACACAGTTTTCCCAAAATTAAGATTTTCAACCAATTATCTTAAAATTTCAAGCATCAAATATGTTTTGCATAAAACTCAAAGAATTTTCAAACTTAGTTGGTCAAACCAAAAACACACACAATAACATGTACAAAGTTTAGCAAAGAGTAACTTGTGTAGTGTGTGTAACTAGCAAAAGTTTGAGATACATGTGAGGTGATATGTAAATGGAAATCAAACACAAAGTCTACAAAATTCATTACATAGAATTTGAAAGAGACTATCATCTGAAGAGTTACATCATATAACTCCCACATCTACTGGATCATAAGCTTGCAATTATGTAAGTTTCTTGATTTGCCTCATATTGTACACACAAATTATAATTGATCAAAAACTTATTAAAATAGCCGGGATAATGTACACACCAATTTTAAGCATTTAAACCGAGGCTACACCTTATGTTTTTTTGTGCATGTGCTACACTTTTTCGAGCACAAAATTTTACAATATGTACTAAGGTGTTCATGATCGGCTAGTGAATAGTGGTGAGATGGTTATTTATGCCTTTCCCAAAAGGTTCAAGTCCGACAGTCAAAGACATGTGACTTCAAGATCAAGACAAAGTGATCAAAAATCATAAACATCTTTCCTACACAACATGCACTACAAAGTTTTAACTAGTAAAGTGCAATAAATAAACTCATCCAAGCTAAATAAGGTACAAAGACATGTTATGTGAAAATAAATTGACCAACCTTGTTTTCAAAACTAAGAAAATAAATACAAAACACAATTTGCTTCCCTTTTTTCCTTCTTTTTTTTTTATTTTGAAAAGAAGAAACAAAAAACAATCATAGAATGAAATGCATGAATGTTATGCAATGCAAGTCCTAGAAACAAAAAGAAAACAAAAATCAAAGAACAATGGTCACAAAGAGTAGAGCAATGAAGCACAATAACCATGTCAAAAAGACTCAATTAGATCAAGCTTTTTACATCCAAAACTTTTTAGATGCACCTTGAGCATTGAAGTTCTTATTCACATTAGAGTGATTTCCAACTCCAGAATTGAAATAAAGGTTGAGAGCCTTTACCAATTCACTAATATGTACCATAGGATCTTGTGTTTGAGGCACAGGCACTTTTGGCTTATTTGCTCGTTTAGCAGCTTGTAACTTGAAACAGTTTGGACGAATGTGCTCAGACTTTCCACAAAAATGACAAATCCAAGCAGGCTTACCATGCACCTTGTCCTTAGAAATGGTAGACTCCTTAGGTTTAGATTCTTTCAGATCAACCCTAATCTTCGTAGGAGGTGTGACCTCTACAGGTTTAATAGTCTCACTCACAGGGGGTTCGAAGGAAGGAGAATGAACAAAGTTAGTGGAATGGGGTGCAGACACAAAGATGCTTTCTACAAAACCTAAGCCAGTTTTGTCAGAGGGAGACTTTTGAACACTTAGCATGTGATCAAGTTTGGAGCTTGCAGGCTTAATAGATTGTTCTCTAGCAACAAATAGGTCAAGTTCCAAATTCTTAACTTTATCAAGCAAAAGCATATTCTCAGTTTTCACATTGTTCAAAAGCTCATTAGCATTAAACAGTTTCACAATCAAATTTTTCTTATCAAGCTAAAGAGATGCAATTTTCTTCAAGCCAAGATCAACATTCATAGCATCTTTTGCAGCAACTTTGCAAAATTTATTATAAGCTTCTTGAAGATCTGCATCCTCAAAGAGTTCCCTATCAGAAGGGTTCCCTTCAACAGACACGCTTTTATTGACTACAACAGTAGCAGTGAAAGTAATAAAGTTTCCATCCTCGTCAAAACCAGACTCATAATCGGAAACTTCATTATCACTAAGAGTTACAGCCATAGCCTTACCCTTAGACCTCAAGTATGTAGGACATTCAGATTTTATATGACCATACCCTTGACATCCAAAACATTGAGGACCCATAGTATTATTAGAAGATTGACCAATTTTTTCTCTAGGTTTTTCAGTGTTGTTAACCTTAATGGGATCATTATTCCTAAAATTTCTAAGTTCAGCAGTGTTCTTACCTCTTGCCCTTCTGTTGTCGTTTCCAAGGAAATTCCTAAAGTTCTTGGCAAAGTAAACAATCTCTGTAGCAGAGAGCTCATCATCAAATCCACCAACATCAACTGACTTAAGAGACATTGATTTGGATTTGCTAGTTTTGGGTAAGTCCAACTCATAGGACTGAAGAGATCCTACAAGTTCATCAACATGGATGGAGTCCACATCCTTGCTCTCAGTGATGGCAGTCACTTTGGGTCTAAAATCTTTAGTTAAAGCTCTAAGAATCTTCCTAACAATTTTAGGTTAATCATAGATTTCACCCAAGTTGTGTGCAGAATTAACAATGTCATTAAGTTTAGCATAAAATTCATCAAATGATTTATCATCAAACATTCTAATGCTTTCAAATCTATATGTTAATTGCTGCAACTTATTAATTTTGACAGCCTTTGTGCCTTCATACACAGTCTGGAGGATATTTTAAGCAGTGTGAGCAACCTCAACATTAGAGATTCTCTTAAATTCCTCAATAGAAACAGCATTGAAAATAGAATTCATAGCTTTGCTATTGAAAGCGGCTGCTTCTTTCTGAGAAGTTTGCCACTCACTCACAGGAGTAGTGGGCTTCTCCCATCCATATTCAACGGAGTTCCAGACTCTCTCATCAATAGATTTCAGGAATGCTTTCATCCTTACTTTCCAATAAGCATAATTATTCCCATCAAAGTGAGGAGGAATAACTAGAGAGTGTCTGTGTTCCATGACAACAGGAGTCAAGGATCAGCTTAGAGATCAAAAAATCTACAACAAGAGAGCTACCCGCTTTGATACCACTTGTTCATTTTTAAACCCCTTAAAACACACTCGGTTTAACCTAGTTAATTAGCCAAGTTATTACTTAGTCCAAATTAAACAGTTCTAGGTTAACACAAAACAATCATATCATGTAAAGTGCGGAAAATAAAGAACACACAGTATGATAACCCAGAAAAACCAAACCGGTAAAAAACTTGGGAATAATTTAACCTAGCTATCCTCAAGGTAAAACTGAATCCACTATGAAAGAATCAAAGTTTTACAATAGCGACTTAGACCACTAACATCTTATTGCTACCTCATGTAGAAAACTTACTGACACAACCACGTGCAAGCTCCGAGACCATGGACTCCTTCTTTCTTGGATTCTCCAGCAAATACAAGCACTCCCACTTGTGTATCTTTAAGCTCTTTAGTGCAGCAACTGAATTATCATCAAGCTCTCAATGAAATCTCCTTCTTGATAATCCTAAGCATGTGTGAAGGCAATCACCTCTCAGATCTCACAAGAGATTCACACACACAGCAAATAAAGCAACGTCTAAAACGTGGCTAAGGTTTCCCTTTTATACCTAGGGCAAAACATAAAACTCTACACGTTATATAGGCTTAAGGCTGAGTTAGAAATTCTGCAGAAAAAACATTCTGCCCGACTTTCGATCGATCGAGTCTAATTCTCGATCGATCGAGCCAGTCAGAATTGCACACTCAATTCTACAGTTAACTCAATTCCAACTTTACATTAAAGACATACTTTAAGCAAGTCTATAACAAGACTAACAACCTGTTTTGATCATGATTTGCCAACAATACAAATTAGAGTTCTAATACGTTAGTTCCTAAGTACTTAGAACCTAACAAAAACAGGTACACAATAGTCTCCCTGTTACCACAATGATTAAAGTACCATACCATATTTGGCTGTGGGTTCGATGGGCCATCAACTGTTGATTTCATCCTTATAACCATGTTCATTATAAAGCATAAAAAATGAATCTCAATCTTTATACCCCCGGTGGGAGAATGTATCTTATAAATGAATATTGCATCCTCTCTTTCACAATGTGTGGAGCTTATTTAATTGTGAGATCTACACATTGTGAGAAGAAATATGCATATATCTAATGCATGAAATAATTATTGTCTCCGTAAGAATAAACCAGAAAGTAATTATTGAGTTGCTATAAGAACAAAATTTATTCCATATCTTTTCCCTATATTTATTAGTCGTTTCATTTGGATGAAATTATTTGAACTTTAAAGAGAAGATTCGAATTTCAATCGTTACTTTAAAATTTTGAGAGAGAGAGATGTACCGAACAAAGAATCCATGGTTCCTCTTATGCTGGATAAAGCTAGGCTGGAAAGTCCGTTTAGGAAATAAAATCATTGGCTCGTTTGAAGAAGAAACATCTCCTGCAGAACAGAACAGTTAACAGCTATACAGAAACCAAAAAGACCGAACAAAATGATACTGATGACTTAATTGGTGACCCAACCCCTGAAAACTCTAGCCTTAAGTGTTCTTGAATGTGCCTCTAAATAATAGCTTCCATATTGCAACAATTACCACAATGTTCAAGTAATGCAGCACCCCTTTTGAGGGCCTATGAAATGAAAAAAAAAAAAAACTGCATTTGCATTGGCTAGTAATGAAAACAATTGGTTATGGCAGAATTAATGTGGACTAACATCTTCCAGCCATATATAGGAGTGAAAAAAAAAAACCTCCACCAGCAAGAGCAGGGGATACCATTCTAGATGATATTAATTCCAGCACAGTACATTAGTCACTATTAGCAACAGAAAAACAAGAGCATAACTTGGATGACACTACCACCTAAAGTCTGAAGCCTGCTACTTAAGTCATCTCTTATAAAAAAGTAAACATATTGGCAATCAGGATAACCACATCAGCATCGACATATCATTCACTGCAAAACAAATCTTACGGGGTTTATCATGTTAATCAGATAAATTCATGAGAGGAAATACCAGAAGCACTGTCTTAGCCACCTAAATCTAGGTAATAACTAATTAAGTACTTCTATATCATAACCTTTGAAGTTTGAAGCAAGAGAGCCCCTCCATAGGGAATTTTTTTTTTTCCTTTTGGTATACCCTACATGAGTATTGTAGTTCACAAATTTTCAATATTTTCCAGGTTATAATTAACTCATGTCTAGTAGCAGTAAATTAAGACCATGCTTAACAGTTATCATCATTTATAATTTATCTTGCCTATAGAGTTTCTGCGCATTTCCATCCCCCACTCAACCAATTTTTTACTCCAAACCACAATTCTATACTTGCTAGTTATGTTCTTAATGGAAAATTTGGCAGAAGTTGAGCATAGTCTCCAGGATGCAATCCGTAATAGATACTAAAGTTATGAGGCCTTAACTGGACTATACATCTAGTTACTAGACAAATGAGCAAGCTGAAGCTTCTATAATTTCAATGTTCTTAAAGAAGAAAAAATGAAGGTTTAGAAAAAGACTTTCTTTTTCTTTGAGGCACCAAAGAAAAGAATGCTTTGTAGAAATTTAATTTTGTCTAACATAGTCATATGTCCATAAACAACAAAGTTTAGCTACAAAAGTTGTAGCATGAAGCTACAACTTTACTCGTTATCTTTTTATTAGAGGTAAATTTTGACAAATCCACCATTAGATTATATTTTTTTTCTTATATCCTCCATGCATGCTTGCAAAATTTCTATAAAATTAAAAATCAATAGTTATGTCATCAATAAATTGTTTAAATTGCAAATTTTTGTAATTTAAAATTTTGCATAAAATATAACTTATAGATCATATAGTAAATAATATCCGATTGACACAAAATTTAACATGTGTATTAAGAGCATAAAGAATATGCAATCAAGTAGTTAGATTTTCAAAATATGTAGTAATGTTAATTTTTTTAAAGGAAGTTGTAGCATTAGACTACAACCAATTTTGTAGCTAAATAACTTTGTCCATCCATAAATTCATATATACTCACAAGGGAAATGATAGAGACCAATGGATCAGTTGGAATCCTTGCTAATTCAAACTGGGGTTTTACACAGCAATTCCATTTTCGAGCTCCGTGATTTGCTTAGATTTTTGGTCTAATTCTTTATAATTTTTTAGGTTACTTTGTGTTCACCATCATGAATATGAAATAATCTTCTTTCTAAATAAAATCCCTCTACTTATTTATTAAAAAAACAAACTATATATGCACAACCTTAAGGTCACCAGTGATACAAAGACATTAGGTTAATTTGTTAATTGGTTATTAGTTAATTAGTTAACAATTTTCTCATGGTCAAAGACTAAAATGGAAAATTTAATGGATTTTTTTTATTATTATTATTGGTAAGTTACACATACAACAGATGGGTTTGAACTTACTACCTTACTATGCACTTATAACGAGAGGAGATGTTGGTTGAGCTAGAACTCATTGACAACAGATCTGCACATTAGCTTTTATAGCAAGTAGTTGTTAAAAACTATAATTGATCCATCCATTTTCTGTTATGATCCTAGTGTCCCATATGAGTTAAATATAAGTTTAACTATGTATTTATAAACTCTTGGGCACCCTCTCTTTGCAAACCAGTTCTAATTTAAAGGATGAGTTTTACCCATAAGTTCCTAACATTTGGTATCAAAGCCACCCTCTAGGGGAGGGCGACCTAGAGGCTAGATTAAAATAACTGATACGTGAGTGGAGCCACCTTGCAAGCTGGTTTTTAAGGATGAGTTCTATCCATAGGTTTGTAACATTTTCTCGTACATCAAACAAAGCATACATACATAATAACATTTATACACACACTCTTAACCAAATTTCATAAATAAAGGCATAGTTTAAAAGTTCAAAGATTACACGTGTTTTAGAGGTAATCAGAATTTGAAAATACCAACTAGCTAGCAGTCGTTAATCACCTCACCAGTCTGAGCAAAACTAGCAGCTTCACCCCGTAACTAAACAATGACAATCTGAGCATCACCCTCAATAATCACTTCATGTATTCCAATTTCTGCAGCAAAGTTAATAGCCCTGCGACAGGCCATTGCTTCCACGTCTTCAACAAAAAACAAAAACTTGTTGGTGAATGGTGAGGAATGGCACTATTTGAGAGACGCGGTAGTATTTTGTGTAATAGTTGTATATAACGTCTGCATAAATGGGAAGGTATACACACTTGTGATATCCGCTTTCATGTACAAAATTATAAATCGCGAAGAAGAGCCAAATAGGCCCCTTTACATGTTGCGGTGCTCTTGATTCAAATAGCATGTCTTCCTCTACATTTTGCAAATAGGTTGCAAGGGCTTAAGCAGCCGAGTTGAGAGACTTCATCTTTTGGGCCCCATATCTAATTCATTGGGCTAATGTGACCCCAAATACAAATGAAATGTCACCAACCAAGTACTGGACTCTTGGCTGATTGTGTCTACAATGCATGTAAAGCTTGAATTATTGTCCTGCTGCACCGCCAACAACAGCCAATTACCATAATTGTTACATGTTTCAGCAAAGTTCATATTCAATCACCTTCTACACCCATTTGTTCAAGTTCCATTCTTCAGTCCAAACTCGAGACTTAACACCAGTCACATGGTCACTTCAACTCTAAATTCGAATAAAAATCACACAACCCTTAATGTAACACTTTTTTTTTTTTTTTTTGGTTCATTTTAAATAGACTTTATAAAGGAAAAAAGAAAAAAAAATAGGATGTAACAATTTATTACCATTGATGAAGCATAAAGTGACATTCAGAGTTAGATATATGATTTTTATTCGATTAAACACCAAATCCCTCCCTTCATTTAATGACATTGCTTGTCTTAATAAACCTACGAAGTAAAGAGGATGGTGAATAGGAAAACACAAACACACTAAAACTACTTTCTATTGATAAATCACAGTGACAAAATCCCAAGTCAACGAATATGTGATTGATTAGAAATTAGACCAATGAACCCGTCCATTATAACTACAAGCAACTCCACAATTTTGGTAGTTAAAAAACAACCGTGTTCCCCAAAAAAAAAATCCAACCAAAGAGAAAAAAAGAGGCAAAACAAGACAACAAATTGGCATTTTTAAAACATGCCGAAAAGTTTACAAGAAGCAATTGCTCCATAACAGAAATATGAAAATGAAGAACTGAAACAATGGAGAAAAGGATTAGGTGGGAAAAAAATATTGATAGAAAAGAACGGCACGAATCAGAATTAATCATTTCACTTAATGACTAGACTATCATATAACTGCAGACGCATGAAAATTATATATATATATCAGAACTCCAAATGTACACTAAATCATGCTGGACTGAGGAAGCTTTATTGCTCTGCAGGGAGTGCAGCAGAGATCCAATCTGAGGTAGCCGTTTGAATGTCCGTCTCAATATGTGGCGAAAGAGAAAGAGGAGTTATTGCAACCTGTTGCTCCAAATGAGACACAAATCAGAAACCAAGGAAGCTTATAATAATATTGAAAAAGACAAGAAGCAAAGTATCTAATACTTCAATGAAAGAAAAGTAACCATCTCCAACCATAATAAAACACCCTATTTCAAATATTTTAAAAAAGATACCAAACCCTACCACTCAAGAAATATGTAACAGTTAGGATATTATTTCAATTAACATGCAGATGCTACAGGCAAGCCTAATGTCCAATAAAAATCATATTGATCCTTGGTGTTTTATTGTAAGTCTTAAATAGATTTAATCACTGACATTGGGACCCAAAACATTAGGTATGAGCCATAATGATATATGAAAACACTCACAGTAACATTTAAGTCAAAGGATGATAGTATGCAGTCCTGCAATGACCACACACTTTATTACTTTTACCTTTACATGCTACGTAAAACATACCAAATTTTTTTTATGATGGCCTCTTCTGTTACTTTTTCTTCAGTTCTTTTGTAGTACAGTCACCAATCACAGGCAAGTGGAATCCACTCTTTAAAACAGGACCCCATTTGCAATTATTACAGTTGTTTGAACTGACAGTCATGGAAAAAAAACCTACTGGGGGAAAGAGCTGACCCCACAAAAATGATACTACTGAAAATTTAGATTCATTCAATCCATTTCTATACGATTGAATGACACAATGACAAGAAAAAAATAAATAATTTCAATGATGAGGAAAAAATATATATATTATAGGTACTTACATATCCATTTTCAAGTGCTCTGAAATCCAGATCCTCGTCCGTCTCTTCTTGCTCCTTATCCAGAAACTGCAAATGTAAGCATGCCTGAGCCTTAGTTCATCACTTCATGAAACAACTACAAATATCTTCAATTTTTTTGGTTAATCAAGCCAATGAAGACTTGCAATTTGTAGTACAAAAATTCAGACTTTTCTATAGGTAAAACTTTCAAAGATTTGTTACAAGCAACTTAAGATTCATAATTTGATATCAACCGTTCTTATAAAACAACAAAATGTCATAGATCTTCAAGCAATTTCATTGATTATCCTAAAAGGAGAAAGTATAACTGCTTTCTTGAAGCTGCTTCTAAAAGCATTCTCACAGCAAGTAAAAGCTGCTTCTAAAAGCAACCTTAATTGCTAGATTTTTTTTTCATACCTCTAGCCGGAAGTACTTCTTCACTCGGTTGGAATCAGATTTTCCAGCAACACCAACTGATTCAATTTCCACATGCTTCTTTTGTGTGTTCAAACGTCGAGCTGCACCCTGAAAAACACCCACCAAAAAAATGAAAACAGGAAAAGGGCAGTATAATCCTTCCATGAGCCTTTTTTTTTAGTAATTCACAGTGAGAGCGACTGACCGCAGCAGAGGCATCTCGGCCAAGCTGTGCGAGCTGAAGGCCAAGGCTTTGTTGATTGGACATGAAATGTCCAGCAGGATACCGGTTGGCTGAAACAGCTAGCCAGTTAGGAGTTGATCTCCACATACTTTGCTTGGTCAATTTAAAACCCTGTCAAGCAAAACATTTTCACGCATATGTAAGAGGGAAAAGAATGCCTTAGGAGAATTTAAATATTGTGAAGGCAAGGACTTATATCAACATTTTTTTTTTTTCCAAACAAAAGCACATGAATGAGTAAACAGTAGCTCAATACATGACCGACAAAGTGAGACCAGCTTCCCAGAAGAGGATCTAAATCAAGTAGAATTTTCCAATATACCACCTATATATCTCAGCTGATACAGTTAATCAAGGGTTTGAGCCAAAGCATCTAACAATTAAGCACTCGCTTGAATTGGGAGAAAGAAAAATGTGTTACCACCTAGGAAGCGCGGACATGGGCACAACACAGTGACACGAGCAATTTCTGAAAAATTATAACATAAAACGGCCAATACGACACGGGTACGGTACCCTAAATGAAGTGTCCATGCTTCCTAGGTTATCACTGACCAAATTGTAGCACATTTTCCATATATTAAGCATAAGATACTTTGGCTCCAATGAGTTAAAATTTTCCCTCAAAAATTTGACCCATGGGAGCAACACAGGCCCCTACACTAAGGCACAATAACTGTAAAACTCCAGTCCAACGGTGACAAGAATGTGATTACAGTTATCACACTTAAGTTTGTAGATCTATCCTATAAAGTCAGCATACATTCTAACGAGCAGAGACACCAACTAATATTTTATCGTTCGCAACTAAGCGCCAAGAATAGCAATAGAATATAATCTTAGATCCACATACCTCACATGCACCAAAAGTAGTGATGATTCTATAAATAAAACTAAGCCTTACCCTGATGACATTGCTATTGATAACTATCCTGGCTACTTCTAAATGCTTGACAGAGGATGCCAATTTCCAGAGTACGTGTTGATAGCACTAAGATTTTTCACTGCCTGATTACCTAGCATAACCTCATTTCCCCCAAGAACCAATATTGGCCATCTTAACATATAAGGCTCTCAACATGATACCGCCCATGTCATCTTAAGTCACCAAGTCATCTGATATGACCAAAAAACACTTCAGTGATACACTAACATACCAGAATCATTCTGAAAAGTTTTAAATCTGGTGGGTTTTCAATTCTCTTTCTTTTTCTGATAAGTAGGGGTATTCAGTTATCAATAAATTTGAGAATCTATAAACAAATGCACCCTAAATTTTTAAACCTTCCCAATAGTTTGTCATTCAGACAGGGAGAATAATAAAGGCTGCATCTATACCCCACATATATCCATTGAATGAAAACAACAATAACCACAATGGTCAATGAAAAAACTAGTCATTCATTAAGAAAGCAGTTCTAGTGCTTTATTATGGCCAGTATTATATTTTGTAAAACACCTGGTCAAAGTTCAGTGTGCATTACCATAGTTTTCAAAACAAACTTTCAATTAGAAACAAGTTAACAACCCATTTCCTTAACACTTTAGAGATGCGAACCTTGTTTGTCAAAGGAGAAGTGGGTATCTCTATATTCAGGGAGCAGCTTTTGGGGAAAACTCCTTTTTCAATATCTCTGATAGCTGCATTTATTAAAGGTATACAGACAGAAACTGCATCCTTAAAATCATTTTCCTGACTTTCATCCTTCTTCCTGCAATAGATTATATCACCAAAGAATTACTTCTCAACATTAAGAAGGAAAATATATAAATATATATATATATATATCAAATTTTTATAAGAAAAAATCAAGTCACCAGTTCAATGATATTGACAATGATGGAACACCACAAATTAGGGCCTCTCTAGCTCCGGCAACAACACCCGAGTAAAACCTGATCAACATTTCAGTCATTAAAAAAAACTTGCCTATTCAAATAAGGACTAGAAGTCACCAGAAAAAAATAGAAACAAACAGCTTTAACTGATATTACTAGAGTAAACATATCAAACACTGATTTCAAATATTGGATGATTCCAAAGTTTACCCTACAGTCCCTGCTTGACTTAAACAACATAATATAGGAATAATAAAAAGCAATAACTAACAACTTACATGTGATGGCCACAGCTTGATCCCTGATTAATTCCACTAATCACCTGAAAATGAGACCATCTATGATTTTTCTGGACCCCAAAATGTATATGCATAATCATACTGATGACATCATATAAATGCTAACCAGAAGAGGCTTTGACCAAGAAAACAATGCCCCAGATAATGCCAACGATACACAATCCACAGGAGTCCCTGAGTAAAAAGAATCACGTCCAAGCCTGTTACTATCAGTAACCATGATGAAACCGCAAAATCCAGATCAACTTTACATAAATCTTTCAGGCATACATTGATACCAATTTCAAAGAAAATATATCAATAACTAAAAATCACTGAAGTTTTCCGTATATAGAGTGAATGAATCTGGCTAGTAGTTAAATTGAATATCAAAAAATCAACATCATATCTACCCAATTTCATAAACATAAACAAAAGCCAAAATGCAAGGAATGATGAATCCATTAAATACAAGATAATTTTTATAGTTACAGAACCCAATACAAAGATATCGGTCATACCTGAAACTTCAAAAGCTGTAGAACCATTAATCTCGGTGGAACTCACAGCAACCGTTTCTTGGAGAGTCACAGAATGACCTGACACTGATTTGTCCCTAAAAGCACCAAATCACAACCTAACAAATCAGAATATATTCCCAGCTTCAATACCAATACTTGAAATGAAACAAAACAACATATCTATATACAAATAGTAATAGGCAAATATTAAAAAAAAAACTTCAAAATCCCACACCCATAATAAGCAATTAAGAGAAACATGCACAAAAGGTAAGTTATATCAATAATCACAAAGAACCCAGATACTCAGATGATGAAATTAACAGAAAAAAAACAACAAAACATATTAAAAGAATTAAGAAATGAAAGAATTACACATACCAATACAGGAACACAAATATACACGCCTAAACAATCAAAAACAATGTAATCCCACATACCCAGATGAGAGAATCAAGGAAATAAGATATAAAACGCAAACTACGACCTATAATCAAAGACAACCCGGAAAACCAACAAGCAATGAATGAAACTCACATACCAATACAGGAAATGAAAGAAGCCCACATAGCCAAATATCAAAATCAATCAAAAAACACAAAACTTTACAGCTAAGCAATCAAAAACAATAGAACCCGCATAACCCAGATGAGAAAATCAAAGGAAACAAGCAATAAACCACAAAATACAACCTATACAATACAGGAAATGAAAGTAGCCCACATAGCCAAATATCAAAATCAATTAAAAAAAAAAACCACAAAATCTACCACTAAGCAATCAAAAAACCCACACCCAGATGAGAAAATCAAGGGGAACAAGCAATAAACCACAAAATACACCCTATAGAATTCAGGAAATGAAAGAAGCCCAGATAGTCAAATATCAAAATTAATCAAAAACCAATGATAAACCCCACATACCCAGATGAGAAAACCACTGGAAACAAACAATCAAACACAAAACACAACAAAATAGCTGAGCAAAGTGGATGGAGATTGAACCCACGATTGCGGAGCGCAGACATGGACATTGTACAAGCCTTCACGAACAAGCGCTTCAACGAGGAACACAAGGCCAGGGGAGTCAACCCCATCTCCATTGGTGACCAAAACAATGGGCTTGGAAGTGTCTACGGCCTCAGAAGCATCGGAAACCGAAGTGGAAGAAGAGGGCTCGGCGGGTTCAACATTGTCGCTTTCTTTTGATTCAGCTTCACTGTTACTAACGTTGTCATCATCATTGTTTTTGTTGTTGTTGTTGTTGTTGTCGCCGTTTTTTTTGCTTAGAACTTGTTGGAGATTGGAGACCAACCCCGGTGGCAACAAGTTGTTGTTCTTCACAGAAGTGGAAGTCATAGCAGAAACTCAGAGAGAGAGAGAGAGAGAGAGAGAGATTTGGGTGTTGAAGAATCAAAGCAGAACCCTAGAGAGAGAGAGAAGGAAAGGAAGAAAAGGAAAGAAATAAAGGATGGAAAGAATGAAAAGGATGGATTGATAGATTATAGATAGAGAGAGAGAGAGAAGAAGAGTTGAGTAGATGGACCGGTTCATACGGCGTTATTTTGAGAGAGAAAAGTAAGATTTGGGGAAAAAGAAAGAGTAACAATTGGTGGCTGCATCATTAAACACATGAGGAGGAAAGGAACAGTGATCTAATTGAAAATGGGGATTTCCTACAGTCTTTTTTTTTTTTTTTTTTTTATCTTAGCTTTTTGCTATGGTCACTTTTTTTTTTTTTTTTTTTTTTTATCCTCAATAGAATATTACAAACTTTTTATTGAATAAGTGATGTTAGAGAATATTATAAATATCTTCTTAAAATATCCTTTATAAAATGTGTTACTAATCAAAAAAATAATTTATAGCGTTTGTTGATGAGAAATCTTATGTTCGTAATATTTTCACTACAAATCATAAATGATAAATTGTTACGAGTTGTTATAGATGAGAAGAAAATAATTTTTGAAGTATGTTTAAATTAGAACCAATAACAACTTATCGCCTAAAATTTGTTAGAAAATGTTATAGACATAGCATTTCTTTCTATTGATTAAATTGTGTGGTTAAAGTCAATCAAATACATTTATTGACACATCAATTTGTTAGTTTTATGTAGTAAGATTTATAGATTTTTTAACAGCTTCTTTCATTAAATAAGCAGAAAGTGAATTTTAAAATTGTGTGTTCGGATGAGCTTATCTATTTATTTACATAAAATAGTATTAAAAATTTATGGAAAAAGCCTTTTTTTTTTTCTATATGCTATCAAAATAAAGCCAAAAAGAGGTTTTTTTTTGCTTGCCAAGCACACTGGTCAAATTTAAAAAGCTATTTAAGATCTATTATTTTACACTTTGTTTGTTATGGGATATTTATTGGTGAACAAAACAAATCAAAAAAAAATTTCTTATCTGCTGATGTTTGATTGTGATGATGAAAATAATTCCCAATATATATATATATATATATAACTCACATTAAAAATCAATTACACTTCATGTATGCACAAATCTTTTGCATTAATAACATGCATTGAATCTCTCATAACAGGTAGAACTTATGCATCTATGGAGTTCACATATTGTGAAAGGCATACTACGCAATACACACCGTCAATTACATAAGATAATTCTTAGAGTACTAGCATACGAGAATACACAAAAAAAAAAAAAAAAAAAAAAAAAATCTATTTTGCATCCTCAAATACTTTATCTATTCTATTAACTCATTTTACAACTCACCTTACATCCCAATTTTTATTTTTACATACAACCCAATAAAATAATATAAATTACCTAATAAAATAATAAAAAGTATTCACCTCTCTCTCTTTCCTCCCACTATCTTTTTCTCTTCACACACAACCACAATATTAGATTTTTTTTTTACAACCTATGAATAGTAAGGTTGCATATATAGGTTGCAAATTTTTTTAAGTATACAAACTCAGATAAGTGGGTTTTTGTTGTCTTGAGTTGTAAAATAGCAATTAGGGGTGTTTACATCCCCCAATGCTAGTTCTCTAAGTAATGGTGACAACAACAACAATAGGTGGCAGTGTTAATGGCAAAGAAGGGAAAGAGATTTATGTTTTATGTTAGAGAGAATTAATTTAACCCTATTTTGTGGTTTTCTTAATTGTAAATGGGTATCTCTATGAGTAGTAGATTAGTTTTTTCTTCTTTGGTTATAAGTTATAACTTATGGACCTAGTTCAATCAGATCTAGGTGCTTATTTTATGAGAATGGGGGTTTCTTTCCAGGGTTGAGAGGATGAACCTGTATGGTTTATTGATAGTGAACAGTTACAAGAATACAATTTTTACTAAGAAGTAAATCATATCAGCACATGAAAGCTTGTAACCAAGATCTTAGTGGGCAACATTAATTTGCTTTTGGGGAAATTGCAGTTAACCCACCTGTGGTTTGGTCCGTTTTAACAATGTCCACCCGTGATTTGAAATTTGTCACTTAATCCACCTGAGGTGGCCTCCGTTAGACCTCCGTTACCCACCTTTGCCCTTTCCGTTAGAAATTCCTCTTTACTATATAAGCCAAAATTAGAACCCAAATAGAACCCTAAAAAAAAGAAACGAGCTCTCTCCCTTTCTCTACCTTAGAACCTCCAAAAATCCTCAAACCCATAATCCCTTTCTCTCTTTACTTTGATTGCCAAAGTGAAATCCCCGAACACTTGTTGGGTTTTTTTTTTTTTTTTTTTTTTTTTTTTGCTGATTTTTTTGCTGGGTTTTTCTTGTTTCTTTGTTTTTGCATCATGATCTGGGGTTTTGGGCAATGGCTAACAACGGTGGTGGTGTTGGAGGTAGTAGTTTGGTGAGGCTATGATTTGATGGTTCAGTGAGTTGGTTGTGGTGTTGGATTTGCTAGATTGCTGGGTTTTTTTTTTTTTTTTTTTTTTTAAGATTTTTCTTTTACTTGCAAATCTGGGTTTTTTTAGAGAACCCAGCAAAAGAGAGAGGGTTAGAGTTTTAGAGAGAGGGTATACATTTCTAAAGTACCTACCAAATGTGAAGATGGATTTAAGCTGACAGAGAAGATACTTTCTGAAGTACTTGATACTGTAAATAAGCCATGGGTATACATTTCTGGACCAACAGTCAACCCAACTGGCTTGCTTTATAACAACAAAGAGATAGGAAATGTTTTATCTACTTGTGCTAAATTCGGGGCAAGAGTTGTAATTGATACTTCATTTTCGGGTTTGGAATTTGACTCTGAAAGTTGGGGTGGCTGGGATTTGGATGGAAGCTTGTCAAAGCTTACTTCTTCTGCAAATCCCTCTTTTGGTGTCTCTCTGCTTGGAGGACTGTCTCTTAAGATGCTGACTGGAGCACTCAAATTCGGGATCCTTGTTCTAAACCAAACTCTCTTGATTGACGCATTTCATAATTTCCCTGGATTAAGCAAACCTCACAGTACTGTTAAATATGCTATAAAGAAACTATTGGGTTTGGGAGAGGTAGATCTAAACGATTGGATGGTGTTGCTGAACAGATAAGGAATTTAAGAAGTAGATCTAAACGATTAAAAGAGATAATTATCTTTCATGCCAAAAACTTTCCTTTGTCTTTAAAAAATAAAAAATAAAAAAAATAAAAAACTTTTCTGAGTATTGTTCCTAATGCCAAACAGAGAGCTAAATTCAAACTAGTTGTTTTAGTACTCTTCCTCTTTTTCGTTTTTTTCTTTTTTTCCCTTAACACTTTTTGTCTTAACTTCCTTTCTCATCATGTAAATGCTATAGACACTTGAAAAGTGTGGGTGGGATGCTCTTAAATCCTGCGCTGGTGTTTCCATGGTGAAACAAATGATGAAACAAATTTTATCTTGACTTGTTTTTTGATATTTTTCTTTTACGTTTTATGTGAAAAAGAAGAAGAATGAGAGAAAAGATGAGAGAGACATAAAATATAATGAAAAAGACACATTTACTCTCATTTTTAACGGTGAAAAGGGATAGGTGGGTAACGGGGGTCTAACGGAGGCCACCTTAGGTGGGTTAAGTGACAAATTTCAAACCACGGGTGGACACCGTTAAAATGGGCCAAACCACAGGTGGGTCAACTGCAATTTTCCTTTTGCTTTTAATTCACTAGTGCTTATTCTTAAAGACAAATAACACGTATTCTTTTGTTGTAACTTGTAAGTTAGATTATTAGAGTTGATATGATCAACTTTAAAAAAATGAGAGCAGGTAAGATTAGTTTATGAGATTAATATAACTCAAATTTTAAAAGAAGAGCTAATTTGTATTCTTCAAAGGGCGGTGACATATGTTGAAAGCTACAGTCAAAGAATTCACAATAGGACAAGTTTGAATCATTGATTCATAAGTATAATTTTAGACGAGGACTGTTAATATAACACATCAATTTGATTAGTTGTAATGATTTATGTTTTTGGATATTGACAAATTATAAATCTGGGTCAATTTTTACTGTAATATTGTAACATTAATTTCGTTTGGTAAATATGGGTTAGTGTTTGATAATTAATTAAAGCATTCAATGAACATACAAGGATTAAAGACTAGATCTTACGTTTAAATAATTATACACGTGAGGAAGAAAGTGATCGAATTGAAATGGGGATTTCCTACCCTTTTTTTTTTTTTAGCTTAGCTTTTTGCTATGGTCACTTTACTTTTTTTTTTTCTTTTTTCTTTTTTTATCCTCAATAGAATATTACAAACTTTTTATTGAATAAGTGATGTTATATATAGAAAATTATAAATATCTTCTAATTATAAATGTGTTACTAATTAAAAAAACAATTTAATACATTTAATGATGAGAAATTTTGTATTCATAATATTTTCACCACAAATCATAAGTGGTAAATTGTTACAAGTTGTTATTGGTGAAAATAAAATAATTTTAGAAGTAGGTTTAAATTAGAATCAATAACAACTTACCGCCTATAATTTGTTAGGAAAGTGTTGTGAAAATATTGTGAAGGTAACATTTTTCTCTATTAATAAGATGGTGTGGTTAAAGTCAACTAAATACATTTATTGACACATCAATTTGTTAGTTCTATGTAGTAAAATTTATAGATTTTTTAACAGTTTCTTTCATTAAATAAGCCGAAAGTGAATTTTAAAAATGTGTGCTTGGATGAGCTTATTTATTTATTTACATAAAATAGTATTAAAAAATTATGGAAAAAGCCTTTTTTTTTTTTTTTTTCTTTTATGCCATCAAAATAATGCTAAAAAGAGGTTTTGTAATGCTTGCCAAGCACACTAGTGAAATTTAAAAGCTACTTAAGATCTATTAATTTACACTTTGTTTGTTTTGGGATATTTATTGGTGAAGAAAACAGATCAAAAAAATTTCATATCTGGTGATATTTATTAGTGTTTGTTTGAAACAGCTTATTTAATTGAAACTGAAAACTTCTTGCTAAAAGTGTAGAAAAAAATGTTAAAAAATAAGCTCAATGGGACCTATAAATAGTAGCAAAAATAAGCTGAAAGTGGAGATAAACTGAAAAATTCAGCTCATCCCAAACACACACTAAAAATCTTCTACATTAATCATGTGCATTGAATATCTCATAACATGTGAGAACTATGTATCTATGGAGTTCAGATACTGTGAGAGGCATGCTACACAGTACACACTGTCAATTGCATAAGATAATTCTTAGGTGATGGTGATAACAAAAACAATAGGTGACAGTGTTAATAGCAAAGAAGGGAAAGAGATTTATGTTTTGTGTTAGAGAGAATTAATTTAACCCTATTTTGTGGTTTTCTTAATAGTAAATGAGTATCTCTATGAGTAGCAGAGTAGTTTTTTCTTCCTTGGCTATAACTTATGGATAGTTCAATCAGATCTGGGTGCTTATTTTATGAGAATGGGGGTTTCTTTCCAGGGTTGAGAGGATGAATCTGTATGGTTTATTAATAGTGAATAGTTACAAGAATACAATTTTTATTGTGAAGTAAATCATATCAGCACATGAAAGCTTGTAACCAAGATCTTAGCGGACAACATTAATTTTCTTTTAATTCACTGGTGCTTATTCTTAAAGACAAAATAACAAGTATTCTTTTGTTGTAACTTGTAAGTTAGATTATTAGAGTTGATATGATCAACTTTAAAAAAATGAGGGCAAGTAAGATTAGTTTGTGAGATTAATATAACTCAAATTTTAAAAGAAGAGCTAATTTGTATTCTTCAAAGGGCGGTGACATATGTCGAAAGCTACAGTCAAAGAATTCACAACAGGACAAGCTTGAATCATTGATTCATAAGTAGAATTTTGGATGAGAACTGTTAATATAACACATCAATTTGATTAGTTGTAATGATGTATGTTTTTGGACATTGACAACTTATAAATCTGAGTCAATTTTTACTGTAATATTGTAACATTAATTTCGTTTGGTAAAAAATGGGTTAGTGTTTGATAATTAATTAAAGTATGCAATGAACATACAAGGATTAAAGACTACATCTTACGTTTAAATAATTAAAGATTGGAAGTTAGCTTATAAATTCAAGTCATTTCCATGCGGTTGATGTATTAAATCTTAACACCAAATTTATGTTCACATATATATCGTTTTTGCAAATAAAACTTACATTTATTATGTTAGGAAAAAGAAAGACATTTGTTAGCTAACATTGAAACAAGCCACATTAAAGAAGTATATGTATTTTGTAGATCTCCTTCTATGTCTCTAGACTCTTTAGCTTTTAAATGAGAGCATATAATTAAGATGTCCCCATTTATGCAAAATTAGTTGAAAACCGTTTTTAGAAAACAAAAATAGTGAAAATCTTTATCTATTTATAAAAGGGAAAGGTTTTGCTGTATACTTGTATATGGCAGGAAAAAGAAAGGAACATGTGCATATATATCACCAAGTGGACCTTAGACACTTGTCCATTTCTTTTTGTTGTTACATACCTCCTCTACATACAAGTATGCACCAAAAATTTTTCCTTTTATAAAATTATGTTTTTAATTTTTATTGACTTTAAACCTACAAATCCTGGATTATCTTAAACTTTCCCTAAGAAAAATACTACCATGCTACAAATCAATTGAATTTTTCCTATGAAAAAAACTATAAAATGGTGGGTTCTAGTTAACTCAACTAGTAAAGTCTCTTGTCATGAAATAAGAGAGCTAGGGTTCGATCCCTGCTTACATCAAAAACCAATTAAGTGTCTTGATTTGAATCATTTGATAATAAAGAAGCAATTATCAAAAATGAAAGACATATGTTGAAACTTTCTCAAAAAATATTATAAAATGAATATATGTACAATAATCAAACATGTTTTAATATATTGATTTACTTGATTAAAAACCTCTCTTGGTTGTTATTTATAAAAAATGGGATTAAATAAGATTGAATTAAGGATCTAAGATACCAATCTTGTAACTAATGTGTAGTCCATAAATCTAGATAGAAACCGGCACCTCTTAGCGTTTTTAATGAAGATGTTTAGGATTTAAAACCTCATCCCCTAATTATCATATTATATATAACAAATTATTATTATTATTATTATTATTTTTGTGGAGAATCTTATATATAAAAATAAAAATAAAATTCTAGACAGAAACTAAGAGAACTTTGGGAAGAATAAATAAAACAGAGTAAAGAAAAGGAAATGCATGTCGTATAATGCTTGTGAGATACTATATCCAGACAAAATCTACGATAATTAAGAACGTGATTAGCGTAACTTAGAGAATCATTCTACAGGTTGTGTCTTTTAATATTTCGACAATATCCTTTGAACGTGGCAAAGTACCATTTGACCTTAATGTGGGGTCTCTTAAATTTGAATGGAAATCTCAGACCCAATGATGCAATTAATGTAGAAGTTAGTTTCAAAATCATATCTATGTCTCTAGATTTGAATATATATTAATATTAATCATAGTTTCCTTTGTGCGTAACAAAATTCTTTTGAATCAGTCTCAATAATCTTCACCTAAATGGGACTTAAATTTTGAATCTTACACTTAGCCATAGGAAATCGAGTCAATTTTCTTCAAGAACTTGCCAAAAATAAAAATAAAACTACAAGCAATTGGGACTACTATATGGTTTATATCATCACAACAATAATCTTTTAAAGAAGAACGTTCAGGATTTGTTCAAGTGAGTTTATTGATTCAAGGATTCCCTATGCACATCTTACATTTATTTTTATATTATCATAGAATATTAATTTCTATTAACAACCAAAAAGGAGTTGGGACGCACTCTTCTATTATTTATTTTCCCCCTAAATGATTGACAGAATTGAAATGTAAAACTAATAAAGAGAGATGCTACGTCTACAACAATTTTACAACAAATCACAGGTGATTAGTTGTTATTGGTTCAAATTTGAAACTAACACTTAGATTACTTTTTTGCCCCAACAGTAACAACCAATAATAACCTGCCACTTAGGATTTGTTGTAAAAATGTTGTAGACATATCATTTTTCATAAATAAATATATACATATGATTTGTCCTCTAACTTTGAATTGTTTTTATTTTTGCTTTTGTAATTTCAAAAAATTTTTTTTTAGAGAGTTTCAACCTATGGCGTCTGCTCCTGATGATAACTTTTTATCATCAGACCAAAACACCAATCAGTTTTTGGTGTAGGCGGGGATTGAACCCCAGATCTTTTATACAACCATCAGAGACTTTACCAGTTGAGCTAACTGGAACCCACTAATTTCAATTTTTTCATTGTAATCTTTTAACTTATATTTGTTATCAATGTTATCATTATCTCTATAACTGTGAGATTAATTTCCATAAGTTTCTTTTGAGAAATAATTATAATATGCTGCTAACCCCGCAGCTCGAACCCTTTCCCCCCTAGACCCCCAAGCACTTTGTGCATGGGGAGGTGCCAATTCAGCTACAAGGCCTTTGGCAATTTCCATTTCCATAAGTTTCTAATAGTATAACTACGCAGCTAAAAAAAAACTACGTCACTTTATGGGTTTTTTTTTTTAATTTTTTAATTTATTTTTAAGAGAGTTTCAACATTTGACGTCCGTTCTTGATGATAATTTTTTATCATTAAACAAAAATACCAATCAGTTTTTGGCATAGACGGAAATTAAATCTCAAATATCTTATTTAATTATCAGAGGCTTTACCAATTGAGCTAATTGGAACCTACTACTTTATAGGGTTTAATATGAATGGAATGACTACATTATAAATATAAGTAAATTTTATCAATTTTTACGCGTCGCGCACATATATATATATATATATATATATAAAACAATTTTCCATTGTAGCAGTGTTGGTGGGATTGGTAAATGGCAATGCAGATTTTGGGAGTGACGCCAACGTGGTAGCTCAACTGTTGTACATTATTAGATGCAGTACTATATAATTGTTTTAAAGTCAAATTTCATAACATTTAATTTTCATGTTGTACATTTAATTTTAAAAAATAAAATTTCATGTCCCAAATGTTTATCGGATTCCATTTGGTCTCCAATAATCCATCCACCTGTTTTACTTATTGTGACTTGTGTCGGTGCCTGGGCGCAGGTAGTTTTCCAAGAAGAAATGCATATTAATTATTGGTTGTAACTTGTAACTTGCAAAAGAAAACTGTAAGGATTGGAAGATTAACATTAAAAATTTTGAATCCTTAATCCTTGAATAATAATGGGTTTCATTATGACATTGTCCTCAAATCCCATAATTCTCTTTGGCTATTCATGCCATTTATAATTTCTTGTATGGAATCTTATAGTAAATTGTTGGATTGAGATCAATTGCAATACTTAAGGTATTGCACTTGATGCAATAGTAATACACGGTTGAGATTGAAAGTTTTTTTTTTTTTTTGAACTTTTAATTTCAACCATTAAATAAAAAAAGTTAAAAAGAAGTTGAAAAAATTAAAAAAGTTAAAATTAAAAAATGAAAATGGTAAAAATTAATATGAGAAGATGTGGTATAATTGCACCCGGTGGTATTGCCCTTGATCCAAATCCGTAAACTGTCTTATCAATGAGGTCGCAAATAAAATAAGAAACTAGTTCGGACAAGAGAGAAAATGGAGGCATTGTTAAAGCGTGGAGTCTTTGACATTCTAGCAGAAGGTAGACTAAAGTTTTCCTTTAAGATCGTTTATCTTTTCAAAGTCTTAAAGAGGATATAAACCACGTAAAAAGGGGGTCTCCTAGCAAATTTACTGTGGAAGTACTAACATATCGAAAAGGGATACTAATCTCAAAATGAAAAAGATAAAAAGGGATACTTAGGTGACACATTGCTTTTGATAACTGATGCAAAGTTCTTGATAATAAGTGTAGGGTCAGATTCTGCAGCCCAAGCCCAAGAAGATGTGGATTTGGAGCCCACTGAACTCAAAACAATAAATTTGTAGAGAGTGGGTGAAAAAGCTAGGCTAATAATGAAAATAACAGTATTAAACGGCAATGATGACAGGAAGACTTGAATTAATATGTGCTCGGACAGTGGTGAATGTCTCGTCCGAGGAGGTGATTTTCATTGATGAACTTAGGTTACAAATGCTGGAGCTACAGTAAAATAATATGCTCTTCTCTCTCTCTTATTTTCGATCCTTCTATCAGAGACCTCTCTCTCTCTTATATAGTGCTGCCTCTCTACATCTCCACCGTCCACTTGTTCACCATCTGGGCGCCCACTTGAGTGCATGTCCCATCACACTCCCCCTTTAGCCCTGTCTGAGTGGCGGTAGCTGAGGATGCACTGTTCAGGGGTCTTCTCCTCATAAATGCGGCTAGGAGGGTAGGTGCAGTGCATTGAATGCGGTGGTTGAAGTCTGTCTCCTTGATATTTCTCTGTTCCTGTCACCTTCTTGTGTGTCCGAAGTCCCTTTTCTCCCTTAACACTTGTCAAACAGATCGCTTGACACGTGCCGGACAAAAACCTCGTCGGATCCAAGGGTATCGGTCTCCTCGGACGTATGAGCATCTCCTCGGACAGTGCACGTGCTCATCTGCGGACATTCTCCTTCCACATGGGCCTCTGACTGTGTCCTGGTATCCTCGGACGAACAGTGGTCCTCGGATAGGGCCTTGGGCCCAATAAGTTGGGTTGGGCTTTTCTCCCCCACAATAAGGAATTCTGAAGAAAATGTAGTTACGTGGAATAGGATTGAGTAACTATTTTTGGTATTGATGGGGTTATTTAGAAGGTAGGAATGTATGTATATATATTTTTTTCATTCTCAAAAATAACTTTTAATAAAATTTTATAGCAATTTTTTGAAAAACCAGCCAAATAGCTCCTTAGAGAATAGATTTTGTCTGTTCCATTGGGATGAAGGGGAGTTTTAATTAAGGAGACTAACGACTCTGGCTCGATATGGTCCATTAACTTAAGAATTTATTAAATTATAATTGTAAAATTGAAAATTTGAGATATTGGAGTGAGCCGTATTGAGTTACTGTAATAGCAATGTTAAAGATCAAGAAATATGGCTTAACAGTGTTTTTTCGAATGACTTAGGAATGGTGTTACCAAAACAAATATATGGACTCATGGAGTTTAATATTGCCTTTTGAAAGAGTGATGTATGGTGCCTTAAACATTCACTTAGCTATCCTTCAAAAAAAAAAAAAAAACATTCACTTAGCTATTGTGTTATAATTAGGGGTGTGTATTCTACTCATCAACCCGACAAACCTAGTTTAACACATTTTGTCCCCCAAGCCCAACTAGGTTTGGAGTTCGAACTAGCAAAATTGTCAGTCCATGTAAATAGATGTAATCCACGCTATTAATAAAAAATATATATGTATATTAATGTGTTAGTTTGCTTTACTTTGATATTGAGATTTTGTTTAAATTTGCTTCTTTGATTTATTTTGGTATTCTAGGACTTATTTTTGATGACATTGAAATATTAAGATTAATTGTGTAAATTATAATGATTTATTGAATAATAAGCTTAAATAGTTGAATAAAAATCAATTACTCTTAGACGTATCTAGTTGATTCTTTTTAATAAGAATGATTGAATTTCTTAAATAGTTATTAGAGATATCATTTTTTTAGTTAGGCCATCAATATGGCCTCTTCAACCTGAAGACTAATATCTAACCCAATCCAATACCTACAATTTTGGGTTAGGTTAGATTGGAGATTTCACAACCTAAGGAAGTTTCATTGAGTTAAAAACAAAATACATCTTAAACCCAATCCAATCCAACGTATATACACCTCATAGGCCATTTGGACAACTACAAATTCAAGTATGCAACAAAAGTTGTTCCTCTTTCTTGTGTAATTAATTCAGGGTGCCCTGCTTGTAGCTTTGTAATACTTTGATGGGTTTGATCCACGTGTTGTCCATCATACCACTCCCACTCTCTCCCACAAAAAGAATAACTTCACAAATTTTTTAAATTAATTGTCATATCACAGAATCTCCCAAACTATAGTTTACTTGGAAATTTTAGAAACCCAAAACATGTGACAGTGAAATGTTTATTCCAACACTGGTCTTAAAGGGAGGTTTAGATCTCAAAATATAAAATGAAAAAGAATTTAACGATGACAAAAATTAGATGATACATGCATTAGTTTAGTGAGTTTTGGGAAAGCTTTGCTGGGTTGAATTGAGTTTTGGCTGAGAGTATGAAGTGGTTGTTTTAGGATGCAAGGTTTTGAGGAATTTTGGATGTGTTTGTGAGTTTCAATTGGCAAAAAGATGTTAGCTCAATTGAGAAATTGGGTTTGAGGATTGGTTGCTGTGAACTGTGATTACACTTTGTCGTGGAGGTTGGCTGGTTGGGTGATTTGGCTAGTGGGGGGACTAGAGTGGACAAGGGTTTTGGCCTAAAACCTAATCAATTTGGTTATTAAGGCGTTTGGGGTGGTTGATAGGAAGTAGTCTATTTAAAATTTGAAGCGAGGACAATGGTGGTGAAGAGTGGAGAAGACTAGGAGAGGTGAAAGAAGAGAGTAAGAAAAATTAAAAACAAAAAAAGATTTATGGGTAAAATGGAAAAGAAATATAATCAAGAGTTAAATAACAAAATAATCTACAAGTTCACAGAGGATTAAACAAAAGCCACACCTTTTGCTAATTTAAAACAGAGGTGCAATTGAACCTGCAACAAGGAGAGATGATAGTGTGCAAATCGTAAATCCATTGGTGACATAAACCATATCTCATATCTATAACAAAGAGGACAATTTCTATCGCACTTTTAGCTAAATGAGTGAAATTTATTGTAGCTAATAAAATAAGCAAGGGATAAAGGTGTTGGGATGGGCATCTCCTTAAAGATTATTGTTGGGTTATAAATTGACCCAATTCAATTAACTAATTAGTTAAGTAGATCAATTGATTCAATTACATGCAAATTCCAATTATAGGCATAATCATATTGCCAATCTAGAGTATAGTGCAGCAAAAAATAAATTGATATAGCGAGCTAGTCACGATGGGGAAAACTTTTGTAGTAAAAACTTCAACCGGTAATTATGTAGGTTACGAGTACAACTCTCGAAAAATCTATTAATAAAAAATCAAGGTTACAAGGGCAAGGAATTTTATTCAATCCCAAATATCTACCTAAAATAAAACATACTAATCCAAATTCACTTCCGACTCGTTGGACTTTGATTAACAGAAGACTTAAGGGTCCGTTTGGATAGCACTTATTGTTGCTGAAAGTTGCTAAAAACTGATTGTTGCTGAAAACACTGTAGCAAAATAATTTTTAAATGTGTGAATAGTATCGTGAGACTCACTTTTAATATTAAATATTGCGTGAACAGTGCATGAACAGTATACGCACAGTGTTTTTTGTCTCCTAAAAGTCAATAAGTCCGGCTGCTAAAAAAAAAAAAAAAAAACTTAAAACGCAACTTTACTTTGTGTGAAAAGTAGTGCTATCCAAACCAGGCCTTTTTCAATTTGCACGGATCTCCTATTTGTTGGGCTTTGTGGAGCCTAGTTTATTTTTGGCCCGTTTTGTAGCCCATTGTAACCCTGTAAGCAGGGTATAAAAGCCGCTTTTATAATTAGGGTTTGTGACTACAACTGTTGTTGTGTTTTAGAGAGAGAGAGACAGAAACACTGTAGCCGTACTTTGTATTATTTCCCTGATAATAGTGAAATCCCTACAACTCGTAGGCAAATTGCCGAACCACGTAAATACTGTCTAGTGCGTGTGATTATTTTTCTTTGACGCGTGTTTTCTCTATTTTTTTTGTTTCTCACAGGTTGAAATTTTGGTTAAATTCCCAACAACTGGTATCAGAGCCAGGTTTAGGTTTGAGTGAGAGCAATGGTAGAGGTAGCAGGAAAGGCGTCTGGAATAGAAAAGTTTGATGGCACAGACTTTGGATTTTGGAGGATGCAAATCGAGGATTACCTTTATGGGAGGAAGCTGCATCTGCCGCTTCTAGGGGAAAAACCTGAGGCTATGAAGGCTGATGAATGGGCTCTTCTTGACAGACAGGTACTGGGAGTTATCAGGTTAACTCTGTCTAGGTCTGTTGCACACAATGTTGTAAAGGAGAAGACCACAGCAGATCTGATGAAGGCTTTGTCTGGTATGTATGAAAAGCCGTCAGCAAATAACAAGGTGCATCTGATGAAGAAACTGTTTAATCTGAAGATGGCAGAGAACGCATCAGTAGCACAACATCTGAATGAATTTAATACTATCACAAATCAATTGTCGTCTGTAGAAATTGATTTTGATGATGAGATTCGTGCTCTGATCGTTTTGGCTTCTTTGCCAAACAGTTGGGAGGCAATGAGGATGGCAGTAAGCAATTCTACAGGAAAGGAAAAACTCAAGTACAATGATATACGAGATTTAATTCTAGCTGAGGAGATTCGCAGAAGAGATGCTGGTGAAACCTCAGGATCTGGTTCTGCCCTAAACCTTGAGACAAGAGGCAGAGGTAATAACAGAAATTCAAATCGGGGCAGATCAAAATCCAGAAATTCTAATCAAAACAGAAGTAAGTCTAGATCAGGCCAACAAGTACAATGTTGGAACTGTGGGAAAATAGGTCACTTTAGGAACCAATGTAAAAGTCCTAAGAAGAAGAATGAAGATGATTCTGCTAATGCTGTAACAGAAGAGGTACAGGATGCATTACTTCTTGCAGTAGACAGTCCACTTGATGATTGAGTTTTGGATTCAGGAGCCTTGTTTCATACCACTCCACACCGAGAAATCATACAGAACTATGCTGCAGGTGATTTTGGTAAGGTGTATTTGGCTGATGGTTCAGCCCTGGATGTTGTGGGTATGGGAGATGTCCGGATATTGTTACCCAATGGGTCTGTTTGGTTACTGGAGAAGGTTCGACATATTCCTGACCTGAGGAGGAATCTGATTTCTGTTGGATAACTTGATGATGAAGGGCATGCAATACTATTTGTTGGTGGTACTTGAAAGGTTACAAAGGGAGGTAGAGTATTGGCTCGTGGAAAGAAGACCGGTACTTTATATATGACCTCAAGTCCAAGAGACACAATTACAGTTGCTGATGCAAGTACTGATACAAGCCTATGGCACCGCAGGCTTGGTCACATGAGTGAGAAAGGGATGAAAATGCTGCTGTCAAAAGGAAAACTACCAGAATTGAAGTCGATTGATTTTGACATGTGTGAAAGCTGCATCTTAGGAAAGCAGAAAAAGGTGAGCTTCTTGAAAACTGGCAGGACACCGAAGGCAGAAAAATTGGAGTTAGTACACACTGATTTGTGGGGGCCTTCTCCGGTTGCATCCCTTGGAGGTTCAAGGTACTACATCACTTTCATTGATGACTCAAGCAGAAAGGTATGAGTTTATTTTCTGAAAAATAAATCTGATGTATTTGAAACTTTTAAGAAGTGGAAGGCCATGGTTGAGATAGAAACAGGTTTAAAACTAAAATGTTTGAGGTCTGATAATGGAGGAGAGTACATAGATGGAGGGTTCAGTGAGTATTGTGCTGCACAGGGAATTAGGATGGAAAAGACCATTCCTGGGACACCACAGCAGAATGGTGTGGCTGAGCGCATGAACAGAACTCTTAATGAGCGTGCTAGGAGTATGAGGTTGCATGCTGGACTACCAAAAACTTTTTGGGCTGATGCTGTTAGCACTGCAGCTTACCTGATAAACCGAGGGCCATCAGTTCCCATGGAGTTCAAACTTCCGGAGGAGGTTTGGAGCGGTAAAGAGGTAAAATTTTCCCATTTAAAAGTTTTTGGTTGTGTTTCTTATGTTCATATTGATTCTGATGCTCGTAGTAAACTTGATGCTAAGTCTAAAATATGTTTTTTCATTGGCTATGGTGATGAGAAATTTGGCTATAGGTTTTGGGATGAACAAAACAGGAAAATCATCAGAAGTAGAAATGTGATATTTAATGAACAGGTTATGTACAAGGATAGGTCAACTGTAGTATCAGATATTGCAGAGATAGATCAAAAGAAATCTGAGTTTGTCAACTTAGATGGATTGACTGAAAGTACTGTCCAGAAAATGGGTGAAGAAAATAAGGAGAATGCAGATTCACAGGTAAATCAGAGTACACCTGTAGCTGAAGTCCGCAGATCTTCCAGGAACATTAGACCTCCACAGCGTTATTCACCCGCTTTAAATTATCTACTATTGACTGATGGTGGTGAGCCAGAGTGTTATGATGAGGCCTTGCAAGATGAAAATTCAAGCAAGTGGGAGTTAGCCATGAAGGATGAGATGGATTCCTTGTTGGGGAATCAGACATGGGAATTGACTAAATTGCCAGTAGGAAAGAAGGCTTTGCACAACAAGTGGGTATACAGAATAAAGAATGAGCATGATGGTAGCAAACGTTACAAGGCCAGATTAGTTGTTAAAGGGTTCCAGCAGAAGGAAGGCATTGACTACACAGAGATATTTTCTCCAGTTGTGAAGATGTCAACAATTAGACTGGTGCTGGGAATGGTGGCTGCAGAAAATTTACATCTTGAGCAGTTAGATGTGAAGACGGCATTCCTTCATGGTGACTTGGAGGAAGACCTTTACATGATTCAGCCAGAAGGGTTCATTGTTCAGGGACAAGAGAATCTAGTCTGCAAACTGAGAAAGAGCTTGTATGGCCTAAAACAAGCTCCTAGACAGTGGTACAAGAAATTTGACAGTTTTATGCATAAAATTGGGTTCAAGAGATGTGAAGCTGATCATTGTTGCTATGTTAAATTCTTTGACAATTCTTATATCATTTTACTGTTGTATGTGGATGATATGCTCATTGCAGGGTCTAGCATTGAGGAGATTAATAATCTGAAGAAGCAATTGTCAAAACAGTTTGCAATGAAGGATTTAGGAGCTGCAAAGCAAATCCTTGGTATGAGAATCATTAGAGACAAGACTAATGGTACATTGAAACTTTCACAGTCAGAGTATGTGAAGAAAGTTCTTAGCAGGTTCAACATGAATGAATCTAAACCAGTGAGCACACCCTTGGGTAGTCATTTCAAACTGAGCAAAGAACAGTCACCGAAGACAGAAGAAGAAAGGGATCATATGAGCAAGGTGCCCTATGCCTCAGCTATTGGCAGCTTGATGTATGCTATGGTGTGTACAAGGCCAGACATTGCACATGCAGTGGGAGTTGTGAGCAGATTCATGAGTAGGCCTGGAAAGCAGCATTGGGAGGCAGTCAAGTGGATTCTGAGATATCTGAAGGGTTCATCAGATACATGTCTTTGCTTCACAGGTGCAAGTTTGAAATTGCAAGGTTATGTAGATGCTGATTTTGCTGGTGATGTTGATAGTAGAAAGAGTACTACTGGGTTTGTATTTACTCTGGGTGGTACAGCTATATCATGGGCTTCAAATTTGCAAAAGATTGTTACTTTGTCTACTACAGAAGCTGAGTATGTTGCAGCAACTGAAGCTGGAAAGGAGATGATTTGGCTACATGGTTTCTTAGATGAATTGGGTAAGAAGCAGGAGATGGGCATTCTACACAGTGACAGTCAGAGTGCAATCTTTCTTGCCAAAAATTCGGTTTTTCATTCAAAGTCGAAGCATATACAAACAAAATACCACTTTATCCGTTACCTTGTTGAAGATAAACTGGTAATACTTGAGAAGATTTGTGGATCTAAGAACCCGGCAGACATGTTGACTAAGGGTGTCACTATTGAGAAGTTGAAGCTGTGTGTAGCTTCAATTGGTCTTCTAGCTTGAGGACAGGAGGATGAGTTGCAGGGATGAGGGATTATTTCTTGAAGGATAGCGGTTTGATGTTGGTGATTGAACTAGTCTCCAAGTGGGAGATTTGTTGGGCTTTGTGGAGCCTAGTTTATTTTTGGCCCGTTTTGTAGCCCATTGTAACCCTGTAAGCAGGATATAAAAGCCGCTTTTATAATTAGGGTTTGTGACTACAACTATTATTGTGTTTTAGAGAGAGAGAGACAGAAACACTGTAGCCGCATTTTGTATTATTTCCCTGATAATAGTGAAATCCCTACAACTCTGTGGACGTAGGCAAATTGCCGAACCACGTAAATACTGTCTAGTGCGTGTGATTATTTTTCATTGACGCGTGTTTTCTCTATTTTTTTTGTTTCTCACAGGTTGAAATTTTGGTTAAATTTCCAACACTATTGATGTGACTGACAACAGTTACACAATTATCTTCTCAACATAGCAACCTTACAACAACAACAAATTGATTGCAATGGTGTAACTTTGCAGTAGTTTCACGTAAAATACCAATAAGATATTCAATGGTTGGAGTTGAAGACTTTCTTTGATACATAACCATTAGTGCACAAAATTCGAAGCAAGATCCCCTTCCTTTATTTTCTGAACTCACAAGTTCAATATGTATAGGTTAGGATTTTTCTCTAAAAACCTTTCAGTTTCTATCTCAACAACATTATTTAAAGTGGGGCTTAATAAGCCTTTAAATAGGCTCCAGCTAGGTTACAAAAACTTAATTACAGTCATTTTAACTAAAAGCGTTTCAAGCTAATTCAGAATTTACAAATCTTGATCTAATGGCTTGTGTCGAGATTTAATTAAGCTTGATCAATTGATTTGTAGTCAAACCTAGTATTGAGGCAACAAATTCAGTAGTTATTGAGCAGTTTTCTTTTGTCTTCCACATAGATATTCAACACTTTTGGACACTAAAAATTAAGACTCTAAATACATCATTAAGTACGTTTGGAAGCAGGTATACTAACACCTAAAAATATAACCTTAAATATTTTCCTATCAAAATCAGTTTCAAAAGTCGACAATAAGCCTTGTTCTATAATTTGTGTCATTACTCATTATCTTTCTAAGTTTTTTCACTAGTTCATAAAATGAATTTTTGACTTTGTTTTTTTTTTTTTTTTGGTTACTATATTAATAAGTTAGAGCTAGGGATTGAATCCAAGACATCAAATCCAAGACATCACAATTTTACCGTATGCAAGATTCTGTCGTTGGAGTGTCATTATCTTTATAAGCTTTTCACTAGTTCACAAAATGATCTTTTGACTTTTTTCCCCCTCCTATATTAGCTGAAAACCAATGGTTCATTGACAATTTTTTTTTGATATGTAGGTTCATTGACAATTAATCTCCTTAAAAATAAATAAAAAGAAAGAAAGAAAGAGATTCAATCAATAATCAAGGTTACACATAAATATGAGATTATAATAATAATAAAAATTTATAGGTAAGAAATCCTTGAAGAAAAAAATAACACATTATAATTTCATAGGCAATTTTAATACTTGTTGAGATAATAAATTATGATTAATCCACAATAATCACACTTTTTTTTTTCACCCATCAATCATAATAACTTTATTATCTCAAATAAGTTGTCAATAAAAACAACCTACTATATAATTATCCAAAAATATATGAAAAGTGAGCACACATAATAAACTGGCTATTGAAAAAAAAAAAAAAAAAAAAGCTTCTCAAACTCAAAGTGGCGCCGTTTCCAAAGCTACAAGTCGCTGCATCTTTAGTAGTTATCGATCCCCTAAACACTACCCTCCAAAGCACTCTGTCGTATTACTGTTTCTATGGCGTTGAGGGCCTTCCAATTTTTGAAACCCTAGCCTAGGGTTTCAAATTTCAATTTCTGGAGCCAATTGAAGAACCCAAAAACCCAGGTACACATTCACTTTCTTCTTCATCTTTATTCATTGAAAAATTCGTAACGAATTGGACGGCTACGATTGTGCAAGATTGTGATTAGACGATCCAGGATTTTCCCCAAAAAAAAAAAAATTTCAAAATTTTGTCTATTATTAATAAAGGGGAAAGAGTAAAGATCTGGGCTTGAAAACAAAGCACGCGAGAATTTGTTGCAAGCTGTGTTTGGCTGCAAAGAAAATGTTGGGAAAGTTTCATAAAAATTGAATCTTTAAATATTTTATAAATGTTCCTTATTGTTGTGAATTTTTGTGCATTTTAAATAAAATTTGTTACTTTTCAAAAAGGAAAAGAAAATTATTGTGGGTTTATGAAGCTGCATTGATTTAAATTGGATTGAGCTAAAAAGCATGACACAGTTACAATTTACTTTGATTAGCTTCTGTGTAATGCTTTTGATTTTTTCAAAAAAATTAAAGAACAAAAATTGTAATGTGTGTTATTTGACAATTAGCTAACTTGAAAGGAAATGGTTTATTGAAGTATTGAACCATTTTTTCTAACACTATCCCTCATGTGTGGGTTCATACTCTCTTAATAAGTGGGACCCAACATGTGAAATTTTTAAAGGGTTAAACTCAAGACTAATGATAATATCACTGTGATAAATTATCACTTATCCTAAAAGCTTTAGTTGCTAGGAAAATGTTCATTTAGTGATTTGTCCATTTTTCTAACAGTTTAATACCTGCTTATACACGTAAAACTTTAGTGACTTGAATGCAATTTGCGTATATCTAATGGCAAATTTGTTGATGGAGGGGTCTTAAGAAGTGTTGCAGTACGAGACTTGCACGAGAACTTTTTGTGTTTTTGTCGAACAGAAGTAAGTATGGTCATGATTTTTGGGATAAATGAAGGTTTAGCTGACAGGGGATTTGTGCCCTGAGTAAAGAGTTTGCTAATTATAGATATAGCTAACAAGATCATTGCTTAGTCATGAATGTCTCAAAGGCCAGTTTAAATTATTCAGTGTAACTATTGAGCGTTTTATGTCCTTTCTAGAAGGTATTTTTCTATTTATATGGGCCATTAAACTTGCATTGCACAATGCTTTGAAGTTTGAAATCACCAAGCTATGTGAGTACTTGCAATTGAATGTGAATGTTTGGTTGTAGCTTGGTATAGATTTGTCCTAATATGTGCTGCATTGTTGGCTGTAGTCATGGACCGAGAAGAGAAAATTAAGAATGCATGCATGAAGATTGTGGAGTGCATCAACGCCATGTCTTTTGTAAACTTGGATGACCAACGGGTGCATTCACTAGTGATGATGCGAGAAATAGCACGTGGGGTTGTTGAAAATAAGGATAGAAAGGTAAGAGAGAGAGAGGGGAGTATGTGCAAATTATTTTGATTATCATGTTGATTACTCTCATTTGTTGCATTGTTACTTTATAGGTAACTAAGAGTGATGTGACTAGAGCTTTGCACTCTAGTATTGAGAAGATGGTGAGTACTACTTATATCATGATAAGTTGTTTTACATTATGTTATCATTATGTGATGATTGATGGCAATGCAGGCCAGTTCATGCAGGGATATTGTATATAAATTAAGTAAGATGTCATATGAAGGCTTAGATGACCAACGGATTCAATCATTATTAAGGGTGAAAGAGATTGCGGCTAAACATGCTAAAGTTGCAAGTGTTGAGAGTGATACGTGGATTAAAGAAAGCTTGGCAGGTGAGGAAATGCAGCCAAGCAGCGTGGATGTCCTGGTTGGAGGTGCAGAAATTATGGTGGTTGAAGAATCGCTGGTGGAGGAAACTGAGCTAAGAAATGAAGATGGTCATAATGTGGTGCAGAAAAGGCCTGTGACTAGGGCAAAACTCACTGGCAAAAAGGATATGCAGATTGGAGAGGTACAAAGGAAGATGCCTGAAGATGAGCCACCAGAGGTGGAAGCTCAGTTAATAAACGAAAATGGTAAAAATCAGTTGCAGGAGATTTTGTCACAACCACCGCTTCTGCAATCTCTTATATGGCCTCCAGATGACTGCATTACCTTAGATTGGATCTGGTCATTGATATCCACAATTAAGCAGTTTTCACAGAATCATCCCCCCTCCGAGTTTCAATTGGTAATGCCAATTTCTGTGGTGGATAAACTAGTTGATAATGCTTCAAGTATCCTTTCCAAAGAACCAAACTGTGTGAAAATTGATTGCCATGGAGTGGACTCAAGAGTTGTTGTAGTGGGTGACATTCATGGCCAGTTCCATGATTTGCTCCATCTTCTTGAAAATGCTGGTTTTCCCTCTGAGAATCAGTTCTATGTTTTCAATGGTAACTATGTAGATAGAGGAGCATGGGGTTTGGAGGTATTTTTGCTCCTATTGGCTTGGAAGGTATGTGATATGAATGATATTTATAGTAGTTGTCCATTTGCTTAATGCTCATTTTTGTTTTTTAGAAAAAACAAAAGAATGGAGGCAAAAAAAGCATATGTAAACAATTATGTATCATGTACTTGTTTTGGTGGCTAAGTAACACAATTATATTTTTCTATTGTCTGTTGTAAGAGTTGTATGATTACTCTGTATTCATTATTTTGATTATGCTTATTTTCTCATCTTAGTGATTATCATAAATAATATAGTGTTTTCTTCATTGAAGAAAAAGAGCAGATGGTTCCCCCCCCCCCCCTCTGCATAAGTAATATATAGTCCACTTATTTGTTGTTGATTTTTATGTGTATTTTTTTCATTCTATAACTTGTGATGATTATACTGCTTTTATGTTTTTTTGTTTTTCATTTTTAACTCCTTGATGTTTAGGTATTGATGCCTCACAGAGTATATCTACTCCGTGGGAATCATGAGTCAAAAGAATGCACAATGGCATATGGTTTCGAGAAGGAGGTGAAGACCAAATTTGGAGATCAAGGTGAATTCGTCTATAATAAATTCCTGGATTGCTTTAAAGAGCTTCCTTTGGCCTCAGTTATTGCTGGATCTGTTTATACCACTCATGGAGGGCTTTTCCGTAGTACACGCATTGCATATTCACGAAGATCTAGAAGAAAAAAGACACAGAGGCTAGAGCTTGGTTCTTTAGAAGAGTTATCTGCAGTTAAAAGATCTCTAATAGATGCTCCATATGAAGGCCCAAATATGATATTAACTGATGTGCTATGGTCAGATCCATCACAGAGGCAGGGTATATGTAAAAATCGAGCTCGAGGACGGGGTTTATGGTGGGGTCCTGATTGCACTGAAGCTTTCTTGAAAATGTCCAAGTTAAAGGTAATAATTTTCTATGTAGCTGTTGAAAAATTAAGTTGAAGTTTTCTTGTCACAATTGAAGCTACCACTAACTTATTTTGTCACAATAGAAATCATATTAGATGTCAGTCATTTATGGAATTAATATCACATATGGTCTCTTAAATGGTCTCATTTTTAAAATTCTTTTTTGTTAACTTTGGCTAAGGCTGGAGCTAATTTTTTCACCCTTTTTTTTGGACTGCGTTTTCAATGCTATGCTGGAATAAAAAATAAAGTCATTATGGAATTAAACGTTTCAAATGTTCTTTTGTTTGGTTTTGTGGACATTTGATGTGACTCATTGGATAATGAAATTGTTTTGTGAATTGTATAAGAAAAAAAGGATTAATCCCTAACATACTAGAGCCTGAAAGGTTAAATAAGCAGCCTTTTCTGACCTCTACCATAGCAATTAGTCCATAGGAAGCTTTAATATATATATATATATATATTGATAACTATAGTAAGCTTTAAAATTAAATATTTAATTAATAGCCTTAAAAGTTTCTAAAATTATGTTGCATTGATGCAAAGAGGATCCAT
Organism: Quercus aquifolioides; assembly: GCA_019022515.1. NCBI lineage: Eukaryota > Viridiplantae > Streptophyta > Magnoliopsida > Fagales > Fagaceae > Quercus > Quercus aquifolioides. The sequence continues at coordinate 11,641,983 of CM032328.1, forward strand.
TTCTTAAATTAGGAAGGATTTGAGCTCCTCGCTTCAATCCTTCACAAGATATGCAATTGACTCTACAAGAACCCTAAAACATACTAAAGTTGAATATGATATGATGGAGGTTGAAATCAGAGGATGTCATCTTTGATGTGCTGCTTCTACCTAAAATCTCCTTTAGCAGAGAAGAAGCGTTCCAGCTCCACTAACTGACCCACATAAAGATTTCTTGCAGAGCATACCATTACTACTCCTACTGGATCCAAGAAGATTCTCTTCAAATATTTCAGCCCCTTTGCAACCTGACCATTTCTCAAATTACTTATAGATATATAAATTGGTAAGATTCCGATGATTCAGCCCTTCTTTACAGGTAGTAAAAGTGTCTATATGAAACTTATACTATAAGTGGAACCATAATGGCCCATTCTGACACCAGGTACTTGATGAACCTCATCACATCTTCTCCCACCATCCAGCTTTTTCCATGAAAAAGCCTTGGTCATGCCATCTGGATCCAATGCCTTGTTCCCACTTGTATTTTGAAGAGTGAGGCTAGTAAAAGCTTATTACTTGGTATTCGCTCAAACTTTCAAGATTATTAACATACATACAATCATGTACACCGATTAGGTTCTAAGCAAATATTGAGAAAAAATTAACTGAGGCAATAATTTTAGCTCTTGGCTCAATTATCTTTTGTTAGCTCCATTTTGTGAATTATTTGTGCATAAAGACTCACTTTCCAGATCCCCTTTTAATTTTTTTTTTTTAATGCTTGTGAACACTGCCTCTTTGTTTCTACTGTAGTTGATCATAAGATCGCATGAAGGTCCTGATGTGAGGACTGGTCAACATCTTTTTGGTGATATGCTATGTGGGTACAGCTTGGATCATGAAGGAGAATTAGGGAAGCTGTATACGCTGTTTAGTGCTCCGGATTACCCTCAGGTTGAAGATTTATCTCTAAGACTTGACCCTTAATTTTTTTGGTATGTTTAATTTTGTAAGTGACATTTCTTAGTCCTGTGTGATAATCTTTGCAACTAGCTACAGCTTTGTTTTTTGTTTTTCTACATCTGAAGGGCAGTCTGTGTGTGTGTGTGGACTTACATTTAAATAATGGAATGCTTCTTTTCTGTTTATATGACAACTATCAACTTTATACTTGGAAAAAAATAATGACAACTATAAACTTTATATGTGAATATCGTTGATGAGACATGACTTTGGAATTGACCAATATGAGCATTTCACCTTATTTCTCATATGAGAAAGTAAGCATAATTCTTCTGTACAAATAGCAACATATAACCGTGACTAGAATTTCTGACTTTGATTGCATTATGTGTTATAAAATAATAAATTTTCTTCTCAAATAGAACATGTCTTTTAATTATAGGATTGAAATTTGTGTGCTTTGGCTAACAGGTTGCAGGGTTCAGATTTATTCTATATCCTAATTCTGTCTTTTGGTTGCTTTAACATGAAGTATCTTCATTCTTTTATTAAGTTGGTATGCATCCAACACCTGGAGAGTGGATTATAGATGTTTATTCTATACATTATGAATGTGTAGACATGTTGCAACATGGCAAATATCGTCGACAAGCAGGCCTTTGTATCCCTTACTAAACTAAGATTTGACTTACACTAGAGATTGTTTTGCAAAACTTAGTAATGTGCCACCAATTAGTAAGGTTGTGTGCGTCAAGATTGAGAGGCCGTGACTAAGATTAATAGAAAATGAGGAATCCAATACACTTGTGGTCTGCTCTTTTGGTGTCTTTGCATCCCAAATGAGGGTTTATATAAATGACTTCCATATAATGGAATGTGCAATTTGTTGCTAGCTTGCTAGTTGGTGTATTTTCTGGATAGTAGTTTTTCTACTTCTCTTCCTTTTATGAGCAGAAATTTGTGAGTATTTTATTTGGATTTTACATTTGAAAAGAAAATTAAATCTATTGGACTTTCTACAGTATGCATTATTAGTAAAACATGGTAGCTCTTGATGTTCAAAGAAAGGAAGTTAATGTCAACTGCTACGGAAGTATTCTTTTTTGGGTACAGAAGTTGTATTCTATCTCAGATAACAGTTTGCAAATTATGCAGTTCGGTAGAAAGATATTTACCAATGAAGGAGCATATGCTGTACTTCAGTCTCCTAATTTTGAAAGTCCTTCCTTCCACTCATTCAAAGCTGTAGAAAAACCAAAGGTATGGATTCCAACCATTGATTTTGGCCCCTTGTCGATGGATAAGTTTGCACTTGTATGCTTAGAACACCTGCATCTAGCTGCAGTTTGGGGAAATGACATTAAAGCTTTTTGAAGGGTTTCAGTTTCATGTAACTCATGCCTGCAATGTATCCAATTAACTTGATGCAACTTGCTTCACAGGCAGATCCTTTTGTTGATGTTGATGACTATGATAAGATAGCATCATCTAAACGTGAAGATCAGATAGCAACATCAGATGAAGAAGATGAGATAGATATAGGTGAACGAGACCTCACATCAACAGTAAGTTGTTAATATTTTCTGGAGGAAAAGTAGCCCTTAATTTTTTTTTTTAATTCTGGTTTCAAGTGAAATATATGATGCTCTGACTAATGTATTGGGTCTTAGATTCTTTGTGTTGTTCACAATGGTTGTTTTAAATTAACTTTTCCTGCTGCCCTTGTTTAGTAAAGAGAAATGCAGCTTGAACAAATAAGGTATAATGTTGTTCTTTATGGAGCAATTAGGGTCTGATTCCCAAAGACCCAACTCACACTTTATTTTTACTTTTGGGAAAAAAATTCTTAAGTAGGTTTGTCAACAAGGCATGAAGTTGGATTTCTTCTTTTAATCGATCTTACAAATAGGTACTTTCTTTTTTCTGGCTACTTCATCTCTTTAATGAAGTAGTCTTTTCTTAATACAATTTTTCTTACTTACCAAAACAAAAGAAAAGAAAAACAATCAATCTTACAAATAGGTGATTCCTCTGTCCAATTTTGAAATGATATATATATATATATATATATATATATTTTTTTTTTTGGGGGAAAAAAATCAATCTCAGGTTTGGTAACTTTTTCTTTAAAATGGTTTCAAAGTAGGATTTGTTTTGCTTTATATCTTGCTTATATGGAGATGGAATCAATGTGACATTACCTTTAAGTCGGAAAAGATTAACCATCTTTTCTAGAAAGTTGGAAGTTTAATATGTCTAAGAAATTCCAAAAGAAAATTTGAAAGCTGTGAAATGCATGTAATTTAAGGTAGATCAATTCTTGTAGCATTACATTATAGTATTATATGTTTGCACTTATTACTTTTTGGTATAATCTGGAATGTCTAATCATTAGAGTATGCAGTATTATGTTCTGTTACATTTTCCCTGCTCACGTGCTCAATTGGGATTTCAGTTGCTATATGAAGGGTTTATGTTACTTATTCAATATATATATATATGAAGGATTTATGTTAAATGCCCATGGCCCTCACACTTGATTTTAATGCTCCTAGCAGCTATTCTCCATTTACCATAATATTATTCTCAGAAATGGACTTTCTTTGTTAATTAGCATGCACAGTCCTCAACGGCCACCATCTCTTCGTTGCAAAAATCTTCTCCGGTTGTGATGGCTTCTGGGGTTGACTTTGAGGCACTAGGCATTTCTAATCCTCCTTCTTGGAGTGTTCTTTTGCCGAATGATTTGGGTGGCACCCAACTTGTTCAAGTTCCACAGGCTCCTGAGGTGGAAGGACTACCACTACCTCCCAACTTAGAGGTAATAACATCTTTTTGGATTACACATTATTATCATCTTCATCAGAGGTCTAAACAACTAAAGTGTGCAGGAGCCTCACAAATCTGCTTATGAGTACTTGTTCAAGCTTGTTGCTGGCCTAAAGCATATGCTTCAAACAAGGGTGAGCCATTTTCACATTTATCTTCTCTATTCCTCTTACGTGAGAAACTAACGTGATATTCTTTGAGTAGGAAATTGAGAGTAAGGGCCAAAAGAGGAAGCGAGACGATTAGGTCAGCTTGGAGCCAAGGCAGCTCTGCCACAATGGCTTGATATGTCAAGCATCACTAGAAAAATGATTTTCTGGAGATGTATCCAAATGAAATGTATATAATACCAAGTAATGTGTTTCATTGATTCTATGTTTATGTAGATAAACACTCGAGCATTTTGTATCAAATTTACAAAAGAGTTGATTTAGCATTTGTGATCTTTATTCAGTACACTTTCTTAGGAATCTAACCTTTGTCTAAATCTGTGAGAGATGAAAAATAGAGAGAAAAATGCGCAAAGAAAACAATCAAACACAAGAGTTACGTGATTTGGCGATGTGCCTATGTTCACGAAATTGCAACGATTTCACTATATCAACAAGATGAATACAGAGGTGGCCATACAATACAGTTTATAAAAAAAAGTACGAAGTCAGCAAACCTTTGCTCTATGGATTTAGTCTAAGAAAATCTCTCATTTAAAACTGTAACGCTTTTATATGCATTTTTACTTTGTGTAGATGGTCTCCGCAACACCTTTTTTATTCATTTATTTATTTAGTCCATGGTCAGATGACTCAGAAGTCAGACTCAATGGAAAGATAGCAAATTGTCATTCCATAACTGAATGAGCTACATGGTTCACAGGTGGTAAGGGAGCCAGCTGAGTTTGGGCTTACTCACTAATCACATAGAAGATTTATCTCAAAAATTACTCAACACTATATTAGGGGTAAACGATAGTCATAATGACAACATTTGTTATCTATGAAATTCTTTTGAGGATATTGATGGAAGCTAAAAGGTCTTAGAGCACTCTCATCAGGTGTGTCAAATGCCAAATATTTGGCATTTGACACACCAAACACCAAAAACCCACCATCATCAGACATTTCAAATCCCATAAAATTTGGCATGGAGCTACAGTACGCTCTCAAATATGAGAGCGTACGGTCAAGAATGCCAAAATTTTATATGCTTATTTTATTTACTTTTCCTCTCTCTCTCCTCCCAACACAGACAACAACTTCAGAGTCTCCCAAGGCGCGCCTCAAGCTCTGGACTCCGCCACTGTGCTCTCCGGTGACCACTTCAAGCTCACTTCAACTCCGGCCTCGTCCCCTCCATCGTCGAGCGCCTCGGTGACGCCAAACAGCCCGTCCGCGACACCGCCCGGCGGTTCCTCCTCACGCTCAAGCAGCTCTGTTTGATTCTCCCTCTAGCCATGGTTTTTCTGTGTTTTTTTTTTTTTTTTGCTGTGGTTTGATGGGTGGGTTCGGATGGGCAGTGGTGGTGGTGTTATGCTGATTTTGGTGGTTTGGTTGATTGGTTGATTTTGGGTTTTGGGTTTTGGTTATGGTTGTCGGCGGTGGTGGATTGTGGTGGTTGTAGGGGTGAGCTATTATGGGCAGTGGTGGTGGTGTTGTGCTTTGGGCGGCGGCGGTGGTGGGCTGTGTAATATATATTACTGTTTGAAGTTTTTTTTTAATGATATTTTAATGTGTTGTATATATTATTTTAATGTTTAGAACTAAAAAATAGAATACCTGATAAATGACATGTTGTAAAATGATGTGCTAAAATGATAAAGTAGGTGTTTGATGTGTCAAAATGACATTTTTTATAGAACAACTGATGGGAATGCTCTTACTAAAGCTAAAAGTTGCACTCATTTCAAAATACTCGAGTAAGGAAGAAAAAATAAAAGGAAAGAGAAAGTGATTAAATGGATTATGATTAATCTGCAGTATCTTTCATCCCCAATCCCTTGGATCAACTGGCTTGCTTTGCTTCAATAAAACCAAAAAATCAAATTTAAATTAAAGACAAGTGTCATGGACTATCTAAAAGCTTCATTTTCCATGGCAATTAAAATAACTATCCAGCCCACAGCTCATTTGATACTCAATAAAAATATAGATATAACATTAAGCAATACAAGACAAAAAAATAATTACCTTCGTGGTTGTCTAGGAGAGTGCACAACTGATGGAAGGTGAAGAGTGCAAGCATCTAATTGAATAAGATTCTCAAAATAGCGGATATTTTGCACAACCCTATTTTGCACTACCCTATTAGGGAATGTGAATGCAAGCTTGTTGGAGAGTGCAAGCTTGTAATTGAATAAGATTCCCAATCTCCTTTGTCAAAAAAAAGAAAAAAGAAAAAAAGATTCCCAATCTCATTTTATGAGCTTATAAAAGGTATTTTATGATAACAAATTAATTGTCTAACATAATGTTTTAAATACTTTCATTATCAGGCCTATGTTACTTTATGATGGATAATGCTGGAATATATGTGGAAATATGCTTAAAGTAAAAATAAAAAGTTTAAAATTTGGAAGACAAAATAGATTAGTTAAAACAATTATGTTGAGAACTAATTTTTGTGATAAAAATTGCAACCCAATGATATGTGTATGGATATGTGTTGGGTGGTGTATGTTTATGGGGAAAACGAATATTGTGATTATCAAATGCTGTTTGTCTTTGTGTTAGCGAAAATTTAATAATTCAAGTTGTATTACACCCCAGAATTTGGTGGTAGATGGAGTGTCCTAAAACATGTTGATATAGATATTGTTTAAATGGGAACCATGCTTCTGTACATAGGTCATTCTATTTTGCATATTGGATAAATGAAAAGAGATTAAATTCTATTAGAGATTAAAGAGATTAACACTTTGGTTTACATCCTCCAATAAGAACATTGCACATGATCATATCACTAAAACATAAATACATCTAATCACACATGATATTATCTCAATAAATATCATATTTCAAATTTTAAGTAAAAGGTTGATGCGATATTATTAGGTGTGGTACGATATATTAAGTAAAAAACTAATGTGTCAATATTTTGTTGGATGTTGTAAAACATGGATATATACCCCATCCTTATCAAATTTGAACTCAAAACAAAAGTAGTGATTTTTTTTTTGAAAAGAGTTTCAACCTATGACCATTTCAATAAACATCATATTTTAAATTTTAAGTAAAAGACTAATGTGATAATATTAGGTGTGGTAGAATGTATTAAGTGTTAAGTAAAAAAACTAATGTAACAATCTTTTATTAAAAGTTTTAATACATGGGTATTATACCCCACCCTTACCAAATTTGAACTCAAAACAAAAATAGTGATTTAAAAAAAAAAAAAAGTTTCAATCTATGGTGTCCACTCTTAATAATTGCTTTTTATTATCAGACCAAAATGTCATTTCAAATCCCAAAACGGAGGGAGGGGGGGTTGTTGTATCTTTAGTACAAGGAATAATTATTCATCAATAATAGATAGTTCTTAAATTAACGAATAGTTATTCCTTCATACAAGGACTGTAATAGCTATTACTCACTAAGTGTAATAACTATTAAAATTAAATATTTCTAAATATTTTCATATGCACATTACAGTTTTAAAAATAAAAAATCATAAAAATATATCTCTTTCCAAATGCATAAACTTCCCATATTTAGAGGGAATAATTATTCCAAAATAATAGATATTCCTTAAATTGAAAATTGGTTATTCCTCTTAATAAGAACTGTAATAGACCAAGAACTTTATAAATTCAAGAGCGAGAGTGAGTCTAGCCAACACCAAATCCATCCCAGCATTGAAAATTGTAATTCAGTGAAGAACTACTTGACATCTTAAATAAAGAATTTTTTTACACATTTCATAATCATACAAGGCGACTATAGGCTATGCACTACAAATCCCCTAAAATTAAGTAATAATAACCTACTTCCTAGAAGTGCTTTACTAATGACCAACGAAAAGAAAAGCACATCTTACCCCCTTTGCCAAGTAGATTTTTTTTAGGATATTTTTATCTCAATAAACAGAGATGTGTCCACATGATTAATGCATCTACAACTCTTAACATTGGCCATCCTCGCAAATCAAATCATCCTTCCGCTTACGTTTCTTAGTACTCTTCATTCCAATTTTTTTTGGTGAATCTCCAACTTCATCCATCAAATATTTGTGCACAATATCCTTGACCTCATCAAGTAACTTCCTATCCTGGAAATCCATCCCATCTTCTGAAAACTTACCTAGCATGTCTGCGATTTCATTCAAAGCTTCAACCTGTAAAATTAATAAAAACCAAATATCAAGAAAAAAGAAAAGATGAACAACAAATTAAATAATATCTATTTGTTGAGATTAGTAAACATCAAATAGCTAGTTATGCATAGCCTTACTTTTCCCTTAAATTCAGACTCAACAGATGTAAGCCTCCCTACAAATTTACGAGTAATTTTCTCGTACCACTGCATGTACTCTTTTTCATCCACATCATCATCACCTTCCACGACATAAAATCTACGCATTGCCCACTCATCAAGCTCATATTGCATTTTACTCAAGATGTCAACCCCATGATCATAAGCACGGCTCTTTCTCTCCCATCGATGAATATCATTTGGAATTCCTTGAAGCATGCCAAATTGCCTAAGGCAACGATCTGGGAGGTGTCTTTCTGCCTTTTCAAAGCAAATGAGCATAGTCCTTGATGCCCGCAAGGTCAAAGTATTTTTAATATCTTCTGGTATTACTGTATGGTCGATATCTTTGTATGGAAGCCACTCTACCTGTACGTCAAAAGCACACCAATTGGATCATATCTTCTAGACAATACATATAAGAATTGACACTGACTAACATGCATATAAACTCACATCAGAAGGTTTAAGAGAATCCAAGGCTTTCCGATAGGAGACTATATTACATTTCATTCTGGAACCACTTTGTTTTCCTTTCCACCAGAGCACCAATGGGAAGCAACCTTGGTTTGGCTCCTGATTGAACCTTGGTCGGCCAACATTCAGGCGATAATAACTCCAACACTACAGATATATAACAAAGAATTCAAGTCAGCATTATGACTGAAAGTCATCAACATAGCCAAATTCCAATTGCTTCACCAATCAATATTTTAAATCACAACCCTGCCCCCGACAGTTATTTATCTGAAACAAAAAGAGAAGCAAAGAAAACAGTTATTTATCTGAAACCTGGAGTAAAGTCAAAGAGCCACTAATGGTGCTTTGAGACTTTAGTGAAGCATTGCCAAGTGCTCTATATAAAAATGCCAATGCTGCTGCACCCCATGCAAACTTTCCTGCTTTGTCAAAATCCTCAAACAATGAAAGGTACATGACAGGGACTTTGTTACCAGTTGTTGTGGAAAATATTGTGCTGCCTACCAGGTATAGAAGGTAGGCACGTGTTCGGCACTCAATCTCTTCCACTGGTGCATCTTTGGGACATTGAGAAAAGAACTCTTTCAACCAGGTAAGCTTCACCATTCCACCAGTTAGGTCCTCTGGTACTCTTCCTAGTAATTTTTCACACAACAAGCTGGGTGTGCTGCTTGTTACACCTATAACAGGCTCTCCATCAATTGCTAGTCCAAGCAAGAGTGCTACATCTTCAAGGGTTATTGTCATTTCTCCAACAGGCAAGTGAAAGGTATTTGTTTCTCTCCTCCACCTCTCAACTAGCGCTGCTATGAGGGCACTGTCAAAATTAATTGCGGGAATCATTCGTAAGTAATGAAATCCAGCCTTCCCAACCAACTCGATTTGTTCAGCTGTGAGCTTCCATTGGTCAAGCAGTGAAGTGTGTTCATGACATCTAAGCACTCCTCTCTCCTTTAAATGTTGCAATGAAATTATAAGCAATTGCAGTCCTTTAAAATATTGGGAAAAAACAAATTGAAACAAAAGGAGAGATATGATAGATATTGTCAAACCTGCCCATCCCAAACTGCTGAAGAGACATGGCTATCTTGATCATAAAGTACAACATTATCAATTGGACCAGGATCTCCAGTGGTCTCCATTTGAGCTTTGTAACAAACTACAAGCAAAAAAGGGAATGCTAAAGTTAGCTCCATATAGTAGTAGCTCAAGAGCAGTAATTCCAGCTAAAAAAAATAACTTGCGGTAGCATTAAACTAGTTTCAAGTTGATTTTCAGACACAACAAATATTTTGGCCAGTTTAGACCTTGAATTGACAGGACTCACATTTGCACGACCCTTAATACATAGTTGAACAGATAGAGATTACAAAAAAGACAAACAAATGGTTAAGGCCATTAAAATCAATGCTTTCTTCATTGTACACTACCCTTTACTTCAAAAGACACAGAGTTTGAATTGGGGTGTAAAGCTGAGGCTCCTTCCAATATATACAAAAGCAAAGAAAAGCCTAACTTCCATTTAATTTACCTGAAATTATTCACTTTCCCTAACCAAAGCAAAAAGTAAGAACATTTACAACTAAAAAAATGAATGAACACCACAAGAGTAAAGTCATTTTAATTTAATACAACTTTCTTCACTGTACATAAAGCCGTAGTTCCATATGCAAAGATCAATAATTAAACAAAAAGCCTAACTTCCATTTTAATTTGTAGCAAACACCCAATTTCTCTAAATTTCAGCTCTCCCTTTTGAATTCTGTCTTCTGTGTCCAAAAACATAAAGATTAATTTCCCAGATAACAAGGAAAATAGTAAAGAATTCAAGACTGGGTTTTTATTGAGCAAATCCTAAAAGCACTTTCCTTTCCTTTATTTCTTACTTCTTACAAACAAAAATGCTTCTCTACATCATCAATTACTATATTCTTCCTTAAACAGCTTGATTAAACCATGTTTTTCATCGAAAACTTTTCTGGGTATTTTCCCATAAAGGCAAACAGAGCTTTAGCAAGCAATTGCAGCACCCAAACCCACAAATTAATTAAAACCCAGACGATAAGATTAAAAACCCAGATCAAATATAATATTTAATTTAAAAACACTAGGCCAATTAGTGGTAAAGGTTCAAGCTTTCAAATTCAGTAACGAGAAAAGCAAACACACAAAAATAAAACCTCGACGACATATAGGAGAAAGAAGAGGAAGAAGAAGAACGACATGATTAAAGAGTAATTCACATTCACTGACCTGAAAAATAATTAAAATTAAAAAAAATGGTATATTTGGCGAAACGACGATGTGCAAAGTGGGGAAGTTGTCGACGACGGCCACGGAAGTGTCGTACTTTGTTTTGAATTGGGGAACTCTGGATTTAAAAAAAAAAAAAAAATCTTTAAATTACGAAAGTGTTAACTGATAAGATGATTTGAAAAAGGCCAAAAAAAAAAAAAAAAAGGAAAAAAAAGAAGAAGAAAGGCTCGGATAAGAATAATACTGGATGGTTTTGGACCTTTCTCAGCTCGGCCCAATTCAAAGTCCAAAGTACAGTACTCAGTTTTAACTTTTAAACTCACTTTGATATAATTTTATTCTAATTATTATTTTGTACTCTCCTATAGTGTTTGGTACGGGGTAATGTTTTAAGATTTTTAAGAATGTTTAAAAATTCCTATGTTTGGTTGCAAATCACACCAGAAAATCAGATACCAGGGGAATCTGGATCCCCTATTTAAACCCTTCTCAGCAGGAATGTGTATTCTCTTTAAAACAGGTGAGTATCTAGATTCCTAATCTTAAAGAAAATTGTATTTTTTATAAATTGACAATTTTAATTTTTTCCTTATTATTTAACCAATTAAGATAAAATATAAAACAAGTTATCAATATTTTTTTCCCTTGTCTTTATCTTTTCCAAAATAACATAAACAAGATAGACAACTCTGTTGATATATTCTTTAACAAAGTTTTATTTAGGTTTCACGTGTGGAAAAAAAAAAGGAAAAAAAAGAAGAAGAAAGGCTCGGATAAGAATAATACTGGATGGTTTTGGACCTTTCTCAGCTCGGCCCAATTCAAAGTCCAAAGTACAGTACTCAGTTTTAACTTTTAAACTCACTTTGATATAATTTTATTCTAATTATTATTTTGTACTCTCCTATAGTGTTTGGTATGGGGTAATGTTTTAAGATTTTTAAGAATGTTTAAAAATTCCTTGGTTGCAAATCACACCAGGAAATCAGATACCAGGGGAATCTGGATCCCCCATTTAAACCCTTCTCAGCAGGAATGTGTATTCTCTTTAAAACAGGTGAGTATCTAGATTCCTAATCTTAAAGAAAATTGTATTTTTTATAAATTGACAATTTTAATTTTTTCCTTGTTATTTAACCAATTAAGATAAAATATAAAACAAGTTATCAATATTTTTTTCCCTTGTCTTTATCTTTTCCAAAATAACATAAACAAGATAGACAACTCTGTTGATATATTCTTTAACAAAGTTTTATTTAGGTTTCACGTGTGGAAAAAAAAAAAAAGTTTGAAGGGGACCCTCCATTATTACCAGGTATTCACTTTTGCTGTTGTGTATGTGTTGCTCAACAAATTATTAATAGTTTATATTTTGTTTTTTATTATTTATTTAGGAGAAGTTTTTTTAAAGGACTTAGTAGTTTACATTCAAATCTAAGGATAGAATGAGAAAAATAAATAATTCATTTAAGATTCTTGGGAATAAACCAAACATTATCATCTCACATTCTTAGGAATCTTAAATGATTCCCAATGAAACCAAACATAAGAATAGCTACATTCCTAGGCATCCAGATTGCAAGGAATCACATTCTTAGGAATCTGGATGCTAGGAGTAATGTGGATTCCCTCATACCAAACGCAACACCAGAGTTTTAACTTCTTTTGCTTCTTTTGGTTGTTTGATTGGGGATGTGAAGGTTATAGAAGAATTCTTTATTGGTTTTACTATTTCTCATGTTAAGAGACAAGGAACTTCTATTGCTCGCAATCTTACTAAACATGTTAGTGATTTAAAAGTGTGAATGAAGAGTGTTCCTCCACATCTTAATATTGTAATTGTTGCCGACTTGACATCCCTTATTTAATAATATTAGCTTATAACCCTCTACATATGCATTGATACATTTAAAGATATACAATAAGATGCATAATATAATATTTATATATATAATTTAAATACTATTGATAGTCATTTTTATATTTTGTTAACTCTTTAAAAAATTTTGTAAGGATATTATTAGGTATAAAATGTAAACTGTCCATGTTTTTATTTTATTTTATTTTATTGTGAAGCATTTTTTTTTAATGATTCATTTATTTTAGACTCTTTGGTTTTTGTACTTAATAACTCATTTAGATGAATATTTATGATGTGGTCCCACTTTTGATTTTAAAATTAAGAAATAAAACTCTTTAAAAATAAATAATTTAGGACACATGGCAAAAAATTGGAACTCTAATTTGGAGTTCTAATTTGAATTTCTCTTAGCTTCACTTATTATATATATATATATATATATGTAAGGACCAAATTTGGGTCCTTAACCCAAATGATGGATGAACTTGAGCCCAAAAAGCCTAATACAATGAATTTATAGAGAGTGAGTTGGAAAACTGGGCTTTAATGAGTTGGACAACAAATAAAGTGGATTCAGATGACAAAAAAAAAGGAAGATAGACTGATTTAATCTAAAGAAAATCATCCTTGGCATTGTTCGAGGAGATCAGTTCTTATATATTTCTCTCAAGTTTGGTTACAATTTAGTTCTTGATTGCTATGGTGTTTTTCTCTTGATTTCTCAATCCCCATTTTCTCAGAGTCTCTCTTCCATTTTATACTATCTTTACCTTTCATCTCCACCTTCCACGTGCAGATCAGATTGTTGGTATTGATCATTGTCCCATCAGCATCTTCCTAAAGTCTTTAGGTAGCAGTTGTAAGGCTGAAAGTTACTGTTCATGTATCACTTCCTTATTAATGCAGCCAGAGAGTTAGTTGCAGAGTATTTAATGCGGTGGTAGCAGCTTTCCTTTGAGATATTTCATGGCTTTTTCCTGTGTCCAGTTCCTTCTTGATACTTATCCTCATCCATAGAACGATCCAGAACATTACTCTTGATGGCAAACCACGTCCCTTGACCTTGGCTTTGCTCAACCGAGGAGGGATTCTTCCTCGGACCACCCTTTTGGATGGTTCTAATCATATCTTACTTCTTTACTTACTAAGATGGATCCTCATGAAAGTGTTTACTTGTCCTCTTCTCGGATTGGGCCCCTGACACAATATATACATAGATATGGGCTCCTGGGCCTATCAACCCAACAATATAGATTACAGCTTTCTACTTCTCAAAAAAAAAAAAAAAAAAATTACACATGATGTGAAGAGTATGAATACTATTGAAGGTAAAACAGTTAAAACTCACAATTTTACAGTTCTCAAATTTGGCTGGAGCTTTTTCTTATTTATTATTTTTACTTGATAAATTTGATAGTTAAGGATGGAGATATTTAAATTTTGAATGTTTTCATTAAAAAATATCATGAGGTATTAGTCAAGTTACAAGGCTCTTTACAATTTTAAGGAGCTTGAGTAGCACGTAGATCTCACTACAACAAAATGTATTTTCGGTGATGAAAATTTTTGTCACCAAATGTCCTCATTTCTTCGCCTATAACATTCGGTGATGAAACTACTTTTTGTCGAAAATACTCGTCACCAAAAGGATCAATTATTTTTAAAATTTTTTTTTTGGCAACAAAACCATTTTGTCACCTGATATTTTCCTTGCTAAATACATTATTCAGCAATGAAATAGTTTTGTCGCCAAATGCATTTTATTTTTTATTTAATCATAGTTGGTAACAAAATATTTCGTCGTTAAAACCAAAATTTTTATTTATTTTTTATTTTTCCATATTAGGCAACGAATAGTTTCATTACCTAAACCAATATTTGTTTCTTTTTAGTTTATTTTATTTTAAATTTTACCATGTTAGTCGAATAAAATTTTCATCACCAAATGTTGTTTACGTTTGCTATTCAATTTAATAGCGACGAAACATTTTGTCACCAATTCATTTTATTCCATCCTATCCAAACTAATAATGACGAAATATTTCATTGCCAAGTATTTATTTATATTAGTCTAATTTTCTATTTTGATATTAACCTGTCATTATATTATTAGAACCTCACATTTGAATGACAAATTTATAAGCAAACTATCTATACAATCCAAAAGTAAATAAAATAAGTATTAGATTTAATCCATCTATATAAGTTGTTTGCAACACAATTCTAACAAAAGATGTCTTATAATAATAAAAAAACATATTAAAGATTGAATTGATGTCATTATGTAGTTAATAAAATTTGTACTTAACATTGTACTAAAAAAAAGTTGGACTTGACTTAACTAAAACTTATTTTACCCTATTTATTTATATTTTTAAATCTATTTCTTGAATTAGTCATTCGAGTTGAATTATTACATTGTCACATAATTGAATATATATATATATATATATATATATATAAATGGAGTCAAAGACATGACTTAGAATCTGTTTGGATAAATGTTTTCCCCTATTTGAATTAGCATTTTCTTGGATAAAAACCATGATTAAATCTCAGTTTGGAATTTTAAAATCATTTGGCATTGTGTTTTTAACTAGATTGTGTTTACAAAATTGCAAAAAATTGCATTTTAGAAAAACAACTCTCAGGTGCTAAACCCTAGAATTTTGATAAATATTTGTTGGTGCTACAACAAAACGACAAGGATGTTTCTCTTTAGGATTTGAAGTTCCCTTATGCTAGTTGTTAGAGATATATTAGATATATTAGCCCAATGTAATAGGTCCAAGCTCACCTAGTATGTGTGCAAGAGAAGTCTCCTACCTGTACTAATAGTCTAGGGTTTAGTCTTTTATAAATACTCATGTTATGGTTCATTGTAATGCAAACTTTGTGTTACACTCTTACATAATAAAGATGTAGTCTTTAAGGGTTTCTTCTGTGGAAATAAGCTGTCAAGGCTGAACCACGTAACCCTTGTGTTCTCGTGTTCCTATTCTATGCTTCCTCTTTTGCATCTACTTTAGCATATACAACATGGTATGCACATCAGTGCTAATATTTAACATGGTATCAGAGCTAAACTTCATTTTTGGCATTAAGCAAAATATTTCTACCCAACAAAGAAGATTCCCACACACATAGCACAGATCCACAACAGTTCCTATACTTGGCTTCAGATCTGGACCCCACGGCATCACATAGCTCCCACAGAACCACCGTCACTACCTCGTCGTCAGGTGATGTCATCCAATTTTGTAACAGAAATCGTAGTGTCGCTAAGGTTGTCATTCCACCAAGAAAAGGAAAACAAGAACATGTCAAAAACACTAATAACATAAAGAAAAAATATGATTGAAACTTAAGAAAAATAAAGTTTGGTAAAATTCAATAATTAAAATTACTAGGGTGTTAGGGTTTGTCCACCAATATTGTTAAGCATTCACTACCAGTCCAATTTAGTACACAGTTGGGTAAGTAAACACATAAACCATCTGATTGAAAGATTTAGAAATAAGTTTTATTAATAAAACTCTCTTTGGTTGATTATATTCATCAATTGTTCCAACAATTTAATCTAGAAAATAATAATTTTGTTAGAAAAACTCAAGAACATCGCATACCCTAGAGGCAATACTATGGAAAAAGTAATATCTAATAAGCTTACCACGTTTTGCAAGAGAGATTATGTTGGAAATAAAGGAGAGATAATACCTGAATTTTCCTTGGAAATTACACAATTTGATTTTACCAAAAGAGATGGCAGAGATGAGGTGTGGACTAAGTCATTGTCTTGAGACAAATCATGCAGTCTACGGTATATTCGATGTAGTTAGACAAATAATTTCTGCATGTTGCCCCCATGATACAACAACCCAGCTACCTTTGCTGATTATCCTTGCGAGCCTGCACTGCTCGTAGGATATATGCTCTCTATAGTACTTTCTTTTTCCCAGAAAATTTAGTAAAGGTAAAATATTTTTGTGAATAATAAGAAGTAATAGATGGTAAGTGTTTAGAATAATAAAAAATTGTTTTTTGAAAGTATGTAGCTTGTAATTCAAAAATAATGTGTCTATTTAAATTTTTATTTCTTTCCATATATATATATATATATATAAATAGAGCAGGACCTATAACTTGTCCTTAGCCAAAGAATCAAAAGGGTTTGATATCAATTAAATAGTCATAAAGTTATTGAAATTAATATATATAATCAATAGCTTTCTTTATATATATAAAATATAGACCGGATATCAAGACTCAAGGGTTGTCTTTGCCAAACTTTTGTACGTTGAGAACAAAAAGAAAGGGCATAATGCTATGAATTTAATGGCCCATTATTACAAAACCTTTTTGAAATTTTCTGAATATATATTACAAAAATTGCTAGCTGTTTTGACCACTTTCCATTAAACCAAATAGTAAATACTTGTATATATATATGGTAACATAAAATAATTCAGTAATAGTTGTACATTTAAGTACTGAAAAATCTTCCTTATATGACGTTATTATGTCATATTCAAATAATAACGTTTGAATACAAAACGTTTAGAATGGAAAGTATATATTTGTAATAAAACCAAATATGCTGGCAATTATGGTATTAATATCACGTTAATGTTCATAAATTTCCTTATTAAAACCATTGACAAAAGCTATTCAAATTTTGAATTATATTTGAATTTCAAAATTTAGCAATCAACGTATCTGACATTAAGGGATAATTGATACACATAAATGAGTATTAAAATAAATATAATATTTTTTTATAAAAATATCCAACAGATTATAAAGCCCTATTCTAACAATAAGAAGATTCAAGAATAGACTCATGATAGAATTAGAAATTAAATATCAATCTAGAAAAAAAATTATGAAAAGAGAACAATTGATTTCAATACTTGAGGTGTTTTAAGGTGGAGATGTCCTTGTTGATGACCTTATTTCTTGCAAGAGGGTCAAAGGAGATGATTGTTTGGACCTTGGCTTCCTTGGTTGATTGAGATTGAAGTTGATTATGAGCTTTATGTTGTCTACAATTGATTACATCAATGCAGCTGTTGGTGGTAGCCATATCAAGTTTAATTGAACTAGCTATTGTTGAAACTTGAATGTTCTTGCTAGAGGCTATTGAAGCTGGTAGCAAGATGATGAAGATTTATTTCTTTGAAGGAGAAGGAGAGGAGATAAGAGACAGAGATTTCCCATAGGGCGTGCAAGAATTTGTTAACGACTAAATTTCTAATTTGAAATAAATTAAACAAGTAAAATAGTTTCACAACTATGAATTTGTATTGATGATTATGTGGTAATTCTCTGAAATTACAAAAGAATGATCATTTGATTTGATCTTCTTGAGATGATTGCTTATTGGAATTGTGGTAATGTGATTTGACTTGAACACCAAGTATCCTTCAATTTGGTTGAAGGATGTATCGAAGACCCTTGAAATGGAATTACAACAAATCTCTAGCTATGAGCTTGTTAGAAATTCTTTATTCTTCATGTTCTTTGTGTGTTCTTCATCTTTGAAGGTTTGTGGTGGAAATTTTTCGGGGCTTTGGAGGCTTGAATCCATATAGCTTCACTGATTTGTAGTTTCTTGAAGTTTCTAGAGGCTTTTGAGTTTGATTCCAGTAAACTTTGAGATTTAGGAAGATGATTTGAATGATTTTGTTTAGAATGTTCTTCGTATTTGAGGTTGAAGTTCTTGAAGTTCCTGGAGGCTTTAGGCTTAATTCCAGCAGAGCTTCTATACTTCTCAATCTTCTTTGATGCTGCTTGAAGTGCAGATGTCTTGGTGTGTAGAAATGCCTTAGGATGACTTCTAATTATAGTAGTTTGAGTGTGGGTGAGTGACATGTGGCGGAGTTTGATTGGTAACACATGTCACAGCCTGATTGGAGAAGCTTTAGGACTCTTCCTCCAAGACACCTGGCATAGTTTGATTGGCTGAAATGTCTTAATTTTCAAGGTGACACATGTTAGCACCCTGATAGGGATAAATCCTAAAGTAGACGGATCCAATTAACAGAGACAATCATAAGTGACGGAGTCAATGGCCTGGTTATTCTTCCAACTAAAGAACTAGTAGACGGGCTCATGACTTGGACGGAGAGGCAAGGCGATGGATGGGCTCCTCAAAGTGGACGGGTCCAAGGGAGACGGTTTGTTGAAGCCACTTAGCACCTACGTGGCATGAGTGGTCTCCAAGAATCCTAGTATGGAAATATCTTGCATCCTACGCCCAACCGTAATCAAAGGAAATCCCTACAAGGAAAGGATCCCATAAAATATGAGTATTAATGAGAATTTTCACTACAAGGAAATACCTTCTCCGCCAAGAAAAAAAGATCAGCTCTACACTATTATAAAAACCCCAAAGCCTTCATAAATCAAGGTACGCATAATTTTCCCCAGTTCTGGCACTCTAGAGTTGTAGAAATTCTCTCTAACTTAACCTTCAGAGGGTATTTGGCTGGTACCACATCGATACTCTCTGTAAGGTCTTCTGTGTTTTTACTTCGTAGGTTCTGTCAAGAGCATGTGAGAATTGTGTGACTCATTGACGATTTTTGGCATCATCACACCCGATTGGACTACTTATGTCATTGTTTACACGCGCTGATGTGTGATTGAAATTTTGCATGCTTTTTATGTTTTTATTTTAGTGACACTTGGCAAATCTCTCCTAGTTTCTGAATGGTGATAGAAGAAACTAGTAGTAATACGTGGTGCTTTGTAATTGGCCATACGTTATGAACTTGGTAGTAAAATGTGTCAGCTTGTGATAGGTCAAGAATCTTCCCTCTCTACACCTAGTGATTGAGAAACTTTTTTATTTTATTTTATGAAAGCTTCACTTGACTTCATTATATAGTTAATAAAAGTTGAACTTAACTTAGCTTGATCTATTAAGGTAAACAAGTTCAATTTCAAACTCGGATTTAGAATAATATAAAAGAAAAAGAATTTCAGAAGATATTTATAAAAAATTGCTAATAAAGTATAAAATCTAAAAATCATAAAATCATAACAAATATACAAAGGAGCCTTGAAAAGGAAGGGACAAAAATTGATACAATCATAACAATTCTAATTTTATTTTATTTTTTTAAATTCCAAATTCTATAACAACCTATCAAAAGAGCCTAGAAAAGGGTAAAAGGACTACCGGTGTAAAGTGTAATATTTTTAGGCATATATTGCTGAAGAGTCCTTTGCTGCATTACACCTGTCCGTTTACACGTCCCACTCAGGAGTTTGGAAAGTTTTTCGATATTGCTTTTCAAATTATGATAAAAGACCCCCTGTCCCCTCATTGCTCATTAGTACCTTTAGTGAAATGCTCTAGTGTTTGCCTGTTTGCCATTTTTGAATTGTCGACGTTGAATTAAGTCATTGTACTTGATTGTTCTTTGATAACAAAAGCTTCTTATAAAATTCTATATTTTCATGGCTTTTAATTGGCTCGATTAGTAAAAAATTTTGTTTTCAAATAAGATATTTGAGATTTAATTCATTTATACTAAAAATAAATTGGTGTTTTGGCCTAAAGAGCAATCACCATGGAGCAAACATCACAAATTTAAAATACTATCATATCTACAAAAAAATTATTTAATTTTATTCAAAAGAAACATGTAAATAAAGATATATTACTTAAAATAGTGATTGTCAGTTTTATGTGAATAGCTAAATAGTAATTTTTTTAATAAATAATTCAATTTCCCCGATCAAAGTTGCTTTTTGGATTGAGAAATACTTGTTTCACATACCTTGTTATACACATCTTTAATGTAATTTTTTTGCATGTGTGAAGCAACATTCTGACAGTTAGCGCGTGATCCTTTTTTCTTGAGGAGCCGATAAGAAAGATTTTATAAATACACATAATCAGCTTGGAATATAAGCTTTAGCTTAGAAGAAAGATCTTTTACCTATACATCAAGATCTACCGTTAGAACTCGTCTTCTAGCAAGCAGGTTAAATTTATGAAAAGAATCCGACAAAGACCCACAATAGTGTTATTTGACGGATTTGTTGTTGTGATATGATGTACTTTTTCGTGTTTTGGACTTTAAACTTCCCCTTTTTTTTTACATGATAGAAATTTTACTCTAACCTAATTTAAGTGTACATGTGTGTGAAGCTCATTCCTAAAGACTTGAATCCCGACCTTTGCACCCTACACTTCACACACACTTATACTCATAGAATGACTATCGTGCCAAAGGTACACGGTGGTGGACTTTAATCTTACTCCACTTGTATTTTGAGATAATAAAATAATATACCATGTTATAATTGGAAGGCCCAATTTTCTCAGCCAATGTGTACGAGGGTGCATGTTTTTGCTTTTACCTCAAATGTTTTCTTTTGCCCTAAATGTTTTAGGAAATTCTCCTCCATGTCTGAAAATTGAGTAGATATTTTTTCTTGTTCTTTCTCTATAGTCTATAAGCAAAAGTCAGATAGATTATTAGAGTACTAGAATCAGCTATGACAAACTAGATTTTATTTTAACACATCAAAACTTACTTTATCTATTTTACCACACTGTTTTACAATACGTCATACATCACTTTTTTTTGGGGTAAACTTTACATCACATTTTCAAAATTTAAATTCTCACATTAAAATAATACTAGCCCCACCACCTTTCAAGAATTAAAAATAAAAACAAAAAGCCACTGTTGACCCCTTTCTCTCTCCACCAAATTAAAAATCCATTGAACCCTAAATTAAAATCCCACTCCTGAAACCTCAAACCAAATACAATCCCCACAAAATCAAACATAAACAACCAAACAAAGAAAGGGATTCTTGGCCAGAGAAAGAAAAAAAATAATAAAAGAGAACTAAAAAAAGGAAAGTAGAAAAGAATTCGAGATTGGTTGTGAATAGAGAAAGAGATTTGGGAGCTTGACCATGGTGGTCTCGGCCTGGATAGGTTCGGCCATGGTTAATGGTGGAGGAAGAGCTTGTGAGCTTCGGCTATGGTCATGGAGGCTTGATTATCAAATAATCCAATTTTCCGACCAAAGTCGCTTTTTTGGATTGAAAAATTCTTGTTTCACATACCTTGTTATACACATCTTTAATGTAATTTTTTTCGCATGTGTGATGCAACATTCTAACAGTTAGTGAATGATCCTTTTTTTTGAGGAACTGATAAGAAAAATGTCTATAAATACACTAAATCCGCTTGGAATACAAGCTTTAGTTTAGAAGATAGATCTTTTACCTATATATCAAGATCTACCGTTAGAACTAGAAAATGAGCAAGCATGTTACATTTATGAAAAGCATCCGATAAAGACCCACAATAGAGTTATTTGACCGGATTTATTGTCGCGATATGATGTATTTTTCGTGTTTTGGACATTAATCTCCTTTTTTTTTTTTTTACAAGATAGAAATTCTAGTCTAGCATAATTTAAGTGTATATGTATGTGAAGCTCTCTCTTGAAAGCTTGAATCTTGACTCTTGCACCCTACACCCCACACGCATTTATATTTATAGAGTAACTATTGTGCCAAAGGTGCACGGTGGTGGACTTTAATCTTACTCTACTTGTATTTTGGGATAATAAAATAATATACCATGTTATAATTGGAAGACCCAATTTTCTCGGGCAATCTGTAAGAGGGTGCATGTTTTTGCTTTTACCATGAATGTTTTCTTTTACCTCAAATGTTTTAGGAAATTCTCCTCTGTGTCCAAAAATTGGTAGATATTTTTTATTTTTCTTTCTCTATAGTCTATAGGCAAAAGTCGGATAGATTATTAGAGCACTAGTATTAGCCGTGCCAAACTAAATAATATTTTAACACATCATAACTTACTTTATTTATTTTACTACACTCTTTTACAATACGTCATACATCACTTTTTTTTGGTAAACTTTACATCACATTTTCTATTTTAAAATTCTATCACATTAAAATAATACTAGCCTCACCGCATTTCAAGAATTAAAAATAAAAACAAAAAGCCACCTTTGATCCCTCTCTCTCTCTCTCTCTCTACCAAATTAAAAATCCATTGAACCCCAAATTAAAATCCCACTTCTGAAACCTCAAACCAAATACAATCCCCACAAAATCAAACATAAACAACCAAAGAAAGAGATGGATTCTTGGCCGGAGAAAGAAAAAAAACAATATTAAAAGAGAAATAAAAAAGGAAAGTAGAAAAGAATTAGAGATTGGTTGTGAATAGAGAAAGAGATTTGGGAGCTTGACCATGGTGGTCTTGGCCTGGATAGGTTCGGCCATGGTTAACAATGGAGGAAGAGCTTGTGAGCTTCGGTTATGGTCATGAAGGCTTAGTTATTAAAGAATTCAAGTTTTCGGACAAAATTTGCTTTTTTAGATTGAGAAATACTTGTTTTACATACCTTGTTATACACATCTTTAATGTAATTTTTTCGCATGTGTGATGCAACATTTTGACAGTTAGTGCGTGATCCCTTTTTTTTTTTTAATTTTTTGGAACCAATAAGAAAGATTTTATAAATACACTAAATCTCCTTAGAATACAAGCTTTAACTTAGAAGATAGATCATTTACCTATACATCAAGATCTACTGTTAGAACTCATCTTCTAGGAAGAAAATGAGCAAGCAGGTTACATTTATGAAAAGCATCCGATAAAGACCCATAATAGTGGATATACGCAACATTTTTATTTGACTGGATTTTCGCGATACGATGTACTTTTTCGTGCTTTGGACTTTAATCTCCTTTTTTATTTATTTATTTATTATTTTTTTACAAGATATAAATTCTACTCTGATTTAATTTAAGTGTATATATGTGTGAAGCTTCCTCCTGAAAACTTGAATCCCGACCCTTGCACCCCCCACCCCACATGCACTTATACTTATAGAGTGACTGTAATAATAAAGGTGAGAGATGGACTTTAATCTTACTCCACTTGTATTTTGGAATAATAAAATAATATACCATATTATAATTGGAAGGCACAATTTTCTTGGCCAACGTGTATGAGGGTGTATGCTTTTGCTTTTACTCGAGATGTTTTAGGAAATTCTCCTATGTGTCCAAAAATTGGATAGATATTTTACAATATGTCATACATCACATTTTTCTATTTTAAAATTCTATCACATTAAAATAATATTAGCCTCATCACACGTTCTCCACATGTGTGATGAGGATTTTTTTTTAAATTTTTAAATAAATGTAATTTTTCAATTTGAATTTATCTATTGTTAGTAAGGTTACACAAAAAAGGATTTTTATAAAACTAAAATTCATGACTTGAAATGGAGTAAACTGCTAGGTTTAGTGCGTGCAAGTTTTTAGGAAAAAAAATGTATCAAATGTACATGAGATATGTTTAGATAGAAAGTGTGCTAATTTTTAGGAAAAAAGTTTCTCCAGTATTTTTTTTTGTTGAATTACAATTTTACCCCCATTTTTTTTAAATTTTTTTTAAAATAAGGATTATCTAATTAGATTAGAGGTATTTTTGAAAATTTTAATCCTTGTCCCCTCATTACTCATTAGTACCTTTAGTGAAGTTCTCTAGTGTTTGCCTATTTGCCATTTTTGAATTGTCGATGTTCAATTAAGTAATTGTGCTTGATTATTCTTTGATAAAAAAAGCTTCTTATAAAAACCCATATCTTTGTGGCTTTTAGGCTCAATTATTAAAATTTTTTGTTTTCAAATAAGACATTTGAGGTATAATTCATCTATATTAAAAATAAATTGGTGTCTTGGCCTAAAGTGCAATCGCCATGGAGCAAACATCATAAATTTCAAATACTATCATATTTTTTTTTAAAAAAATTATTTAATTTTATTCCAAAGAAACATGTAAATAAAGATACATCTCCTAAAATAGTTATTGTCAATTTTATGTGAATAGCTAAATAGTAATTTTTTTAATAAATAATTCAATTTCTCCTACCAAAGTCTTTTTTTTTTGGATTGAGAAATACTTGTTTCACATACCTTGTTATGCACATCTTTAATGTAATTTTTTTGCATGTGTGATGCAACGTTCTGACAGTTAGTGCGTGATCCTTTTTTTTTTTTTTTTTTTTCTTCGAGGAACCGATAAGAAAGATTTTATAAATACACTAAATCAGCTTGGAATACAAGCTTTAGCTTTGAAGACAAATCTTTTACCTATATATCAAGATCTACCGTTAGAACTCGTCTTTTAACAAGAAAATGAGCAAGCAGGTTACATTTATGAAAAGCATCTGATAAAGGCCCACAATAGTGTTATTTGACAAGATTTGTTGTCGCGATATGATGTACTTTTTTGTGTTTTGGATCTTAGTCTCCCATTTTTTTTACAAGATAGAAATTCTACTCTAACATAATTTAAATGTATATGTGTGTGAAGCTTTTTTTTGAAAACTTGAATCCCGACCCTTGCACCCCACACTCCACACACACTTATACTTATAGAGTGACTATTGTGCCAAAGGTGTGCTTTGGTGGACTTTAATCTTACTCCACTTGTATTTTGGGATAATAAAATAATATACCATATTATAATTGGAAGGCACAATTTTCTCAGCCAATGTGTATGAGGGTGTATGTTTTTGCTTTTACCCGAAATCTTTTCTTTTACCTCAAATGTTTTAGGAAATTCTCCTCCAAGTCCAAAAATTGAATGGATATTTTTTCTTTTTCTTTCTCTATAGTTTATAGGCAAAAGTTGGATAGATTATTAGAGTACTAGCATCAACTGTACCAAACTAAATATTATTTTAACATATCAAAACTTGTTTTATCTATTTTACTACACTATTTTACAATGTGTCATACATCACATTTTAATCGGAAGGTCCGCTTTTCTCGGGCAATGTGTATGAGTGTGTATGTTTCTTTTACCCTAGACGTTTTAGGAAATTTTGCTTAGTGTCCAAAAATTGGGTAGATATTTTTTCTTTTTCTTTCTCTATAGTCTATAGGCAAAAGTCGGATGGATTATTAGAGCACTAGTACTTGCTGTGCCAAACTAAATGTTATTTTAACACATCAAAATTTATTTTATCTTTTTTACCGCACTATTTTGCAATACGTCATATATCATATTTTCTATTTTTAAATTCTATCACTTTAAAATAATACTAACCTCACCACCTTTCAAGAATTAAAAATAAAAACAGAAAGCCACCGTTGATCCCTCTCTCTATACCAAATTAAAAACTCACTGAACCCCAAATTAAAATCCCACTTTTGAAACCTCAAACCAAATACAATCCCCACAAAATCAAACATAAACAACCAAACAAAAAGAGGGATTCTTGGCCGGAGAAAGAAAAAAAATTAATAAAGAAGAAATAAAAAAGGAAAGTAGAAAATAATTAGAGATTGGTTGAGAATAGAGAAAGAGCTTTGGGAGCTTGACCATGGTGTTCTCGGCCTGGATAGGTTCAGCCATGGTTAACGGTGGAGGAAGAGCTTGTGAGCTTCGGCTATGGTGATGGAGTCATGGAGTGTTGGCCGAAATAGAGAAAGATTTGAAGAAAGAGAGAAAAGAAAGGCCGAGAGAGAGAGATAAAGCTCATAGTGGCTATTGGTGGTGCCATGGAGGTGCGGCTATGGAGAAGAAAGAAGAAGAAAAAAGAAAGAGAGAGATTGGCAGAAGATAAAATAGACAGGCAGAGAAGAAAGTGGAAAAAAGAAACAGTAGAAGAAAGTAAGTCATAAAAAAGAGAGAAAAAATGAATAAAAAACTATATATTTTTTTAGCATTTCCGTTTGGAATGAAAAAGTAAAAGAATCTTAATTTTGGGGCCTACATTTTAGTCTATAGAAATTTATTTTTTATTTTATAAAGGAAGACGTCTGTGGAAATTGAATCAAAATGATTGAGGGCGAAAGGAAATCACATTGTGTAATGTTTTGAATAGCATCTCCGGAGAGTCGCATTGAGAGATGGACAGAAAAAGCAAAGGCAAGGCCGTGTTGACAGAAAGTGATACCGGTTTCGATTATTCTCCGGTTGGTCTGAGCATTTTGGTCGTGGATCACGATCAGAAAAGCCTCCAAGAAGTTGTAACAAATCTTCGGAAATGTAAGCACCAATACAAAGGTCTGTTCTGGTCTCCTTTTTGACTTTCTTTTCTTTTTGACGGGGTGTTAATTAGATACCAGTCATACTTGTGAAAAGAGTTTCTCTTTAAAAAAATTCAAAAGGTTTTTTTGATGACTATCTCATCTTACACTGGTGACCACAGCCCCCTCTTCACCTTTTGCATGTTGCAGCCTGAGTGATGTCTCATCTTGTTGGGAATTTAACCGAAATTTCAACATGTGAGAAACAAAAAAAAATAGAGAAAACACACGTCAAAGAAAATAATCATACGGACAATTTGCCTACGTCCACGGAGTTGCAGGGATTTCACTATTATCAGGGAAAAATACAAAGTGCAGCTACAATGTTTTTCTCTCTCTCTAAAAAACACAACAACAGTAGTAGTCACAAACCCTAATCACAAAAGCGGCTTTTATATCCTGCTTACAGGGTTACAATGGGCTACAAAACAGACCAAAAATAAACTAGGCTCCACAAAGCCCAACAAATCTCCCACTTGGAGACTAGTTCAATCACCAACATCAGCCGCTATCCTCCAAAAACAATCCCTCATCCCTGCAACTCATCCTCCTATCCTCAAGCTAGAAGGCCAACTGAAGCTGCACACAGCTTCAGCTTCTCAATAGTGACACCCTTAGTCAACATGTCTGCTGGGTTCTTAGATCCGCAAATCTTCTCAAGTATTACCAGTTTATCTTCAACAAGGTAACGGATAAAGTGGTATTTTGTTTGTATATGCTTCGACTTTGAATGAAAAGCCGAATTTTTGGCAAGAAAGATTGCACTCTGACTGTCACTGTGTAGAATGTCCATCTCTTGCTTCTTACCCAATTCATCTAAGAAACCATGTAACCAAATCATCTCCTTTCCAGCTTCAGTTGCTGCAACATACTCAGCTTCTGTAGTAGACAAAGTAACAATCTTTTGCAGATTTGAAGCCCATGATATAGCTGTACCACCCAGAGTAAATACAAACCCAGTAGTACTCTTTCTACTATCAATATTGCCAGCAAAATCAGCATCTACATAACCTTGCAGCTTCAAACTTGCACCTGTGAAGCAAAGACATGTATCTGATGAACCCTTCAGATATCTCAGAATCCACTTGACTGCCTCCCAATGCTGCTTTCCAGGCCTACTCATGAATCTGCTCACAACTCCCATTGCATGTGCAATGTCTGGCCTTGTACACACCATAGCATACATCAAGCTGCCAATAGCTGAGGCATAGGGCACTTTGCTCATATGGTCCCTTTCTTCTTCTGTCTTCGGTGACTGTTCTTTGCTCAGTTTGAAATGACTATCTAAGGGTGTGCTCACTGGTTTAGATTCATTCATGTTGAACCTGCTGAGAACTTTCTTCACATACTCTGACTGTGAAAGCTTCAATGTACCATTAGCCTTGTCTCTAATGATTCTCATACCAAGGATTTGCTTTGCAGCTCCTAAATCCTTCATTGTAAACTGTTTTGACAATTGCTTCTTCATATTATTAATCTCCTCAATGCTAGACCCTGCAATGAGCGTATCATCCACATACAACAGTAAAATGATATAAGAATTGTCAAAGAATTTAACATAGCAACAATGATCAGCTTCACATCTCTTGAACCCAATTTTATGCATAAAATTGTCAAATTTCTTGTACCACTGTCTAGGAGCTTGTTTTAGGCCATACAAGCTCTTTCTCAGTTTGCAGACTAGATTCTCTTGTCCCTGAACAATAAACCCTTCTGGCTGAATCATGTAAATGTCTTCCTCCAAATCACCATGAAGGAATGCCGTCTTCACATCTAACTGTTCAAGATGTAAGTTTTCTGCAGCCACCATTCCCAGCACCAGTCTAATTGTTGATATCTTCACAACTGGAGAAAATATCTCTGTGTAGTCAATGCCTTCCTTCTGCTGGAACCCTTTAACAACTAATCTGGCCTTGTAACGTTTGCTACCATCATGCTCATTTTTTATTTTGTATACCTACTTGTTGTGCAAAGCCTTCTTTCCTACTGGTAATTCAATCAATTCCCATGTCTGATTCCCCAACAAGGAATCCATCTCATCTTTCATGGCTAACTCCCACTTGCTTGAATTTTCATCTTGCAAGGCTTCATCATAACACTCTGGCTCATCACCATCAGTCAATAATAGATAATTTAAAGCGGGTGAATAACGCTGTGGAGGTCTAATGTTCCTAGAAGATCTGCGGACTTCAGCTACAGGTGTACTCTGATCTACCTGTGAATCTGCATTCTCCCTATTTTCTTCACCCCTTTTCTGGATAGTACTTTCAGTCAATGCATCTAAGTTGACAAACTCAGATTTCTTTTGATCTATCTTTGCAATATCTGATACTATAGTTGACCTGTCCTTGTACATAACCTGTTCATTAAATATCACATTTCTACTTCTGATAATTTTCCTGTTTTGTTCATCCCAAAACCTATAGCCAAATTTCTCATCACCATAGCCAATGAAAAAACATATTTTAGACTTAGCATCAAGTTTACTACGAGCATCAGAATCAATATGAACATAAGAAACACAACAAAAAACTTTTAAATGTGAAAACTTTACCTCCTTACCGCTCCAAACCTCCTCAGGAAGTCTGAACTCCATAGGAACTGATGGCCCTCGGTTTATCAGGTAAGCTGCAGTGCTAACAGCATCAGCCCAGAAAGTTTTTGGTAGTCCAGCATGCAACCTCATACTTCTAGTACGCTCATTGAGAGTTCTGTTCATGCGCTCAGCCACACCATTCTGCTGTGGTGTCCCAGGAATGGTCTTCTCCATCCTAATTCCCTGTGCAGCACAATACTCACTGAACCCTCCATCTATGTACTCTCCTCCATTATCTGACCTCAAACATTTTACTTTCAAACTTGTTTCTGTCTTAACCATAGCCTTCCACTTCTTAAAAGTTTCAAAGACGTCAGATTTATTTTTCAGAAAATAAACCCATACCTTTCTGCTTGAGTCATCAATGAAAGTGATGTAGTACCTTGAACCTCCAAGGGATGCAACCGGAGAAGGCCCCCACAAATCAGTGTGTACTAACTCCAATTTTTCTACCTTCGGTGTCCTGCCAGTTTTCAAGAAGCTCACATTTTTCTGCTTTCCTAAGATGCAGCTTTCACACATGTCAAAATCAATGGACTTCAATTCTGGTAGTTTTCCTTTTGACAGCAGCATCTTCATCCCTTTCTCACTCATGTGACCAAGTCTGCGGTGCCATAAGCTTGTATCAGTACTTGCATCAGCAACTGCAATTATGTCTCTTGGACTTGAGGTCATATAGAGAGTGTCAGTCTGCTTTCCACGAGTCAATACTCTAGCTCCCTTTGTAACCTTCCAAGTACCACCAACAAATAGTATTGCATGCCCTTCATCATCAAGTTATCCAACAGAAATCAGATTCCTCCTCAGGTCAGGAATATGTCGAACCTTCTCTAGTAACCAAACAGATCCATTGGGCAACAATATTCGGACGTCTCCCATACCTACAACATCCAAAGCTGAACCATCAGCCAAATACACCTTACCAAAATCACCTACAACATAATTCTGTATGATTTCTCGGTGTGGAGTGGTATGAAACGAAGCTCCTGAATCCAAAACCCAATCATCAAGTGGACTGTCTATTGCAAGAAGTAATGCATCTTGTACCTCTTCGGTTACAGCATTAGCAGAATCATCTTCATTCTTCTTCTTAGGACTTTTGCATTGGTTCCTAAAGTGACCTATTTTCCCACAATTCCAGCATTGTACTTGTTGGCCTGATCTAGACTTACTTCTGTTCCGATTAGAATTTCTGGATTTTGATCTACTCCGATTTGAATTTCTGTTATTACCTCTGCCTCTTGTCTCAAGGTTTAAGGCAGAACCAGATCCTGAGGTTTCACCTGCATCTCTTCTGCGAATCTCCTCAGCCAGAATTAAATCTCGTATATTATTGTACTTGAGTTTTTCCTTTCCTGTAGAATTGCTTACTGCCATTCTCATTGCCTCCCAACTGTTTGGCAAAGAAGCCAAGACGATTAGAGCACGAATCTCATCATCAAAATCAATTTCTATAGACGACAATTGATTTGTAATAGTGTTAAATTCATTCAGATGTTGTGCTACTGATGCGTTCTCTGCCATCTTCAGATTGAACAGTTTCTTCATCAGATGCACCTTGTTGTTTGCTGACGGCTTTTCATACATACCAGACAAAGCCTTCATTAGATCTGCTGTGGTCTTCTCCTTTACAACATTGTGTGCAACAGACCTAGACAGAGTTAACCTGATAACTCCCAGTACTTGTCTGTCAAGAAGAGCCCATTCCTCAGCCTTCATAGCCTCAGGTTTTTCCCCTAGAAGCGGCAGATGCAGCTTCCTCCCATAAAGGTAATCCTCGATTTGCATCCTCCAAAATCCAAAGTCTGTGCCATCAAACTTTTCTATTCCAGACGCCTTTCCTGCTTCCTCTGCCATTGCTCCCACTCAAACCTAACCCTAGGCTCTGATACCAGTTGTTGGGAATTTAACCGAAATTCCAACCTGTGAGAAACAAAAAAAATAGAGAAAACACACGTCAAAGAAAACAATCACACGCACAAGACAGTATTTACGTGGTTTGGCAATTTGCCTACGTCCACGGAGTTGCAGGGATTTCACTATTATCAGGGAAAAATACAAAGTGCGGCTACAGTATTTTTCTCTCTCTCTAAAAAACACAACAACAGTAGTAGTCACAAACCCTAATCACAAAAGCGGCTTTTATATCCTGCTTACAGGGTTACAATGGGCTACAAAACGGACCAAAAATAAACTAGGCTCCACAAAGCCCAACACATCTCTCTCTCTCTCTCTCAACACTGTCTAAGTGAGAGAGAAGGGCATTCCTCGATGCTGATGACGACCTTTTGTAGACGCATTGCGCAGATCACCTCGCGTGAACATGGCTCACCCTTAATTTCTGTGTATCATGTTAGGGTTAAGGGAGATGGAGGGAGAAAGGTGATGGATGTCCTAAAGTTTTTTCTTCTGGTTATCTTTCTCTCTCCTCTTTTCACGCTCAATCCTATTCCGTCCTCAACATTCCTTTTAAATGGAGGGGGATGACAATCATCAACAAGAAGGAAAGAGAAAAAGAGGATAACATTTGTTTTGTTTGTTTGTTGTTGTTTTTTTTTTTTTTTTTTGGCTGAGAGTTTGTTGTTGTTGTTGTTTTTATTTTTTTATTTTTATCATTGCTTATTAGAGGGAACGTAGGAAAGGATGAAAACAGAGAATTGTGTTTGTTTCGTTTGGAATAGAAAAAGCTGAAAATTAAGAGACTGAGGGATGTTAAGTTTTGACTTAAATTTTTTCAATTTTGGACTCTATATAGTTGTTACTCCCCAGATCGAGTAAGTACACTTATTTGACTCACTGGACTATTTCAGGGAAGGAGATCATCTGCTACCTGTTCAGTTAAATCCAGCAATTAATTATCTTGTCTAAGTTCCATATTGCCTAGATAGGCTAAACCTTATATAGAGGGTCTTTAATTGGTACGAGACCTTTTAAAACTTTGAGTCTCAAGTTTGAGTCAGTAATGGTGATTGGCATGTTTTAAGGTGGGGACTTTTAGGCCTTTGTATAGATTGGGATTGTTTTGTCCATGTGGGATTTGTGTGTCTTGTAAAATGTGTTTTTTCGTGTTAATAAAATTCTTCCTGATTTTTTTTAATGGGCAATAACTGAATGCAAAATATTTACATATCTCAAATATGACACCTAAATATGACATATATCCATTTGCGCCCCATGGATGTTACACTGAAAGCAAAAATACTTTTCAGTTACTGAATGCAATCAAGTGGAGGAAGCTTTGACTCTACTTAGGATGGACTTCAGTGGTTTTGATATTATAATAACTGAGCAACGCCTGCTTGGTATAAGTGAATTTGATTGTTGGGGCAATGGTGTTGTGGGTTTTTTTTTTTTTTTTTTTTTTTTTTTTTTTTTGCTACTATGGTTTGTGGTTGTGGCCGATGGTGGTTCAAACTCGAGCCGCGAGACTGGTGGCTTGTGTTGAGCTTTGAAGCTCTGGCCATGGCAGTGGTGATGGTGGCTTGTGTTGAGCTTTGAAGTTCCGGCCATGGAGGTTGTGGGTTTGATTCAAAGATGGAGAGATAAGGTGAGGTGAGAAGAGAAAGAGAGGGAGAGAGGCTTAAGGCTTAATGTTTTTGCTGGGAAAAAAAAAAATGGTGATGTGACAGGTCAGGATTGGCTGACGTAGAACACAGGTTTTACGCCAGCTTCTGGCCCAATATTTTCTCTTTTTCATAATATGGGATAAGTAGAGTATATTGTTGTAGTTGGCAAGATGTTAAAAAAGCTACCGCTGATTAGTTACAGGAATGAGTAGTTAGTAATATGTTGGAGCAGAAACAGTTAGGAGTTTGTTAGGCTTATGCCACATGGCAGCGGCCTACGCATTCAATTAGTCTTTTTTTTTTGTTGTTGGTAAAAGCACATTTAATTAGCTAAGGCTTAGGGAAGTTAGTACTTGAGTGCCTAGCTATACATAGCCATTGATGTACTTGTAACTCAGTTTTTGTATGATAATACTGATTTAGCCTAAGTACCTAGTTTCCAAAAGGGTGGTGCTCTTGAAAAGTTGATTTCCCAATCTTGTATTTCTAAGCAACTTAGGGTTTGTTTGATACATCAACTTAAACATATGTTTTCAATTTTTAAACAATATTACACATATTTTCACACACTTTTTCACTCATACGTATTTTAAAAAAATTGAAAACTGTTGTTTAAACACACGTACAAAACAGGCCCAACCTTCATTTGTTTCAATAGAAAATTATATATAAAGATAGTTTTTTTATATATAAAAAAATGGATTAAATTAAAGAAAAATGATCTTTTAATTTTCCTTATTTAGCTTAGCTTGAGATAGAGTTCTTCTCTACTAAAATTTTCTAAAAAATAGTATTATCTTTACAAGAAACTAAATAAAGAAAATAAATTTATATCACATAAAAATATATAAGGAGAGTTAAGAGATATTGTTTGAACTCATTTTAAGATCACTATTAGACATAAGAAAATAAGATAATTTTCTATAAAATTAATTTTGGAAATAATTATCATGTATCTCTCATACTTGTATCTCACTTCATGCAAATGATATTAATTTGGAATCATAAGTTCCTGATTACTTCAATCATTTTATTGGTGGTTGTTTGGCCAAGAAATTGAAAATATAAAAAATTTGTTTTGTTTGTTTCTCTATATTAGTAATATTACAGTATATCATGTTGATGTAGAGGCTACTCCCAAGAAAGTTTTGGAACGCATGAAAACTAAGGGTGTCCGAAATGTTTCTAGAGATCAAGTTTCTAGCCATCTTCAGGTAATTGTTATTGTGGGTAATTTTTGTTACATACTTTTTTGAACTGAAATTATGAGTTGAAGACACAATTTCAATTCATGATTTCAAGTTCAACTCACGATTTTAGTTCATAAAAAGTGTGTGCAACAACTTTTATCTATTTCTTAAATTAAAATTTCCCTCACAAATAAAAATCTAATTTAACTAAAACAGTTGTATTAAAATAATCATTAAACATATAAATATCATTTTTAATATATTAAGCTTTCAGGACAAATGTTATTTTATCATGGTACGAAGTCAGATATCTTTTTCGGTAATACTAGTTTATCAAGTCAATGAGTTAGATTCCTTAATGGTAGTTTATGAAGTCGGATTCCTTTCCTTTGTTGGTGAAGGACACTCACAACTTCAGTGTATGATGCAGAAACACCGTTTAAAACTTCAAAAACAAGCTCCTTCATTACACATGCAAGGGTACAAAGACAAAGATGGTACCTGTTCAGGGCATGTTGAATCTAGATATGAAATGGAGCATCCACCAATGACACTGCTCAATGGATTCCTGAACACCCCAGATCCAAATCAGCTAGATATATCATCACAACAGCAACGAGCTCCAGCAGCAATCAAGAACACTCATGGCTTTCCAAATTTACCATTGCCTGTTGAGGCCAACTTCTGTACCATTGAAGGTAGTACTATTTGTGGAAGCCAAAGGAAAACATTGATGACTCAGATGACTCGAGCACCGTTAAGTGAGCAGATATGCAATCAGCTCACGGGACGTCAGCCTTTTATCTACCACTTACCCAACGATGTACCAGCGAATGTACTTGTCAATGAGGTTGGATTGCCCAACTTTGATACTCTTCAGGGGGGAATTTCTAGAGATCTTGGTCTCTTCTCCAATAATACTCATCTTCCCAGTTCTTCTGAAGATTTTGGTATTGATTATAATTATATCCCTTTTGAATAAGGAGCTTATAGTTTCTACTGGAACGAGAGCTGCCCGGTTGGAATATTTGAACATTTTACTTGGGAAGATATAGCTCATGATCATTCTGAAAACCTCTTCTTTGATGATGATACTGGTTCGTAAGATGATTCCATTCATGGTTGCTACTTGCTGGTAAAAAACTTGTATAACTTATTCGCATTCTGGTACAAGTTATAAGAATTTCTTCTATCTAAAATAACTGAGATTTTTTAGACAAAAAGGAGAGCTTTATTTATTTATGTTCTCTTGCAGCCAGCCACTTGATTATCTGAAGCCAAAGTCTGAGTCTGGTGAGGTCATCCCAAATTCCAAGGAAAATGCTTCTTTGTTGAATACTCTCAGAAGAAGAAGAAGACAAAGAAGACAAGGAATGAAGATCAAAAGCAAAGAAGAAAGAAGTAGTCGTGTTAAGTTTAATAAAGCTACTTTTGTTTTGGTACTAGCAACATAGCATGGTAAAGATAAAAGGAGAAATTATATTTTACCATCCTAATCTATAATCTTGATTATATTTTGCACCTTAAATTTTGAAATTTTGTCCAAATTAATAACAAACTTAACGTTAGGATATAAAGTGTAACAATGATTATAAATTAGGATGAAAAACTTGCATTTGAAAAGTTTTAGGGTGCAAAGTGTAATATATGAGTATAGTTTAAGGTGGTAAAATGTAATTTTCCATTACTATTGAGTCTTGTAAACACTATTTAGTAACACGTGTGCAGGTGTCTTACTAACACAGTTGTCTTGTTTTTATTGGTTAGCTTCGTAGCTGTATTTAGGGAATTTGTTAGAGTTAGTTTCTTCAGTTAGTGTTCTTTGTTGCTATAAATAAAGAACAAGGTCCCTTGTAATTAAGCAGTTAGTGAAATAAGATTTATTTCTAAATCTTCTTGATTTTGTTATGGTATCAGAGCATACGTGTTGATTGACAGTAAAACCATTTCTATGGCGTCAACAAACTCAACAACCTCTACACAAACCATCGCCATTGATGAGTCTCATCCTTTCTTTCTACACCAAGGAGAAATTGCAGGTGCTATACTTGTGTTAAAACCTCTTCTTGGAGGAGAGAATTATCCAGCCTAGGCACAATCTATTCAAAGAGCGTTGAGTGTGTAGAATAAACTAGGGTTTTTTGATGGCACTGTTTCTCTCATTGCATCAATGGTGCAAGGTTGGCCATGTTGTAACAACATAATTATTTCATGGATCTTGAATTGCATTGCTCCCAAGATTGCTACTAGTGCGGTTTATCACAACACCACATTGGGAATCTAGAATGATCTAAAGGATCGATTTTCTCAAGGAATGGGCCTAGGGTCTTTCAATTGTAGAACGATCTTGGAACCAATTCACAACCTGAGCTTTCCATCACATTACTTCACTCAATTGAAGGCTTTAGTTGACACCCCTTTTGCAACTTTCATTAACCTCAGTTGTATTGCATTGTTAAGAAAATGCTAATACTATTATTAGTTTTGTTATGGAAAATTTACAAACTGATGTTATAAAATTATAATCATTCCACCATCATTTTTAATTTGTTGAATCAATTACATTTAACATATCTTGAGTTTTACTAAACATCTGAACCAAACTAAGTTCCACTAATGACTAAAACAACCTAATATTCGTAAGAGACCACAACCTTGGGTTCCCATTGTAGAATGAGATATGACCCATATAAATGGGTAAGGTTGTGTTAATTTCCCCTCAAAGTGTGCGGGTCGACTACTTACCATATTTGATGTTGGAATTTTACCTAGAATTTATTTCAAAAGAATCAAATATAATACATTAATCAATTAACAATTATCATGACTAAATATAACAAAAATCAACTACAAATTATGAAAATTTTCTTACAAACTTATGTTACTCAAGAACCTCACAAATAATTACAATGCTATCCCTAGCTAGTTAAGATTAATAAGAACTCTCCCTAAAGGGTTTGTTGAGGACGGTGATAAATTTCTTACACGTTTGCAGGTCCCTAAGAGCTTTGTATTTATAGCTTAAAATGGGACCAAAGGAAAAAATAAAAAATCTAGTTCCAATGGACTTTGGGCTTATGTTATCTCATAACTAGCCCAAAATTATCAGCCTAAAATTATCATTAATTATAATTTATTTCACTATAATTAAAAATATAATTGCTCTCTAGGTCTCATTGAATTACACAAGGTTTCCTTTGACTACCTAAAATTTCATTTAATACCTCCATCATTCATAGTAAAATAATTGGGTGAGTTTGGGTCTTATTTAAGTGGGTGGATAAATTAGTTTGGGTTGATTTTGTCACTCCTGATATTAAAAAATAAAATATAGAACAACATAGCCTCATAACAGCATAGTGTTGAATATGAAAAGATCGGTTGTAGGACTACAAACTATTTCATAACTTTTTGCTACATCTCTAACGTAATAGATTGTGAGTAACTGTCTATCACTTATGTAAACCTACCATTTTTTATTCACTATTCACATCTGCCCAATTACACTTATGGCATAAAAATTGTGTAATAATTTATGGTAGTAGATTTTTTCTATGAGAAGTTCGGAGGAAAAGGAAAACTAAAAACTGTAGTTAAATGTGGAGCCCTCTAGTTCCCTGTGCACTAGTTCCTGTACAACATGCATTGTTCATATCATTTGGATAATCTACAATTGATACGAATATCAAACCTGTGATTCATATCAAACAAATGATACGTCAAATCTTTTTGACATTCTTTATATACTGACATTGTATAGAGCTTAATGCTGTACTAATTTTCTTCTTCAGTCTGCTTTTAGATTTATTAGTTCAATTTATTTCTTTTTTTCTTTTTTTGCTTTAGGGTTTCATCTCTTCTTCTTGTTGTTGTTCTTCTTCTCTCACAGACAACAGTCTGAAGAAGCTTCAGTACACGACGCCCTGTACCTCGCTGTATTCTAGAGAGAGAAAAAAAAAAAAAACACTTTTAATTATTTCAATTTCGACAGATTAGGAAAATGAAAAGCGCATTGGAGAAAAGTGATAATACTTCCAGTGAGTTCCCAGCTGGAATGAGGGTTTTAATTGTCGATGAAAATCTGGAAAGTCTCCACCTGTTGGAAACGATGCTTAAGCAATGTGATTACGAAGGTATACATATGCTCTGGAGTTTGGTCACATTTTTCTTTTCCCCCTTTTTTTTTTTGTTTGGATGTGAGGAAAATAATGGAATAACAAATAATCATATTCGTGACCCCGTGTCACTAGCTAGCTTATCCTTGTCTCTAATGTGTGCTACTTTACCACCTACATTGTTTAGGTTTATAAATCACACACCATGTTGTGATGTTGTGTTTGATATTGAACTTTTGTCAAATTTTTTATGTGTTCTTCCAATATATTTCTTCACCCCTACTGTGTTACATTAAAGTGAACATAAATAATTTCAGTTGCCAAATGCAATCGAGGGAAGGATGCTTTGAATTTGCTTAAAAATAGCAGAAGCAACACATTTGATATTATTTTGACTGAAAGATTCTTGCCTGACATGGATGAAATTACGCTTCTTGGAAAATTGAGCAAGGCCACTGATTTGCCAGTCATAAGTAAGCGTATATGCAGCTTGTCATGTTCAATATTCAATTTACTATATTCTTTCGCCTTTTACTATGATATATTTAAATTGCAATCTCATTATTTAACAGCATATATGCTATATTATTATGGCTTAAGAGGGGCGAGCTTATTGTCAGGCCATGTCTAACATCCCAATATTTGTTATTTAACAGTCATGTCCGAGGTTGGAGATAATAGCACTATGGTGTATAGCATAAAATATGGTGCTTGTTATTATCTGGTGAAGCCTATCCAAATGGATGAACTCAAAAATATTTGGATTCATGTGTTAAAGCATAGGATAAGTAAGTGTTTTGAAGTGCCACCGCAGCGGAATGAAGAGAAAAAAGAACGGATGATCTGGACACCTGAAATGAGAGAAATATTTCACCAATGTTATCTTGGGCTGAGACATGGTGTGAATCCGTTCCCGGTCCTAATCTTAAGCTTCAATAATTTGTTATTCTAACAAAATTCTCAATCCAATTAACCCAGCTCAATATACATTATCAATAATTTAGAAAGGATAAAGTCTAGTTTGTAGTCTACTAAACAAATTAACATGGCTGTATATTTTAAAAATTTAACTGTTGAATGACATGTTTTTTACTATTTGACTTATAAATTTATTTTTTTTATGTATAATTTTAGACTACAAAAACTCGAAAGTTAAACATTTAATTGATGATATAACTATTAATTTTTTATTTTATTAAAATTTTGTAAGCATGAAAATATAAGAAAATAATATAATTCAATAGTCGATTTATCAAAATTTACATCCAATTAAAAATATTAAATAGAGTTAACAGAGTTTGTTGACAAACTTTATCAGTTTAAAAAAACATATTTTAAATTTATTATTTTTATTTTATTTTATTTTTTCAGACTTGTTATACCCATCACTCTGTTTATATGGACTACCACACATTCTTTTTTTCTCATTAGTGCGGAATAATTATCACTTTTGATATGATTAGTGCAAATTCTTATTATTTTTCTAGTCAATGTAGAATTCCAAAACCAATGAATAAATCTCTATAATTCTCCCATTAACTTAACATTTTGTGTATGTAACTCCCAAAAATAGAATTAATTTTGTTTCTTAAGAAGAGAACTAAACAGTAAATAGAGCCATTGCGATTGTTTGAGCATCCCATTCCTTTCTTCTCTAATAATATTCATGTCTGTATGACAATATCTTGTGTTGCTGCAGAGGCTACTCCCAATAAAATTTTGAATAGAATGAATGAACAGGGTGTCCAATATCTGACTAGAGAACATGTTTCTAGCTATCTTCAGGTGCTTGTAATTTCTTTAGCTGGTTTTTACCTCTATGTTATCAAGTTAGACCGTCATATTAATTCCTTCTTCGGTGAAGGACACGTACAACTTACAAGTTCATGTCCAAAATACAGAAATACCGTAAAAAACAGCTGAGCGGGAATGACGAAGTCCTGAACACCAAGCAGCTTGAATTATCCAACATTGGAACTCAAGCCGTTCGGAATGTAGCGTTTCATGACAGGTCAAGTATTACTGAAGGTAGTACTATTTATGGAAACCGAAGTGACACTTTTATGGTAGAGAATGTAGCTGCCATGGGAGGCAAAGGCCCAAATTATTTTCCTGCGTTAGAGTTGTCTAACCATGATAATTTTCTTGGGGACAATCCTGGAGATTCTACTGGTATCAACTTGGATCAGTTGGATGATATTCTTGTTGATTATGATGCTAATATATAAGCGGAATGCATTCATGAAGGTTAGTTTACTGTTTTTTCCACATCTTTTGGTACAAGTTATAAAAAATTTTACTGTCTAAAATATTAAGAATTATATCACATATTTTCCTTTTTGTTCTCTTGCAGCTAAACGCTGGATTTCCTGAATCCAACTCTGTCTATGTCCTAAAAAGCTTTGGAATGAAACTTTGACCCTTTCTCCAGACGTTGGAGATGGTCTAGGCCCATCTGCCCTTCTGTAGTTCCTTTGTTGTATACTTATGTTTTGTAAAAAAATTAGTTTTATTCAGCAACACAAAAGCATGTGTGAATTTTCTTTAAGCATTTTCTGAATGCACTTCCCTTCCATTTTACCAACCGAAAAGCCTGTTTTACACCAATACTTATTAGTTTTCCCATTACCCTTTAGAAGCTTGATTAAATCTTTCACATATATCCTCTGTTACCATCAACAATTAGATTTCGTTTGGCATTAGCTTAAAAAGTCAACTTTATTATTATTATTATTATTTAATTTATTTTATAATACCCAAATGAGATGCCATGGGATTGAGGATGTGAAAATTTTGATGCCCCTACAAATGTTGTAAATCATATGATCTTTCTGTGAAGAAGTAATAGTAGAACACAAAATATTTATGTAGTTAGTGTGACAAATTATGATTGAAATAAAATTAATTTTATGTGGGTAAAATATTGAAGAAAAAATGAAAAACAAAATTGGTGTTGTGTATGATTGAATAGAATTCGTTTTCTTTTAATTTTTTTTTTGTTGATAATTCTGTATTTATGAGTTTTCTAGTGTGAGGTCCATAGAAAATAATTGGTTTATTTCAAAATTTATTTTTTATATCTTAATAATTTACTTATCATTATAATTAATTATTTCTTACTACTAATTAATAATGATGAAATATAATTTTTCTAAAAAAAAATTTATTTATTTATAAATAAAAAAACCAAATTTGTAAGAAAGAATGAATTTAAGTATTTAATGACCATTATTTTAGAATCGTTATTGTAAACTCTTTTACCATCCTTGTAATTGATTCCCACCCGCCCCCCCCCCCCCCCCCCCCCCCCCCCCAAAAAAAACAAGAAAATGAAAAAGAAAAAGGAAAACCACCTTGTACTTTCTATGAACACATTCACTTTGACTTTCACCACCACCGCCTTCTCCCCCTCTTTATTATTATTTGTTTTATATGTGACCAAATTGCCTAGGTCTGCTCTGGTCTTCATTTCTTTTCGCTTTTGTCGGCCCTGTGGCTGTGCTGTGGGTCCTTAAATTTTTTCTTCTCCATTGAAATTTATTGACTATCCCGATTCATCAAAAAAGAAGATTAAAGAACCAAGAAAAAAAAAAAAAAAAAAAAGCAGCAAAATACCATCCTTATCTAGAAAGAAAGATGCACTCTTGTCTCCAAAAGTTTTCAAGATGATTTTTTGAGAGCCTGCTTCTTTATTTTTCTTTTTAAGCAAAATATTTTTATTCAGTTGTGTCTAGCTGCAGTGGAATTTGGAGAAAGGGATAGACAAAAATTTCAACGGGCATGCATGGTTTAGACTTACGTGCATGCATGGTTCATGTTTAGACTTACGTGCGTGCGTGGTTCATATTTACACTTACCTGCATGGTTATTTATTTATTTTTTTAATTTTAATTTTTTTTTGAAAATGGC
Organism: Quercus aquifolioides; assembly: GCA_019022515.1. Classification (NCBI taxonomy): domain Eukaryota; kingdom Viridiplantae; phylum Streptophyta; class Magnoliopsida; order Fagales; family Fagaceae; genus Quercus; species Quercus aquifolioides. The sequence continues at coordinate 11,684,314 of CM032328.1, forward strand.
TAATGTTAGTTGGACATTTAAATTGAGTTGGGGGACAGAGAACATTCAATACGAAAATGTCCAATTCTTTCTGTTATCAAAGAGAATACGAATGAAAGAAGAGAGGCACCTCTACGGCTCTACCTCATATTTTAAATTTTCAAGTCACATCACTTTGTTATATCTTTAAATCATATCTCTCAAAATTCAATTCATAGCTCTTTTTGCACCGAAGGAAAATTTTTACTTAATAGCCTCCTTGATATATATATACACACACACACGGACCAGCACAACGATCATGTGGGGCAGAGTGATGACACTCGCATGGGACATTGGCAAAGGGGTCAGAGGCCCAAAACCCACATAATGTTTTGCATTCGACACCACGAGCACGCCCATGTGGTCCACAGCGGCAACATGGAGGCTACAAGGCACATGTGGGACACGAGGACGGCTTCGAGGCCCTGCCAACACCCATGAGGAGTGTCGATTAGGAATGAATCAACTAGTTGGACGAGTGCCTTCAAGGCAGGTATGCAGTGCAAGGACCCAAATTGCGTCCGAGGCATCGAGCGATGCTCAAAACAACACTGATTGGGAGCACGCTGATCGGGACTTGCTTCGCCCAGCAATGGATGAAACTAACACCATCCATGTTGCGATAGCATGCCCAGGCTATACCAAGAATGCATGCATCTCCCCACCACACAGCTGCTAAGACCATCAACCCCCCATCACTAGGCACAAGTGGGCGTGGCTTCGAGGAAAAGTGGCATCGGAGAGAGCTTTGACAATATGTTTGATCATCACCTTAGGCTTGCTTTGCGTGGCAATGGGTGAAACTAACACTGTTTGCCTTGCAAGAGCATGCCGCAACTATACCACCTACACAAGAAATGCTAACCCAAGTCCACCTCGGCGATGCATTTGGGGCACACCTCACACCATGGAGCACTCGAGGTTTGGCCCTAAATGGTGCGTCATGCAAGGTTGGGCCCAATAATCATAATAAATAGATAGCCATAGGTTAAAGATGTATTGCTCAAGGGATTGAATCAACCCAAGGTGTGTGGCCTTCATATGGACAATGGCAAAATGGAAGTAAAGAAGCATAGTTGTTACCCATTTATTAGAAATTGTATTTTAGATTAGTCTTTGTATTTTGTACATTGTATTTTTCTTTGCACATTTTCCATATTTTCAACATGTGGGGATTTATATTTTACATGCACATGTGATTTTAAAGGAATTAGTTAGTGATATTTTCTTAGGCTAACTTAAGGGGTGACACCTGGAATTATTTTCAGGTTGGCCGCTAAGAAACTTAAATTATACAAAATCTAATAAAAAGAAAACTTTATATATAGACAATATATATATATATATATATATATATATAATCTTACAATTTCATTCTACAAATTTTCTTATTTTGAAATTGTTATATGATAGTCTCATTATCAAAATGCTGCAAGCTACGTATATATTTTTCAAAATTTTAGTTGAATAAAATTTTTCTTGGACTTTTTCTTTTTCTTTGTAAGGACCAAAGATATTGTTAAAGGGACTAAAGTTTAAGGACAAAGTTTGGCTGCAAACTTAGGCTACAACTTTCACTAAACAAATTAACATGGTTACATATTTTGAAAATCTAACCATTGAATTGCATGGTCTTTATATTCTTAAAAAATATTTCAAACTTCATGTTAATTGGATGTTACTATTTAATCCATAAACTTATTTTTTTTATGTATAATTTTAGATACAAAATCTAGAAGTTTTAAAATTTGATTGATGATATAACTATTGATATTTTATTTTCTAAAATTTTTTCAAGTATAGAGAATATAAGAAGAAAATGTAATCCATTGATTTGTCAAAATTTACATTCAATCAAAAATATTGAGTAGAGTTGTAACCTTAGTCTATAACTAAATTTGTTGCCAAACTTTGTTCAGAGTGTAATTATGTTGGGTTTAAAAACATTTAGGATACAAGAAGTTATTTATTATACTCTATATTTTGACATGCTATCAAAGCATATTTAACTTCTTGGCATCAATATCATCTTTTCTTTTCTTTTGATTTTAAGACTAGCACAACAAGTTGATTTCTTTACGAGTTTTCATATTTTGAAATTGTTATATGATAGTTCATTATCAATTGTAAAGATAGTTCATTATCAGTCGTTATTATTTATTGCCAATGTGTGTAGGTGTGATCATTTTATTTTGTTAAGTTTATATAGCATTTTTATTTTTAAGCAGTTATCATTATTTATTTGGCAATATTTTTATAAAAATATTGCAAACTAAATGACAAAAATCAACTCACTTGCCCACACAGTCACACTCATCCGTATATAAATAATATACTAAGTGTACGCTTGAACAATTACTAACTTTACTTTTTTTTCTTGAATCAGTAATTTTATAACAAAAAGTTGTTATAATTGGATAACAATATACACATTATTACAAACTCTTTGTATTTTCTAATTATTAAATTATATATAATTATATTATATTTGTACTATATATATACACACACATGCGCACATTTACATACATTACAACTCACACAAATTTATAACATTATAACAAAAACAAAAAAAAATAAAAATAATTCACACAATTAGTATCATGCATGAAAGAGATATTTTGATTTGTGTTGTTTGATTTTGAAATAGGCTTATCTGTGTTGCTATTTGATTTTGGCCTAGGTTGATGTGTGTGCAAAAATGTTTTTGAGAGTAAATTTAATTGGTAAAAATATACTTTAAATATATATATATATATATATTTTAAAGTTAGGGACAACCCTAAAGTATATGTGCACCCGCTATTGTCTACCCGCTAAAATCCTCCCCCGCCTTTCACGCACGGGTGGGGTGGAACCCTTATGTCGGACCTATGAGTGAAGCCCACTCCCTAGTCATTATGATAGAGTAATGTGCATGATGAATCATATGATCTTTAATTTGTGTGAAGAAAGAATCTTCGTAAATGAAGGTTTGAGATCATGTGCAATACCTAAGGCATTTCACCTGATGCAATACTTAAGGTATTTTCACCTAATGCAATAACAATAGATGGCTGAGATTGTTCAATCTCAACTATTAAATAAAAAAAAAAATTAGATGCAATGGCAATGAATGATTGAGATTAAAAGTTGCAAAAAGTAACTTTTAATCTCAACCATTAAATAAAAAAATATTAAAAAGAAGTAAATAGTTAAAGTTAAAAAATTTAAAATATAAAAAAATTGAGAAGGAAATGAAGTAATTGCATGTTCCTGATCTTAATCTGTAAATATAAAACAAGAAAAAGAAAAGTGGAGAGAGATATGGAAGATATGTTTTCCATTTAAAAAGAATGGAGGATAACATTGTTGGTCGCAGCTGTTTTACTTTCGACGAGTAGAAAATGAAGTGGGAAAAGAAAAGGGCCCCGTAAAGAAAAATTAAACATCTTTTTTTGTTTGTTTCTTTTGATGAAAATTAAACGATTTCTTTACCACCACCCCTTATGATTTTCTGTTTCAGAAAAATTAAACGTATTTTTTTCTTCTTCATTTCAATTAATTTAATATAGCCAAGTAGCCAACTAATCATTACTAATGGGTTCCCACTATCCACTCCCAATCAGCCACCCATTGACGTTAACGTTTCTTTTTTTGGAAAATTTTATTAACACGTGAGGTTTTGACTAATATAAATCAGGTTCTAGATTTTTCAAAACTTACCAATTTGGTTCTTAAAATTTAGTCTCTAAAAATTGTTACGCCAGTTAATCATTTTTCTTATCTGTTTAAGGTATAAGTTGGCTTTAGAGACCAAATTAATATTTTTTTAAAAATCTTGAATTTTGTTAGGATTAGTTCAAACTTTGTTAATTAAATTTACTTTAAAAAAAAAAATTTAATGTCTTTGCCCTTTATATATATATATAATATTTTTGTACGATGTCTTAACTCTTAACTCTTATAAAATGTTATATTTACTATTTGTTTGTGAGAAGCATTATATTTACTAATTTAAGTGATAATAAGCTGTTAGGTTCTAAAGATTTAGGATTTTATGTATTTAGAACTCTAATGTGTAATGTTGGCAAACCATGATCAAAACAATATGTTTAGTCTTGTTTAGGCTTGCTCAAAGTATGTTTATTTGTAAAACTGGAATCGAGTGATTGCAGATTTATTGGACTAAATTTGTAAGGCTCGATCGATCGAAAATTAGACTCGATCGATCGAACCACGTACAGATTTATTTTTCTGCAGAATTCCAGTTCAGCCCAAACTCTATTTAAACGTCTTGGGGTTCAAGTAAAACACTCCTATATATAAGGAAAACCCTAGAACGTTTTTGAGACTTTTTTAGAGAGAGATTAGAGTGCCTCTTGTGCCTCCTTTTATTTTTAGGGTTTTGTACCCAAACCTCTCTAAGTCTTTGTTGCTCATATTGCTGTTTATGTGAATCTCTTGTGAGATCTTTGAGGAGTTTTCCTTCACATAAACTTAGGGTTTTCAAGGTAGAGATATTATCTACATCTTGATGATCAACAAGGTTGCTGCCATTGAAACTTAAAGAAAAACAAGCGTGGGTGCTTGTACTTGATTGAAGAGTTCAAGAAAGAAGGAGTCCGTGGATTCGGAGCTTGCACGTGGTCGTGTCAGTAAGTTCTATTGGTGGGTAGCATTAGGAAGTCGAGGGGGGAGCTTATAGTTCTTTTGTATGAACTTCGATTCTTTCGCATAGTGGATTCAGGTTTACCTTGAGGATAGCTAGGTCAAATCCTCCTCAGGTTTTTACCGTGTGGTTTCCTGGGTGATCATATCTTGTGTTATTTATTATTCCGCTGCTTTATATTCTTGATATGATTGTTTGATTGTTTTAACCTAGAATTGCTTAATTTGACTAAGTAACAACTTGGCTAATTAACTAGGCTACTCAATCTGGTTGTGTTTAAGGGGTCTAAATTTCCATCATAAGCAATAATTTCTTGTATCATAATTTAAAAAAAAAAAAACACTATGTAATAAGGATATAATAGTAAAATTTATTAAAGTATTTTAACTTTAGTCCGTCTGTTTGGGTACTGTTTATTTTGCTGAAAACTAAAAACTTATTAATGAAAACATTGTAGCAAAATAATTTTTAAAACGCAAAATACTTTAGCAAACTTATTGCTACATTTTTCACAAGCTGGCTGGTTCGTGAACAATGCCGTGGGACCTAGAAAAAAAACACAAAATGCAAAATCATTGTTTGGCAAACGCACGCTAAATTTCAAAATTATTCAATCTAGTTTTTCATCCAATTTTGTTATAAATTGTTATTAAATATGCAATTAACTAATGAAAAAAAATTCTCATAAAAAAATTAATAAAATACTTTTATTAATTTTATAGATTTTTTTATGAGAAAAATGTTTTTCTAAAGGCAAATTTTTAATGAAATTAGAAATTAAATAAATTTAAAATTTAAAAAATTCAATTTAATGAAAGTAAATTTAAAAGATTAAAAACTTAAAAAGTGCAATTTACATTTTGGCCTTAGTTAAATCAGAAATCACAACAAGGTTAAACAAAGTGGATTTGATTTTGAATTAATATAAAACTGTAAACAGATATTAGAACATAAAACCTGAAGGTACAAGACACATACCACATGTGAAAAAGATTGATAGTGGATTTCATTCGTGTTTGTGCCAATCTGAAAAAATAGAAGCCCATGGTCAAGTCTAGTTATGTGTGTTTGAGAGAGAGAGAGACACCGATACCCATTGCCGAGCTATTCGTACAACATTATAAAGTGGCACTCTTTTAGCATAAGCATTGGGGCTTTCATTGGCACCAATTCCGTAAAAGAAGCCGGATGCTTTGTGTAGAAGCGAGGGAGAACAAAGTGACACTAGGAAACTACCAGAGGATCTTAGTATTGAATTGCATCACAAACTCTTCAAAAACTAATGGTCCGTTTAGATTGAGGGGAATGAGGGAAAGTGAAGTAGAGTAGAGTAGAATTAACCAAAAATTAATTTATTTTCAGCAAATTCTACTCTACTCTTCTTCACTTCCCCTCGATCCAAATAGGCCATAAGAGAAATAAAATCCATAACGTACAGCATGTGTGCTGTGACATCCCTAGCTTGGTGCACTAAAAAATTTCTCCCAGAGAAGTCCACGTTAAGCTTCAGAAATACAGTACTGTATGTTAATACTTCGCCATTTTAGACATATTGCTGAATAGCAATAGCATTAAAACCAAAGTATTCTTACAGCCCGAATAATGTTGCTACACTGAATGGAAGCTTACCCTCACCCATAATAGATACTTATGTGGAAACAATCATGGGAGCCCACTCCCAACTAATTATGACAAATTCACGCATGAGATAAGTCATAGTAAAAGTGTGACAGCCTTTTGTGTTGTAGCGTAGCTATTGGAATTTACATTTTTAGACTAGTTTTTGTATTTTGTAGATTGCTTACATTTTTTAATATTTATTACATGTGATTTTGTAAATCCTTAGAATTAGTTTGATGGTTATATGGTTACCTCTTATATATAAGATTTCTTAATGATGTAATTAACACATAATAATATTAATAAGTTTCTTTATTACTCACACTAATTTTTTTATAGTACCCAAATGAGATGCCATGCGATTGAGGATGTGAAAATTTTGGTGCCCCTACAAATGTTGTAAATCATATGATCTTTGTGTGAAGTAATAGTAGAACACAAAATTTTTAAGCAGTTAAGATTCATTTGAGATCCGCTTATTTTGCTGAAATTGAAATTTTTTTGCTGAAAGTACTGTAAATAAATGTAAAAGTTAGCTGAAATAGTATAGTGAGACCCATGAATAGTACCAAAAAGTGTAGTGGGACCTATGAATAGTAGCAAAAATAAGCTGAATAGTAAAATAAGTTGGCAAAAATAATTTTTGCCAAACGGACACTTAGAGTGCATTTGGATACCGCTTATTTTGCTGAAAAGTGAAAACTGAAAACAATAAAAAAATAATTTTCGGTTATTGTTCACACTCACAAAACACTATTCATTAGCCTTAATGCATTGTTCATGTCCCATGAACAGTGCAAGGGGTGCTGGTAAAAAAAAAAAAAAAAGTGCAAAACGCAAAACGTAAAACGTGGATACTGAATCCAAACATATACTTAGTGTGACAAATTATAATTGAAATAAAATTATTTTTATATAGGTATAATATTGAAAAAAAAATGAAAAACTTGATTGGTGTTGTGTTTGATCGATTAAAATTTGTTTTATTTTATTTTTGATAATTTGATATTTATGAGTTTTCTAGTGTGTGGTCCACAGAAAATAATTGGTTTATTTCAAATTTTATTTTTTATATCTTAATTATTTGCTTATCATTATAATTAATTATTTCTTACTACTAATAATGAAATATAATTTTTCTTAAAAAAAAAAATATATATATATTTTTATAATAAAGAAAGCAAAATTTATAAGAAAGAATGAATTTAAGTATTTAATGATCATTATTTTAGAACCGTTATTATAAACTCTTTTACCATCCTTGAAATTGATTCCCCAGCCCCTTAAAAAAAGAAAAAGAAAAACAATCTTGTACTTCTCCCCCCTATTTATTATCATTTTTTTTTTTGGTTAAATATTAGTTATGATATATTCCATGTTAAATGTGCTTGAATATATGTGAAAGAGAGAAGCATAAAATAGGAATACAAGAACACAAGACTTACGTGATTCAGCCTTACGGCCTACGTCTATGGAAAAAACTCTTAAGGACTACATCTTTATTATATAAGAGTGAAGTATAAAATCTGTGTTACAATGAACTATAACATGTGTGTATATAGTAGACTAAACCCTAAACTAATAGACTTCTAATATAAGTAAGAGACTTGACTTACACACAAAATAAAATTAGGTTTGGATTTATACTAATGGGCTAATATATCTCTAACATTTTTATATGTGACTAAATTGCATAGATCTGCTCTGGTCTTCATTTCTTTGCGCTTTTGTCGGCCCTGTGGCTGTGCTGTGGGTCCTTAACGTTTTTCTTCACCGTTGAAATTTCTTGACTATCCCGATTGATCAAAAAAGAAGATTAAAGAACCAAGAAAAAAAAAACACAGAAAAATACCATCCTTGTCTAGAAAGAAAGATGCGCTCTTGTCACCAAAAGTTTTAAGAGGATTTTTTGAGAGCCTACTTCTTTATTTTTCTTTTTAAGCAAAATAATTTTATTCAGTTGTATCTAGCAGCAGTGGAATTTGAAGAAAGGGATATCACTTTCAATAAGTCTCCCGGTTATTATATTCTAGTGAATTGAGACCACACTTTCCAACTATTAACTCTAGAGAATAAGAACAGAGGAAAAGAGATAGACAAAAATTTCGACGGGCATGCATGGTTGAGACTTACGTGCGTGCGTGGTTCATGTTTAGACTTACGTGCATTTAAATTGAGTTGGGGGACAAAGAACATTCAAGACGAAAATGTCCAATTCCTTCTGTTATCAAAGAGAATACGAATGAAAGAAGAGAGGCATCTCTACCTCATATTTTAAGTTTTCAAGTCACATCACTTCTTTATTATATCTTTGTACAGAACACAACTAAGGCATGGGAGAATGTATAAGTGGTTGAATTTGGACCTTACACGTGGAGTGGCTGTGAGAAAGGGGAGAGGAAACGTTGGTTAATAGATTTTGTCTTGGTCTGTAAAAGTTTGTTTAGACCCCCTTAAACCAAATTGTTTAACTTAATTAATTAGCCAATTCTAGGTTAAACACAAATAAATCATATCATGCTAAGTTGTGGAAAAGTAAATAACACCACGATATGAGTACCCAGGAAAACTAATGAAACTAACTCGTTTCAAGGTAAAAACTTAGGGAGAATTTGACCTAGTTATCCTCAAGGTAAACCAAATCCACTATAAGAGAATTGAAGTTGTTACAAAAGATTTAACCCTAAATCTAATGCTACCTCATGTAGTAACTTACTAATACGATCACGTGCAAGCTCCGAATCCTCAGATTCATTCTCTTCTTGGATTTACAGCAACACAAGCACACCCTTACTTGTGACTTTAAGACTCCACTCAAAGGTTTCAGATCACCTTTTCTTGTTGATCTTAATGCAGAGTTCTACCAATCCTTGATTGTAATTTAAGTTCCAGTAGAATCTTGTGTAATTAGAAGGTATAGAACCTCTCAGATCTCACAAAGAGTAATACACAAGTCTTCTTCAACCACCCAAAATGTGACTAGGGTTTTCCTTTTATATGTGGATAAGTTTTAGTGAAACCCTAAACGTTTTCGTGGGCTTTAGCCTCTTTAAAAATTCTGCAGAAAAACTGTGTCTGCGATTTTCGATCGGTTAGGTCTAATTCTAGATCGGTCGAGAAAGACAGAACTTGACTTCTCTTTTCTACAATCAGTTGGACTTCAAATCTTGAAACACGCTTATTTAAGCATTGCCTAAACACTTATACTAGACATGTTTTGCTCTCGGTTTGCCAACACAATACAATCATGATTCTAAACATTTAATCTTAATTTTTAGAACCTAATAGTTTATGTTAAAGGCGTGACTGCCTTGGAAGGAAGTGGGATTTGCACTTGACATGGTACTCAAGCACTCACCAAGAAGAGAGATAGTGACTTTCTAAAGTTAGAAGTTATGAGGACACCCATTATTGGTTGAATGCATGATGGGCCACCTCAGAGACACGTTTATCCATCACAGTACTCCTGATGTCCCTTTCAATGTCCAAGACTTGTCTCCCAAGCAATGGCAAAGTCACCTACCTACGGGTCTCAATGCCACGTTAATGCAATTCTTATCCTCTAGTCAGCAGATAATATTACTACTGTGAAAAGGTCCAAAATAGAAATGATGACTTGACACCTATTTTTGTACTCAGCCATATTTCTTAGAATATAAGAGGAACATGCAGTTATGCAATTAGGGCAAAAACCCAAGTAGATATTTTGAGAAGAGAATAGAGAGTTGGTAGGAAAGAAAAACAATCTTTTTTTTTTTTGAGAAGCAAGTTACTGAATATTATTAAGGTAGGCTACTAAGATCAGCCTGAACAACAAATGATAGATCTGGCGGTACACTTTCCATCCAGATTTGCATATGATTGAGGGATTTTGAGTTCCTCGCTAGAGAGTGAGCTAACTTATTACCCGAACGGCGTACAAGAGAAGTTTTAAAAGCTGAAAAGAAATTACTAAGGTATACAATGTCTTGCACTAAATGTCCATAGGGTGTGAAGTTCCTGCCTTCTGCTAGCAAGGCTTTGTGTAAAATTTCAGAATCCCCTTCAAGTATGAGATGGTCAAAACTCAGCTCCACAGCAAGTTCAAGGGCTCTCCGTGCTGCAAGAACCTCAACCTCGATGACTGTCATTGGCAGGGGGATTTTTTGAGACAACGATGCCATAACTCGTCCTTCTTTGTTTCGTATGACAACCCCCAGTCCCGCGCTTCCATCTTCGACAAATGTGGCCCCGTCGAAATTGATTTTGTACCAATTATCTTGGGGCGGAGTCCATGCTGTTGACTGCGTTTTCCTCTGTTTTGCTGATATTATGGGGCTGGAATGGGACTCAAGTTGTCGCTCTCGAGAGTGTTCCGGTATCTTGTCTAGTGGGAGTGTTGGTTTCCCGAGTCGGAGATTGTTTCTCCGATTCCACAAGTTCCATAATACCAAGGAAAAGAGCGTCGGATCTGCTGTACCTGCAAAAATAAAACCAATAAAGTCAGTGAAGCATGTGCTCTGTTTGAGAGAGCTTTGGTTCCACGCTGGTATGGAGTTTCCAAGAGATTGCAAGGCTGGACAGCGGTAGAGTGCGTGCAGAGCATCTTCATCTTCTTGTTTGCATATCTCACATCGTCCATCAGGTGTGATCTTGCGCCGAAACAGATTTGCTTTGGTGGGTAGGGAGTTTTTGCATGCTCTCCATATCAGTGTCTTCACTTTGTTTGGAACGTCAAGAGCCCAGATTTTGTTCCACAACGGTGACAAAGCTTGGTTTGATGACTGACCCGGTTGTTGTACTCTAGAGGCTTCCTGTAAAAAATGGTAACCGGACTTGACAGTGTAATTTCCGTCCGGTGTGAATGGCCATATAAGAACATCATCTTGAATGGAACGGCACAGGGGAATGTTTTTTATAATTGATGCTTCAAAATCATAAAAAACTGCCTCAACTAATACAAGCTGATTGTAAGGAATTGGTCTCTTTTCACACATAATACAAGCTGAACAGTGCAAGAATGTACATTCTTGCTCAAACCGTGGTTTTTTATCCATTTTTTAGGGTTTTCCACGTACATCATGTGTTTAGTCATCAATTTCTTCTTCTTATTTAAATGTGCGTCTTTTTCATGTCCCATCATCACTTTCTTTTTCTTGTTTGAGTGTCATATCAAAACTAGCATCTTTTCAATCTTTCTCATGTAGATATCTTGTTAGATAACTTATTTTACTTCTCTATATAAGCTCAAATCTAACTTGCACGTACAATCTTCAAATCATATCTCTCAAAATTCAAATTGCAGCTCTTTTTGCACCGAATGAAATTTTTTACTTAATCTCCTCCTTGATATATATATAAAATAGCCATAGGTTAAAGTGGTACTGCTCAAGTGACTGAATCAACCCAAGGTGTGTGGCCTTCATATGGAGAATGGCAAAATGAAAGAAAAGAAGCATAGCTGCCACCCATTTATTAGAAATTTTATTTTAGATTAGTCTTTGTATTTTGTACATTGTATTTTTCTTTGCACATTTTCCATGTTTTTAACATGTGGATTTATATTTTACATGCACATGTGATTTTAATTAGTTAGGAATTAGTTAGTTAATTTGTTAGTGATATTTTCTTAGGCTTGCTTAAGGGGTGGCCCTTGGAATAATTTTTAGGGTGGCTATTAAGAAACTTAAATTATACAAAATCTAATAAAAAGAAAACTTTATATATAGAAAAAAAAAGTGCACGCACACACACACACACAAATACATAAAATCTTACAATTTCCTTCTACAAATTTTCTTATTTTGAAATTGTTACATGATAGTCTAATTATCAAAATGTTTCAAAATTTTAGTTGAATAAAACTTTTCTTAGACTTTTTCTTTTTGTTTGTAAAGACCTAATATACTGTTAAAGGGACCAAAGTTTAAGGACAAAGTTTGGCTGCAAACTTAGGCTACAACTCTTACCAAACAAATTAACATGACTACATATTTTGAAAATCTAACTGTTGAATTACATGTTCTTTATATTCTTAAAGAACATGTCAAATTTCATGTTAATCGGATGTTATTTACTATTTAATCCATAAACTTTTTTTTATGCATAATTTTAGATTACAAAATCTAGTTATTTTAAAATTTGATTGATGATATAACTATTGATTTTTTATTTTCTCAAATTTTTTCAAGTACAGAGAATATAAGAAGAAAATGTAATCCATTTTTGTCAAAATTTACATCCAATAAAAAATTTTGAGTAGAGTTGAAACCTTAGTCTATAACCAAGTTTGTTGCAAAACTTTGTTCAAAATGTAATTTTGTTGGGTTTAAAGAAAATTAGGATGCAAGAAGTTATTTATTATACTCTTTATATTTTGACCTGCTATCAAGGCATATTAAACCTTTTGGCATCAATATCATCTTTTCTTTCCTTTTGATATTAAGACTAGCACAACAAGTTGATTTCTTTATGAGTTTTCATATTTTGAAATCGTTATATGATATTTCATTGTCAATTGTAAAGATAGTTCATTATCAGTTGTTATTATTTATTGCCAATGTGTATAGGTGTGGCCATTTTATTTTGTTAAGTTTGTATAACATTTTTATTTTAATTCTGTTATCATTATTTATTTGGTATTATTTTTACAAAAATATTGTAAACTAAATGACAAAAATCATCCCACTTGCCCACACAATCACACTCATCCGTATATAAATAATACACTAAGTGTATGCTTGAACAATCACTAACTTTACTGTTTTTTTCTTGAATCACTAATTTTGTAACAAAAAGTTATTATAATTGGATAACAACATACACATTATAACAAACTCTCTGTCTTTTCTTATTATTAAATTATATAATTATATTATATTTGTACTATATATATACACACATGTGCAAATTTACATACATTACAACTCACACAAATTTATAACATTTAAAAAAAAATAAAAAATAAAAATACACACAATTAGTATCATGCATGAAAGCGATATTTGTGATTTGTGTTGTTTGATTTTGAAATAGCCTTATCTGTGTTGCTATTTGATTTTTGCCTAGGTTGATGTGTGCGAAAATATTTTTGAGAGTAAATTCAATTGGTAAAATTATACTTTAAATATATAAATATATATTTTTTAAAGTTAGGGGACAACCCTAAAGCGTATGTGCACCCGCTCTTGTCTACCCGCTAAAATCCTCCTCCGCCTTTCATGCACAGGTGGGATGGAACCCCTATGTCAGGCCTATGAGTAAAGCCCACTCCTAGCCATTATGATAGAGTATTGCGCGTGATGAATCATATGACCTTTAATTTGTATGAGGAAGGAATCTTCATAAATGAAGCTTGGAGATCATGGGCAATACCTAGGGCATTTTACCTGATGCATTACCTAAGATATTTCACTTGATGCAATAGTAATAAACGGCTGAGATTGATCAATCTCAATCATTAAATAAAAAAAAAATATTAGATGCAATAGTAATCAATGGTTGAGATTGAAAGTTGCAAAAAACAACTTTTAATCTCAACTATTAAATAAAAAAATTAAAAAGAAGTAAGAAGTTAATGTTGAAAAATAAAAAATGTAAAAAATTTGAGAAGGAAATGAAGTAATTGCATCTACCTGATCTCAATCTGTAAATGTAAAACACGAAAAAGAAAAGAATGGACGATAACATTGTTGGTCGCAGCTGTTTTACTTTTGACGAGTAGAAAATGAAGTGGGAAAAGAAAAGGGCCCCGTAAAGAAAAATTAAACGTACCTCTTTTTTTTTTTTTGGTTTCTTTTGATGAAAATTAAACGATTTCTTTACCACCACCCCTTATGACTTTCAGTTTCAGAAAAATTAAACGTCTTTTTTTTTTCTTCTTCATTTCAATTAATTTAATATAGCCAAGTAGCCAACTAATCATTACTAACTTTATTAAAAAAAAAAAACTAATCATTACTAATGGGTGCCCACTGTCCACTTCCAATCAGCCACCCATTGACGTTAACCTTCTTTTTTTTTTTTTTTTTTTTTTGGGCAAATTCTATTAACACATTTGAGGTTTGTCCTAATGCTAATCAGGTCCAATATTTTTTAAAATTTAGTCTCTAAAAATTGTTAGGCCAATTAATCATTTTTCTCAACTAATTCAGGTATAAGTTGACTTTAGAAACCAAATTAATATATTTTAAAAACGTCTTAAATTTTGTTTGTATTAGCTCAAACTTTTTTTTATTTAAATTTACCTTTTTCCTAATAAAAAAAGGCGTTAATGTTTGCCTTTATATATATATATATATATATATATATATATATTTTATGATGTCTTAACTCTTAACTCTTATAAAATGTTATATTTACTATTTGTTTGTGAGAAGCATTATATTTACTAATTTAATTGATAATAAGCAATATTTTCTTGTATCATAATTTAAAAAAAATATTATGTAATAAGGATATAATAGTAAAATTAATTTAAGTATTTAAACTTTTGTCCTCTAAATTTCGAAATTATTCAATTTAGTTTTTCATCCAATTTTATTAAAAATTTTCATTAAATATGCAATTAACTAACAAAAAAATTCTCATAAAAAAATTTATAAAATACTTTTATTAATTTTGTAGATTTTTTTATGAGAAATTTTTCTAACGGAATATTTTTAATGAAATTAGAAATTAAATAAATTTGAAATTTAAAAAAAATCAATTGAACGAAAGTAAAATTAGAAGATTAAAAACTTAAAGACTGCAATCAACAATCACAACAAGGTTAAACAAAGTGGATTTGATTTTGAATTAATATAAAACTGTAAACAGATATTAGAACATAAAACCTGAAGGTATAAAACAAATACCCCATGTGAAAAAGATTGATAGTGGATTTCATTCGTGTTTGTGCCAATCTGAAAAAATAGAAGCCCATGGTCAAGTCTAGTTATGTGTGTTTGAGAGAGAGAGAGAGAGAGAGAGAGAGAGAGAGAGATGCCGATGCCCATTGCCGAGCTATTCGTACAACATTATAAAGTGGCACTCTTTTAGCACAAGCATTTCGCATTGGAGCTTTCATTGGCGCTAATTCCGTGAAAGAAGCCCGGGATGCTTTGTATAGATGTGAGGGAGAACAAAAGTGACACTAGGAAACTATGAGAGAGGATCTTAGTATTGAATTGCATCACAAACCTTTCAAAAACTAATGGTCATTTGGATTGAGGAGGGAGGAGGAGTAAAGTAGAGTAGAGTAGAATTTATCTAAAATTAATCTATTTTCAGACAATTTTACTCTATTCTCCTTCACTCTTCTTCAATTCAAATGGACCATAAGAAAAATGAAATCCACACCGTATAGCACGTGTGCTGTAAAATCCCTAGCTAGGTGCGCTAGATAATTTCTCTCAGCGAAGTCCACGTTAAACTTCAGGAATACAGTACTGTACGTTAATACTGCGCCATTTTGGACATATTGCTGAATAACAATAGCATTAAAACTAAAGTATTCTTACCGCCCGAATAAAGTTGCTACACTGAATGGAAGCTTAACCCTCACCCATAATAGATATGTGGAAACTATCCAGTTAGCCCACTCCCAACTAATTATGACAAGTTCACGCACGAGATAAGTCATAGTAAAAGTGTCACAGCCTTTTGTCTTGTAGTGTAGCTATTGGAATTTACATTTTTAGACTAGTTTTTTTTTTTTTTTTTTTTTTTTTTTTTTTTGTAGATTGCTTACATTTTTTAATATTTATCACATGTGATTTAGTAAATCATTAGAACTAGTTTGATGGTTATATGGTTACCTCTTATATATAAGCATAATAATATTAATAAGTTTCTTTATTACTCACACTAATTTTTTTATAGTACCCAAATGAGATGCCATGCGATTGAAGATGTGAAAATTTTGGTGCCCCTACAAATGTTGTAAATCATATGATCTTTGTGTGAAGAAGTAATAGTAGAGCACAAAATTTTTATGTAGTTAGTGTAACAAATTATGATTGAAATAAAATTATTTTTATACGGATAAAATATTGAAAAAAATTGAAAAACTCAATTGGCTTTGTGTTTGATTGAATAGAATTCGTTTTGTTTTATTTTATTTTTTTGATAATTCAATATTTATGAGTTTTCTAGGGTGTGGTCCACAGAAAATAATTGGTTTATTTCACATTTTATTTTTTATATCTTAATTATTTCTTACTACTAATAATGATGAAATATAATTTTTCTAAAAAAAATCCAAAATTTATATATTTTTTATAATAAAAAAGCAAAATTTCTAAGAAAGAATGAATTTAAGTATTTAATGCATGGGCAGCTCTAGGAATAGTTTAGGGTGTTCAAATGAACCCCTTGAGTTGGCCAATAGATATATAATTTTTTAATATATTTTTTGACCCTCCTAAATTAACATTTTGAACCCCCTAGACCTAAATTTTTTTAAAGCCTAGCTGAAATGAATTGGATTATGATTATGTTGACATTATCTTGGTTAAAAAAAAAAAAAAAACTCAGTATCAAACCAATTTTATTTAAAATATGGGGGGAACAGTAAGCCTAACAACAAAAGTTTAAATTTGTTCTTCTTAAATCTTTAAAAAAAAAAATTTATTTAGATCTTAAAAAATTTGAAATAAACTAATACATAAAAGTTTATTATATTTAGATCTTGCTTGGAGTTTACATAACAACAATAATTCATATGTTTATTGTATTTAAAAACAATAGATAATTTCCAAGAGTTAATCTTAGCAACAATAATTAATATCTTCATTGTATTAATAATCTTAATAAACTATTGTTAATCTTAGCAACAAGATTTCCAAGATTTATATGAGAAATACTATATTCATAACACTTTTACAACAAATTTTAAGTAATAAATTGTTAATAACTGTTACTAATGGAAAAAAGTAATTTCAGTAGTGAGTTTAAATTAGAACTAATAATAACTTATCACCGAAAATTTATTGTAAAGATATTATGTAGATTGCAAGATTAATTTTTTACTCAAAATACATCTTCTTACTGATCTCCTAAAATATATCCTGGAGCTGCCACTAATTTAATGATCATTATTTTAGAGACGTTATAATAAACTCTTTTACCATCCTTGTAATCAATTCCCCAGCCCCCACCCCCACCCCCCCAAAAAAAAAGAATAAGAAAAACCATCTTGTACTTCTCCCCCTTATTATTATTATTATTATTATTATTATGTGACCAAATTGCCTAGATCTGCTCTGGTGTCTGGTCTTCATTTCTTTGCGCTTTTGTCGGTCCTTAAAGTTTTTCTTCACATGGACGCAAAGTACGCGCGCTTCACCGTTGAAATTTATTGACTGTCCCGATTCATCAAAAAAGAAGATGACTTTCCCCATCGTCATTAGACATATACTATCACAATTCACAAGTCATTACTATAAAGATTAAAGAACCAAGAAAAAGAAAACAGCAAAATACCATCCATATCTATTACGAAAGATGCACTCTTGTTCTTGTCTCCAAAAGTTTTCAAGAGGATTTTTTGAGAGCCTACTTCTTTATTTTTCTTTTTAAGAAAAATAATTTAATTCATCAGTTGTGTCTAGCAGCAGTGGAATTTGGAGAAAGAGATATCACTTTCAATAAGTCTCCCCGTTATTATATTCTAGTGAATTGAGACCACACCTTCCAACTATTAACTCTAGAGAATAAGAACAGAGGAAAAGAGAGAGACAAAAATT
Organism: Quercus aquifolioides; assembly: GCA_019022515.1. NCBI lineage: Eukaryota > Viridiplantae > Streptophyta > Magnoliopsida > Fagales > Fagaceae > Quercus > Quercus aquifolioides. Next base: position 11,702,311 of record CM032328.1, read on the forward strand.
TCAACGGGCATGCATGGTTTAGATCGACTTACGTGCGTGCGTGGTTCATGTTTAGACTTACCTGCATGGTTAATGTTAGTAGGAGATTTAAATTGAGTTAGGGGACAGAGAACATTCAAGACGAAAATGTCCAATTCTTTCTGTTATCAAAGAGAATACGAATGAAAGAAGAGAGGCACCTCTACCTCATATTTTAAGTTTTCATGTCACATCACTTCTTTGTTATATATATCTTCAAATCATATCTCTCAAAATTCAAATCACAGCTCTTTTTGCACCGAATGAAATTTTTTACTTAATGACCTCCTTCATATATATATATATATATAGACACACGCACATAGACGAGCACGGTGATTGTGCGGGGCAGAGCGATAATGCTTGCTTGGTATGTTGGCAAAGGGGGCTAGAGGCCCAAAACCCACATAATGTTCAGCATCCAAGGCCACGAGCATGCCCATGTGGTCCATAGTGGCAACGCAGAGGCCGCAAGGCATGCGTGGGACACGAGGATGGTTTCGAGGTCCTATTGACAACCGTGAAGAGCGTTGACTAGGAATGAATCAACTAGAGGGACGAGTGCCTTCAAGGCAGGTATGCAGCATAGGGACACAAATTGCGTCTGAGGCGTTGAGCGATGCTCGAAACAACGCAGAGGCCACAAGGCATGCGTGGGACACGAGGATGGTTTCGAGGTCCTACTGACACCCGTGAAGAGCGTCGACTAGGAATGAATCAACTAGAGGGACGAGTGCCTTCAAGGCAGGTATGTAGCATAGGGACATGAATTGCGTCTAAGGCGTCGAGCGATGCTCGAAACAACGCTGATTAGGAACACGCTGATTAGGACTTGCTTCGCCCAGCAATGGGTGAAACTAACATCGTCTGCATTGTGATAGCTTGCCTAAACTATACCAAGAATCCATCCATGCCCCCCACCACACAACTACTGAGACTATCAACCCCCCGCCACTAGGCACAAGTGGGCATGGCCTCGAGGAAAAGTGGCACCAGAAAGATTTCACAATGCGTTTGATCATCACCTTAGGCTTGCTCTACGTGGCAAAGGGTGAAACTAACACCGTCTGCCTTGTAAGAGCATGCCGCAACTATACCACCCACACGAGTAATGCCAACTCGGGTCCACCCCCGCAATGCATTTAGGGCCCACCTCACGCCATGAAGCACATGTGGATTTATATTTTACATGCACATGTGATTTTAAAGGAATTAGTTAGTTAATTTGTTAGTGATATTTTCTTAGGCTAGCTTAAGGAGTGTCACTTGGAATTATTTTTAGGGTGGATTTATACAAAATCTAATAAAAGAAAACTTTATATATAGACAAAAAAAAAAAAAAAAGGACACGAAAATACATAAAATCTTACAATTTCTTTCTACAAATTTTCTTATTTTGAATTGTTACATGATAGTCTCATTATCAAAATGCTGCAAGCTACACATACATCTTTCAAAATTTTAGTTGAATAAAATTTTTCTTGGACCTTTTCTTTTCTTTGTAAGGACCTAACATATTGTTAAAAGGACCAAAATTTAAGGACAAAGTTTTGCTGCAAACTCGAGATACAAATCTCACTAAACAAATTAACATGGTTACATATTTTGAAAATCTAACCGTTGAATTGCATGGTTTTTATATTCCTAAAAAACATGTCAAATTTCATGTTAATTGGATGTTATTTACTTTTTAATCCATAAACTTATTTATTTTATTTATAATTTTAGATACAAAATCTAGATATTTTAAAATTTGATTGATGATATAACTATCGATATTTTATTTTCTTAAAATTTTTCAAGTATGGAGAATATAAGAAGAAAATGTAATCCATTGATTTGTCAAAATTTACATCCAATAAATAATATTAAATAGAGTTGTAACCTTAGTTTCTAACCAAGTTTGTTGCCAAACTTTGTTCAAAATGTAATTATGTTGAGTTTAAAAAAAATTTAGGATACAAGAAGTTATTTATTATACTCTCTATATTTTGACCTGCTATCAAGGTATATTTAACTTCTTGGCATCAATATCATCTTTTCATTCCTTTTGATATTAAGTCTAGCACAATAAGTTGATTTCTTTATGAGTTTTTATATTTTGAAATTGTTGCATAATAGTTCATTATCAATTGTAAAGATAATTCATTATCAGTTGTTATTATTTATTGCCAATGTGTGTAGGTGTGACCATTTCATTTTGTTAAGTTTGCATAACATTTTTATTTTAATGCAGTTATCATTATTTATTTGGCATTTATAAAAATATTGTAAACTAAATAACAAAAATCAACCCACTTGCCCACAGAGTCACACTCACCCGTAAATAAATAATACACTAAGTGTATGCTTGAACAATTACTAACTTTACTGTTTTTTTCTTGAATCACTAACTTTATAACAAAAAGTTATTATAATTGGATAATAATATACACATTATAACAAACTCTCTGTATTTTCTGATTAATAAATTATATATAATTATATTATATTTGTACTATATATGCGCGCACACACACACACGCACATTTACATACATTACAACTCACACAAATTTATAACATTATAACAAAAATAAAAAAATAAAAATAATGTACCCAATTAGTATCATGTGTGAAAGAGATATTTGCGATTTGTGTTGTTTGATTTTGAAATAGGCTTATCTGTGTTGCTATTTGATTTTGGCCTAGGTTGATGTGTGTGCAAAAAAAATTTTTGAGGGTAAATTTAATTGGTAAAAATATACTTTAAATATATAAATATGTATTTTTTAAAGTTAGGGGACAACCCTAAAGTATATGTGCATGTGTCCTTGTCTACCCGCTAAAATCCTCCCCCGCCTTTCACGCACGGGTGGGGTGGAACCCCTATGTCGGATCTATGAGTGAAGCCCACTCCCTAGTCATTATGATAGAGTCTTGCACGTGATGAATTATATGACCTTTAATTTGTGTGAGGAAAGAATCTTCGTAAATGGAGATTTGAGATCATGTGAAATACTTAGGGTATTTCACCTGAAGCAATACCTAAGATATTTCACCTGATGCAATAACAATGAATGGTTGAGATTGTTCAAATTCAACCATTAAATAAAAAAATATTAGATGCAATAGCAATGAATGATTGAGATTGAAAGTTGCAAAAACCATCTTTTAATCTCAACCTTAAATAAAAAAATATTAAAAAGAAGTAAAAGTTAAAGTTGAAAAATTAAAAATGTAAAAAATTTGAGAAGGAAATGAAGTAATTGCATGTACATGATCTCAGTCTGTAAATGTAAAACACGAAAAAGAAAAGTGGAGAGAGATATAGAAGATATGTTTTCCGTTTAAAAAGAATGGAGGATAACATTGTTGGTCGCAGCTGTTTTACTTTCGACAAGTAGAAAATGAAGTGGGAAAAGAAAAGGGCCCCGTAAAGAAAAATTAAATGTCTTTTTTATTGTTTGTTTCTTTTGATGAAAATTAAACGATTTCTTTACCACCACCCCCTTTATGACTTTCTGTTTCAGAAAAATTAAACGCTTTTTTTCCTTCTTCATTTCAATTAATTTAATATAGCATGTTCAAATAATAATAATAATAATAATATAGCCAAGTGGCCAACTAATCATTACTAATGGGTGCCCGCTGTCCACTGCCAATCAGCCACTCATTGACGTTAAAGTGTTTTTTTTTTTTTTTTTTTAAACACATTTGAGGTTTGGCCTAATTCTAATCAGATCCAATATTTTTCAGAACTTACCAATTTGGTCCCTAAAGTTTAGTCTCTAAAAACTGTTAGGTCAATTAGTAATTTCTCTCAATTGTTTTAGGAATTAAGTTGGCTTTAGGAAAAAAATTAATATATTTTTAAAAGTCTTGAATTTAGTTAATATTAGCTCAAACTTCAAAGTATATTAATTAAATTTACCATTTAAAAAAAAAGTTAATGTCTTTGCCCTTTGGAAGCTCAAAATTTGTGTGAAAACACAAAACCTTGTTTAAACCCCCAATTAAAAATTACGGCTAGATTGCTTTTATTCCAACTTATCTAAGTGCGGAACAAGAATAAATGAAACGCAATAAACCGATAACAACTCTAGTGCATAAACATGAATAACAAACAATAAAAGTAAAGCATAAGAGTAAGGGAAGAGAGATGCAACCACAAGATAACACCAAGACGTGTTATCGAAGAGGAAACCGAAAAACTTGGCAAAAAAACCTCTCCGCCGCTTTCCAAGCAGTAAATCGATCCATTAGAGAATAAAGTTGGAGTAAACGAATAAAATTATATTTGTTGTTTATTCTTCTACTTTTCCATATCCCAACCATTTTCATCCTCTCTAGGTCTCACTTTTCCATACTCTTAACCAATCAGAACAATGTCAGTTATAATTATGGGAACATTATAGGTACATTATTAATACAGTTTTTATTATTTAATACTAATCACAATATATCACATTAATAATTATGAGAAAAAAAAAAATCATATACGTTATGCCTTTTGACTTCTTGTTGTTCAAAGAAATTGAAAATGAAAACAACCTTATCTTTCCAAAAAATTTAACAAATTTAAACCTAACTACCCTACAATGATTGGTTGAAGATATTGGTGCTGAGTTTGATTTGGAGTGAAATCATTTTCTTTTATAGTTTTCTTGTGTTTGGTTTTAAGATTAAGATTTGGACCCTGCAATTGAGTTGTTAATATAACATTTATAAACATCACTTGACCTAAAAGGTTCAAACCTATAAGTTTGGGCTCAACTATTTTCTATTAAACACTCTCTTCTCATTCTTGTTTAATGTGAAACTTTACTCACACGTGTATAATAAACAATTTCTCTCTCACATATAAGTCTTTGCCTCTTATTGGTTCACAAACAAGTCATACTCACTCCCCCTCGCCTATGAGTTTTTTCCATCACCAATGTGTCATCTATTGGTATAGACACCCCATTCTGTAACTAACATTTAACCTCATAATGGTTGTTTCACATCTCAGAGGTAAAAATGTAATTTTGACTATTTTATTTCCAAATGCATTCCAGAAAATAAATCTACATTAATTGAATCCCGATCACATGTGATTAATGACATGTTGTAACACTATTGATTGAGGGAGTCCAAATCTTCTGTCTCACTCTTCCTGCTCCACTATATATTCCACAAATAAAAACATGCCACTTGTCTATCTAATTTATTAAATGCTAAATTTATGTATTCTATTATTTCAATTACCTAAAATAAATAAATAAATAACCCATCATATTTAGGTAATTGAAATAATAGAAGACATAAATTTAGCATTTAATAAATTAGATAGACACGTGGTATGTTTTTATTTGTAGAATATATAGTGGAGCATGAAGAGTGGGATAGAAGATTTGGACTCTGATTGAGGATATGATTTATTGTGAAGTTGCATGCATCTAATTTAATTCGAGAGACAAAGCATTAATTAAATCCTAAAACTTTGTTGAAAATAATTGATTTACTTAAGGAAGTTATAAATTAAGGGAAATGCTAACGAGTGCCCTTAGGGCACTCGTTAATAATCCATTTAAAGAAAATTTTTATGGGGAATGAAAAAAAAATAATTAATATTTTGACAGCTTTTTTCATTTCCCATAAAAGTGGTATCTAAACTTTTCTAAAATTGATTATTAATTAGTGCCCTAAGGGCACTCGTTAGCATGACCCATAAATTAATTGGCTAAATCTGATCTCCCAATGAGAGTCTGGAATGGTTGAAATTTGGAGAATCAAAGCATTAAAGTTAGAGTCACACAAAAATGGATAGAAATTTACCACTGCTGGGACAAAGTTCTACTCAACTTTTGATCTAGATAGTAAGCAAATTCTTCCCTTTTTCGGTTTTGCTTGCTCCCCCACTCAGGTCAGACCTTCCCTACTCTGAATTTCAATCTAAATTCATATTTTCCTTAGTTTCATATGTTGAACAATCATTGTTTTAGTCGTTTGGTTATGCTCTTCGAAAATGATTGAAGATAGCTTTCAAAGGGAATCTTTTGGTAACATTTATGTAGTGTTTATCTTTTTCATAACCAGTAACATAAATATTAGTGTCAAAAATTTTCTGAGCAAACGCATTATCGATTGTTAGTCCTGCTTTGTGTTTCTGAGTCTCCAAGAAGAGAATTTTATTGCTTAAAAAGAGAACTAAACAATGTACAGAGCTCTTGTGATTGTTTGAGCACTACCCCTTCCCCCTTCCCCCTTTCCCATTCTTCATGTCTATATTACAATGGATCCATTTAATTAGGCATTTTGGGAGCTTAAAAGAGTACTTTTAAAATCCAAAATTCTGTTTTGTAACCACAATTCTTCATAACTTTTTTACAAACGTTTATTTTAAACTCAAAACATCGTTTTCCAACAGCTTATACAAATACACCCAATATTTTCTTTGTTAATGTAGGGCTTAAACCAATGAAATTTTGAAACACATGGAAGCTAAAGGTGTCTAAAGCCTTAAAAGAAAACATGTTCCAGACATCGTTAGGAATTATTTATATAACCAATTTCCCAATCAAGTTTAATTTTTTTCGTTAGATATGCCGGGGCACATAGACAAAGATGTTAGCAGTTCAGTGCTTGTAGAATCTAGATATGATATGAAATGAAGGAACATCTGAGCAAAGAATAATGTATCAGAAGATTTACTTGATGAAGTCTAGAACACCATAGATCCAAATAAGCCAAATTTAGCAACACAACTTTAACAAGCTCCAGTGTTAAGGAACATGAGTTCGCAACTTAACATAGAATGGATACCAGAGCAACACTTTAATGACCCAGATGGCAGTTTCAATTCAGGTCAGTGTGAATTGAGATATAAAATGGAGGAACATATGAGCAAGAGCCCAGAGCAACAATTTGAGGACCCAGATGGTGGTTTCAATTCAGGGCAGTTTGAATAGAGATATGAAATGGAGGAACATACGAGCAAGAACGATACACCAATGAATTTACTTGATGAATTCACCATTTATCAAAATCAGCCAGATTTGGTAACACAACTGCAACGAGCTCCAGCAGCAAGGAACATGAGTTCACAACTTAACATAGGAACTCCAGACTTTCAGAATTTACCATTGCCTGTTGTAGCCAGCTCATGTGCCATTGAAGGTAGTACTATTTATGGATGCTAGAGTAACACTTTGATGACCCAGATCATGACTCAAACACTGTTAAGTGAGCAAATATTCAACGAGCTATTCGAAGGTCAGCCTTTTGTCTACCACATATCCAATGATAAACCAATGTATTTACTCGCCAATAATGCTCAAGACCAGGCCTTGGATGAGAATGTGGCAGTCAAGGTAGGCAATGACCCAACATGCTGCCTTCTCCAGCGATGCTAACTTTGATTCCCTTCTTTGGGGTGATTCTGGAGATCACAGCTTCATGATCTCCAATTATACTTCTCTTCCAAGTTCTTCTAAAGATTGTGGTCTCATCTTCAACTTCGATAATACGACTATAATCTGTGATGATATTCTTTTTGATATTATTACTAGAGATTGTAGTTCCTTCTTGAATGACAGGTACCCTAGGGAAGTAGAGTAACTTTCTATCCCACTTTTAATATTACACTATTAATCGCAGCATGCATGATACATGTCTATTTGTTCTGTTCCTTATAAAGTAAGTACAGTATGGCATTAAAAAAACACGTATAACATGAAATACTAACAGTGAAATAAAGAATTTTTATTCGTTAGGTTACTCTCTTGCATGTCTTTTGTTATAAGAATTTCTACTACTAAAATAATGAGAACTAATTAATTTTGTTATGGTTCTCTTGCAGCTAAGTGCTGGATTCCCTGAAACCGACTTTGACTGGTGGTCATCCCAAGGATTATGCTTCTAGGATACTGTTTTGTCTCTTTTTTATTTTATTTTATTATATATATATATATATATATATCTTTTTGAGATAATTGTTTTGTCCTCTTTGATTCTACGCAGGTGCGCATTGTTTCTCTTAAATTTTCTTTCCGGAGACACGTCTCTCCTAACTTTTTTTCAATAACTAAGAAAGATATATATTCAAAAGGCTAGTTGTGCAGGAAAAGCACAAGACAAACCAAAAATTACAAAAAAAAGAAGAAAAAACAGAAAAAGAAAATGAAGAAGAAAATTAATTACAAAAGAGGAGAGAACAAATGAATGAAGAGAGAGAGAGAGAGAGTCACTAGATGTAAATCCCCAAGCTCGAGCCCAGTTAAATAGAGAACCACTAAAAGCAGCGAACATTTGATCTCCGACGCAATCCAAGTCCTCAAAAGTCAGCCTATTGCACTCCTTCCATAGACTCCACAATAAGCACAACAGAACTAAATTCTAAATGTTAGATGAGTGCTTCCCCAACCAATTCCACCAAGCAAAAAGCAAATCTATGACCGTTCTTGGTAAGACCTACGAAATCCCATAAGATTTAAAAACAAAACTTCATAACCGATAAACCTTCTCATAATGAAATAGTAAGTGGTCACAGTCTCCCCACAGTGATGACACATAATATACCAGTCAACAAAATCAAAAACCCCAAGTCTCAAATTATCACCCATAAGAATCTTATTCCAAGCTATCATCCAAACGAAGAAGGCAACACGTCGAGGGGCCTTAACTTTCCAAATATCTTTCTAAGGAAAGACAATGGAAGAAGAAACTCTCAACTTATTGTAAAACAAGCAGATGTCAAAATCTCAATTAGGCTTCAACATCCATCATCTAATCCACTCCCCAATATCTGTTGAAGGAATATTGGATTCTAAGATGAAGAGAATGTTGTCCCCTGAAGCCATCTCACAATCATTAAAATCTCGATAAATCAAACATCTCAACTTCTCCTTTTCCCTGCCCCTAACCTTGTCAAAGAAGACTCAATGGAGGCCTCCCTATCAATAGAAATACCATACAGCCTCGAGAAAGTCAGTTGGAGAGGTCAATCCCCACACCACCCATCTTGCCAAAATCTCACTCTATTCCCCCTCCCAACAACAAACTAGGTATTTTTTCTAAAATCCTCCCAATCCATATGAATACCTCTCCATAAACCACATTAAAAGTCCATCCCCCTTACTCTTCCCCAAACTTTGAAGCTATCACCCTCTTTCAAAGCCGAGTCTCCTCATTCCCAAACCCCCAAAGATATTTTCCTAGTAAAGCTTTGTTAAATGTAGTTAACTTCCTTATACATAAACCACCATTGGCCATAGGCGCTCACACTTTGTCCCATCCTACCAAGTGAGTCTTGTTATCACCCTACAAAAAGTCCCTATGAAACTTTTCGATTATATTTGCCACATGAGTAGAAATAGTCAAAAGTGTTAAGAAATAAGTAGGAAGACTAGATAACATACTTTTGAGTAGTGCCAATCTACCACCTTTTGATAAATACAGCTTCTTCCATTTTGCCAACTTTTGCTGAATTTTTTCTAGAATAAAATTATAAATTGAAAGAGATTTATTAGAAGCCCCTAACAACATGCCAAGATAGGACATAGGAAAAGTTCCAAACCTGGAACCCAAAATCTCAGTCAAAGCATGCACATTATTTACCTCTTCTATTGAAACCATTTCACTCTTCTGCACATTGACCTTCAAGCCTGTCACAACCTGAAAACAAAGTAGCAACATTTGAACATGAATGATTTGCTCCACATCTACATCACAAAATAGAATTGTATCATCTGCAAATAGAAGATGTGAAACACATTCTCCACCACCCTGCCTACCATTAGCCTTGAAACCATGGATTAAGCCAGCACCCTCCACTTTGTTCAACATCCTACTAAAATCCTCCATTATAATAAAAAACAGGATAGGAGATAGCGGATCCCCTTATCTCAAACCCCTTGAACTACCAAAGAAATCAACTTATTATGATCCTAGTGTCCCACTTGGATTAAGTATAAGTTTAACCACATATTTATAAGCTCTTGGGCACTTTCCTCTTGCAAGTCGGTTTTTAAGGGTAAGTTCTATCCATAGATTCCTAATATTTGGTATCAAGGCCAACCACTACCACGAGTAATTGGGTGTAGCTCATTGAGTATGGGATCAAATGAATTGCGGCTTTGTGGTTGGATCCCCAAAAAGGCGGCCCATAGGTTAGATTAAAATAATTGATAGGTGGGTGGAGCCACCAAAAGAGAAAGGGCTACCATCGGGTTAGTGTCGTTAGAGTGAGCGGCCGTGGACGTCGGCTGTAGAGCGTGGTGGTATGTTATTAACCTAGTGTCCCACATGGATTAAGTATAAGTTTAACCGTGTGTTTATAAGCTCTTGGGTAGTTTCCTCTTGCAAGCCGATTTTTAAGGGTGAGTTTTATCCATAGATTCCTAACATTTGGTATCAAAGCCAACCGCTACCCCGAGTAATTGGGTGTAGCTCATTGAGTATGGGATCAAATGAGTTGCGGCTTTATGGTTGAATCCCCAAAGGGGCAGCCCAGAGGCTAGATTAAAATAATTGATAGGTGAGTGGAGCCACCAAAAGAAAAATGGCTACCATCGGGTCAGTGTTGCTAAAGTGAGTGGTCGTGGAAGTTGACTACAGAGCGTGGTGGTATGTTATTATCCTAGTATCCCACATGGATTAAGTATAAGTTTAACTATGTGTTTATAAGCTTTTGGACAGTTTCCTCTTGCAAGCCGGTTTTTAAGGGTGAGTTCTATCCATAGATTCCTAACATTTGGAATTAAAGCCAACCACTACCCCGAGTAATTGGGTGTAGCTCATTGAGTATGGGATCAAATGAGTTGTGGCTTTATGGTTGGATCCCCAATGGGGCAGCCCAGAGGTTAGATTAAAATAGTTGATAGGTGAGTGGAGCCACCAAAAGAGAAATGGTTACCATCGGGTCAGTGTCGCTAGAGTGAGCGGTCGTGGACGTCGGCTGCAGAGCGTGGTGGTATGTTATTATCCTATTGTCCCACATGGATTAAGTATAAGTTTAACCATGTGTTTATAAGCTCTTGGGTAGTTTCCTCTTGCAAGCCGGTTTTTAAGGGTGAGTTCTATCCATAGATTCCTAACATTTGATATCAAAGCCAACCACTACCCTGAGTAATTGGGTGTAGCTCATTGAATATGGGATCAAATGAGTTGCGGCTTTGTGGTTGGATCTCCAAAGGGACAGTCCAGAGGCTAGATTTAAATAATTGATAGGTGAGTGGAGCCACCAAAAGAGAAATGGCTACCATCGGGTCAGTGTCGCTAGAGTGAGCGGTCGTGGACGTCAGCTGCAGAGCGTGGTGGTATGTTATTATCCTAGTGTCCCACATGAATTAAGTATAAGTTTAACCATATATTTATAAGCTCTTGGGCACCCTCCCCTTGCAAGCTGGTTTTAAAGAGTGAGTTCTACCTATGGATTCCTAGCACAACTAGAGACCCATTGACCAAAACATAAAATTAAACCGTGGACATATAAGTTTGAATCGACCTACACCACTTTTCCCCAAAGCCCATTCTCTTTAACAAATCCAAGAGAGCCTCCCAATTCACATGGTCATATGCTTTAGCAAAGATTTTCTTAAAAATTTGATATTTTCTTCCATAAACAACTTAATTAAACCATGTTTTTCATTGAAACTTTTATGGGTATTTTCACATAAAGCCAAACAGAACTTTGGCAAGCACTTACAACAACTAAACCCGCAAATTAATTAAAACCCAGATATAAAGATTAAAAACCCAGTTCAAATATTAAATTTAATTTTAACAAAAAAAAAAATCTAAGCCAATTAATGGTAAAGGTTCAAGATCTCAAATTCAGTAATGAGAAAAGCAAATACAAAAATAAAACCTAGATGACGACATATTAACGACTTTACACATAATTTAGGACAATAATTACAAAACAATGTCGGTTAAAATTATGATGCTAGAAAATATGGAGAAACATTGAACAAAGAAACCTTGATGGATTTGGAGCAAATGTTGCTTTCTAGTTAAATTAAATTAACCATAAACGTTTCCACATTCGACAAACAACAAGTTCATATAATTCAATGGAAATTATCTGCTACTAATTAATTTTTTATGTAAAGTTTCATTAAAAAAGCTGAAGGGCGCCAACCAAGTACATAGACATTAACAAAATGTGGGAGTACTTAATAACAAATCATAACAACTATAAGAATTACTAATGAAAGAAAAAAAAAAATTGAACTTTCTTGTTTAGATTGATTCAAAAGTTCTTCAAACTCTTTTTTCACAATTTCTTATTCTTATACAGCCATCCTAGCTTTACTTTTACTTTAAATCTCCACAATTCTTTATCTTTTTTTTTTTTGGTAGCCAAAAAAACTTTTATTAAACATGGAATGACAAAATATAACAATACAATGACAAAAGAAAAACTTCTAAGTGACCGTTTGGAGTGGGCGTCTGCGTTTACAAGTTTGCGTTTTCAGATTTTTTTTTCCCCTGTGTGTGAACAGTAACATCACATGGGTTCACTGTGCAAAGGACAAAAATCACTGTTCATGCATTGTTTATCACTGTTCACAGCACTGTTTACGCACTAAAAAATATTAAAAATGGGTCCCATGGTATTATTCACACATTTAAAAATTATTTTGCTACAGTGTTTTCAGTTTTCAGTTTCAGCAATAATAAGTTCAATCCAAACGGACCCTAAGTTCCACTAAAGCTTTTTTTTTTAAAAAAAGAAAAAGAAAAGAAAAGAAGCAAATAGAGTGATACAAAGATAAAATTCTCTAGCACAAAATATTCATCCAACAAAACTAAGGTGTCAAACATGAAGATAGAAAAATCAAGATACTTTGATGGCATCCATAACGGGAAAAATGCCCCCACACCCCCTAAACTTTAGATTAGTGATCACTACACCCCCTTAAACTTTTATTTTGACCAATCTACTCCTTAAACTTTATTCGTGTGCCAAATCACTACTTCCATTAGTTTGCTGTTAAAATTATAACAGGATATGCACGTGAGACACGTGATATTTAAAATACCAAATCTGAAATCTGAACTCAGTGGAAGAAGAGAGAAATGTTGAGTGGGAGAGATGATCGGTCAAAACCACCGCAACATCCTCCCTCCGCCGGCGGAAATCCATCTTGCCATCTGTGGTCTCGCAGTGTCGTTCAACAGTATATATAGATCTGCACCACAAACCCAAAAAAAAAAGTCTCGAATTTCTAAAACCAATTAGTTTCAATTAAGAAGGTTATGGATCTGGACAGGGGAATTACGCCTCTGGAGCTCCTAGGCTTTGATCGATCTCCAAGAAGCTTCAATAAAACAAAGTTTTTTTTTTTCTTTTTCTTTTTTTCAATTTAGTTTTTTATTAAAGGAATTTATATGTAACTCTTTTTACCAAAAAAAGAGGGTTTTGATGAATTCGGTGTGCGTTGTTGGGATTTGGAATTGGATTGGTGGGTTTTGGTTAGTTTTCTTTGTTGGGTTGGTAAAGATTGTGGGGGACTTGGCTATTTGGCTTATTGGATTTGGTCTAGTTGTTGATTGCAGCTTCCAAGGAATTCATCATCAAACATCAGTGAAGACATCCAGCCTTGTAAATCAGAGTTCATTGTAAGATAATAAAGTCTCAAAATTGACGCATCTTGGAAAATATTTGGAATGCAAATGTAAGTCACATGGTGGCTATCGAACAAGAGATGGATATGCAGTTGAACAGCTTGACAGGACCATGGACGGTGGGACAAAATTTCCGGCGCAGAGGGAGGGATGCCACGGTGGTTCTAACTTCTAATCATCGTATCACTCTCACTTTAGAACATTTCTCTTCTTCTTAGATTTCAGATTTGGTATGTTAAACATCACGTGTGTCTCACATGCATATTCCGTTAAAATTTTTAAAAGAGACTAACTGAGATAGTAATTTGGCATATATGTGAAGTTTAAGGAGTAAATTGGCTAAAATAAAAGTTTAGGGGGTGTAATGGCCACTGTTTTAAAGTTTAGGGGGTATATGAGCATTTTTCTTCATCCATAACCTCTAGCTTTGTTTTAGCATTTACTCTATCTGTAGTTTGCTTAGTAACATTATTAAACATATAACATTTCAGTTAAGTCCATATTTAAATTCTTGGCCAATCACAATGATCATCCATTAGTTAATCATTACTCATTTCATGACCATATTTAACAAAGAAAGAGGAGAAGTTACTCATGCCATATATCTTATTTTAAATCAGAATTCAAATATACAGAGATGCAATTCATTATGGCACTAAATGGAAAGGTCAACCAAAAGTCAAACATCTTCAATTATATATATATATATATGCGCGTGCGCACACACACACACAAAAAAATCATAACAACAATAAACCCCATGTCTCTTAGACTTTTAAATTAAAACAAGTAGAATGCGCAAATTTAATGAACATACACATTAACTTATAGGAAATCTAAAACCATATTATATGAAAACTAATATATTTCACTATTAACAATCAAAACAATAAAAAGGGTACTGGCTGTGCAGTAAGCATCACCAGCAACAATGAATTATGACACAATTAAGGACGCCAAACATGCTTAGAATAACCACGTTACGAGTTATATCAAACCTTTAACAACAGTATAATAAGACAAAATATTGTACCTGTCAAAAAAATCTGTCTAACTCCTCAATCAAAATTATCCATTAAATGCATACCTTCTCACAGTGAGTTCTCTGCATAACAAACCTCCTTAGAAACCACCTATTCTCTTTAAATACAACTCTTCTAAGCCTAACACAAAGTTCAGTTGATAATCCACTCCTTAAAATTTTAAGAAAACCAAATAAACTAACCCAAAAAAAAAAAAATTAAAAGATTTTCTTTATTTTTTTTTTTCTCTCATTTTCTTTAGCAAGCAAACTGAAAACAAAACCGAATAACTTTGAACTAATATAGCATCAACCACGCCAAATAATGGAAATATTTGTTTTCCTTCTGCCAAATAAAATTCATTTAGATCTCCTTTCAACCATAGAAATGCAAATACACATTTCAACCATGCCAGATAAAATTCATGTAGATTTCCTTAAATCATGTCAATGCAAATATACAAATCAATGTTCAAGTTGAAGAAAATCAAGATCATTAAAATAATAAAAAATAAAATAAAAAGAAAGAAAAGAAGAAGAAGCAAATCCAAATTCAAAATAGCATCGATAACAGACACAGTTAAGATACAAAGATAATTCAAAGAGAAGGATCACTTACTTAAAATCAAGTAGCAGATATTTGCATCAATATGACCCTTCGAGGGATTTACACCAACATGACCATTTAGGCATTTCTTCATGAAACTATCTTCAAGACCAATAGAGTAAAAAGGATTAGGAAATTTTTCTATATTAAATGAAAATTGATATAGAACAGACAACATATTGCCTTCTTAGAGCAGCAGAGGTGCAAGAAGTCACAACACAAGATTAAAGGGGGTACCAATAGAGGCCATCGGGGCAATAGTGTCGGAATTGCATGAAATTTGGCAAGTTAAAGGGAAATGACATTCTGATCCAGACTCATGCCATGCGTGTCACCCAAATTTAGGCGAATTCCTTCGTTAAAGCCCTGTAAATAGTGTTGTTGCTATTTATAGTAATATTTGTTTTCCCTTAATAACTTTTAGTTTAAAAGTCAAAATAAGGTTCCGTTTGTTTTGGGACAACCCTTAAGGTCAGTAGTTTATAATTCTGCATTTAACTTAATTTTGCCATTTTTGGTAAATTTCCGTATTTTATCACCTAATCACGTAATTAGTGCAAATTAGGGTTTTTAGACGTTTTTCTCAGCATTTATATGTTTGTAACTATTAGAGGCAAATCAGATTATGATCAATAAATACAGACTTTTTTGTCAAATTCTTTCTCTGGTGGATTTTAGTTTTTCTCTTTGTGGATTCAAGGAAACCCTTTGTAGATTTGATGTTTACTACCAGAAGCTAATAATTTAGTTTCTGTTCCATCAAGAGAACATCGTGTGTGCTTTCTTTAGTTTTTTGCGAGATCAAAATTCAGAAAATTAAATAATATGGATTACAACTGAAATCAAATAGAAGCATTTAAAGAAAAACCATTAGCTAATTACTCTAGCAAATAGTGTTTTTTTTTCTTAATGAAATTACTGCAACTGATGGATGATTAACAGTGTAACAATATGCAAAGTTAGCAGTTAACATTTCACTATGAGAAGAACATCAAGGGCCAAATAGAAACTTACCCGAGAGTTGGATAGAGTAAAATGTAATAAGGCCTAACAATATATAATGCATTCTAGATACTTTGAAAAAATATTCACCTTAATGACTGCAGAAGAAGAGGACGATATTGAACATAGTAGCCGCGCGCACACAATACATTATCAAGTTGGCATATTGAACAAAAAAAAGGAACCAATTTCTTTAAGGTATCTGATCCTCAAATATTATTTGTTGAGCTTGTTGGAAGTTGGATTTCATTGGGTTTCCTTTCAATATTGTGAACACTTACACTACCTGATTGCAATTTATTCCTTTGGATCATTGACTGTCCCTACATGCACTCTTGATTGACCTTAATTTTATATTGAGAAATAATTGCATGAATTTTTCTGCGAATTTCAGCTGCATTCATAAATAGTGAGTGCATATGCTTGTTGAACCTTGAACATCAGGCTAATTCTGAGCCCAAATCTTCCTTAGAACGAACCATAGAGGACCTAGCAAAGACCGTCCAAGTCTTACTTGAAGGGGTAGATGGAATAGGTACTCGACTTGAGTCAGCTGAGGCATCTCAAAAGGTGACCAATAACTATGAAGGAGAGACGTCCCCACAGGAGGAAATAATGAGCTTAGAGACAATAAAAAATAGGGTCTCGCTACTTATCAAAAAAAAAAAAAAAGGTCTCGCCTAATAGCGCCTTACTAGCTAGGCCAAGAGGATAAAGGAAAGAGAGTGGTCAGCGAACCTTCAAAATAAGGGTCATGCCTCCGATGTTTCAAATGTAATGTAGTTGGTCATATTGCGGATAACTGTCCTTCTAATCAGACCCTTGTCAATCAAGAAGAGGAAGAGAAGGTAGAAGATACGAAAGAACTTGTGTATGACCCAAATGTTGAAGAGACGATCCTAGGATGTTGAGGCAGAATGGGAAGACGATCCTAGCTACCTTGCATGCATTAAAGTCATATCTCCCCAAATTGATGATTTCAAAGACATTCTTGGTGTCCTCAAAGTGAATGTAGTAAGGTGTGCTTTGGCACAATAAAAGGACAAGGATGATTGGTGAAGGAGTGCCATCTTCCAAACTTACACTAAGTGTGGGGTCAAAACTTGCAACGTTATTATAGATAGTGGGAGTTGTATTAAAGTAGTGTCTTCTAGTGTTGCTTCCTACCTAGGCTTGAAATTGGTTCCATACCCTAAATCATATAAAGTGTCTTGGGTAGATACCTCCTCCATAGCCATAAAAGACAGTAAGGGTGTCCATGAGTCGGTTAGGTTCGAGTTTGGGCTCAATCTAGAACCGATGGGATCCCGTTGGGGTGGCAAGACAAAAGACCCGTTGCCGACTATGGAAAACCAAGGGTCGAGTTGGATCGGCCTCAGGTGGACGGCGATTGGCTTCTACTTCAATCGAAAGAGAGAGATCAAAGACCAAACTTCGTACATGAATCACAAATCTGAAGAACAAATCTACAAACCTAAACACCAGTAGACCACAAATCCAAAGAACACAAACAAAAATAGAGAGAGATGATAGCAAATCTGAACTTGCAAGAGAATGAAATGAAGAAATAGAGAAATGACGTGACTGAAAATCAAACTTGAGAGAGAAAATCGCAAATAGGGAGTCAATTTGGTGAGTTAGCATGGGGGCGAATCGAAGATTTGAATTGGATGCGTTGGCCGTTGAGAAATCAAGAGAGAGAGAGAGAGAGAGAGAGAGAGAGAGAGAGAGAGAGAGAGAGAGAGAGAGAGAGAGAGAGTGAAGAGTCTGAACTGAGGAGACATTAAATTGACTGACAAAGGGTTATATATCACTATTAGGTCAAGTGTTTCAGGTTTTCGAAGGGAAGACCTACCACTTGACCTGCTAGCATCAATTTGGAAAAGTAGGGACCCACATTTGACCACCAGGTAGTCAAATAAGGTGGTAGACGATTCAAGTTCGGTCGGTTTGGTTGGGTAAGTTAGGTCTACGATTTGGTTGGACAGACCTACAAGAGAGATGTGTACTCTCGCCTCAATTCCTTACTTAAGGCTGAAATATGGTGTGATGTGACCCCCATGGATGTAGGGCATATTATTTTAGGTAGGCCTTGGCTTTATAATTTAGATGTGAACCTTTATGGACGAACAAATTATTTTTCATTTGTATTTAAAAGTAAGAAAATTATGCTCACACCATTGAAACTCAAGCCAATTGACATGAGCAAGAAGAAAGATGTGACAAAAGTGAAAGGTTTAAATATCATAAGCCCAAAGGTGTTTGAAAGGGTAGCAGTTCAAGAATCAGTTGTGTTTACCTTGGTTGCCAAAAAGATTACTATGCATGCAAGTGAGGAGCCACCTGAAGAAGTGAAGTTGGTTGTCATGCCCTAAACCCAAAAAGGTCCAAAGCGTGAGGGGAGAACCATTAAGAGCGAGAATGTAGGAGATTTTTTTTCCCTTTCCTTTCCACAAGATAAGAATAAATAACCATACTAAAATCTCAACATCACAAGTCAGAACTTTATAAGACATTTACAAACAATAACTAAAATCATGTGCCTCCAAATACTACATGAATATATTTTAGAGCTCCAAATGGATAACACAAAACCACAATCCATTCTAGAATACGCAACCTCAACATTGAATCTAGGCCTACCACACCTAAGGCTAACAAACCTCAAGTGTCCAACCTCTAGTAGAATTAGCAATGACCTCGATAAATTTAGTAAGTTGAGTCACCAACAATTTATAGCACAAATCTCCCACTTAGCATAGTTTTCTAATCACTACCAATAAACTAAGCCCCATGCCCAACATATAGTTAATTTTCTGTAAAATTGTTGGAGAGTGGGATGAGCTAAAGTCCAGTGAGTAACATAATTAATGGTGGTGGGGGAAATGCAAGTTTCATGATAATGAGCATTTTACAAAACATGCTATAATTTGGGAATTTCCATTTAATTTATGCAAAATCAATTTCATTAACAACACGACAAGAATGATAGAAAATATTATAGCACCAAGCTTCTCAAAATAACTATGAAACTATATTTTATTCACTGTGAGCCATAAAAATATATAATATTATTTCAAAACCAAAAATCTCACCCAAGGTGCCACAAAGACAGAAATGTCACAAAAACATCATACCACCATAAACAGGCCAGAACCTAAACACACTAGCATGATATGTACCACTTTTGGCATGTGGACTATCGGCCCTATACCTAGCCCCACCCACACTCTCAAGGATTTATCTATGAACCCATGGGCAGTAGGGAATGACGCGTCACACAGTACCCCTTTTACATTTGGTCTTTTGGCTTTATGGGCAATAGCCTCACTCACACACTCAAGGATTTACCAGTATCATGCAAAGTGGAAGCCTCCAACTTAGCTTGTTGGCACAAAGATAGGTTAATCACACGTCACAAAGACATTGTCACAAAGACAGAGTAATCACACGTTGCAAAGACCAGGAAATCACCAATATCATAGTACAAAGGCAAATCGACATCAAAAGCTCACAAGTTAAATGTATTCAATATACATAGTTTACTTTCAAGTAGTTTCATAAAATATTTCAATACCAAATATCCACAATATTCTCAAAATCTTCAAAACCATTTCTTGTCAAAAATGTTTTGCATCAATTTCTCAAATAATACAAGTTAAGAAAAAGCATCTTTAGTATTTCAAATAATACAATAAATCCATGAAATCCATTATCAAAGAAATTCAAAGATGCTTGTCTTTTCCATGCCACATATTCATGCATTTCCCCATATGCAATACCAAATATGATGCACTTTTTATAAATAGTCATATATAATAGAGTCACAACACAATACTTTTTAAGAAAACATAGTTTCACAAATAATTTTCCAAAATGTATTTGACCCAAAACAATGTTTATACAACATGGTTATTTTCCAAAAATCATGTTGAAAAGCTACTTACCTTAGCAGTCCAATCCAAGTTTACCTCAACCGGGCACCGCATTCAACCAATCAAGTTACCAGGTCCATTGCCAAGTACCTTGGAACCTAGAAACACAAGTATCAAGCCTATTAATAACAAGGCCTACTGCCAATTACACTACCATATTGTCTCCATAAATAGGAAAGGATCCCCTCAAAAAATCAAAACTAAGGCCCTAAACCCTAACTTGACCATCCTAAGTCAAGTGCCCCTACCCAAACAAGAACCAAGCAAGCATACAAGAAACTCATAGGGTTTATAATAAAACCTTTTATTTTCTTACCACAACCACAAGTCAAGCAAATTCAACCTCATAACTCATTGAAATCATCCGTCAACCACTTGACATGCCTACATCATTTAAACAATTCTATAGTTATTTTCATCGACTATCCACATAGCTACACTCATTTTTGCATGTCACAAAACCACTCAAAGATGCAAAGAAACCCATTTTTAAAATCAGCTGAATTTTTTAATTTAAAAATTCACAATCGCAAGAACAAGAAAAACCATATGATCGTTCGAGAAAACCCAACCCTCAAATTTAGTTTTCAGAACCTCCTTTCCATTCATCAAAATAAATGGCTAGGCATCAAACTAATTTTACGAAAATATCACACAAAACCCAAACCCATAGATGCCATGAATTAAAACTCACAACCTATAACTTGAGATTTTAGGCCATCCATCCAAGACCACCTTCCATGTTAAATTGAACAAAACTCTAAGTAGTACTATTAACTAAAAATCACTTGGATCCACCGTAATAACAAACACGCATATTTAAACTAAACTATCAAAAGAACATGAAAATTACCTTTGTTTTTATGATGGCCAAGTATACAAGGGAAAATTAGAGCCTTCATATGAGATTGCATGGAAGAAACCACCAAGAGAGAAAGGCGGAGATGTCTATGGAGTGTGTCAGCTACTAAAGGAGGAAGAGAAAGAGAGAATTAGAGCATTCTCATCAAAGATCTCAAAAAATTTAGCATTTAAGATCTCAAAAACCTACTTTATCTATTTAAAAAATTCACTTTACAATTCACCCAACATCAAAGGTTTTATATTTTTTACCACTTCATTAAAATTTTATTATTTTGTATTCTTAATCTCATCTATTCCTCTACCTACAAACCCACTGCCACCAACCATAGCCGCAACCACAGCCACCACTACCCAACCCCTAATCACCAAAATCACAAACAAAAACAAACCACCGCAAAACCCAGCAAACCCATAGTCACCACCAGCCACCATCACCCACCCACTTGCCACCACCATAAACTCCAACCCAAATTCAACCCACCACTAGCCACCACCACTACAAAACAACCACCAAATCACAAAACCTAGCCATCAAACAACCAATCACAAAACAACCACCAAAACCCAGCCATCACAAATCACCAATTACAAAACAACCACCAAAATCCATCCATCACAAAATCACCAAATCACCATTCACAAAACAAAAACTTAGCCACCAAATCACAAATCACAAAACAACCATCATCACAAACACAAAACCTAGCCATCACCAAATTTCACCCACCACCAAATCCAATCCACCACTAAACTATGAACCGCGACCCACACCCACCGTGGCCAGGTGACCCACAGTGGCCACCAAAGCATTGTGACTCACACCCATAGGAAACCAGTGACAGAGAGAGGGACGAGCAAGAGAGGGTAAAGGCGAGAGGGCTAGAGAGAGGAAGAAATAGAAAGAACCAGTGAGAAAGAAAGAAAAAAGATATAGAAGAGATAAACTGGGGAAAGAGAGAAGAAAATGAGAAAGAAGAGAGAGAAAAGAGAGTCTGGAGAAAGAAGAAAAAGAGAGAATAGTGAGAGCGAGAGTGAGAGCAAGAGAGAGAAAAGATATTTTAATTGAAAATGTATTAAAAAATTATTATTTTTATATGATTTGAGCTATAGTGGACTGTCATAGATAGCAGTTCATTGTAACTCAATTGCTAAAATTTTTAACAATAACACCTTTGTTGTAGTGTGTTTTTTGGAATGAAATGCTAAAAGATAGCATTTTTAACTTTTGAGAGCTTTAATGTGAATGCTCATAAGAGATGGAGAAGGAAGAATAAGATGAGAGAGGTGGGGGGGTCTACCGTATGGTGATAATTGGGGGGGGGGGGGGGGGGGGGTGTGAGGGGGTGTTGTGGAACAATGTGGACCACTTGTCCACTTGAAATATCTTAAGGGGGAGAATTTACAAACATATCTTCACTTAAAATATATTGCCAAACCTTTCTTTTCCCTTTTGTTTTTGGAGTGTCACATTCCTCCCCCTTAAAAGGATTCCATCCCCAAAATTATACTCGTAGAGAGATATTTTAAACAAAGACCAAGCAATCATTGTCATTAACATTTTTGACATAAACCTTTAAACTCAAAGGGTCATAGAGCACTTCAATCAATTATCGCATGAAAATTTATTTCATCATAGAGGTATGCCTTCAACTATGACTTAAAGCTTCAAACATGAATATGGAGTTCAAAATGAAAGTGCTCATATTCAATATAGGGTTTGAGGGTAACCATTCTTGAGACCAAGAGTATTAGTGTAGTCCACTAGATCCTTTCATCAATCAAATTGTTTGTTAGCAATGTCACTGCCAAGAAAATTCAAGCGGCACCTTACCTTTATACCAGAACATATATATGAGATGAAGAGACTCAAGAAATTACCTGGCAGGAATGCAAAAGTACATCATCTTTTTTCACTAATATTGTATATTATTGAGTTTGGATGAATTAAAGTGAGTGATGTTCTAATTGTTGTTCAAGGAGGAAAAGAGGAACCTATGATGGTGGTACTCTCGATGCTTGGTAAATTAATTGCTTATTATGCCAAGAGTAGAAGCACGAAGGAGATAGAGATTTGCCTGCTTAGATTGTTAACACTGGAAATTAGGCTTAAACTCATTACTCATCACTACATTGAATCATTCAGTATGTTTGAAAATCTTTGATGGTAACATTTTCAGCAATAGACTTCTGTGAATTTAATTTCTATCATGTAGCGCTTACAGAAAATGATAATTTAGTCATGCTTGTGTTTTATGGAGTTCTATATAGGTTTTTGAAACTTGTGATCTTATGAAGCCCTTGAAGGAATTGGTAATAAGCTTCAAACTTAATAAATCCTTGAAATATAGAAGATTCTGTGTTCTTCAAAGATAATATCCTTTGTAAAAGACTTTCTCCACCCA
This sequence comes from Quercus aquifolioides, assembly GCA_019022515.1. Classification (NCBI taxonomy): domain Eukaryota; kingdom Viridiplantae; phylum Streptophyta; class Magnoliopsida; order Fagales; family Fagaceae; genus Quercus; species Quercus aquifolioides. The sequence goes on from CM032328.1 coordinate 11,725,752, forward strand.
GAGTCCCAGAAAGATGAACCTTCAGATGCCAACATTGAAGTGAAAAATAGTCTTCAAGTGCACTTGGATATTCCCATGTGTTAGGTTCTAAAGATTTAGGATTAAATGTTTATAATTTCATCTTGTATGTGTTGGCAAACCGAGAAACAAAAACATGTCTAGAATAGGTGTTAGACATTGCTCAAAGTTGTACAAGTCAAAACTCAAGAATGTACAAACTGCAGGAAAAAGAATTATTTTTCTGTGAAGCTCGACCAATTGAATTGTGAAGCTCGATCGATTGAAAATCACAAAAATAGAATTTTTGCAGAAGTTTAAATAGGCCCAAGCCCGCAAAAACGTTTAGGGTTTTAGTCCAACTCTCCTACGTATAAAAAGAAAACCCTAGCCACGTTTTGAAGACTCTTGGAAGACTTGTGAATTACTCTTGTGAGATCTAAGAGATTTTGTACCTTCTAACTTTACAAGCATCTACCGGAACAAGATCTATAATAAAGTGCTGATGGAATCTAGTTGTTGTATAGATCAACAAGTCGTAATCTAAAACATTTGAGTAAGATCTCAAAGTCACAAGCGTGGGTGATTGTGTGCCGTAAATCCAAGAGAGAAGGAGTTTGGGGATTCATAACTTGCACACGGTCGTGTCAGTAAGTTACTATTGGAGATAGAAATAGATTTAGGGTTAAATCTGATTGTAAAAACTTCGATTCTCTATAGTGGATTTGTTTTTCCTTGAGAATATTAGGTCAAATCCTCCCTAGGTTTTTACCTTGAAACTATTGGTTTCATTGGTTTTCTTAGGTCATTATATCGTGGTGTTCTTTATTTTCCGCTGTTTGCATGATATGATTTATTATTGTTTAACCTAGATCTAAATAATTAACCTCAATAACTACTCGGCAAATATATTAGGTTAAACAATATATTTTAAGGAGTCTAAATAAACAAACATTATGAAAGATGAAAATATCCAAAAGTAGAAAATGCAAAGTGGTAGCTGCAAAATAACTTGTTACTTTGTGTTCATCATTGTGAACTCATTGTTTTTATTATTTTTATCAATATAACTATTCTTATTACCTATCAAAATCATAATAATAATAATAATAATAATAACTTCGATCTCTGCTTTCATTTACCTCAGATAATGCTATGTTTCCTCAATAATTTTGGTTATGGATTTAGCATTTTTCCATGCATGTTTCTCCCTCTATATTGGCAATTCAAAGTATACCCCATAGTTCGCTTTGTGCTTACTGCACAACTCCATAAGTCTACCCCGTAGTTGGATAAAAAAGGGACATGGATAGTCTATGCTTTTTATCTTAATAATCCAAAAATAGATTTAACGATTCTATATAAACCTAGAGCTAGTAATATTTTATGAATTAGATGGGTATGACTTTTTCAATGCCTGCAAGTCAAAAGTTTACATATCTTTGACCTCTTATATGTTTGCAATCTCCACGCATCTATTGGACGGAAAACCCTCTGCAGCAATTTGGATTTGGATACTTTTCCATGATCTCGTCATATAGGACTTGTTTAGGTTAGGGGCGGCTTGTTGCATTTAGGGGCAAAGGCAAAAATTAATTATATTGTTTTAGATGCAAAATTACCACTAATTAGCATGAATAACATAAAAAAATTTCTTTTTTTAGAAATTTTATAGACACAAAAAATTTGACAAAACTTTTCACACTTGTTGATATGACAGATTGATAGTGATAAGTAAAAGGATGGAGTTAATGATAGACCTAGATGAAAACTAGTAAAAGTTTGCTAACTCAACTCTTATTATTATTTTATTTTTTAGAAGTGCAACATTCACAATATTTTTCACAGCAAATCCTAAGTTTTAAGTTGTTTCCTGTTTTCTATTTGAAAACACCACTATAATTATTTTTTTTTCCATCAATAATAGGTTGTAACAACCTATTATTTTAGCATTTGTTATAAAAGTGTTGTGAAAAATATTATGGACACAACATTTTTCTCTCTTTTTTGTTTGTTTTTCATTTGATAAAAAAATATTATTTTATTTATTAATTATAAATAATACTATTGGTTAAAATTTCGAGATCTTTTTCTTACTTGGGGTCTTAGGCGACTGCATTTATTGTTTTTACTATTCAGCCGGCCCTACTTTAGGTAAAACAACAATGAACATACACACTACGTATTAGCCACTTGGACTACGTAAGGAAACAAGTTTCTTTTTGTTGGAAATATATAAAATTATAAAAAATAAAAGAACACACCTGTGTGAATTCACCGTTGTAACAAGATACAACAGATAGCATGTTCATCCACTTTTGAAACAACTCATCTAGAAGCGTCATGGGTTAAAAACTATTAGTATAGTGTAGTGTGTGACTTACCAATCGAAATTTAAGAAACTTGATCAATCACAGCTAGGTTTCTTCCTCATTTATCATAAAATGCTATCTTCTATCCAAATAAAAATGAAATCCATGAGATATTTTTTAATAAATAAACTATTTTAAAAAAAGTCTCTTGAGACTTATTTACTAAGCATGCAAAAAGTGAAAAAGAGACCAATTGATTGAGATGATATTCGTAACTTATAATAAACAACTTTACAAATCTTAGACTGAAAGCAGGGAAACCCCCAAATCCCAACCTAAAAATAAAATTCCAGAAATGCAGAATGGTAACTGTCATGTCAACAACATATCATCATCTCATCATCAATTTCAACAAGAGAGGCAAAAAATACTTTTTGGAAGAACAGCCAAGATAGATGGAAGAAATAAGAGCACCTCCTCCTGTTGTTTTTTTGACCCAAAGAATGGGAGCACCTCATAGGAACCAAAATTTTGCCTTTATCAATCTATGAGGATTTGAAAAATAGATGCGAACTAAATTATAATACCATGGCTAATTGAAGACCCTCGTCAAACAAGAAATATAAGTCATGTCACCCTTTTCTATAAATCAACCTGCCATGATTTACAGGAATATGTTTACTCAATAAGAAACATGTTTCAAATCACAAATTTTATCATGTACGAAGACTAGGGATTTGAAGAAGTACTAGCTATCACTATGTGATAAAAACTTCAGAAAGACCCTTAGAGTTTATATGAATCATGACTGCAGTATCCAATGCTTCTCTACGTCATCAATTACTATATTCTTCCTTAAACAGCTTGATTAAACCTTGTTTCTCATTGAAAACGTTTCCAGGTATTTTCCCATAGAGGCAAACAGAGCTTTAGCAAACAATTGCAGCACCCAAACCCACAAATTGATTAAGACCCGGCCAGTGTAAACACAAAATTTCTCAATTGCAGAAAATCAAACAATTGAAAAAAATATGCTTTGCAAATATAAATTTGTATTGATGAATGATGAGTACAATCTCTATTTCAATTCTTTCACAAAAGAATACCATCTGATTCTATCTTCTTTTGAACTTGACTCAAACAAGAAATCTTCTTAACTTTGGTTGGAAGATGGATTGAATAGTCTTCACAACAAGAAATCTTCTTAACTTTGGTTGGAAGACAAGAAACCATCTTGACTTTGGTTGGAAGATGGATTGAATAGTCTTCACAACAATAAATCTTCTTAACTTTGGTTGGAAGATGGATTGAACAGGTTTGTTGAATTTATGGAGGCTTTTCACCTTAATTCCAATAGAACTTCAAAAAACTTCTTTGAATATTTTCTTAGAAAAATTGTGAAGAATGAGAAGAGGTATGCCCTCTATTTATAGTGATTTCAAATGATAAGTCCCACTTGGGATTGACATCCTTGTAGATAATTATCTCTATTTTTTATTTATTTTAATAGAGATACTGATTAACTATTATCATTCCGATTTAATTGAGATATTTATCTCTATTTAATTAGAATAATTATTATCAAGATATTTATTTCTATTTAATTAAGATAATTATCATCTTAAATGACACATGTCAACACTTGATTTATCTAATTTAATGACATATTAATTTAGAATTTGTCACTAAATTTTAATGTGGCATCTTAAAAGTTTACCTCCTATACGTCCAGATAATAAGATTAAAAACCCATATCAAAATTTAAAAATCTAAGCCATTTTTTTTTTTTTTGGCCAACGGGGGTTTGGCTGAATGGGTAAGGTTCGTTCGCTTCATGCACCACACCTAGGTTTCAATCCCACTACCTACAGGAGTCCGTTGGTGGGCATCCTTAGTGGGGTAACTCCCTGCACAGTGGTACAGAAGGACCCTTGAGATCGGGCTAACCTTTCCGAGGCCACTGGCGCCCTGCCCGAGGGTGTAATATAACCATAAAGGCTCCTATTTTTGTTTCTCAAAAAAAAAAAAAAAAAAAAAAAAAAAAAAAAATCTAAGCCAATTAATGGTAAAGGTTCAAGCTTTCAAACTTAGTGACGATAAAAAACAAACACAATAAAGTGATAAATATTGTACATTTTTTGCAAATGTGTACAACATTTATCACTTTTTGTGCACCTACAACGTAAATTTTCATTGTTCAGTGCAATATAAAAAATTTCCCTTATATATTTAAAAAAAAAAACCCATAATTTTATCAATCATTAATAACATATCCCAGGAAAAAAAAAATGTTTTACAAACCCTCTATATGACACGTACCCATTTGCCCCATGCACCTACTACTATGTTACATTGAACTGAAGTGAGCAAAAATATCTTCAGTTACTGAATGCAATCAAGTGGAGGAAGCTTTAACTCTGCTTAGGATGGATAGAAGCGGATTTGATATTATAATTACTGAACAACGCCTGCTTGGTATGAGTGAATTTGAGCTTCTTCGAATTGGTAGAGAGATGGATTTGCCTGTCATTGGTAAGTATACACAGCTTGTACAATTCCTTCATATGCTATACATTTTTCTAATGATATTTATACCCTATACTAAAATATATATGCCATTTGTAGCTTCATTAATATGTAGCATGTTTTGTGAATCTAACATTTCAATATTAATTTTTAATGATTTTTAGTAACATCGGAGGATGATAGAGTTGACACTATTAAGAGGAGTTTAGACTATGGAGCTTGTGCTTATCTGGTGAAGCCTATACCAATGTCTGTTCTCACAATGGTCTGGACACGTGTATTCCAAGAGAAAAAATAAGTTGGCTCAAGTGCAGCAGCTGGCGAATGAAGTGTCTGGAGCAAAAAAACCTCGGATGTCTTGGACATCGGTCATTCAAGAAAAGTTTGTAGAAAGTGTGCAAGAACTTGGAGGCATTGATAGTATGAATCTTTTTCATAATCTATGTTGTTCTCACGCTCTAGTAATTTATCTCTTCATGTTAAGCACTTTGTCCATTGCGTTATTACGGTGCAAGTTGGTGGAGTCAAGTTGCTCTAAAATAATGGCCCATTTATATTAGAAAAAAAAAAAAAAAAGGGAAAGGGTGGGGGATGTACTTTATGTTTGGGATAGTTCACTGAAAGTTCAAAATGGGTATAAAACACCCTTGAACGTTTAGACCCCAAAATACAAAAATACCAATTCAAGCTTTATATCAAACAATTAATGTGCGGAAAATGATAACAAGCTTATAACAGAATTGATACCACAATCTAAGCCAAATATAAATATATCAACAGCAGTAAATATAAGGCAAAGATAAAGGAAAGAAAGATGCAAACACACGGACAACACACGATGTGTTATCGAATAGGAAACCGAAGTCCTCGGCGTAAAACTTCTCCGCCACCCTCCAAGCGGTGATAAAATCCACTAAAGAATATAGTTGGGATACATGAACAGCAGAAGACCCTCCAAGCCTAATCTACCAAAGTACCTAAGCCCTCCAAGCTTCTTGCTCCAACGAGGTTACGCCGAACCTATTTCTTCTTTAGCTTTCCGGATTCCGCTACTTGACCATAGCATCAACCAATATGAATTGGTCTCTTCCTAACTGCTTCCCAAAGCACCAAATAAACCTTCTCACAGATATGGGTATGGTGAGAAAAGGATTTGGTCAATAACCTCTCAAGGATTTATCAATGGAGAGGAAGAGAGTAGAGGAATTTGTAGAGTCTCTTAGATGAAGATTGGGGATGAGGCAATCTTGTTTTTCTCTAGGGTTTTCTCTCACAAAATTCTCTCTAGAAGCTCTCTCAATATGATGGGTATAAGGGTGTATATATAGTAGGGTGAGAAGGGAATGCAAAACGTCAGTTTTTGCCAAACAGGGCAATTTGGAGACTTGGTCTCGCGGCTTGTCCAAGTCGCGAGTTCCAGTCGCGACGTAATGGCCTGGCCAGCCTGGGACTTTTGTCCTGTAGCGTGACAGCTGGCGCGACCCTTCAGCTCCCCCATGTGCCTCTCACGTGCCAGCTTTTGGCGGCTTGCCAGTCGCGATCCACCCGCGAGCCCTAGCCGCGAAGCTCTGTTTTCTTGCACACTCTTGAGCTTTTCTTCACATCTTCTCACACACTACCCTTACAATTTTCCCACCTAAATACAGGGTTACTAAGTGCTAAATTACAAGCAAATTGGTCACAGAATAAAGCCAATTAGATGGTTGATTAAATTCAACCTTACAATCTCCCCCTTTGGCTATTCCGTGACAAAACCCTACAACAGACTCTAGACTTAAACGTGAGTTGGGAACAGTTGGAAAACTCACTCACACCTAACTCTAGATTCTGTAAAGCTCTTGAACATATGAATAAGTAACTCCTGAAACACAATAACATAGCAATATCATTGTATGCAGAAAACTTAATATGCATATAGAGCTAAATAAGCATGATCAAGCAAAAATGAACAAAAGCATAAAAGCAATAATTCATGGCAAGATCAACAACAGTAGTCACTTAAGCAAAAGTGATTACTCTGTTCATTCACAAGAAATGAACATCCGGACATGCAAAAATGATAAACTCAATTGAAGAGAATCATTTGTAAGTCCAACACTCAACCAATGCATACAAACATATATGCATCTAGGAACAATCCTACAAGGGCACAAGAGTGTTGTACTTAAGAAAATGCAAAGCATTAACAAGTACCAAAGCACAAAGCACAAAGCACAAAGGCTGCATATGCTAAGATTTGCAAATACATGGCACAAACCATAAAAGCCTACAAACCAGTGCATAAAAACAAAACAACCCTTAAAGCTTACATAAGCAACATGGGTACAAACCAACAACATAAAGTACTTAAACTGAATAACATCATACTATATATATGCTGAAATAAACAACTACCACCACAGTATTTAGAGTTCTCAAAGTTTTATATACAGAAAAGCAACTGAAAAATAAATGATGAAGAAATCTCCCCCTCAAAACGAGCACTCCCCCTCAAGATCTGCCCCAAAAATTCTCCCCCTTTTTGACCGGAATGGCCAAAGGGTCACAGTTCCAGCTTTGTGAAAATGCCATCAACTTGAGCTGCTAACACATCAATTTGGTCCGGCATGACAACCAATCTCTCCGATTGCTCTTTCTGGCCATCTCTGAGGGTTTCCATCTCCTCAAGACGCTTGTGAAGGTTATCAAAAAGCATTTGCAACTTGTCAGGCTGAGGAGCAGACTGTGGTTGTGTAGTGTCTGGTTGCTGTGACTCATGGATGGTATGAACAGGTGAAACTTGCTCAGGAGTCGATGAAGTAGCAGAAAAGAGATGTGCACTCTTTGGATTTTTAGATGAATGACTCCTGCTGGCCTGTAGAGTGAATATAGAGATTGGTCGAGGACGAGCAATCATGTTCCCAATTGAGGGAGGAGTAACACCTTCACGAAGAACGAACTTCATAATAAGACTACAAAATGGAAGGCACCCTCGTGCTACTGTTCTGGTTGCTGTCTTTCTTATGATGTGATAAATATGGGCACAAATGTCAATGGTGGTGCCTGTGATGAGATCACATAGAAATTGAGCCCTTCCAAGGTTTATATACACCGTGTTGGTCAACGGATAGAGGTTTGAAAACATGATCAGCTTCAATGTTGTCAAATCAGGTGAAAACTTGGTAGTACTAATTGATGTGCCGGTGCTTGAAATTTTATGGTCAGGACCAAGAATTTGGAGAATGTCCTGAATCTCTGGAGTACGATCATCATACGGAGTTAGGTCGGCATCCGCAGGTCGTGTGATGTGGAGAAGTTCAGCTATGGTGTCTGGATTAATGATGAACTCTGTTCCTCTTACCAGACAATGTAGTTCAGTCTCAAGATCAACTGTGTTGGCGTAACATTCCTTCACTAGTTCAATCATCGGATCAACAAAGTTTCTGAATAATGCTGCCCAATCTTTTGCCTCGAAGATCCGAGGGACAAAAGTTGTGTCCAAAGTGTCAAATCTGACCACCCGTTCCACTATAGGAGTTCCCCGGTCAAAAATGCTGGAATAGGCATCTAGGTGCTGCGGAGTTCTGAACAACTCAATATTGAGTTCAGTAGATGGCTGTGAGTAAGACCGTGTTCTTTTTGCAACAGGCACTGTTTCTTCTTCTGACATCACCTCTTTTCCTTTAGAGGATTGTCGAGACATCTGTAAGATAGCAAACACACAGCAAAGTACCAAATGCAATACCACAGGAAATCAAACATTAGATAACATAGTGTCGGTTAAATAGTGACAAGAGTTTCCACAAAATCACAACAACAAAATATTAACGACACTAATACCAACACGGAACACAGACAAAATGAGTACAAGTAACATCTCTGAGTAACAACTCACAAGATTACTCAAGACAAAATGCCAAATGCGTGATATGAAGGATGCAACACAATCTTGAACCACAACAAATAACACAGTCTCTCAATAAACAAACACGTGAAAACACATAAGAACCACAGCATAGACAAGATAAAATCATCAAAACCCATCCACATTAAACCCATTTTACACATGTTCAAACCCATTAAAACTCATCAAAACAGGGACACTTTTTACACCAAAAAGATACTTGAACCAAGTACAATGAAGGGAGATAGAAAGAACCCATACCTTTTTCTTGCTGTTTGATGAAGACATGATGCAAAAATGAAGACTTTTACAGTGAGACACGGAGTGTTTGATAGAGAAATGAGGAAGACAATGAACAGTTATAAAACTTCGAGAGAAAAACTGAAAAGCAATTTTAAAAACTATCTTCAAAAAGCAAAATACGCGTTTTTCGCGACTGGATCAAGTCGCCAGTAAGTCGCCAGGTTAAGCCGCGAAACACTGTGAAGAAAAGAAACTTGAGAATTTCTCTAAGTGTTTTTTGCGACTGGAAGGCCTACCCGCGAGATAGTCGCGATATGAGCCGCGAAAATCCCTGAGTGAGCTCGCGACTGGACCTTCCACCCACGAACCAATCGCCACACTGATCCGCGAAAAGTACAAAACACAAATTTTGAAAAAAATTTCTAAGTCTTTTTCGCGACTAGAGTACTGACTCGCCAGTAAGCTGCGAAAAATCTCTGAGTGATCTCGCGACTGTGGCATGTGACTGGGCCAACCCGCGACTTAGTTACCAAAATAGGGCAACACTGTTTTTGAAATTTTTGACATTTTGTAAAAAGCAAAGTACTTTCCAAAAACAAAGTAAAACACTCAAAAATCTTTTTGTGTTTGATCAACAAAGATTGAGCATGTGAAAACACATTTAATCAAGTACAATCACACAAATGAATATGGCATTCATTGAACATAGACTTGTGTGTTGTGTGTGGATATCAAAAATGAGATAGTCCTTAGTCCAAAGTGAAGCTTCAATGATCAATTCAATCAAGGCATACACAACTAGCACTAGATAATGTGACCAATCTCAATTATAGAAACATGCATATATGACCTCCCACAAGAACTTGATAACAATTCTTTGAAGCTTTTCATTTGGCTCCATATTCAACATATCATTTGCCATTTTTGAGCAAAGAAAATCTCATTGTGAGATAGATGCCTGAAATTTTTGATATTTCAATTAATGAGTTAGCCTTTGGCTTTTTGGGCATCTTTGAAACATTTTATTTTGGTCGCTTTCCCTTTTTCCTAGTCAAATACTAGTATATGCGACAGGCTTTTGCAGCTCTATATCTCTTTTCATTTGGAGATTTACATTTAGAGAGCTCTTTTAAAGCATAAAAATAAAAGGTGGGAAGATATATAGGCATGAGTCTATGCATGTCTCAAGATCAACAAAACTATTCACTAATCATTCATGACAAGGTTGAAGATCTATTTACAACAATCACATAGATTTCAGAATTTCTTCCACAAAGATATGAGTGCATGAGAGGCAAGCTAAGCTCGTTAAATGCACAAAGCCATAAGTACAAAGGTACAAGACAAAACATGCTTGGAGACAGAACTCAACAAAGTGATCAAACTTTTTGGATTTTCAACTATTTATGTGTTTTTGGATTTTTGACACAAAAACAGTAGAAAAATGATTTAAACACAAACCAACCACATATTAAACAAATGCAAAAAAAATATAAAGCAAATAACCAATCTTATCCACAATGCATAGGAAGAATTGATGCATGGACATGTTATAATGCTTATGCATGAGAACCCTTTGTCACCCACACGTCACGTGCGTTTGGGGTGATATCCTTGACGGATCGGGTACAAGAGTTAGGACTTTCAAACCTCCTGTTGAAGCTCTCCAAGCAAGTGGTGAAGGCGCCAATCATTTTCATCACGCCCGTCATTCCGGGATCACGGTTTTGGCTCCTTGATTGCTCACCACCCCAAGACCTCAAGTCATTTCTTCTTCCTCGTGACCAAGGTACACTCGCATTGTTGTCTGCTCTTAACTTTTGACAGTTGGGTCTAGTGTGTCCTTGCAGTCCGCAATAGTGACAAATATAGTTTATTCTAGGACCCTGCTGCTGTCTTGGAAGAGATCTTCCTCTAGCTCCAAATCTGACTTCAGATTGATTTCGGGACTTGTTAAGCACCCGTTGATTAGCCACATTCTTTTTCTTCTCGGCCTCAACCATCTCTGGAGTAGGCTTATCAACAGCCGTCTCTTTGGTTTTCACAAACTTTACTTCCTTGGTGACTTTGGTTGATGAGCTGCTCCCTCTGGTATATCCCAACCCGGACTTGTCTGAGGCATGTTTTTGGGATGAAATAACATCATCCAGCTTCCTGGAGGAGATCCTATCTACCTTGGCATGAGCTTGTACTACCTCTTGCTCAAGGAATCTCACTTTAGTGTAAGCTTCTGATAGCTCACCATTAAGTGTTTCAATTTCACATTTAGCTTCCTTATATCGTGCTAGAAGACTTTTGTAATCTTCCTCAGCTCTCTTCATCTTCTTGATGGCTGCATTAGCCACCTTAGCATATTCACCGGTCTTCTCAAGGAGTGAGTTGTAAGTCTCTTGCAATCCCACTGTTTCTCCAACTTCCTCATCTTCAGACTCCTCGACTATTCCCACTGACTCCAAATCAGAATGTTCCCCAAGCTCCTTCACAAGTGTACCCAAATCATCCGAGGTCTCCACATGTGCAATGGTCATGAAAGCGGAGTAATTTCCTTCTCCGTCACAGCTATCTTCAGAGTCAGAATTTGATGAATCATCATCACTCAAAGTTGTGGCATAGACCTTTCCTTTTGTCTTCAAATAATTGGGACATTCCTTTTTGTAGTGTCCATGTCCATTACACTCGAAACACACAATGTCCGAGGAGGATTGAGACTCCTTCCCTTCTTTCCTCGTAAACTCTTTCCTATCACCTCTTGAAGATGAAAACTTCCCTCTGTTGAATGGTTTCCCACTGTTTTTCATCTTCAAGAATTTTCGGAAGTTTTTCGCCAAATATGCTACTTCCTTTTCCACTCCATCTTCTTTCGAAGGGTCACGAGATGCTACTCTCTCATCAATTGTTTTAAGAGCAAGTGATTTGCTCTTCTTCTGAGAAGGCAGGGACAATTCATATGTCTGCAGAGAACCAACCAGCTCTTGAACCTTGATGTCGTCAAGATCTTTGCTCTCTTCAATGGCTGTAACTTTGGCACGAAAACTTTCTGGTAGTGACCGAAGGATCTTCCTTACAACTCTAGACTCCTCCGTCTTTTCCCCCAAATTAAATTTTCCGACGACCACCTCATTTAGCTTACTGTAAAAAGAGTCAAAGGACTCATCCTCATCCATCTTTAGCTGCTCAAAATGAGTGGTCAACATCTGAAGTTTGGTGTCTTTCACCTTCTTGGTTCCTTCATAAGTCGTCTCCAGAATTTCTCATGCTTCCTTAGCAACGGTGATATGAGAAATCCGGTGAAATTCTTCTGGAGAGATACCGCAGAAAATAGCATTCAATGCCTTGCTATTTGCATTTGCCGCTGCGAGAGCAGCCTTATCCCAATTGGCCTTAGGAACCTCTGGTTTAGTCCAACCTATCTCAACAGCATCCCACACAACATCATCCATAAAACACAAAAACGCCCTCATTCGGACTTTCCAAAATGCATAATTATTACCATAAAAAAATGGTGGAACATTAAGAGATTGAGACCTATCCATCTCAACAAGGGATCAAGGATCACACCCAGGTAATCAAACCACAACAAGTGTACCCGCTCTGATACCAATTCAAAGTTCAAATTGGGTTTAAAACACCCTTGAACGTTTAGACCCCAAAATACAAAAATACCAATTCAAACTTTATATCAAACAATTAATGTGCAGAATATGATAGCAAGCTTATAACAGAATTGATACCACAATCTAAGCCAAATATAAATACATCCACAGCAGTAAATATAAGGTAAAGATAAAGGAAAGAAAGATGCAAACACACGGACAACACACGATGTGTTATCGAAGAGGAAACCGAAGTTTTCGGCGTAAAATCTCTCCGCCGCCCTCCAAGCGGTGATAAAATCCACTAAAGAATATAGTTGGGATACATGAACAGCAGAAGACCCTCCAAGCCTAATCTACCCAAGTACCTAAGCCCTCCAAGCTTCTTGCTCCAACGAGGTTACGCCGAACCTATTTCTTTTTTAACTTTCCGGATTCCGCTACTTGACCATAGCATCAACCAATATGAATTGGTCTCTTCCTAACTGCTTCCCAAAGCACCAAATAAACCTTCTCACAGATATGGGTATGGTGAGAAAAGGATTTGGTCAATAACCTCTCAAGGATTTATCAATGGAGAGGAAGAGAGTAGAAGAATTTGTAGAGTCTCTTAGATGAAGATTGGGGATGAGGCAATCTTGTTTTTCTCTAGGGTTTTCTCTCACAAAATTCTCTCTAGAAGCTCTCTGAATATGATGGGTATAAGGGTGTATATATAGTAGGGTGAGAAGGGAATGCAAAACGTCAGTTTTTGCCAAACAGGGCAATTTGGCGACTTGGTCTCGCGGCTTGTCCAAGTCGCGACGTAACGGCTTGGCCAGCCTGGGACTTTTGTCCTGTAGCGTGACAGCTGGTGCGACCCTTCAGCTCCCCCATGTGCCTCTCACGTGCCAGCTTTTGGCGGCTTGCCAGTCGCGATCCACCTGCGAGCCCTAGCCGCGAAGCTCTGTTTTCTTGCACACTCTTGAGCTTTTCTTCACATCTTCTCACACACTACCCTTACAATTTTCTCACCTAAATACAGGGTTACTAAGTGCTAAATTACAAGCAAATTGGTCACGGAATAAAGCCAATTAGATGGTTGATTAAATTCAACCTTACATTCACAATTCCCCCATTTGTCTTTGAAATCAACCAACAAAATCAGTAATCCAATGGAATCAATAAATACCCTCAACCTGTCACTTTTTCGGTTAAATCCAATAGAATCACAATGATTTCAAATGTAATCTAAGAAAACAACAATGCAATCCCCAATTTTTTTTTTCTTCCTCCTTATATGTGACAAACAATTTCATTCAAAGATTCTGTCTAATTTAATTAAGAACGTCACAATCATCTATTTCCCAAAAATAGAATAGAGTTGGTAAATTTCAAAAATAATGAGGAAATTATAAACTATCTCAAACATAAAAAGAGGGAGAGGAGGGAGGAAAGGTTTGTTAGGTATAGGAAGGAAAACATATTGAGCACCTCTTTTATTATTCTATATATATGTGTGTTTGTGCGTGTGTCCCTTTTAATTCATCTCTATGTTAAATTGGTAATTACTCTTATACACATTATCACACACACCTTGTTTTTAACAGAAATCGTAACTTGAAGTCACAATTTAATTAAAAATAAATGTGTGTATATATAGTATGTGTTAGTATGTGTGTAATAAACATTGCTCATGCAAAATATAGCACATTGCATGGAGCATTAATTTATAACACTTCTGTACAACTATTTGCAATCATTCAATAAATTAAAAACATGCACCTGTTCTACTAGCGTCTCACTTGATGCGACTAACATTAACTTTAGAATCATAAGTTCATTGCTACTTCAATGATGTTGAAAATAATCATTTTATTAGCTGTTTGGTTATATGCTCTTAGAAAACTTTTGGGGAACATATATTTGTTGGTTTTTTTTTTGGTGCGCGCTCGCGCGCAATTGCAATATCAATTATCCGTTAGGGTTGTTTTGTGTTTCTATAAGTCCAAGAATAGAAATGTTGTTTCTTAGGAATTAAGTGAATTAAAAAGTAATTTTAAATTCAGCCTTTATGATTGTTTAATTTGAGCAATCCATCTCATTTTTCACTTGTAGCTTTCTTGTCTGTATTACAATAACTTATGTTGATGCAGAGGCTACTCCCTTGAAAGGTTTGGAATGCTTTCAAACTAAGGGTATCCTAGATGTTAATAGGGATCATGTTTCCAGTCATCTTCAGGTGATTTTTACTTCTTTAACTGATTTTTCCCCAGCAAACTAATAGATATCCAGTTAAAATTAAACAGTTTTATTAGAATAATGACTGAATATTTAAACTTATAATTTCCTAATATATATTAAGCTTTAAGGACAAATTAATTAAACTCACAACTTCACTGCATGGTACAGAAATACCGTTTAAAACATAAAAAAACATATGCTGTCGTTTAAAGCCAAAGATGGTCGTACAAGTTCAGAGCATGTCCAATTTAGATATGAAAAATGAAATGGAGGAACATCCACCAATGACTTTGCTCAATGAATTCGTGAGCACCATTGATCCAGATCAGCTAGACACATTAATATCACAAGATTCACAACAGCAAGGAGCTTCAGCGCGCAGCAATAAACAACAATCTCAGCTTTCAAAATTTATGATTGTCTGTTGCAGCCAACTCATCTACCATTGAAGATAGCACTATTTGTGGGTACCCAATAAGCAACACTTTTGAACACCGAGAGCAATGAGCTCACTGGAGCTCATTCTGGTGAATACCCATCGCTCGATTTTGGTATCTTCGATAAGTTTCCCAGCCTTGATCCTCTTCAAGGGTTTATTTGTGGAGATCATAGTTTCCCCTACTATGACACTCTTCTTCCGAGTTCTTCTGAAGATTGTGGTATTGATCAAAGTGGAATACTTGAAAATTTTATTGGGGAAAAATTTTCCGATGACATTAATTAACAACCTCTAAGTTGTTGATGAATTGACGATGCTGGTACGTATAGACCATAAGAGGATCCCATGCACGTAAGAAATTTGGATGCAAACTTTTATGCATTCTAGCTAAAAAAATTTAACCTATCTAATTAAAATAATTTTTTAGTTATTAATTTATTCTTGGAGTCAGTCTCTTATGGAAATTTATTCGGTATTTTAAGAGCATATTTTCTCACTCTCACATAAAAGTGAGCTCTATAGTAAATAAGATCTACCTTTATATAAGAGGGAGAGACTATCTGAAGTATACTCCGACTCTTTGACAATCTGCTGGGGTCATAGAAACTAGAATTCTTCTGTTGATCCTGTTGGATACATCTTTGTTCTCTACAAAATTATTTTACTTAAAAAGCACTTTATGTCACATGTTTCCAAGAAAGTCCGAAAAGATATGGCAAATAATTTTGTCTCATATAATGTGACCGAAATGTTGTCTCTCAGATTCTTAAAAAATGAAAAAGATGTCTCTCAAATGACGAAATGAGCTTTTGATATTTCAAAATTAATCCAACATGATTGGAAAAAACGCAGTTTTCATCTGGTGATGTTCTGGAATGTTTCTGGTTATTATTATTAAAAAGTAAAATAAAAAAAGTTCTAGTTAGAGAAAATATTAGAAGTACAAACTTTTTAACGAATATTTTTTTTTACAAACTTCTAATGCAGTAATTATTGGTAAGTAAAAAAAAAGTAATATAAATGATAAACCTAAATTAAATGGTAAAATTTTAAAAATATATACTATAAAATAGTTGGTAGCTGACTGACTGTAATATTAATCAGCTCGTTTAGTTAGTGACGATAAATAGTTTGTGTTCAAAACAAAAAGATGACGGATTTCTTGAAGAAAGTGTGCGAGAACTAGGCCTGTATGTGGATAAAAAAAAGGAAAAAAGAAAAAAAAAGAAAAAGAAGGTTTATTAGATGTGGGGACATATATTTATTAAATTTGGACCGCAACTTGACGACTTCAGGTCATTAATTAGGCACTGGTTTAATGATCAATGGATCATCAGTAAAATCATAGGCTCTATGAAAATTTGAATAAAAATTATAATTATTTTACAAAAGACCTAAAGAGTTAAAAATTTGATAGAATATCATAATATATATATATATATATATGTTTATATAATTTATTATGAATATTATATATTGTAAAGATTAGATTTGAATTCCTAGCCCACTAAAAATATGGACTTAGATCCAAAAAACCCAAAACAATGAATTTTTAGAGAATGGGTTGGAAAACTGGGTTTTAATTGATCTAACTAACACTTGAATAGATTCAAAGGACGAGAAAATGCAAAGAGACAGGATTATATTGAAGAAAAAACAGTCCTCGGCAAGATCCGAGGTGAACTGTTCTTGTTTATTATCCTCCAACTTGGTTACAAGTATAATTTCCTCAATGCTATAGTGTTTTTCCTCCTGATTTCTCCTTTTCCGATCCCCTTTTCAATGAAGGGCCTCTCTCCTTATATATCTTCTTCTAAAGCATCTTGATCTTACACTTGTTGATCACCTGCATGACCACTTGAGTGCTTGTCCTATCAGACACCCTCTCTGACTGTGTAGGTCTTGAAGTAGCCAAATTTGTACTGTTCATGGGTCTTCTCCACATTAATGCAACAAGGAAAGTAGCTGCAGAACATTAAATGCGATGGTGACCGTTTTCTTCCTAAGGTATTTGAAACCTTCTTTCGGTCTGACGTCTCCACAATGTCTATTCGTACCGGTAGAACTTTCTAGGAAGTTCTTTTCCGATGAGACATTTATCCTTGGCCTATCTCGCTGAGCTTTTATGGCCAAACCCAACTCTTTTATTAGTTAACACAGTCTCTAATGATGGAGATTCTTTCTCCTCGGGCCAGTCTTAATCCTCGGCTTGGGCCATAGGCCCAATGTACAGATGTATAATGGACTTCCAGGCGTAATATCTCTACATATATCTATCTATCTATCTATCTATCTATTTATAATGGCATATACTTAATGTAATATTAATTACTAAACACTCTTTGTATAAGTTAAATATAAAGAACTCAATAATTTTGTTCTTTTTACAAAAAATGTATATAATGATAGAATATTTAAGTTACAATATATAAAAAAATAAATAAATTTATTATTAAAAAAAAATATGATGGTCATAACAGAAAAATGAGACATATATTAAAAATATCGACACAAATATTAGAAAAATACTAAATTAGTGAAAACCATTATGAAAATATACTGCATTTATTAATTTCTTTCCTTGATTTAGAGACCTTTTTCTTAAAATAAATAAATAAATAAAAACCAAAATCTCAAACTGTTTGTAAAAATAAAATTTAAAAATTAGATAATAAATGATTTGTAGGACATGAAAAAATCTGGACACATTTTTAAGAAGCTATACAATTTACACGTTACAAAGAAACTACCAACTTTGAGTGAATTTAATCGGATCATATGGTTAACAATAACGATGTACAATAATTAAAAACTTGCACGAGTCAAAGTACGTACTGGGTTAACAGTTCCCTTGCTTAGAAAAGGTATTTTGTATCAATAGATATCCAACACTCTTTTTTATCTTGTTGTATAGAACAATATACGTCTCAATGATATTCAACGGGAGAATTAGGAAGACTTTAGGAATTCTCAGATATAGTACTTCTTCGCTCTTTGGCCATCTTCCTCTTCTCTAAATTAGAGGTACAAAACCATGTTTATATGTGTAAGATTTTGGGTTTAACTAGCTACTAAAATTGCTTGAAGAAGCCTATGTT
The DNA here is from genome assembly GCA_019022515.1 of Quercus aquifolioides. NCBI lineage: Eukaryota > Viridiplantae > Streptophyta > Magnoliopsida > Fagales > Fagaceae > Quercus > Quercus aquifolioides. The sequence continues at coordinate 11,744,066 of CM032328.1, forward strand.
GGTGGCTTTCTACAGAACTCGCTCATCCTAATGACTACCAAATGTTAGGCAAACCTCCTCCTTATTGTAATCTTGCTTACCCTAGTTTTAGGCAAGTGTCTGGCGAACCTCTCTAGAAGTCCATACTAACAATCTAGCTTGACCAAATATCTAGCTCAACCAAGATTCTCCAAAATAGCATACTAAAATAATGCAACTTCTGGTACATCTCCCCGTTTAACACCCAACCCAATTACGATTAATTCAAATAAAATAAAATGAAAAAATATGGAAATTATTTTGATTACATAAAACTTTTGACTCTAAATTAGCCAACACTAAAATGACCCTAACAAATTCTCAACTAGGTTTTCCCCACCTCAAGGAGGTGACGAGGTGGAGATGGGTTTTTAGTGTGTGTATATCTATATGTCTTTATTAATATATAAATTAAAATATTTTTATATATAAGTTCATCTTGTTTATACATATCTTATTTATAATTTTATGTTTTTACACATTACCCTATATATCTTAAGACACATGCTCTCCCTCTCTCTCATGATTGTCCCTCCCTTTCTTTCTTTCTTTCTTTCTTCTCTCTCTAAGATTATGTTAGAAAGTTTGAAGGGAGAGGAGAGCAAGGGTAAAAAGAGAAAAGAAGAGTAGAGTAAATGAGATTGGAGGAAAATGGCTACCCTTTCACCTTATTTAAATGTTTCAAAAATTAAGTAGGAGCAAATATCAATCCCCTTTGTTTGAATGTTTTAAAGCAAGACGAGTCTTGAGAGGGAGAGAAATTTCATATAAATAGACAATTGTGACTTTTTCTATTTATTTTAAAGAAATAAATATAAATTGACATCTTAAGGTAAAAAATACTAACATATTGTATAAGTAATGAATATATATATATATATATATATAATCATTATATATATAAAATAATAAATGAACCTTAGTACAACTTTGTTGTTATTGTGTATTGTTAATCTGATACTTAATATTTATAAACTTCTTAGATATTTGTGAATTTTGTTATTTTTTTTCTAATTATAATACGCCAAACAAATTTGTATCTATTCTCATCAAATTAACTGAAAGAACATGGACATAAACCACACGTGAGTGTAGGACGACGAATCTCAATAAAATGGGCCTGACGGTTCCATGTCCATGGGCCGATAGTGGACGGGTCCATCACGTGCAAAGTCTGTTATGGACGGTTGCAACAAGAATGGATCAAATACTCACGTGGTCACCATAAACTCTAGATGGAAAAACTTGCGGCCCACACTTAGCCACCATAGAATCTGAAGGTAAATAGAATCCTAGCACAAATAGGATTTCGGAGGATTCGCACATTAATGAAGATTTTCTCTATAAGGAAATGTCTTGTCCACCACATTTGGGATTATTCAAGAGGATTCCTATAAGGAAAAGACTTATACACCAAGGAGGAGAGGTCAACCTTCTATTACTATAAAAGCCTCAATATTCTCACAAATCAAGGTACACATAATTCACCCCCTCTCTGGCACTCTAGAGTTATGAGAATAGTTTTAACTTGACCTTCGGAGGGTATTTGGCCAGCACCACACCGGTGCTCTCTGTTTGGTTTTCCCTTTGTGTTGTGCAAGTGTTATTCTCGAGAGCGCAAGTATTGTGTGGCTCACTGGTGAATTTCTCGACATCATCATGCTCCACTCCACTGTCATTTTTATCAACTGAAAGAATATGTGCATCTTCTCAAAAGATTAAAAAAAAAAAAAAAGAATATGTGCACTAATTTATAGAATATGATAATAATTATCACTCTATTTCACATACTTATTTTATGCACACTGCTACATAAGTTGAAATTGTGTTTGAAATCATGTTTTAGAACATGGTTTTACAATTTTAACTAAAATCTTGTTTTTAAAACATGATTTTAAAAATTAATGTGCACAAAATATGTAATAACGAGTGTGTAATAAAATTTTCCTTATAAAAAAAATATTCAAGAAGAATAAATTATCACTAAAGCTAGATGGCACCTCTATATCTCTCAAGTCTCAAGTCATATCACTTCTTGATTCCGGCTTCAAATCATATCTTAAAATTCAAATCACGGCTCTTTCTATGATAATTGACTAACTCATATATCTTTTGTGGGAAAAAAATAAGGGAAAAAAAAAAACTTTTTCTGAAGGCTTCATTATTAGAAAAAAAACTTTTACTAACAATCTGTTGCAATGTTATGTGAGTCAACGAGAGTCAATGTGAAAGCATTGCCGAGTGGTCTATACGGCAAGCGTAAGATCATAAGCGTAAGCAAACAAAAAAGAAAGACCATATCTTAGGGCAATTTTTAGGCAGTCTTGAAAGGGATCTCACAAAGACGTGGATCCTAATGTGGACTTTTACAAAGGGCGTGGGCCTGAAACATTATGGTTCACGCCATTTATGAGAGCTCGGAGCACTATTCCAAGACCACTTAAATTTTTTTCTATATCTTAAGCAGTTGCAACTTACTGAAACCCAAGAACCTAAAACAATATATGGATCCTAGATATATATACGTTTAGACTCTAGATATATTAAGATACATACTTACGTCCCTTAAAATTGAGTTTCAATTTTATGTGAATGGCTACTTTTTTCTTTTTTCTTTTTCTAATCATTTTTTACGATCTAAGTGGCTTTAGGTTATGCGTCGATGTGCAATATTCCCACACTGCCATGCATGATGCAACTCATAAAGAGTAGATCAAGAAGGAGCTCCACATAGTTCATACTTTTCAAAGACATCCTGTAGATACCATTTTATAATAATACAACTTTAGAGTCATAATAACTTTCACAATAATTGTCAAAGTGCTAAGTTGTTAATGGTAAATAATAAAATAATATTAGTAGCGTGCATGTTTAAGAATTAATAAAAATTTGTCAACTCAATTGCTATGAAATATTATGAAAGATTATGTGCTTACTCTAACTATATTTTTTTTTATTAAAAAAAAAGAAAAGAATTACTCTTACTAATTAAGAACTAAGTTTCAATCTGTGCAATGCACAATATTTTTACTTACATAACTTTATATAATATTATTTTCTATTTAAGTTTTAAGACATCATAAAGTCTAACATAAGTTACCATGTAATATATATATATATATATATATATATATATATATGTGGACATCTTTAACTTTAAATCACTAAAAAATAAAAACAAGACTTTCTTCAAGAAAATCTCTACACATCTTCATAAAAATTTAGCTTCATTGACCTAATATAATTTATAATCCCAAGACAAACTTCAAAATTCAAACACTTTCATCCCTTGCTTATGGACTTCGTGCATCAATTCTAAAATGGTTTATAGAATTATAGGTCCAATGTTGTCTGCATTGACAAAACCAATATTTTTTTTGGAGTGTATATATATATATATATATATGTGTGTGTGTGTGTATGTATATGTATATGTGTGTGTGTATGTGTATGTATATATATATATATATATATATATATATTGATGATGCACAAAATATCATCAGTGAGCTGATGGTCCAAATGGAGAACTCTAGAAGACCTGCAAGGATGAACACATTCTCGGAGAGCATTAACGTGGGGTTGGCCTATTAGCCGACAACCCTCCAATGATTAAGTCAATACCTCACAAGATATTTGAGAACTCTCAATGCAAATGAGATTTAGAATTGTATTTTTCACATACCTTGAAATTGGGGTGTCCTGGTGTTTATATAGGGGTTTGTGAATGATCACCTTAGCTAAATTGTGGAGAACCGTGGTTATCCCTCAACTGAATTGTAGGAGGTGGATGTTATCCCATTGCTGATTTGTAGGAGATGGGAGTTATCCCTTTGCCGGAAATTGCATGAATGTAGGAGAGCCTTACGTGATAACTACTATGCGAGTATTTTAGTATAGTTCTTGTACGCCCATTTTCACTCATCCGTCTACCAGGATGGCAAACAAGTGCCAAGGTCAAGCTCGCAAGTGTTTACTCATCCATTCTTGTATGTAGTGGATGACTTATTGGAGTAGATGTGATAGGCTACATTTGTTGCATCGAGTCTTCTATTTCTAACAGGTCAGTATTTTCAGAAGATGTAGCTTACATTCGGAATGATATATATATATATATATATATATATATATATATATATGATACATAAAGTTTGTCCATAACATTATTTAATATACATTATTTTCTCAAGTATAATAAATATATTTACACCAATTTAGACTTTACATAATTCATTGCTTTTTTTATTCAGATTGTAAACAGTGAATTATATTGTAAATAATTTTAACAATAATCAATATTCTTAAAACATTTTAGACCAAGATTTTTGTAAATTAATTTAGAGATACTCTACACTTTTAGAGTAGCCTAATTGTTATAAAAATTATGGAACATATAAAATTTAATCATTTATGGATATATTAAACAATAAACATCAGTTTACATGTAACATGCCTAAACATTTACAAGTCAATATTAATAATAATTTTTTTGTTAAAAAAAAAAAATTGTTTTTCATCGATGACAAATCAATAAGGATCTCTCTAACTTCTACCCACAAAATCCACAAATTTCATCTCTTCTAGAAAAAATTTATACATAAAAATTGTAATTGTATGTTTGACATTTTCATATGAATTAACTACTGATGGGAATGACGAAGCCAGTGACATCATGACGAGGAAGTCTTTCAGTGACGAGGCTATACGAGACAGACGAAGGCATGCTCGGACGAGCATATCTTATATCCACGTCACTGACGAGGAAAACACAATACATTCATCACAGCACAATTAAGTTCAGAACGGTTATAGAGCCAACTGTACGAGCCGTTGTAACACATTAAAGTCACATTACACCAGACTAGACGTTACGAGGAGGAGCATTAAGATCTCCATAACTACTCCAACGGCTAGAAGCCATGAAGGTATGCATATAAAGCCCTCTCATTGTCAAGAACAAGGTACATTCACAGATACACTAAAAGAGAATTATTATTTCTTGCATTATCCATTTTTCTGAGATTTTCTTGCATACTAACTTTGACATCGGAGGCGTGGCGGCAGGCACCACACCGGTGACCCTTTCAGGAGGCTGCAGGTTGGCTTCATCCGACCACATTGACTGGCGAGCTCACGCTCCATCAGTTTGGCGCCGTCTGTGGGGAACGACATTTTTCGCATTCAGTCGCGAAAAGGTAGTTTCCTGTCAAATACTTATTTCAGATGGAGTCCAATCAAGATTCTGCAGCCTTGGCGTAGCAAATTCAGGCCCTTGCAGCTACCGTCGAAGAATTGTCCAAACAAAATGAGGAAATGAAGCAGAAGCTTCAGCAGGAAGAGAATCGGTCCAAGGGAAATCGAGATGACGAAGGGGATAGCCATAGAAGAATCGACCATCGAAGGCCTACCACTCCAACCGAGCAGAACTCGGATCTACTCCAGGAGATGAGGAAGGAGATGGACGAACTTAGGAACGCCATCAAAGAAAAAACTGAACGGAGTGTGGACCGACTGGTGAGGGCAACAGATTCGCCATTCACTGTAGCCGTCCTCGACTGTCCAGTGCCGTCAAAATTTCGGCTACCCCAACTTGAACCGTTTGACGGGCTAAAAGATCCCCAGGATCATCTTAACACATTTAAGACGACCCTAGGACTCCAACAGCCCCCAGACGAGATTTTGTGTCGTTCCTTCCCAACCACTTTCAAGGGAGCCGCATGGGAATGGTTCACAAAGCTGCCCACCTCGTCCATCGACACCTTCGAACAGTTGAGCAATGCCTTCCTACGTCACTTCATTGGAGGACAACGACAAAAGAGAACCGCGGATCACTTACTCACCATCAGGCAGGGAGAGAAGGAAACTTTGAGGTCATATGTGAAACGCTTCACCCGGGAGACACTGGAAGTAGACGAGGTTGATGACAAGGTGCAGTTAACGACCTTTAAGGCGGGGTTGAGATCCAGAGAGCTCGTCTCATCACTTGCAAAAAATCCCCCGAAAACGATGGCTGAAATGCTCCTCAAAGCACAGAAGTACATGAACGCGGAAGACGCACTGGCCGCCATCAAGGACATTGAGAGGCCAGGAGACAAGGGTAGAAAGGAAGACGACCATAGGGGGCAAAAGCGCGAGCGTCCAGATCGCCGAATCAGTGACGAAATCAGAAGAAAAGATGATAAGAATCCTCGAACGGTAAAATTTACTCCTCTTGTTATGCCTGTTGATAAAATCCTAACGCAGATTAAGGACGAGCATTACCTAAAGTGGCCGCGGCCTTTACACTCGTCTCCCAACGTCCGTGATAAGAACAAGTACTGCCGGTTCCACAAAAACCATGGCCATTACACCGAGGACTGTCGGGACCTCAAAGAGCAGGTAGAGGAGCTGATACGAAAGGGGAAGTTGCAGAAATTTGTAAAGAAGGGTGAGTATAGTAGATTTCGGGACGGGAACAAAGGCCAGCCTGAGGCTTCGTCAAGAGAGAATGACCGTCAGTCCCAACCTCCTTAAAATGTGGTCGGGGAAATACAGACGATCACAGGGGGACCCGTCACCGGAGGTTCGTTCAGGTCCCTTCAAAAAGCATGCCAACGTCAGGTGAACAGCGTCCAGACTACTCCCTCGTCGAAGCAGAGACGAACCGATCAAAACATGACTTTCAATGAAAACGACGCAAGGGGAGTGAAGCAGCCCCACAATGACCCCCTGCTCATAATGCTTACCATAGAAGGGTTCAACACCAAAAGGATCCTCGTGGACAATGGTAGCTCTGCTGACATCATTTACTTCCCTGCATTTCAACAATTGAAGCTAGACCCCAGAAGGCTACGTCCTTTTGATTCCCCCCTCGTCAATTTCAGTGGTGACAGGGTCTACCCCAAGGGCATAGTAACGTTGACAGTGACAGTGGGGACATACCCGAAGCAACTAACCCGTCAGCTGGACTTCTTGGTGGTGGATTGCCCCTCCTCCTACAACGTCATCATTGGAAGACCTGCCCTCAACAAGTGGAAGGCGTCCACATCTACCTACTGCTTAAAGGTAAAGTTCCCTGTGGAAAACGGGGTTGGTGAAGTTAAAGGAGACCAAGTCTTAGCTCGAGAATGCTACCAGGCCGTGTTGGCCGCAAAGGAAAACCACACCTGGATAATTGAAGAGAAGGAGGAAGAAAAGGTGGAGGCTCTAGAAACAGTGCAACTAACTGAGGAAGAAACAACCAAAACAACCAGGATAGGGACGACCTTAAGCCCCGAGATGAGAACAAAGCTTGTCCAGTTTCTTAAGCAAAACCTGGACGTCTTTGCCTGGAGCCATGACGACATGCCAGGTATATCCCCGGAAATCATCCAACACAGGTTGAATGTAGACCCAGAGAAGAAGCCCGTCAAGCAGAGATGAAGAGTCTTCGCACCAGAAAGAGATCAGGCAGTCGCTGACGAAGTGAAGAAGCTCTTGACTGCAGGTTTCATCAGGGAAGTGTACTATCCAGACTGGCTGGCCAACACTATTCTGGTAAAGAAAGCAAATGGGAAGTGGAGGATGTGCGTAGATTTCACGGACCTGAACAGGGCCTGCCCGAAGGATAGTTTCCCCCTTCCAAGAATAGACCAGCTCGTAGACTCCACAGCCGGGCACAAGCTATTGACGTTCATGGATGCTTTCTCAGGATATAACCAGATAAAAATGGCGGACGAGGATGAGGAGAAAACGGCCTTCGTCACCAGCCAAGGCCTCTATTGCTATAAGGTATTGCCTTTCGGACTAAAGAATGCAGGCGCTACTTATCAGAGATTAGTGAACAGAATGTTCAGCAGGCAGATAGGCAGGAATATGGAGGTTTACGTGGATGATATGCTCGTCAAGAGCAAGGAAGAGCTTACCCATCTGGACGACCTCAGGGAGACATTTGCCACTCTCAAACAATACCAAATGAAGCTGAATCCAAGTAAGTGCGTGTTTGGTGTAGCCTCAGGGAAGTTCTTGGGATTCATGGTATCCCAGAGAGGAATAGAAGCAAATCCGGAGAAGGTTCAGGCCATAATCAACATGGCGTCGCCCAAGACCGTCAAGGAAGTCCAAAAGCTCACAGGACGGATCGCCGCCCTCAACAGATTCGTCTCTAGAGCAACGGATAAATGCCTCCCCTTCTTCAAGACCCTGAAGCAGGCCTTCGCCTGGACCGACGAATGTGAAGCGGCTTTCCAAGATGGGACGCCCTAATCGTCACCCTCAGAATCGGGGGCTACGACGTGAAAAGGGTGATAGTGGACGGTGGCAGCGCAGCCGAGGTCATGTGTCCAGACCTCTACAAGGGGCTGGGGCTAAAACAGGAAGACCTCACACCTTATAGCTCCCCCCTAATGAGCTTCGACGGGAAGCTCGTCATCCCAAAGGGCATGATCAGACTGCCCGTACAGACAGGCCCAGTGGTGGTGGAGGCGAACTTCATAGTGGTGGACACATACTCCCCCTACACAGCCATTGTAGGGAGGCCCTGGCTACACGCCTTGGATGGCGTAGCGTCCACCTTGCACCAGAAGGTGAAATTCCCGTCAGGGGACTAGGTTTTGGAGATCCGAGGTTGCCAATCCACAGCTAGGCAGTGCACGGTGGCTGCCATATCTTATCGGATTGATGCACAGTCCTCGGCCCCAGCCGAGGAAGACTCATAGCAATCAAGGACCCAGGTAGCGCCTACGGATGCACCTGCCGAGGATGCTAAATGCGAAAACCTGGAGAAGGTGGTAATTGACGATGATCCGAAGAAGTTCTTCCAGGTCGGGACCCAGCTGCCTCCACAGGAGAAGGAGGAGTTGCTTGAGTTCCTCAAGAGGAACCTTGACGTGTTCGCATGGGACCCCTGCGACGCCCCTGGGATTGATCCATCCTTCATCTGTCACCACCTTAACGTCAACCCATCTGTGATCCCCAAGCAGCAGCCACCTCGGCGCCCATCGAAGGAGCACGCTGATGCGATCAGGGAAGAGGTCAATAAGCTTAAGCACGCGAGGGCTATCAAGGAGATCTTTTACCCCAAATGGTTGGCCAACACTGTGGTGGTCAAGAAGAAAAGTGGGAAGTGGAGGGTTTGTGTAGACTTCATAGACCTGAACAAAGCATGCCCAAAAGACCCCTTTCCAATGCCACGAATAGACCAGCTAGTAGATGCGACGGCAAGCCATCCTCGGATGAGCTTCCTGGATGCCTTTCAGGGTTATCACCAAATCCCACTAGCCTTGGAGGACTAAGAGAAGACAGCATTTGTGACAACCATTGGGAACTACCACTACAAGGTTATGCCTTTTGGTCTGAAAAACGCCGGATCCACCTACCAGAGGATGATGACGAGAATGTTCGAACCGATGTTGGGCAAGAGCATCGAAGTCTATGTTGACGATATGGTGGTGAAAAGCAAGCTGGTGTCCGAGCATTTGGAGGACCTCGGCCGCACATTTGGCGTCCTGAGAGAGCACAAGCTCCGCCTTAATGCCTCAAAATGCTCGTTTGGCGTAAGCTCTGGTAAGTTTCTGGGGTATATGATCACCCATCGTGGGATCGAAGTCAACCCTGACCAGATCAAGGCCATTCACAATATGAAGCCTCCGCAGAATCCCAAAGAGATCCAAAAGCTTACTGGGATGATCGCGGCGCTGAACCGATTCATTTCTAGGTCGGCCGACAGATGTAGGCCCTTTTATCTCCTGATCAACAAATGGAAAGGATTTGAGTGGTCTGAGGATTGTGCCATAGCCTTCCAGCAACTCAAGGAGTATCTATCCCGGCCGCCTATCATGTCCAATCCTGAGCCCGACAAGGTCCTATATGCCTACCTGGCGGTGGCACCCCACGCAGTGAGCTTAGTGCTGATACGGGAAGACAATGGCGTCCAAAAGCCAGTTTACTACGTCAGCAAGTCGCTGCACGAAGCAGAGATCAGATACCTACCCCTGGAGAAAGCCATACTGGCGGTGGTCCACGCCACGAGAAAGCTCCCCCATTACTTCCAAGCTCACACGGTGGTTGTCCTAACCCAATTGCCCTTGAAGGCTGTACTCCGGGCCGCTGATTACACAGGTAGAGTCGCGAAGTGGAACACAATTCTGGGGGCTTTTGACGTCAAGTACATGCCCCGGACTTCCATAAAAGGCCAGGTATTGGCGGATTTGACGGCTGAGTTCGCTGAACCAGTCGTAGAAGTGACAGCCGAGGATAAGAGCCGTGATGAGAAATCAGTTGGGGCAATCTCCATCCCAAAGTCACCATGTTGGAAAGTATACGTGGATGGCGCGGCAAACCAAAGGGGGTCTGGAGTGGGGCTGGTCCTAGTATCCCCTGAAGATCATGTCATTGAGAAATCCCTGAGGCTCGGATTCACGGCCACAAACAACGAGGCCGAGTATGAGGCATTACTGCAAGGGATGATCATGGTGCAAAAGATGGGAGGAAAGTCGATAGAGATGTTCTCAGACTCCAGAATGGTGGTAGGGCAGGTGAAGGGGGAGATGGAAGCCAGGGATTCGAGAATGCAGGAATACCTTAGCCAAGTCAAGCACTTGCAGTCAGAGTTTCGCCCCTTCAGCTTGTCCCATATTCCTAGGAGTGGGAACAGTCATGCCGATTCACTTGCCACGCTCGCAACCTCCTCGGCAGGGGCTCTGCCTCGGATCATACTTGTGGAGCACCTGGAGAGGGCAAGTGAAGTGCCAAAGGGAGTAATCCCCGTCCATCAAATTGTGATGGGTCCCAGCTGGATGGACCCCATAGTGAGATTCCTCAAAGATGACGTCCTGCCTGAGGAGAGGTCAAAGGCAGAAAAGATACGAAGGAAAGCTCCTCAGTTCTGGTTGTCCGAGGATCACAAGCTATACAGGCAGTCCTACTCTGGGCCATACCTTCTATGTGTCCACCCCGAAACGGCAGAATCCTTGCTCGAAGAGCTGCACGAAGGAATTTGTGGGAGCCATACAGGGGGGAGATCCCTGGCTCACCGAGCCGTCACTCAAGGATACTGGTGGTCGGGAATGCAGCAAGAGGCCCTGGAGTATGTCAAGAAGTGTGACCAATGCCAAAAGTTTGCCCCAAACATCCATCAGCCAGGAGGGGTCCTCAATCCATTATCCAGTCCATGGCCATTCGCCCAATGGGGCTTGGACATTGTGGGACCTTTCCCCAAGGCACCAGGGAACAAAAGGTATCTGTTGGTGGCCACGGACTACTTCACCAAGTGGGTCGAGGCCGAACCACTAGCCAACATCAGGGATGTAGACGTGAAAAAATTCCTTTGGAGGAACATAGTTACACGGTTCGGGGTCCCTCATACCCTTATCTCGGATAATGGGCTCCAGTTCGATAGCAAAGCCTTCAGGAGGTACTGTTGTGAACTTGGGATCACAAATAGGTACTCAACGCCGGCCTACCCTCAGGGGAACGGACAGGCCGAGGCTGTCAACAAGGTCATCGTCAACGGGCTTAAGAAGAGGCTGGATGATGCCAAGGGGAGATGGGTAGAAGAGCTGCCCCACGTCCTCTGGACGTACCGGACTACGCCCCGGTGCTCAACGGGAGAAACACCTTTTGCCATGACTTATGGTGCGGAGGCAGTAATCCCCCTGGAAACCAACTTCCCAACGCTAAGGACGAGCTCCTTCACTCCAGGCAGCAATGATGAACTGCTAGGGCAGAGCCTGGACATGGTAGACGAACGAAGAGAGCAAGCAATGATCCAGCTGGCCCACTACCAGCAAAAGCTCAAGCAGGGATATGACACCAATGTAAAGCTCAGACCACTAGCACCAGGAGACCTGGTGCTGAGAAAAGTCGTGAGAGCTGCCAAGAACCCTTCTTGGGGAAAGCTCGGACCCAACTGGGAGGGCCCCTACCGAATCACCTCAGTGGCAGGGATAGGAGCATACTATTTAGAAGATTTAGATGATAAACCTGTACCTCGTCCATGGAATGTAAATAACCTGAAAATGTATTACTATTAATAAAGAAGTCCTTTTTGATTCAGATGTTCTGCCTGTCATTATCACACGTCTCGCGTCCCAACGCCACTTACATCTGGGTGCTAGACAGAACCTAGGTCTTGCATGGTCCAAGGACTCAAGCCTATGGGGAAACTAGTTACTTACAGCCCATTGAAGGCAGCAACTGTACCTGGGTCTTGCATGGTCCTCGGACCCAAGCCTATGGGGAGCTAGCCACTTATCTTGAAGGCAGCAACTGTACCTGGGTCTTGCATGGTCCAAGGACTCAAGCCCATGGGGAGCTAGTCACTTATCTTGAAGGCAGCAACTGTACCTGGGTCTTGCATGGTCCTCGGACCCAAGCCTATGGGGAGCTAGCCACTTATCTTGAAGGCAGCAACTGTACCTGGGTCTTGCATGGTCCTCGGACCCAAGCCTATGGGGAGCTAGCCACTTATCTTGAAGGCAGCAACTGTACCTGGGTCTTGCATGGTCCTCGGACCCAAGCCTATGGGGAGCTGGCCACTTATCTTGAAGGCAGCAACTGTACCTGGGTCTTGCATGGTCCTCGGACCCAAGCTTATGGGGAGCTGGCCACTTATCTTGAAGGCAGCAACTGTACCTAGGTCTTGCATGGTCCAAGGACTCAAGCCTATGGGGAGCTAGCCACTTACCTTGAAGGCAGCAACTGTACCTAGGTCTTGCATGGTCCAAGGACTCAAGCTTATGGGGAGCTAGCCACTTATCTTGAAGGCAGCAACTGTACCTAGGTCTTGCATGGTCCAAGGACTCAAGCCTATGGGAAGCTAGCCACTTATCTTGAAGGTAGCAACTGTACCTAGGTCTTGTATGGTCCAAGGACTCAAGCCTATAGGGAGCTAACCACTTATATCTTGGTGCTAGACAGAACCTAGGTCTTGCATGGTCCAAGGACTCAAACCTATGGGGAAACTAGTTACTTACAGCCAAACTCAAGTGTCAAGCAGGACCAAGGCTCTGTATTATCCTTGGACTCAGGCCTGTGGGAACACTATTTACCTTAAGAAGCTAAGTATCAAGCAGGACCAAGGCTCTGCATGGTCCTCGGACTCAGGCCTATGGAGAAGTTAACTACATTGAAGAAACACTAAGTGTCTACTCGAAGAAATTCTATCTGGTCCTTAGGAAACGAAAAGTGCATCAGAGCATACATGCCCTCTCATTATAATGACTGATGTCGCGATTGGCCGAGATGCAACTGAAGCTAAAATCGTGCAAGTAAAGGAAAAGAAGATAATGTGCAAATAAACAAACAGCCACAACAAACAGAAAAGGAAATGAAGCTCTCGTTTCATTAAGTTCAAGGGAATTACACCAAGGAAGTCACATTACAAATAAAGCAAAAAGGAAGAAAAAGATGCAAAAATGAAGTGCAGTAGGCAGAAGCGCCAAGGAGCCTAGTTGCCCGCTTCGGTGGGTGGCTGGCCCGCAGCTGCCTCAGGGTCCTCCGAGCCCTGACCGAGGGGGATGGCCTGCAGAGGCACGGCCGGAATAGCTGCCCCCTCGGTGGAAAAAACCTGAGCATCGAGGGAAGGCTTTGCAGACTGTTGAGGCGCGTCCTCGTTGGAGCCATCACTCAATTCAACCACTAAGGGGGGATTACTCCCTTGGACTGGCTCATCAATGACCCCAGCATCCGAGGCCCCCTCGCCCGGAGTGGCAGCAGTTTCCGCAGCAGCCTCCTCGGCCTCAGAGCCATCTGGGGCAGCCTCGCGGATAACAGGAGGGTAGTACACGTTCTCCTCTTTCCACAAGTCAGAAGAGGCCTCCACCCCAGCCTGTCTGAGGGCTTCACTCCAAGTTTCGGAGCAGTAGCGCCTACATACCCCAGGGACTTGGGATTTGTAGGCAGCTGCTGTCTCAGTTGCCCCGGCAGTGTAGGCTGCCTCCTCGGCTTCCTGCTTAGTGGCCCAGGCTTCCTCCTTGCCCTGCTCTGCCTCAAACTTGGCCCTCTCAGCCTCCCCTTTGGCCCATTCAGCCACCCTCTTAGCCTCCTCAGCATCGGCCACTTTCTTCGTCAAGCTAGCTATCTGCTCCTCGGCAAGCTTCAGCAGCTTCTCTGCCTCACCCAGACGCTTTGTCTGAGTTTCGGCCTGCCTTTGGGCACCCTCAAGGCCTGACATTGCACTGGCCCTAGCCTGAGTCATTGCCTTCAGCTCCTCCCTGGCCTTGGCAAGGTCCTCCTCGGATGTCTTGAGGGTCCGAGTGGCCACCAAGCGCCTCTCGCGCTCCTCATCCATGGCCTTCCCATGTTCATTGGCCGCCTCTTCCAGCCTGAAAGTGGTCTGTACAGCCTGCCAAACGAAACAGATAAGTCATAATTAGCCGAGCTCAAAAAAGAAAGGAAAGCAAAAAAAAACTGAAGCAAGAAAAAGCACAAGTGTTAAGGGTCTTACCATCCCCAAGTATCGCTTGAGGCAGAGGAAGACGTCCCTACTCCTCATGGTCCCCAGCTCCGCCATGTCCGCGGGAAGGAGCAGGCATCTCTCCACAGCGTCGGCCACATACGCACCTTCGCCATCCTTAAAGTCCCTGAGGGAGGAGTCATCCCTCAGAGGTGCCCCACGGAGCATTGGGGCGGGGAGCCAGGCCTGGACCTCGGGCGGGGGAGCGACCTGTTTATCCTGCGGTGAGGAGCCTATCCTCAGTTGCTTCGATGGCCGCTGAGTGCCATCGCCCTCCCGCGTGGGCCCAGATTTATCCTCAAGGGTCCTCTTGCCCTTATCTTTCTTCTGCTTAGGGTCAGCAGGCTCGTGCCTAGACGGCGGCTCGCCTGAGGCGGAGGAGGAGGAAGCTTGGGCTGTGTTGAGGCCGACCTGGTCTGAGCAGGACGAGCCTTTGGAGGAGGGGGAGGAAGCTTTGGTTTGGACTTCCCCGGCTGACCTTCGATTAGGTCGAGTAGGGAGGGTTGGGCTTTCTTCTTGTAGCCCATCTCGAGCCGAGAAGATGTATCCGACGCTAAAAAGTCTGCCTCGGTTAGACGAGGATCACCCAAGTCTCCAGAAGGGTCCTCGGACTGATGGAGTTGCTCGAAAACGCTAAAATCGTCCTCGGCAGGACCAAAATCTGCAGCGTCCCCTTCCCTCTCTAAGTCCTCTTCCGCGGCCTCTGGGAATGTATGGGAAGACGAAGGGACTGCTACTGTGACGTCCTCTGAAGTGGAGGTGTCCTCGGGAAACTCAAAACCGTCCTCGGTCACTTTTATTTTCGACAGCCGAGGATCCTTAGCTTTGATCACGTGCTTTAGGGCCGCGAATGACTTTTGGAGTGGAGTGTACCCCAAAATCTTGTGCGCGGCTCTGACTTGGTGGTCTGCTTCGTTCTCAAATTCCGCAGACCTGAGCACCTTCTGCAAGTCTTCCCTGTTGACCAAACTGAAGTGGCGCGCAAGAGAGTGCGGATCTGCAGAAAGAAAACACACCCACGGTTAGAAACCAAATAGTGCAAAAAGAAATAATGCAGAAAAGAAGTCAGAATCTGTGAATCCCCTCCTTTTCCCACTGTCCCACCTGGTGTTCCCTCTGTCGTCGGGCAATGAAGGCCATCGTGCCACGCTCCAGACACGATGAGGAAATCCTCATTCATCCCCTTGTTGGACTCGGGGAGGCATTGGATAAGCCAGACCCTGTCATCCCTCGTCCTCATGTAGTAGGACTTGTTCTTCAAATGTTGAAGATTGTAACAGTAGTTGACATCATGATAGGTCAGCCTCAGACCCATCTTTTCATTAAGGGCGTCCACACTGCCCAGAATTCTGAACATGTTGGAGGCGCATTGGGTGGGGGTTAACCGAAAGTAGGTGAGGTAACCCCTCATCACCGGCCCCATGGGGATCCTCATCCCCCCTTCAAGGAAAGCGATGACGGGAATCACCACCTCGCCCTCCTGCCTCCGGAGGTGCCACTCCCCCTCCTCACAATACCTTAAGCCCACGTTGGCCGGTATCTTGTAATCGGCGATGAATTTCTCCATCGCCTCCTCAGAGCCAACATACTTCTTAAGTCTACCTATCCCAAATGATGCCTAAGCGAACTAAAATAGGAGCGAATGAAAGAGAAGGACGAGTAGAGAGGAAAAAAGCTCAGAGAGGGATAGAGTGACTTATAGAAATGAGGAGGAGCTCCTCGGACTGGCTTTTTGTGCTGGAGATGGAGATGGAAATTTGGCTGGATTCTGAATGGAGGCGCAGGAGCTCTTGATTGTAAATGAAAAAGGAGGAGGCGGTTCCAATGGGTATTTATACCCTAGATGGAAGAGCCGCGCGAGTTTTCCCGCCCATAAATGCCAGACGCATCCCCACCGTTAGATTGTGTTAGGTTCTAAGGTCTTAGGATTTTATGTATTTAGAACTCTAATTTGTAATGTTGGCAAACCATGATCAAAACATTGTATTTAGTCTTGTTTAGGCTTGCTCAAAGTTGGTTTATTATTGTACAGTTGGAATCGAGTGGCTGCAGAAGTACTTGGGACTTTTGGCCTGGCTCGATCGATCGAAGAATAGACTCGATCGATCAAAAATCGCACAGGTTGATTATTCTGCAGAATTTCCAACTCAGCCCTACTTCATTAAACGTTTAGGGTTTTATGTTTTTACCCTAGGTATATAAACAAAACCCTAGCCACGTTTTTGAAGGTTGTCCATATTGTTATGTTGCTCATATTTGCTGTTTGTGTGAATCTCTTGTGAGATCTTTGAGGAGCTTTCCTTCACATAAACTTAGGGTTGTCAATATCTTGATGATCAACATAGTTGCAACCATTGGAACTTAAAAGAAAAGCAAACGGGGAGCTTGTAGCTAATTGAAGAATTCAAGAAAGAAGTAGTCCGTGGATTCGGAGCCTGCGCGTGGTCGTGTCAGGAAGTTCGTACTGGTGGGTAGCATTAGGAAGTCGAGCGGGGAGCTTGTAGTCCTTCTGTAAGAACTTCAATTCTTTCATAGTGAATTCTGTTATGCCTTGAGGATCGGTGGGTCAAATCCTCCCCAGGTTTTTACCGTGTGGTTTCCTGGGTGATCATATCTTGTGTTATTTATTTTCCGCTGCATTATTATTCTTGATATGATTGTTGAATTGCTTTAACCTAGAAATTGCATAATTTGACTAAGTAACAACTTGGCTAATTAATTTAGGCTGCGCAATTTGGTTGTTTAAGGGGTCTAAATAACCCATCAAGTGGTATCAGAGCGGGTAGCTCTTTGTGTTTGAGATTTTTAATCTCTGCGCTGATCCTTGACCCCTGTTGTCATGGATTCTTGGAAAATTATTCTGCTTATTTGTCAACTTATCTATTTGTTATCTTTGCCTTTTGTTGTGCTTGTTAAATCTTTCCTTAAGTACATTGGCATAATCACATGTGACAAGAATTATGTATGTTATACTGCTTTAACCGCCTTAAAGGCACGTGATTCTTGTCTTTGGTATTTGGATAGTGGTTGTTCCAGGCACATGACAGGAAATAAAGATTTATTCAAAACACTCTTTGAAGGAAAGATTGGGACAGTCACGTTTGGAGATGGAAGTAAATCTGTGATCAAAGGCATTGGTACTGTGGACATTCCAGGATTGCCAGTGTTTGAAGATGTTTGGTATGTTGATGGATTGAAGGCCAATTTACTCAGCATAAGTCAGATTTGCGACAATGGATTGAATGTACTTTTCACCAAGTATGAATGTGAGATACTTGATGGAGGAAGTGACTGTACGTGTGTTGGTGTAAGGACAGCTGACAACTGTTATGGCATAACACCAAGTGTAACCAACAAATGTTTTAGTGCAAAGATTGATCAAGTTGATTTGTGGCATCAACGGTTGGGGCATGCCAGTCATAAGCAGTTAGAGAAGATTTCCAAGTGTGAGGCAGTTATCGGTTTACCTAAATTTGAGAAGATTGATAAGTGCATTTGTGGACCATGTCAGATAGGTAAACAAGTAAAATCCAAGCATCCGTCTGTGACTAGTGTTCAAACTTCAAGACCTTTAGAGTTATTACACATTGATCTCATGGGTCCTACCAGAGTTCAAAGTTTGGGTGGAAAGAAGTATATTCTAGTTGTTGTGGATGACTTTACTAGATATACTTGGGTTGTGCTTTTGAAAGATAAAGCTGAGGCTCCTGAGAAGATGATACATCTATGCAAGAAATTGCAGGTTGAGAAAGATACTGTGATAGACAGCATCAGAAGTGATCATGGAAGAGAATTTGAGAATACCAAGCTGGCGACTTTCTGCAATGATCAAGGCACTCACCAAGAGTTCTCATCACCCAAGACACCTCAACAGAATGGGAATGTGGAGAGGAAAAACAGAGTTGTTCAGGAAATGGCACGAGTCATGCTACACAACAAAAAGTTGCCAAAGTCCTTCTGGGGAGAAGCTGTCAACACTGCTTGCCATACACTCAACCGGGTGTATTTTAGACCTGACTCCAAGAAAACTCCCTATGAACTCTGGAGAGGGAAGAAACCTGTTGTCAAGTATTTCAGGATATTTGGCAGTGACTGTTACATTCTACGTGATAGAGAGAACCTAGAAAAGTTTGATGCAAAGAGTGACAAAGGATACTTTCTAGGATACTCTTCCACTAGTAGAGCTTATAGAGTGTACAATCTGAGAACCAAAACAGTCATGGAATCTTCAAATGTTGTGATAAATGATGAAGTATGTTCAGAAGCATCTTCAGAAAGCACTGTTCCTGCTCAAGATAAGTCTTTAGAGGTTAATGAGTCTCCTCTTACTGAGTATGTTGGGAAACATAGTGAGGAAGAGCTGCTGGTGTTGAATGATACAGTCTCAGTACCATCAAGTTCAGAACCATCCACTCCGGTTCATGACACTCGACAGGTACAAAGTGAGTTCAGTCCTCTAGTTGAACAGAAAGGTACTACAACATCTCTTGTTAAACGTCCATCCTCTAGAGTGAGATTGAATCATCCTTCCACAAATATATTGGGTAGTCTGAATGAAAACATGAGATTGAGATCAAAAGCCTTGAATGTGATCACTCACTCATGTTATTTGTCCCAATTTGAACCGAAAAAGGTAGATGAAGCACTTCAAGATGCTGATTGGGTAAATTCCATGCATGAAGAACTTCATCAATTTGTTCGGAATGATGTGTGGGAATTAGTTCCTAGGCCTGAAAATGTAAATGTGATTGGAACTAAATGGATCTTTAAGAACAAGTCAGATGAACATGGTACCGTGATTAGAAACAAATCAAGACTTGTTGCACAAGGATACACACAAGTGGAAGGAATTGACTTTGATGAGACCTTTGCACCTGTTGCAAGATTGGAATCCATTCGGATACTGTTGGTCATTGCAAGTCATCTAAACTTCAAGTTGTATCAAATGGATGTCAAAAGTGCTTTCTTAAATGGAATGTTACAAGAAGAGGTGTATGTTGAGCAACCTAAGGGATTTGTGGATCCTCACAGACCGGATGATGTATACAAGTTGAAGAGAGCCCTCTATGGTTTGAAACAAGCTCCTAGGGCTTGGTATGATAGATTGACCGCATATCTCACTGAGCATGGATTCAAAAGGGGATCTGCAGATACAACTCTCTTCATTAGAAAGGATAAGACTGGTTTTGTTGTAGCTCAAATTTATGTTGATGACATTGTTTTTGGTGCTACTAATGATTCTCTTGCTCATTCTTTTGCAGATGAAATGAAGACAATATTTGAAATGAGCATGGTTGGTGAACTGACTTACTTTTTGGGATTGCAGGTAAAGCAAACAGAGTCCGGCATCTACATCAATCAAGCTAAATATGCAAAGAATTTAGTCAAAAGATTTGGACTGGACAAAGCTGCTCATGCTAGAACACCAATGGCTGCAAATGCAAAATTAACACTAGATCCATCAGGTGAGTCTGTTGATATTACTTTGTATAGAAGCACGATTGGATGTCTTTTGTATTTAACTGCTAGTCGGCCTGATATCTCTTATAGTGTTGGTGTTTGTTCTAGATTTCAGTCTAATCCTAAGGTTTCTCATTTAAATGCTGTTAAGAGAATTATCAAATATGTGAGTGGAACCTGTGATTATGGATTGTTTTATAGCAAAGAGTCAAATTTGTCTCTTGCTGGTTTTTCTGATTCTGATTGGGCTGGGAATGCTGATGATAGAAAAAGCACCACTGGGGGGTGTTTTTATGTTGGAGCCAATCTTGTGGCTTGGATGAGTAAGAAACAAAATTATGTTTCTTTATCCACTGCTGAAGCAGAATATATTGCTGCTGGGAGTTGCTGTTCCCAACTCCTTTGGATGAAAAAGCTTTTGAGTGATTATGGGATTCCTCAAGACACCATGGTTGTCTATTGTGATAATTCTAGTGCTATAGATATATCTAAAAATCCTGTTCAACACTCTAAGACCAAACACATTGAACTTAGATATCACTTCATTAGGGATTTGGTTGAAAAGAAAATTGTTGTTCTTGAGTATATCCCTACTGATCTTCAAAATGCTGACATCTTTACCAAACCTCTTGATGGAAGTAAGTTTGAGACACTTCGTCAAGTGATTGGTGTTCTTCGGTGTCCCTAAGTTGTGTTTGTCTCTATGGTCCTTGTGCTTAATTGCTCTATTCTTTGGTGACCATTGTTCTTTGGTTTGTGTCTTTTTATTGTTTTTGTTCTAGGACTTGCATTGCATTACATTCATGCATTTCATTCTAGGATTTATTTGTTTTCTCTTTTAAATATATATAAAAAAAAAATAAAAAAAAAAAAAAAGGGAAAAGGAGAAAGCAAAAATTATGTTAGACACTATTTTTCTTGATTTTTGAAAAACAAGGTTGGTCTATCTTTTGACACATGTCATGTTCTGTGTACCTTGTTTAGCTTTGATGAGCTTATTTATTGCACTTGACTAGTTAAAGCTTTGTAGTGCATGTTGTGTGGGAAAGATGTTTGTGGTTATTAATCACTTTGTCTTGATCTTGAAGTCACATGTTATTTGACTGTCGGACTTGATCCTTTTGAGAAATGCATAAATAACCATCTCACCACTGTTCACTAGTCAATCATGAACACCTTAGTGCATATCATAAGATTTTGTGCTCGAGAAAGTTTAGCACATGCACAAAAAGAATATAAGGTGTAGCCTCTTTAAATGCTTAATGCTTAAAACTGGTGTGTACTATTAGGCTTGATGCCAATTCACTTAATTCAAACCGGTGTGTACTATTAGGCTTCATGCCAAATTTCACATAAATAATGGGGCAAAAATACAAGAAACTTACATGATTGCAAGCTTTTGTTCTAGGAGATGTGGGAGTTATAGGATGTAACTCTTTAGGTGATAGTATCTTTTAAATTCTATGTGATGAATTGTGTAGACTTTGTGTTTGATTGCTATTCACATATCACCTCACATGTATCTCAAGTTTTTGCTAGTATCACACACTACACAAGTTACTCTTTGTTAAACACTGTATATGCTAGTGTGTGTGTTTTTGGTCTGACCAACCAAGTTTGAAATTATCTTGAGATTTGTGTACAACATATTTGTTGCTTGAGAATATTCAAAGGAGGAATGATTGAAACTTGTTTTTGAGAAAATTGGGTTTAAAATTTTGGGTTTTTTGAAAAAGCATTCCATCTCATACTCATGCATTTTATTTCTGTAATTTAATGCTTTGAGGAGTTGTTTTTCAAAATTTGGTTTGTCTTTCAAAACTGTGATTTTTCTCAAAATTTAGTGAGCCTCTGCCCATTTCGATCGATCCAGTCTGATTTTCGATCAATCGAAAAAGTGCTTTCATTTGTCTCAAAATGACTGTGTGTTTCGATCAATCGAATCTGATTTTCGATCAATCGAACATCGTGAAAAAGCTTTTTAAAAGGTACTTTTCTGACTTTTTCAAAGTTCCTATTTCAAAAACTTTTCAAACCTTTTTCCTCTCTCCGCGTTGGCAAGCTCAAATCTGTGATTTTTGTCGTTTTCCTCCGATCTTTTTGCAAAATCTCTCTCTCCTCAAGTCGGTAAGACACTTGTGCCCTTCCTTTTGATTTTATTTTCATGTTTTCATGCATAAATTCATGCATTTGAGGGTAATTTTCGGACTTTGAATAAATGGGATTTTCTGTTGATTCAAGCCTTATTTTATACAATTGATCATTGGGTTTTTGTGGGGACACTTCATAAACATGATTATTACCTGTTAATTGGATCAAATTTGAGTTTGGTGAAAAATTGAAAAATCTAGGGCTTGTTCTTGATCCGAATTGGGGCTTTTGTTAAATTGGGAAGACTTTGATGAAATTGACTTGTTGTGTAGTTGTAATTAAGCATTATAATCTATGTAATGTGTTTTATAATGCTCAATTCATCTTTTTGGTAAAAATTTCAACAAGTGGTTTTCAATTTTTGGGATTTTTGATAAAAATTCCATGTTCAAGCCAATTTTGTCAATTCAATCTCAATTGAACTTATTTGTTTACTGCATTAGATCATGCATCACAACATTATTAATGCTCATGCATCATATAGATTTTTGTTCTATATTTTTTATTGTGCTAATTTGCAGTCTGCCCTTGGTTATGTTTTCTCTTGTTCTTTTGGTTCTCACTTTGTGTCTCTGTCCTTTCCTTAGCACCATGCCTAGGAAAACTAGAGCCCGTAGGAATGTTCCCTCACCTTCTCCTTCACCCCCTCCATCCTATGATCGTGAGAAGTTTTCGAGTGAGAAAAACCAAGAGATTTATGAGAAGCTGAATGTTAGGAGAAAGATTTGGGCTGAGCGTTCTGTTCACTTAGATGAACTTGATCCTGCCATTAGGGCAAACTTTGAGCGTAGGGGCTGGTTACCCTTGGTGGATGTTTCTGATCCTCCTCCACCTTCTGCCTTGATTAGAGAGTTCTATTCGAACATCTCTATCCGCATCTATGATTCCAACACTCTAGTTAAGAGTTGGATACGAGGCGTAGAGTACTCCATTACTCCTGAGGTAGTGGCTGATGCTCTAGGGGTACCATTGGTTCGACATCCTGTCTATCCATATGACGTGTCTCCCGAGATTAGTGATGTCTTGTCTTACATCACTGGGACTACTGTCCAGTGGGGTTCTGATCCTCGGATCACCTCTGCTGAGCTCTCCGGGTTACACTATCTCTTCTTTAGGATAGCGTGTCATTCTATCTGGCCCATTTCCCATGTTCACACCATTCCTCTTGAGAGGTGTGTATTTTTGTACGCTCTGGTTACTGATGCTCCTATTAGTTTTCCCCATCTTTTTCTTCGTTCTTTGAACGATGTTTATAGGAGTTCATCTACTGCTCATGCTCTTGTACATCCTATTTTCATTCATAGGATTCTCCTTCATCTTGATCTTGGTGGCTTCCCTTCCTCTGAGCCCGTTCATGTTATTGCTCCTATAGGTGCGTCTTTTCTTAGACAAAGGGCTGCTCATCTTCGAGCTGGTTCTAAACACCCTAGGTCTGAGCCCTCTAGTAGCGCACCTCCTCCTTCTTCTTCTGCAGGTCTTGCTGGTGAGGATGTTCCTGATCCAGTTGGTGATGATGCTACTGCTGCTGATGTTCCTCCACCTCCTTCGGCCGACTTCGATGTTCGTCGTACTTTGGAGACTGTCATGACCATTCAGGCGGCTCATGGTCAGATTTTGGTGGACTTGCTAGATGAGTTTCGTGCTCTACGAGCTGACTTGGCGCGTCTTCATTCACCCTCACCACCTCCTTTTGATGGCGACCTGTGATTGCCCTTTGGCATTCCGTCACAAAAAGGGGGAGTGGTATTTTTGACTTGTTGAGGAGTTTTTGTAGTTAGGGGGAGATCTTTTGTTTTTGAGGAGCTTGTGGAGTTTTTTAGATTGTATCTAGGTGCTTCACTTTGTATATCATTTTTGGGGATATTCATGTTAGGGGGAGTAACATTGATTGATATACATGTTATTTTTGTTGATTCTTGTTGCTTTATGATTCACTGCTTATTGATTTATATTTATGAGTTGATCATTCATATATGTCTCTATTTTGTGTTGTGTGAATCTTACAAGAATGTTATACCTGTTGTTTTACTCTTTTCTGTCACACATGCGTTTATGCGTTTGTTGAGTATTTCAGGAATATACAGGTTGATTCAACTAAAGCTGCTGTCTACACTTGCAACTGATGGATAGTAGTTAGGCTGAATTTGATTTTATGAGCATTACTTTTGTAAAGGGCTTTTACTTGTAAAACTTTGAGCTTTTAATTATGGTTTTGTCACGGATTGCCAAAGGGGGAGTTTGTTAGGTTCTAAGGTCTTAGGATTTTATGTATTTAGAACTCTAATTTGTAATGTTGGCAAACCATGATCAAAACATTGTATTTAGTCTTGTTTAGGCTTGCTCAAAGTTGGTTTATTATTGTACAGTTGGAATCGAGTGGCTGCAGAAGTACTTGGGACTTTTGGCCTGGCTCGATCGATCGAAGAATAGACTCGATCGATCGAAAATCGCACAGGTTGATTATTCTGCAGAATTTCCAACTCAGCCCTACTTCATTAAACGTTTAGGGTTTTATGTTTTTACCCTAGGTATATAAACAAAACCCTAGCCACGTTTTTGAAGGTTGTCCATATTGTTATGTTGCTCATATTTGCTGTTTGTGTGAATCTCTTGTGAGATCTTTGAGGAGCTTTCCTTCACATAAACTTAGGGTTGTCAATATCTTGATGATCAACATAGTTGCAACCATTGGAACTTAAAAGAAAAGCAAGCGGGGAGCTTGTAGCTGATTGAAGAATTCAAGAAAGAAGTAGTCCGTGGATTCGGAGCCTGCGCGTGGTCGTGTCAGGAAGTTCGTACTGGTGGGTAGCATTAGGAAGTCGAGCGGGGAGCTTGTAGTCCTTCTGTAAGAACTTCAATTCTTTCATAGTGAATTCTGTTATGCCTTGAGGATCGGTGGGTCAAATCCTCCCCAGGTTTTTACCGTGTGGTTTCCTGGGTGATCATATCTTGTGTTATTTATTTTCCGCTGCATTATTATTCTTGATATGATTGTTGAATTGCTTTAACCTAGAAATTGCATAATTTGACTAAGTAACAACTTGGCTAATTAATCTAGGCTACGCAATTTGGTTGTTTAAGGGGTCTAAATAACCCATCAGATTGTCATCTGCCCGTTGAACGTGGGGAGCATAAAGCCGCCCGAATTTAATGCAGGACACATTATGCGCACCGAAGCGCCAGTAACGCACCTTGGGCAGTTGAAAAGGCTCCAATGCTGACGAGGGACAAGACTCGATTGGACACGAAGCAGGTCCGAGGATATCAAAATCCTCCTTTCCGCCCGAGGATGCGGACAGCAAGATTTTGAGGGGCTATTGTGGGGCCAGAATAAGTCAGCAACCCCGGCCCATTCCAAACCAGGCCTAGAGGCCCACGTCGAGGACGCCTCCAATGTCTGAGGTCCGAGGACGAAAGTTTAGAGCCCAGGGCCCAAGGAGCATTGCCGAGGATGGTTACATCCTCGGGAGACCGAGGTCAGAAAGTGGGCAAACAGCATACCTTTAAGGGGAGTCTCCCTAAGCATCCAAGGATCAAATAGCAAGAACTAAGCACCGGACATTGAAGCATGGTGGAGGAACAAGTCCCAGGTGAACTGTCACCTCCACATTAAATGCCCTCAACTAATGCCCTGGCCGCATTAATGAGGATAGGACCTCTGAACAGTGCCGTCTGGGGTGCTGCAACCTACTGGAGGTATGGGAATGCGGCTGATGGGACAGGCTCTCAAGTGGAAACCGGGTTGATCAACAAATGTAGGGCTAGGATCAACTGAAAGAGAAGTATATAATGTAAAAAGTCCCTCTTGTGAAGGGGACGGACAGAAAACCAGAGAAAAAGGAATACTGTAGCAGAGTATTTTCTCTCAACCATTGTAACCTCACTTGAAAGAAATAAGAACAACTTCAACCTCTATAAACCCGTCCGAGGAGCCTTATTAGGCATTCCGACCCACGTTTAGCTTAGCACAATCCACGAACAACCATGCATGGCCGTTGCATTCTTTATTAGGGCCTACCTCTTGAGCCCATACTCTATAAATTTATTGGAGGGTTAGCTGGGCTTAGGTCCACTCTTTCAATCCGTAGAGAGCGCTCGAAACCGGTCCCTACATATATATATATATATATATATATATATATATTGCTTTTTTAAACCAAAGTTTAGAGAAAATTCAATTATAATCAAAATTGGATTTTGTTTTTGTTAGCTTTCCATACAAATTAAATTATTTATATTTTTGCTGTTA
Organism: Quercus aquifolioides; assembly: GCA_019022515.1. Lineage (NCBI taxonomy): Eukaryota > Viridiplantae > Streptophyta > Magnoliopsida > Fagales > Fagaceae > Quercus > Quercus aquifolioides. The sequence goes on from CM032328.1 coordinate 11,770,357, forward strand.
TTTTTTCTAAGAACTAATGAGCATATTTTTTATACTGTTTTTACTAAGATATTTTATATGCGAAGAAGATATTTAACAAACTGTAATTAAGCTGAACGATTCTATGCACCTATTCCAATTTATTATTTTATTTTGTGTTATATTTAGTAGAATTTCATGGACAATAATTGTGAATTGATATTATATATGTAGTATCCAGTAGTAATTTTTAAAATTATATACGTAATAGTAATGTAATGAGAATTTGGCATAACCAATATCATAAAAATTGTAAGAAAAAACTATTTTTATACCTCCAAATATTGTTTAATAACTCAAATTAACATCAATAACACTACTGCAATTTATCATTCTCGTGCGTAAGCACGGGTTACATACTAGTTTCATAAATATGCAACCAAAAAAAAAAAAAAAAAAAGTCACACCCTCATGTAAAACGTACATCTATAAAAGTCTAGGGTTTAAATTAACTTTAAAGTGTATTATTTAAAGGGTCATGTTAACGAGTGCCGTAGGGCATTGGTTAACAATCCAATTAAAGAAAGTTTTTATAGGAAAAGAAAAAAAAGCAATTAATGTTTTGACAGTTTTTTTCATTTCCCATAAAAGTGACATCAAAACTTTCTTAAAATGGATTCTTAACCAATGCCCCAACGGCACTTGTTAACATTCCCCTTATTTAAAAGTGTTGGAGTTTAAGTTTATTGTGTCCCAAAGATAAAAGCCTACATTTTTTTTTTGTACTTTCCCCAATTAATTAAGTTTAATTCCTCTCAAGAATCCAATAATAATTAATCGTAATCAAATGTATTTAACCATAAATTGTGTAGAAATCATGTTTTGCAACCATTGTTTAACCCAAAACCAAGGGCAAAAAAATCATTTTGAGGCCGAAGGATAAACTCATCGTTTTGACCGTTAGATAATCAAGAGATTAATTACAAATAAATCTATCAATCCTAACAATCAAAACGACACTTTATGTGCTTAAACTGTATTAAGGTTTTAGCGCACAATGTCATGATTGTAATTAAGCTTAATTACACGTGATTATTGCTATTGATTATGATTGATTCTCCAAATAATTAATTATAATTGATTAAGTGTCATAATCCCACTACTCACTTCAATGTCTTAGACAATGAAGGCAAGTGGTGCACTTTGAAGGCCCCCTCACAGATTCTTACTCACAAGAACCATGAATTGGAAATAATACTTGCATAGTGATAATGAACCATAATCATAATACAAATAGTTGGGAAAGGGAAGAGGTGGTGAAAGAGAGACATATATAGAGTGCTCTACTTGTGCTACCACTGATCACACAGAAAATGCTTACAGAATCTGACTTGAAAAAGCATATATTCTCATACAGAATAACAAATAGTATTAATTACTCTAGGTTAGTAGCATAAAACAAGTTGCCAAGAGCATTGTATATGGATCAATTAGCAGTTTTTTTATGTTTTCAATGAAAATATTTAAGATTTAAATCCTTCACCTAAAACTATCAAATTAATTATTAATAATCAAAAAACCAAAACAAAACAAAAAAACTTAAAATAGTCATTTTCACTGTTTGACAAATGGCACTCTGACAAAGAGGACGAAGACCATGTTTAGGTGACACTATAACTAATCAGTTATACAATTACAAATTACCTCAAGAACAATGAGATGTTAATTAGAGGGAAGTACCAAAAATACCTTATTGTTTTACTTTTATGATTGAAACATGTTAAACCCCCCCAATCCCCATACTTTTTAAATAGGACACAATTTAAACCCCCGATTTTTTTTTTTTTTTTAGAAGGTTAAACCCTCGAATTTCATAAATATGCAACAACAAAAAAAAGTCACACCTTCACATGTAAAACATATTATCATGATCGAGGGAACACTAAGACTAAGAGGTAGTACCCTTTTCCTCCACTTGCAGCCCCATTCTTCCCGCTTTACAAGCAACCTCCACCTAATAAACAGTAGCAATAAGTTGCCATACTAGGATAGCAGTGCAATTTACGTAGAATCTAAATGAAACATACACATTGCATTTTCATGATCATCAAGCATGGGAAATGTCACATCACACCTAAAACATGTGCCTCTATATATATATGGACTTCAATTAATATATCTCGAATTAATGGTTAACCATTTTGTGCTTATGAATATTTTAGTCACAAAAATTTTCAAGAATATAATTGAATTCTACAAGGTCCTGTCCCTATTTTTTCAACATAATAAATATTTCAAAAGTAAGGGGGAAAAAAAGGTCTCATGCTGGTTTTCTCTGTTAAATAGGGAAAATTTTAATCATACCCGGCTTTCACAATGTTCTGTACGAGCACTGTGGAAGAACCCATTAGGTTGCAATGCAAATTCATGATCATTATTTATTGGTTGTGGGCAATGGCCAATAAGGTTAATTTTTGAAAATTTCTGTTTAATTTTTTTTTTTTTTTGTTATTTAATGTTTTTCAATAATAGTTTGAATAAAAATTGTTATTTTTATTTGTTTTAAAAGAAAACTGTAACTTTTATTAAGCATAGTCAAGGACTTTGCCTCCTCAATCAAATGACCTTAAGAAGTGTAACTTTGATTGATAATTAATAGTTCAATCATGTAACATTGCACGTATAAGAACTATAAAAAAAAAAATTGCATTTTTGTGAATCTTAAATAGGTTTAGGAAACTGTAAAAGATTTTACAATATATAACTATGTGATTTGCTTATATATTAGTAGAATCAAATCCTCCAATAAACCAAGCCCATGCAGCTGCCAACACTAGTAGTTACTAAAGTTGGACTCGACTTTGTACAACACTCAAAAGAAATATTAAATTGTGACACAGATTAACAATTACAAGAAAGAAATATTATATTGCCACACAAATTAAAAATTACAAGAAATACTTGGTCCAGTTCAGAGTCCTAAGTACGATACTAATAATTTAATGAGTTTCTAAAAAAAGAAAAAAAAAAATCAAATTGATATAATGAACTATTTGGTACATAATGTTTTTATTTGGTTGAGTATTGACTGTCTCTGTCTGCATCAATCTCGCCCTCATTCTGTACAAAAAAAAACATTAAATAAGACAAATAATTAGTATATCACGAAAAGCACATGAATTTTAAGGGATGAACAAAGAAAGCAAGTTAAGTTTACCTCTTACTCATGTTTAACTTTGACTGTGTCATTTGGAGGCAAGAATCGATATATCATAGGAATGGCAAAGTGGCAAATGAAACGGAACACGGGATGGCGAGTCCCAAATGGAAATATCAACAAGAAGAAAGAAAAGAAAAAAAAGGTGACGAACAAGAATCCAACACCAAAAACAGCATACTTGACCCAAGATATGTTGGCTACTAAATAAATAGCTAACATAAAAGCTAAGGACATGGCTAAGAGAGCTATTCCCACAAGTTTCACGGCAAGTCTAATGGCGGACTCTGCCATTTCAGTTTCTAATATTATAGACCATTTGAAGATGAAAACCCCCATGATTGAGCAAAACATGGCAAATGTATCACAAAGAACAAAAGCCTGAAATGCCCATTCATTTGACAAGATTGCCATGCCTTTGGTTCTATCATCACTAGAATTGTCTAATCCACCTGGTACTGTTAAGCCGGCAGTGAAGGCCACAGTGGCCACTAAAATTGATATCATTAAAAGAATATCGAACCAGTGCTTAATCATGCCATATCTTGATCGCGTTCTTGGTTTTCTTGACAGAATTTTAGATCCCTTAATGCTCGTGGGTGTGCCAGCTGTCGTTAAAGCCCAATCGGTCAATATCTGCAAGGAAAGTTAGACAATATATAAATATATGTAACTCACTAATTGAGGAAAAACCAAAAAGTAATTTGAGTTAACTTGACGTGCAATAGTAATATTAATTTGGCAAAAATGTAAAACACGCCCTTAAAATTTTTTACTACAATTTATTTTATGCCTCTAACTACCTTGTACAATTGAGTTTTCTAATAAATTTCAAATTTATTCAATTAAAATTTAGAATTACTATTAATAAAGTCCCAATTATGGTATTAATTTTTATAATTAAGAAAAGTAATTAAAAAACAGTTTTGGAACTTCTTAAAAAATCATTTTTGGAAAAACAACATGTCTCTCTCTCTCTCTCTCTCTCTCTCTCTACTGGTACACCAACTTCAAAATTGATTTTGTATTTCATCTAGATCAAAATATTTAGGCTTCTCAAAATGGAAAATTTCGGAGTAAAGTTTTATTAAGCTTTTTGAAAGATATTTAAAATTTAAAGGAAGTTGATATTGAACTAGAAGAGCACATATTGACAGTAGTACTACTACAACTTAATATGTAGAATGTAACAGACAATTATATTAATATGCTACTGTCGTTCACATGTATTTATTTATTAAAGGGTGTGTTATGCATTTGATATATTATGAGACAAACTCCTAAAATAAAATAAGATAAATATTCAATGATAAGATCATACCTGTCTCGTTGTCCGTTCATTTTGTCTAACAATATCCGAAGCTGTCAAACCTTTTTTATTTAGCTGATTCAAGTTAACTCTCCTATCCCACGTGAGAGTACACACAACATTTGAATGAAAATTCATAGAGGCCAAATGCAAGGCTGTGTGTCCATTCTTGTCCCTTTCATTTAGAAGCTTCTCAAACCTTGGGTTTGACAATATGTTTTTCACCAACATGTCTTGCCCATGCTTTGCCACAACGTGCAATATATTTTGACCTAAACTGTTCAATAATTTAGATGGATCGTGCCATTGCTGTTCAAAGAGTATTTCAACAGCATTAATGTGTCCCTTCTTCCCTGATATATGGATAGGAAGGTCACCCTTTAGGCTCTTTATGAGGGCATGTTGTTTGAATTTTGTTAAAATGAATTGAATGCCCTTAATGTAATTATTGGCTGCAGCTAAATATAGAGGTGTCTTCCCTTTTTGGTCTCTTACGTGGAAGAGTAATGAGTTCTTGCTAAAAACCTCTTCTAATATGTCTAAGTTAACCAAAAAAAAAAAATTTTAACATGAATGACATTTGAAAATACAAAGTAAGTGTGATACAAAACATGCAATGCATTATGTTTTATTTTATTGCACAAAACTTATGCAAATTAGGAATAATTTTAGATGGCACCTATTTATTATTGAACTTACCAAATATACATTATGCTCAATTGTTTATAAGATTAAAAAGAATTAAATAGAATGACAATAAAAAATTGATAAAATAAAAGTAAGGAATATACCTAATCTTTCCATCCTTATGGCATCATAAAATGGTAATTCAAGTCGAGACCTTCCAATGAGACCACGATTCCCATATGGCGCTAGTAATAGAAGCCCAACAATTTGCTTATCGTGAGCAGCTAGGCACAATGGAGATTTTCCATCCTCATTCAAAATATATGCCGCATTGGGATCTCCCCAAAATAAAAGATTGATGGCTTCATAACAAATAGGAAAATACATAGCTTCATGTAAAGCTGTGTTTCCTATACTATTCCTCATTTGCAACTCTACAGTAGAACTATTAATGAGGACTTCTAAAACTTTTAGATGTTTATTTTTTGTGGCCACATGAATTGCACTATCCCCTAGAATATTTTTCTTGGTAAGAAGGAAAGGGAAGTGATCAACAATGAATTTTGTGATCTTAGTACTTCCAAAACTTGCTGCCTCATGGAGCAAGGAATTCCCTGATGGGCTTTTTTGGGAAAAAATGGTTAATAATGGGAGTTGTTTGTTGGTTGACATTTGTTCCAACGTGTCAACAAAACCAATTACATCATCATTGGCTAAAGATTGATGAAAGGAAGCTAAATCAAAGGCAAAGTTGGTGGTGTTTGTGGATTGGTGGAGGTTTGGAAACTTTTTTGACTTTAAAGATTTCAACCTTTCATTGAGAATTTCTTGGGCATAAATTTGCACTGGTATGTTGACAGCCATTGGTAAGAAAGGAAGTTGAATTTTTATTTTTCTTTTTGAGAAAAACAAAAGATGAAATGAAAATAAGAACTACGAGTAAATGTGAGTAAAGAACTATGAATACACTAAGAGAAATGGTAAGTACAATTTTTGTGACATACTTATAATGAAGTAAAATTCTACAGAAACCATCGGTATTTAATTAGAAGATTACACTTGGAATCAAAACATTTTGGCATTAAATGTTGACAAAATTTTTTGCCATATTAGCCTACCTGAAATCCACGTTGTCATTTGTAACACGGATGGGTCATGCAGATTTTGTTAATTAGCTTTCTCCAAAAACGTGCGTCACTCTTGTCCTATTTCTCTACAACTGAAAACAAATTTTTTTTGGACTAATTTTGGTAACAAATTTGGTTGTAGCATAAGGTTACAATTTCATTCAATATCTTTTTATTAGATATAAATTTTGACAAATCTACTATTGAAACACATTTTATTTTTTTGTCCTTCATAATTAAAAATCTTCCAAATGATCAAAGATCAATAGCTATGTTATTAATCAAATATTTAAATTTTAAGTTTTTGTAGTCTAAAATTATGCATTAAAAAAATCTTATAAATCAAATAGAAATTATATCCGATTAGCATGAAATTTGATATGTGTATTAAAAACATAATGAACATGTAATTTAATGGTTAGTTTTTAAAATTATGTAGTCATGTTAATTTTTTTAGTGAAATTTGTATTCATACTTTGTCTAATTATTTTTTTATGAAAACCCTCTTAACCAAAAAGAAACGAATAAAAAAGAAAGTATGTGTCACCAACGTTTTCATTAGGGAAGATTTCAATCTAGAAAATGAAATCCCCAAAGTTCCCAATTATGAAAGATTAGGTATGGAAACTTCTAACCCTTCTTGAATTTTTTGTTGCAGATGAGATAATGGAGTCCACTTCTATTACTTAGCCCAGCTGTTTATGTGCAAGAAAGGGATCTTTGTTATTACCTGCACAGTGTCCACAAAATGTTTATATCAAAAATTTCAACTTTTGCAACAAATAAATTCGTAATCATGCAGCAAAGAAACGAATGACGGAATGAATGACTAATTAAAGAAATTATGTCACCTGTTTTTATTCAATATATATTTCAATCCATAGCGTCTGAAGGAAGCAACTCTTTCCACCCTCCAGTCATTCCTTGCTCGATGGATCATCGTGCGTGTTTTGTGTGGCTGAATCAAAAAACATAGCAACAACAACAATTGAGATAACTATTAAATAATTCCAAACAATAGAATCATGGTTACACAGCCAACAAAAGTAATAATAAAAGAAGACATGTTAATTAGGGAAGTAATAAAGAGCAGAACTTCAGATAGGATAAAATTGAGAAAAAGAATTCAAATAGCCAACCCAATTAAAACTGATATCACGTTGAAATAGCCAACCCAATTAAAACCCAATTCAAAACGCAAATTAAAACTGATATCACATTCTCCTGTTTCACTTGTTATGGGTTCAAAATACCGAATATACCCTCAAATACATACCCTCCCTGCCCATTAATCTCCTCTATTCTCTATCAACTCTACCCCTGCTATTGTGCCGCTGCCTTGTTCAGCCGTGCACCTATAAAGATGATTCGAGTCACGCATCTATCCCACTTTTTATGGGGCATGGGTCATATTTTTAGTTTTTCTTTTCTATCATTTTTGTTTTGGTTTTGGTTCAATGAGGTGGCACTCTAATTTAATGCCAGGTAAACAAATCCGTGTTATGTTGGAATTGGAGTTGGCATATGGATAACATGTAGGAATAATGGTAAATGTTAAGGGCTCTTTTTTATTATTTTATGAATAGTCTGCCAAACTTTCAATAAAAGATCAACAACCATTACATTGAAACCTTGAGACTTATGCTGCAGCCATAGAGAGGCAAATAGGCCGCAATTTACGATAAGCCCATTATAGTAATTACACCTATTATCTAAACATTCAATTAATAGAAATGACACTTTTTAACATATTTTACCAAACGCTTAATTGTGATTTTAAAATTTGTGTTTTAAAAATGCACATTTTGAAACCGCTATTATTTAAAAACACACTTTTTCAAATAACTTATCCAAACAGGCCCTATATGTGACTAGAGAATAGAGCTTGAAGTTATGCTGATTGTGAGGAAAGGAAGGAGATGAAGAGTCAGCTTAAATTGGGGATTTTGATGTCTTGGTGTTTTAAGTTTCTATTTTAAATCCTAATAAATTAATTATATATACTAATTAAAACATTGTTTGATAAATCAGCTTTTTCCATCCAAGGGATAACGATAAGAACTAAATTGACATGACACTGAAAATGTTATAGACCAAATTGACACAATTAAAATGTTATAGACCAAATTGAGATATGGTATAAATATGTTGGGCATAGTTGTATTGTGAATCAATTTTTAATTTTTTTGTATCCTATATCATATCGTATCATGTATCTTATGATACACAAAAACTTTACAAAATTTATAAAAATTTATAGATATACATATATAAAGGGTATATTCATTATAAATTTTGAACATATTCAAGGAAAAAACACCATTTTAGGTTTTACATTTTGAAGTCATTATCGATTTGGTCTCCACATTTTGAAAGCAATCAATTTAATCCCTATTATTTTCAAGTCACGGTCAATTTAGTCCCTACACTAACTAAATCTACTTAAGTGGCAGATGGACTCACGTGTGGCATGAATTAAAGGAAAATATTATCCACCCATTTTACATGTCTTAAATGGCCATACCCCATCAGCTTCCAACCTCTTTTAGTCCAACGTGACCCGCAGGTGACCAACTTATCAACCACCCATCCCCATTCCACACTAGTCAAACACGATTAAAATCACTCAACCATAGCTCATCTCACCAAATCCCCACGATCAAAGCTACAATAGCAATACATACATTTTCTAGGGAGCAACACCTACAATAAAGGTATCGGTGGTGGTCTTCTCTAAGTAACTCATATCAGGGTACATCTTGCATATGCACCATCATTATTTAAACATTTCATAAATATTTTATAACTTCACAACTATTTCAAGACTTAAATGTTGTTCCTTATATTCTACTCTTAAAATTCTGTCATGTTAATTTTTCTCATGAGATGAAAATATATTTTTTTTAGTTAAATAGTCACATGACTGAATCTTAAGAGAAGAACATAAAAAATAGGACCTATGATATTATACCTAAGTTTTGTCGTAAAATAATTATAGAAGAAAGTTGTTTTATAAAATGGTATAAAATAGGAGAAGGAAGTCACATACTCTTGTAATGGTGGAAAGAAAAAAGAAAAAAAGGAAGAAGAAAGAAATCACAAGTTAATTCCTAATTTATATCATACAAAAGAACCCATAAGAGGACTTAGTAAAACCCATTTCAATTTTTCCTCTAAGAAAAAAAGTTATAATCTTTTTCTTTGTCATTATTAAAAAGCAATCAAATTTTAAAAACAGAGGAAGAAAAAAAAAAACAACAACAACAACAAAAACAACAACATTAGTTTCTACCACAGCTAGCAAAGGATAGACATAATGTAAATTTCCCAAAGGCTTAAGAGGTTTTGGAAGATTACCCTCCATAGCCGTTACTGCACTATCAACCAGATCCATGGCCACAGTTTCCTCAACAACACGACATTTTTCAAAAGCTAATGATTGATGGAAAAATTATGAATTATTTGAGAGAGCTAGAATAATCAAACTGTGTAGTAAGCTCATTAAAGAGCGAAGAGAGCGAGCTGTGGACATGAAGAGTAAAACAAAGCAGTTCGTCAATGGGGGGTTGATAAGTTTGTCACCAGTTGGTCACGTGTGACTAAAAGAGGGTGAAAGCTGACATGGTTAGACCGCTTAAGGCATGTAGGATGGCTAGCTAATATTTTAATTTAATTTCTAGGACGCATACATTTCATCCGCCACATAAGTAAATTTTGTTATTCATTTAACGGTATGGACTAAATTGATTATGACTTGAAAATAACAAGGATTTAATTAATTGTTCTCAAAATGTAGAGATCAAATTGATTGTTACCCCAAAATATAGAGACCAAAATGGTGTTTTGCCTATATTCAACTAATGACTAATTTATTAATTATTAATGTAATAATATTTAACTAAATAAATCAAACTAGCATGTGTTTATAACATACACATTCAAACTGATTAAATTCAAAAGTGAAAATACATTACAAATTACCAAAAACAAATTCTTAATTTTCATTATATTCATCATATTGCCTAATCAACTCCTTCTAAGTCAATACTATCAACGTGTTCATCATTTTGCAAATTTATTTCTTCTTCATCGTCAACATTTGCTATCTCTTCTTGTTCTTTTTATTTTAATAATTTTTTTTAGAAAAAAATTTCTTCTTGGCATTCTAGTTTCTTGGACTTATAACAATAATGAAAAAATTAAAAAAATAATTATATTGTCAATTAATACCTTATTCGAAGTATAGAAAAGAAATTTATAAATAAGAAAGTAAAGTATAAGCGTGTAGTCCAAATTTTGTAGGATAAAGAAAGAGAGGAAAAAAAACTTATGAATATGTTATTTTATTAGACTAAATTAAGTAACCTAACAATTTGTATTAAAAATAAATCTAAAAACTTGTTAGATTCAAATAAAAGTACAATTTAAAAAAAAAATCACATTTTAAAGTATTCGTCTATATATGGTACGATATATTTGATTCATATGATACAGTACAATTAACTAGCATTTACGATACGTCTACATATCATAGGATACTAACAACTATGATGTTGGGAAGTGAAAACATACTAAGCACCAGGGTTGTTATTGTAAAATAATATGATGGTGGGAAGTCAAAATATACTGAGTATTAGGGTTGTTATCATAAAATAAAGATAAATGTTATATCCATATAATTTTCATAACAAATTTTAAGTGGTAAGTTGTTATTGATTGTTACTAGTGGGAAAAAAAAATTTGTTGGTGAGTTCAAATTAAAACTATGTAACGTAGAAGCAATTAATATGTCCCTAGTTTAAATTCGATTCATTGAGAAACATTCCACATTGGATGGAGTGCATTGACTTTTAGAGCAACCGCATCGGTGCTTGCATAAGTTTGTAAAATATAAAAAGATATTAGTTTTACACATTTTAACAAAAAAAAAAAACGCCCACATCAGTGGGTGCATAAGTTTGTATATATTCAAAATTGCTACAGTAACTGTGCATATATCCACAGTTACTGTTCATCTGCAAATGATTTTTTTAATTCTTTTTTCCTCTCACTTCATTATTGGCCTTCTTCCTCAATTTCTTTTCCCCTCTTCAGAGTCCTCAACCTCAAAGGAAACTCTCTCTCTGACCAAATCCCGGACCTCATTGGCCTCCCCAACCTTAAATCTCTCTTCCTTAACAATATCAACTTCTTTGGAAACTTCCCTGGCTCAATCTCCGATCTCCACCGCTTAAAAATCATCGTCCTCACCGGAAACCAGATCTAGGGTCAGATCCCAACCTCACTCCTCAAACTCCAACGACTGTACACTATATTTGTAGGAGAATAACTTGATAGGTTCACTTTTTCTTATAGAAGAAGAAGAAGAAGATTTGGGTATGATTTGTGTTATTTTGTTGGGTAGTTTATAGAGGAAGAAGAAGATGATGATGACGATGATGTGGTTTAGGTTTGGGATAAAAGAAGAAGAAAAAGTGGCAGTGGTGGCACCGATGAAGAGTAGCAATGACAGCTGAGAGAGAGGTGAAAGGATCCGTGTGAGAAGTGAGAGTTATCTGAGAGTGAAATAATAATAAATAAAAAAATGAATAAAATGATTATTTTAATTAAGTAGAGTGTATAATAGATAATCTAATATGTATATTTTGTAAAAGTAACCGTGTAAAATAGAAAAAGTAGATTCTTATACTAAAATAGACAAAAATTTTGCAAAAAACTGATGCAAATGCTCTTAGAGAGATTTTTCCATACAACTACTTTCAATAAATATTACATCTAAGTATTTTTAGAGCAGCCGAATTTTTCATTTTTTTCTCCTAAAAAATTTCCAGTTGAATAAAAGAAACAATTATTTCTCTCTCCTCCCAATCTCATTGTTTACTCCCTACTTCTCATCCTAACTCCTTAAAAAAAAAAAATCACATTAAATGTGTGTTTTTTTTTTTTTTTTTCTTTCTTTTTTAAGTTTGGATTCACAGAGAACAAGGAAAATACTAAAGAATTCAAGAATGAGTTTTCTTGAGCATACTCTAAAAGCACTTTCCTTTCCCTCTTAATTCTTACAAACACAAATACCTTCCTACACAATCAATTACCATATCCTTCCTTAAACAGGTTGATTAAATCATGTTTTTCATTGAAAACTTTTCGGGGTATCTTCCCATGCATAGAGAAAAATAGAGAGCTTTAGCAAGCACTTGTAGCACCCAAACCGACAATAAAAGTTAAGACCAAGATAAAAAGCTTGAAAACCCAGATCAAATATCGATTTTAATTTTAAAAATTTACGAAAATTAATGTTAAAGGTTCAAGCTTTCGAACTTAGTAATGATAAAGGCAAACACAAAGAATAAAACCTAGACAGCATATAGGAGAAGAAGAGAAGAAGAGGAAGAAGGAGAAGTGAAGAACGACAATGAGTAAAGAGTAATTTACATTCATTTAATTTTTTTTTTAAATGGTATATTAGGCGAAATGACAATGGGCAAAGTGGGAAAGTTGTCGACGACGGCGACGGAAGTGTCGTACTTTTATTTGAATTAAGAACACCGGAAATCTGGATTATTTATTTATTTATTGAATCTTTAAAATTTTAAATTACGAAAGTGTTAATTGATAAGGTGATTTGAAAAATGAAAAATGAAAAAAAAGAAAAAGAAAAAAGGCTCAGATAAGATTCATAAGAATAGTTCTAGATGGTGTTGGACCTCTCTCAGATCGGCCCAATTTACATAACAGCTCTATAAACTAAGCCCACCAATTTTCATATGAAATTCTTTCATTGATTTGTTTTTTTTTTTTTTGAAGTCCGATTCAAAGTCCAAAGCACAGTAATCATAGTTTTAAGTTTGGGCTACCTCGAGAAAGTGCAGAGGCGCAAAAAAAAAAAAAAAATGACATTGGTTGACGTGGCCAATTGTTAAAAGTGGATAAAAAAGTAATGTCAATTGCAAGTCTATATAATAACTAGTAAAAATATGCCAACTTAACTGGTGTGAAAAATATTGTTAAATATTTTGTGTATGTAACATTATTCTTTAACTTTTAAACTCAATTTGATATAATTTTATACTAATTTCATACTCTCAACTGTGAAATGTTATACAAAATGTCTATATTTTTACACCAGACTATACATGATGTGAAATAATGAAAGAGTGCAAATACTATTGAATTTCTGACAATCAAAGCACATAATTTTATAGTTTTCAAACGTGGTTGGAGCTTTTTTTTATTTAAATTCTTGATAGGTTTAATAGTCGAGTGGAAAGATTTGAATCATGAATATCTCTATTAATAGACACTAGGAGATGCAAATTAAATTACAAGACTCTTGACAATTTAGCTAGAACTTGAGTAGCATGTAGTGAATAGTGTATTAAAGCTTGAATTGATGTCATTGTTTAGTTAATAAAAGTTGAAATTGACATTGTACTAAAAAATAAAAAGGTTAGACTTGACTTAGCTTGACATGTTTACATCAAAAAGATGTGCATATATATATATATATATATATATATATATATATTCGATTTCAAACTTAGATTTAGAACAATAGAAAAGAAATATAATTTCAGAATGTATTTATAAGAATTTGCTAATAAAATGAATTGATAAAATCATAACAAATATATGAAAGAGTAATGAAACAGTGGGTTCTTTTTTCTTTTCTTTTCTTTTTTTTTTTTTTTTGAGAAAACAAACAGTGTGTTCTTAAATGGCCAAAGGAGAACTAGTGTAATTAGTTAAATGGCCAGGCTGAAGAGAATATTATGATTTTAAAATAATAATAATAATGTGATAGATACAATGGGGATTGGGGAGGGGGAATTTATACTGATATATCCATTAAAAACACCATGAAATGTCATTTGAGTAACAAAGTTTTTTAGCATATAAATTTTTTTTTTTTTTTTGGGTAGAACAATAATAGTTTTCATTAAATTCAAGAACCATTGTCTACAAGTACAATTGCTTTTAGAAATATAGGGAAATCAAACTGTCATATCACCCTAGAGTCTAAATATTTTAGGCATATTCAGCTAAAGAAGCAAGGAAGTCATTATTGTACTAGAGATCGTTTTAATTTGTTCAAAGATGAAATATTTCAATACCAATTAATTAATATCAATGTATTGTTTTGGAATTATCGGTACATTAATATTTATATACATGTATTGTTGTGTATTCACTAATTTAGTATATATACACACATAATAAATTTATAAGTATTGATTAACGTTTAACTATTGAGAATTTTAAAATTTTCTAGTTTGGGTGACACGTGTAAGGCCTCAAAGAAAGAGCTTTAATGTAGATGGCTTTTTAGTGTTTGGTCATTAGTGTGCCAAGTGCTAAAATTTTAATATGTTGACACACCGATACCAATGCTCTAAGAAAAAAATCATCATCAAACAAAAAAAAAATATTCCTTTGATTTGAAAGATAATTTGCAATGGGATAATGAACGATTTAAAACTTACACTTGCTAGCTTTCTAATACATGCAAGACTTATCTAATTAACATATGCTCGTTACAGAAATTCAATAAAAACGTCTTTTTTGTTATTTTCATTTTTTTAGAAACAATTGAACTTGTAATTAATGTTACTTTATTCATTTATTGTAAAGAGTGGCATTTTATTAAATAGTTAAAAAGTAGACTATTTGACTATATAGTTTTTCTTTTTCCTCTTTTCAATAAACATTTGACTACGTTGTTTAGGATTTAAGGCTCTTTGCCAGGGAAGTCGATACCGTACCGGTACCGGCCAGTACGTACCGTACCGGTTGCATACCGGTATCGAAACATTAACGTTTCGTACCGGTTTAAATACCGGTCGTACCGGCCATACCGGCCAATTTCGGGCAATACCAGCCAGTACCGGGCGTACCGGCCAGTACAAAAAAAAGTTTTTTTTTTTTTTTTTTTTTTTAAAGTTTTGTAATTTTTGAATTTTTGTTAGGGTAGAATAGTAACTTATTTGCATTAACTTATTAGTATTATTTGTTTTCTTAGTATGCAATGGTAACTTTTAAGCTTTCTATTTTTTATATTGTGTGTTTTTTTTTTCTTTTAATTGATACTAAAGTCTAAAATTATGAATAATTAGTTTTGAATTGAGGAAATGTTTTATGGTAAACTTTTATATTTATTATAATATATATACACACACATACATATATATATTTATTTATAAATATAAAAAATAGCGGTAAACCCGAAACGGTACACCGGTATTGACCGGTATCCGAAATATACCGTACCGCTGGGCAAACCGGTACAGCCTCCGGTACGGTATTGACTCCCTTGCTCTTTGGCCATATTTTGTAGAAACTAGTTTGATCACCAACAAATATCTCGAAAGCAGGAGAAGAGGGATTGAGGGCTAAAGTAGAAGAGGTATTGCGGTCTACAGCCACAAGAAGGTTTTCCATAACTTGCTTTGAACTGTTTGAAGGGCTCAGTTTCTTTGGTTGACGAGGCTTCGCCTCTACACAAACTTAAACATTTGCAGTAATGTAATACACATATAATGGTCAATGAGGAACTTTTAAAATTTTCAATCTTAGTCACAATTTCACAGTCCAATAACCTCGTACACAATATTTTCATAATACTTTTACAGTAAATTATAAATGGTGAGGTCTTATTAGTTTTTTTTTTTTTTTTTAAGTTTTTTATTCTATTACCAAAAAAATTTGTTATTGGTTCTAAATTGAATTCACAACTTAAATGACCTTTTTACTCACTCATAACAACCAATAACAACTTACCACTTAAGATTTGTTATAAAATTGTTGTGAAAATATTGTATGCATAGCATTTTTCCCCAAAAAAAAAAAAAAAAAGGTTAAACAAACGAACTAAATATTTTACCTGAAGGCGACTTTTGATAATTAGAACTCATGTTCAATTCAGTTGAGAAAGCTAGGATGAGAGAGACAGAAAGGCAGGTAGTAAAGGTTGGAGTTTTTATAACGTATGTGGTGGACGTGACATGTAGTTTGGGGGCCTTTACCTTAGGCACTAGATTTTATAGATCCATTTTGGATAACGTAGTTGCTAACTTTCAAAATAATAAAATAAAGACATGCTGCTAAGATCCTCCAATATCAAAACTAATCAAATGACTACCATTTCCCCACCCCCCCCCCCCCCCCCCCCCTTAAATTTGGCCAAGTACTAATGACTTGCATGTGACAATTAAAAATAGATCATGCCTAATTTACTGATTTATAAATATTATATAATCGAAACCTTTAATTTGTTGTTAACCTTATTATATAGTGTCATCTAAGTTTTGGAAGCCCCACAATTTTTCACATCAACACTATTTTATTTTAAAAAAATATATTAACTTGTCATACGACTTCTTTAACTTTAACAATAGTGACCAGCAATCAACAGCCATCAATCTGCCACCTACTTTGACAGAATCTATGAATACCCAAAAACCAAACAACCACTAGTTTGAATTGGTGAGAGAAGTGTGGGGTTAAAATTGTGGTAGACCCACAGGGCAACTTAAACTAGGTGTCATCAATAAAATTATAAAACGTTTAACATTTTAAAATAAGGACAAAACTTATGTACAGTACATTAGATACTGTTCTTTAGATTCCTCTCTTAATAATTTGCCGCGTGGCTACTTAGTTAAAAAATACACTTTCATCTTATGAGAAGGAAAAAAAAAAAAAAAAAAAAAAGCCATATGGTAGAATCTTAAAAAGACAACATAAGGAATAGCACTTAAGTACTATACTTAAATCTTGCCCTTAAAATAAACACAGACCAATTGAATTGGTTAGTATTTTTCTTCAACTCTCACGCCTTTGGTTGTTAGGGAATTAGCTTAACCTTGTGCATTTTATGTTGCACAACCGTACTTATATTTTTTTGTTGCATAATCGCTATTTCATAATATATTACATGCTAATACCAACCTGAGTTTTGGTGGAAATGTCTTCTTGCAATTCTAAATATCCTCATTTCTTATTCCCATTTTTATTCTCCTTTTCCTCATTTCGTTCAAGTGACATTCAACTTTTATGCAAGCACTATTAGAAGGTCATCATAGATATGACAATAAATTTGTTTGTCAAAGGAGGATCAATGATTCATAAATTTTCTATGTGAGTCTAGAATGGTGGTTCTTTTTTTTTTTTTTTGGTTGCAAAGTAGAAACATTTTTATTCCTAGGACTACAAATTTCATTGCTTTCACTGCCTTTTGTAATAGTTTACAACAAACACTTGGATACACAATCATTTCAAGCGATACATAGTAGCAACATCACTAAGATAATGCACGACATCCACTTTGCTAATATGCGTTAGCTTGAATGTAGAGAAATTTAAAGCTTGAATATCTCAATTGGGACACAACACCTGAAGATATTAATTGAACTACAAGACTTTTGGTAGGATGAAAAATTATAAAAAAAAATTAGGATTATGGATCTATTTACACATTAAACCATCCAAATTTATAAGCCTTATTTAGCATTTTAAAACTTAGTTCTAATATACTTGGAATATTGTTTCTCCAAAAGTTGAATAATAGACCCAATAGTGTACTTTGCATTCATTTATTTTAATTATGGGCTTACATGGTTTAACAAAAATTCAATATTTTCATTTTGCTTGACTAAATGACCCTGTTATATACAACTCGGCCCAATCTCTAGGAATTGGATTGGTTTTTAGAGATACCATGAGCTGGGTCAGATTAAGAATTTCCCAGTCCATATACACTAAAATAATAACACGGCCCAATTATTAAAACTACATGGGTGGAACGTGCACGTGCACGTGCATGTGCTTGTGCTCTTTTTTATTACTAAAAATTATGTAGAATTTTTTTTTTTTTTTCGGAAAAGATTATGTAGAGTTTTCACATTTCATTTGAAAAATACACACAAAAATATATTTCAAAAGTTTCCACACACAGTCTAGAATCTTAAGAGCACTAGTATTGGGTGTCTAAAAAAGTACTCATTTTACCATTTCAAAAACCTACTTTATCTATTTTATAATTTCATTTTATAACTTACATTACATCTCAGTTTTTATTTTTCACATGACAACAAATACTATTCATTTTTTAATAAATTTTTTTTACCTTCTTTCTCTCTCTTCCCTCTTTCTCTTGCCATTTCTCTTCCCTCTTCCCTCTTCGTGCTGCTCTTCTTCTCTATTTGCCAACCCACAAAAGAATCCACAACAAAAACTACTGCCACTCACCACAAACCCACAATAAAACCCACTCCCACCACCACGGCAACCACTTGCCACCACCATCATGAACCTATAGACCCACAGTAAAACCACTTCAACCACCACGGTAAACTCCCACCACCATGAACCTACAGACCCACAGCAACAAGCCATGCTTGACCCCACCACCACAGCAACAAGCCCCCTCACCACCATAGCAATATCCCACCACCGCCACCATGAACCTACATATGCACAATTACAAAGTTGGTCCTTACCTTTTGCACTATATCTTATTTTGGTCCCTAACATTTTAATTATGTCAATTTGGTCCTCAACCTTTTTCGTGTCATGTTAATTTAGTCCTTGTCGTTATTCCTTAAATGGTAAAAACTAATATGTCAAACGGAGCAGTAAAAAATTATTTTAAAAAATTATTTTTTATGTCACATCATCTGCTAATTGTACCGCCACGTCAATTTAAAAAAAAAAAAAAAAAAAAAAAACCTCAGTCACGTGACCACCAAAATTCCTAAACCCCTTAACGCATCTCCACCTCTCCCTCTCTCACGTTAGTCACCACCAACCAAATAGCGCCTTCTTTCTCTAGGGCTTGTCCAAGTGTATAGGTGACTGGAGAATAGAGCTTGAAGTTATGTTGATTGTGAGGAAAGGAAGGAGATGAAGAGTCGGCTTAAATTGGGGATTTTGATGTCTTGGTGTTTTAAGTTTCTATTTTAAATCCTAATAAATTAATTATATATACTAATTAAAACACTGTTTGATACATCAACTTTTTTCATCCAAGGGATAACGGTAAGGATTAAATTGACATGACACCAAAAAGGTTAAGGACTAAATTGACACAATTAAAAGGTATATGATTTAAAATATAAGGATCAACTTTGTAATTTACCCTAATAAATATGTTGGGCATAGTTGTATTGTGAATCGATTTTTAATTTTTTTGTATCCTGTATTATATCGTATCATGTATCTTATGTTACACAAAACTTTTACAAAATTTATTTTAAACGGTATATTCATTATAAATTTTGAATTTATTCATGGCAAAAACACCATTTTAGTTTCTACATTTTGGAGTCATTGTCGATTTAGTCTCCACATTTTGAAAGCAATCAATTTAATCCCTATTATTTTCAAGTCACGGTCAATTTAGTCCCTAGACTAACTAAATCTACTTAAGTGGCAGATGGACTCACCTGTAGCATGAATTAAAGGAAAATATTATCCAACCATCTTACATGTCTTAAATGGCCCTACCACATCAGCTTCCAACCTCTTTTAGTCCAACGTGACCCGCAGGTGACCAACTTATCAACCACCCATCCCCATTCCCCACTGGTCAGACATGATTAAAATCACTCAGCCATAGCTTATCTCACCTAATCCCCACGATCAAAGCTACAATAGTAATACATACATCTTCTAGGGAGCAACACCTACAATAAAGGTCTCGGTGGTGGTCTTCTCTAAGTAGCTCATATCAGGGTCAAGAAAGTCAATACCGTACCGGAGGTTGTACTGATTTGGCCAGCAGTACGATATATTTCGGATACCGGTGTACCGTTTCGGGATTATCGCTATTATTTTATATATATATATATATATATAGACATACTTATTATTTATTTAGAATTATTTATAAATTTATATAAGAATCCTTAAATTTATAATAGTATATTTCTCTAAATTAATTGCTTATTTTAATATCATTATTTCTTGCTCAAATATCAACTAATTAATGTCACCTAACATACTAGATTGTAATAATATTATAATAATAAAAAGCTAAAAAGATGCTATTAATTATTATTAAAAAAAGAAAAAAGAAAAAAAGAAGGAGAAATGATATTTGAGTGGCAGCCAGCTTTAGTCAAGTATGTTTGAAATTTGAACTCAATTGGAGTTCACGTGGAGTGTCAGGAGACTCAGAACTCACACAAAATGATTAAACAAGAGCCACACACACGACTAAAACTCACACAAAACAATTAAACAAGAGCCACACACAAACAACTAAAACAGAAGGCAGGGAGGTTCACTTTCTCGGTCAAAACTGAAGAAGAAGAAGAAAAAGCAGAAGAAGAAGAAGAAGAAGAAGAAGAAGAAAGAGAAGCGGCTGGATAAAACAGAAGGAGGAAGGCTGAGGGAATGGCCGACAACATGGGAACAACCAGTGAGGACGGCATCGTGAGCTTTCTGCAAACGTTTTCCAATTTCTTCAAGTTTTTAGTACCGCCCGGTTTTCATTTTTCGGCCGAGATGTCCGATATTTGGCGGTACGTCCGGTATAGTCCGGTAAGAACCGGTATTTTAAGCGGTACGAATCATGGGTGTTCCTGTACCGGTTCCCCTGCCGGTACGAAAATTTTCGACCGTACCGGCCAGTACGGTATGAAATTAACTCCACTGATCAGGGTAAATCTTGCATCTGCACCATCATTATTCAAACATTTCATAAATATTTTATAACTTCATAACTATTTCAAGACTTAAGTGTTGTTCCTTATGTTCACCTTTTAAAATTCTGCCATGTGGATTTTTTCTCATGGGAAGAAAATGTATTTTTTTAGTTAAATAGCCATATGACTGAATCTTAAGAGGGGAACCTAAGGAACAATACCTATGGTACTGTACCTAAATTTTGTCCTAAAATAATTACAGAAAAAATTTGTTCTATAAAGTGTTATAAAATAGGGGAAGGAAGTCGCATACTCTTCTAATGGTGCAAAGAAAAAAGAAAAAAGAAAGATATCACAGGTTAATTCCTAATTTATATCATACGAAAGAACCCATCAGAGGACTTTGTAAAACCCCTTTCAATTTTTCCTCTAAGAAAAAAAGTTATAAACTTTTTCTTTGTCATTATTAAAAAGCAATCAAATTTAAAAAACAGGGGAAGAAAAAAAACAACAACAACAACATTAGTTTCTACCACAGCTAGCAGAGGATAGACATAATGAAATTTCCCAAAAGCTTAAGAGGTTTTGGAAGATTACCCTATATAGCCGTTACTGCACTATCAGCCAAATCCATAGCCACAGTTTCCTCAACAACACGACATTTTTCAAAAGATAATGAATGATGGAAAAATGATGAATTATTTGAGAGAGCTAGAATAATCAAACTGTGTAGTAAGCTCATTAAAGAGCAAAGAGAGCGAGCTGTGGACATGAAGAGCAAAACAAAGCAGTTCGTCAATGGGGGGTCGATAAGTTTTTCACCTATTGGTCACGTGTTACTAAAAGAGGTTGAAAGCTGACATGGTTAGACCACTTAAGGCATGTAGGAGGCATGGCTAGCTAATATTTTTATTTAATTTCTACCACGTGTACATTCCATCTGCCACATAAGTAAATTATGTTATTCATTTAACGGTATGGACTAAATTGACTATAACTTGAAAATAACAAGGATTAAATTGATTGTTCTCAAAATGTAGGAACCAAATTGATTGTAACCCCAAAATATAGGGACCAAAATGGTGTTTTGCCTATGTTCAACTAATGACTAATTTATTAATTATTAATGTAATAATATTTAACTAAATAAATCAAACTAGCATGTGTTTATAACATACACATTCAAACTGATTAAATTCAAAAGTGAAAATACATTACAAATTACCAAAAAAAATTCTTAATTTTCATCTTATTCATCATATTGCCTAATCAACTCCTTTTAAGTCAACATGTTCAACATTTTGCAAATGTATTTCTTCTTCATCGTCAACATTAACTATCTCTTCTTGTTCTTTATATTTTAATAATTTTTTTTAGAAAAACAGTTCTTCTTGGCATTCTAGTTTCTTGGACTTATAAAAATAATGAAAAAATTAAAAAAAATGATTATATTTTCAGTTAATATCTTATTCGAAGTATATTAAAGAAATTTGTAAATATGAAAGTAAAGTATAAGTGTGTAGTCCAAATTTTGTAGGATAAAGAAAAAGAGAAAAAAAAAAAAAAAAACTTATGAATATGTTATTTTATTAGACTAAATTAAGTAACCTAATAATTTTGTATTAAAAATAAATCTAAAAACTTGTTAGATTCAAATAAAAGTACAATTTTTTTTTAAAAAAATTATCATTTTAAAGTATTTATCTATATATGGTATGATATATTTGATTCATACGATACCGTACAATTAACGAGCATTTACAATACGTCTACATATCATAGGATACTAACAACTATGATGTTGGGAAGTCAAAACATACTAAGCACCAGGGTTGTTATTTTAAAATAATATGATGTTGGGAAGTCAAAACATACTGAGCATTATGGTTGTTATCTTAAAATAAAGATAAATGCTATGTCCATATCATTTTCACAACAAATTTTAAGCGATAAGTTGTTATTGATTGTTACTAGTGGGAAAATATTTTTGTTGGTGAGTTCAAATTAATACTACACAACGTAGAAGCAATTAATATGTCCCTAGTTTAAATTCGATTCATTGAGAAACTTTTCACATTGGATGGAGTGTATTGACTTTTAGAGCAACCGCATCAGGGCTTGCATAAGTTTGTAAAATAGAAAAAGATGTTAGTTTTACACATTTTAACAAAAAAACACCCACATCAGTGGGTGCATAAGTTTGTATATATCCAAAATTGCTACTGTAACTATGCATATATCCACAGTCACTGTTCATTAGCAAATGATTTTTTAATTCTTTTTTCCTCTCACTTCGTTACTGACCTTCTTCCTCAATTTTCTTTTCTCCTCTTCAGAGTCCTCAACCTCAAAGGAAACTCTCTCTCTGGCCAAATCCCAGACCTCATTGGCCTCCTCAACCTCAAATCTCTCTTCCTTAACAACATCAACTTCTCTGGAAACTTCCCTGACTCAATCTCCAGTCTCCACAGCTTAAAAATTATCGTCTTCACTGGAAACTTGATCTATGGTCAGATCCCAACCTCACTCCTCAAACTCCAACGACTGTACACACTGTATTTGTAGGACAATAACTTGATAGGTTCACTTTGTCTTATAGAAGAAGAAGAAGAAGATTTGGGTATGATTTGTGTTATTTTGCTGGGTAGTTTATAGAGGAAGAAGAAGATGATGATGATGATGTGGTTTTGGTTTGGGATAAGAGAAGAAGAAAAAGCAGCAGTGGTGACACCGACGAAGAGCAGCAACGACGGCTGAGAGGGAGGTTTGAGAGGAGAGAGAGGTGAGAGGATCAGTGTGAGAAGTGAGAGTTATCTGAGAGTGAAATAATTATAATAAAAAAATGAATAAAATAATTATTTAAATAAAGTATAGTGTATAATAGATAATCTGATATGTGTGTTTTGTAAAAGCGACTGTGTAAAATAGAAAAAGTAGTTTCTTATAATAAAATAGACAAAAATTTTACAAAAGACTGATGCAAATGCTCTAAGAGAGCTTTTTCCATACAACTACTTTCAATAAATATTACATCTAAGTATTTTTAGAGCAGCCGAATTTTTCATTTTTTCTCCTAAAAAATTCCCAGTTGAATAAAGGAAACAATTATTTATCTCTCCTCCCAATCTTGTTGTTTACTCCCTACTTCTCATCCTAACTCCTTAAAAAAATCACATTAAATGTGTTAGTTTTGATATAACATTACTCTTTAACTTTTAAAATCAATTTGATATAATTTTATACTAATTTCATACTCTAAAATGTGAAATGTTATACAAAATGTCTATATTTTTACACCAAATTATACATGATGTGAAATAATGAAAGAGTACAAATACTATTGAATTTCTGACAATCAAAGCACATAATTTTATAGTTTTCAAATTTGGTTGGAGCTTTTTTTTAATTTATATTCTTGATAGATTTAACAGTTGAGTGTGGAAAGATTTGAACCATGAATATTTCTATTAATAGACACTAGGAAATACAAATTAAGCTACAAGGCTCTTGACAATATTTCAGCTAGAACTTGAGTAGCATGTAGTGAATAGTGTATTAAAGCTTGAATTGATGTCATTGTTTAGTTAATAAAAGTTGAAATTGACATTGTACCAAAAAAAAAAAAAGGGTTAGACTTGACTTAGCTTGACATATTTACATAAAAAATGTGTGCATATATATATATATATATATATATTCGATTTCAAATTTAGATTTAGAACAGTAGAAAAGAAATATAATTTCAGAATGTATTTATAAGAATTTGCTAAGAAAAATGAATTGATATATGAAAGAGTAATGAAACAGTGGGTTCTTTTTTCTTTTCTTTTCTTTTTTTTTTTTTTTTTTTTTTTTGAGAAAACAAACAGTGTGCTCTTAAATGGCCAAAGGAGAACTAGTGTAATTAGTTAAATGGCCAGGCTGAAGAGAATATTATGCTTTTAAAATAATAATAATAATAGTAATGTGATAGATACAATGGGGATTGGGGAGGGGGAGAATTTATACTGATATATCCATAAAAAACACCATGAAATGTCATTTGAGTTACAAAGTTTTTTAGTGTATAATATATATATATATATATATATATATATTTTTTTTTTTTTTTGGTAGAACAATAATAGTTTTCATTAAATTCAAGAACCATTGTCTACAAGTACAATTGCTTTTAGAAATATAGGGAAATCAAACTGTCATATCACTCTAGAGTCCAAATATTTGAGGCATATTCGGCTAAAGAAGCAAGGAAATCAATATTGTACTAGAGATCATTTTAATTTGTTCAAGATGAAATATTTCAATACCAATTAATTAATATCAATATATTGTTTTGGAATTATTGGTACATTAATATTTATATACATATATTGTTGTGTATTCACTAATTTAGTATATATACACACATAATAAATTTATAAGTATTGATTAAAGTTTAATTATTAAGAATTTTAAAAATTACTAGTTTGGGTGACACGTACATGACCTCAAAAAAAGAGCTTTAATATCACAAGCTTAACTTACAAAGTTATGTATACAGAGTGTTCAAAAAGAGGTGTCAAAAGAGTTCATTATATGTGTAACATTACTAAGTTTAACACTATCATCGTTTGTTTTTGAATGTTTGTTAATTCTTTATAAATCTTGTAAGAATATTATTCGATAATGCATATAAAATACAGACTCTATTATTTAATTTTATTACACACACAACCCAATTTGTATATCCAACTTCCAAGTTCCAAGTAGCACATTAACTAAGGAAATATTAATCAAATAAAAATTTAATAATAGCAAGTCTAACTCTAAGTTCAGTTATCAAAGAGAATCAAGCAAATGAAAGGAAATGTTAATCAAAAAAGCAACTTTCAATAATTTTCCTTTTCATATTCTCGAGAACTAAACACACTAAAAGAATGCTATGAACAAACATAAATAGAAAAATGAGATTTTACTCTTTACCATCGGTTGGGTCAATGAGCCCAACACAAAATGTGGCAGTGAAATCAACATCAACCCAATACAAACCACCACACATAAATTTCTTTATCTACAAACCCATTGCCTCAGCATAACCCACTTCCAAAATCCCAGTTCTCTTTTTGAGCAGAGCAGAGCTTTGTAGTCTTGCTCAAAGATGATTCAAGTCTGTTTGAACACATAGCACTTGATAGGGTCATATTTATGTAATTAGCTAATCCTTTGACAAAACGCACTTTACTTGTATTTGGGTAGATCTAGGATGGGTTTAGTACTTCAAGAAACAAGTATTCATGTTAAGTATTGAAGCCATGCGAATCTGACCAAGAAACAAGTGAAGAAAGTGTTGTTCATTAAAACTCAACAGAATCCTTTCTATCGAAAATTACTGTTGAAGCCCGACAGAAGCTCGACATAAGCTGTATTTGTCGAGAATTACAAAATTAGATTTTCCAAATCTGATTACACGCATATTCCTATGTATTTGTGTATGGTTTCTTTTCTTACAACCCTAGACATATATAAGGATTATTTTAAGGGCCGTCATAAAGTGATGCAAGGATAATTCTTGCATTGTGTGACCGGAGGCAGAAATTACTCTAGTTCATCATTCTCTCTGTAGAAGCTACTGCGTCTTTATGCTAAGGGTTTTGTAACCAAGGAGCTTCATGATCTTCATTGTTGATGAACTAAAGAACTTTGCAGCTAACAATCTTCCTCAAGTTGGTGTGTTAGTCACGTACTGGGATCCGTGCATCATTAGTTAGTCATGTACTATGATTCGTGCATTGAACGGAGAGATTGCCACTACAATAAAAGTCCAATTGGGTATTGAGGTAAGGGTTCAACTATAGATTGGTATTTCGGGATAGGCCAAAGGGTTTGGTAAGATTCTTTATACTTGTAACTACTTGTGATTGATAATAGTGGATTCTCGGGAGTGGTGACCTTAAATTCACCTGGTGAGATTTTGTCTCGGTGGTTTTCCCCATTCATAAACAAATCACCTGTGTCAAACTTATTTTCCGCTGCATTTAGTTATTTGGTAATTTGTTTGTGTTACCACGCTTTGCATGTTAAATTGACTAATTAATTAACTTGGGTAATTAATTAATTTGCCAAGGGGTCAATACATTTTTGCCATATCAGCACTTAACACATAATTGCGTCAACTCCCTAAGAACCTAATATCTGAATAATTTTCTTTTTGTTTCCTACATTATTTCATCAACCAAAAACTTCATTTAATTAAAAATATAAAGAATATGCCAATTAAAAGCTAACTGAATACGATACCCTAAAAAACTCTAATAACTAACTCAAAATCATTTCTTTCCAGCATTTTTTTTATCAATCAAACTCACCATTTAACAACAGCAATGATGACAGTTCAAATTAAAATCTTAATACCCACAATTTCTAATACCTCAAACACATAACAACCTAACACCCAAATAAAAAGTCTTTTTTGAACTACTTCATTTCAGACCATAGTTTCAAAATAAACCCACCAAAACAAAGCAATTGAATGGTAAGATAAAATAGTAGTTTCTCAAAAAAAAAAAAAAAAGAATGGTAAGATATTTCACAACGTTTTCAGTTAAGTACTGTTAAAATAGATTAACCCACCAAAGCAATTGAATGGCATCGGTGTGACTAATTTTTTTTTTTTTTTTTTTTTTTACAAAAGGCATCAACCCAGTCCGCTTAGAATTACTTCATGTTGAATCATAGAACAAGTTCCACCCCATACCCAATACCCATATGAGAGAGCAATGATATGCAGCCAGCCATATGAGAGAGTAATGACATGAAGCCAACACTGATCATTTGGAAATTAGAGTTTTACCTTCACCAATGAGTGAATCAAAAGAATGCTGATTGCTGAAATGAGTTCAACATTGAGGAAATGTGAGAGAAGATCTGCTTCTTTGTTTTAGGCTTATTTTTCGCTTTTATACGGTAACTTGCTCTACCAGGAATAGGTTTTTCACTTAACATAAATCCACAGTCAGGATTAATCCCATGAAAATGGATGGACAAGACTTGCGGGGGTACCATACCCACTAAAAAAATTAGGGGTATTGAAGAACGACCTTATCTTAAAATAAGAAAAGTAACCACCGCACACCCTTGGTGCGTTAGTCACTCCACAAGTATAAGTGCTTGTGGGGTGTGGGGGGCAAGGGCTAGGGTTCAAGTCTCCAAGAAGGAGCTTCACACACATATACACTTAGATTAGGCTAGAGTAGAATTTCTATCTTGTATAAAAAAAAAAAAAAAAAAGTAACATTTTAGCAAGCTCAATGTTATATTTCTTTAGAGGAGAATTAATAGAACGGGACTATAGATCAATACCAAATTTTTTAGCCCTTGGAACATGTGGTGTATGTGGTTTTTTAGTATTTGGTTATACTGTGCCAAGTGCTAAAATTTTAATATGTTGACACACACACCAATGTCAATACTCTTAAGAACAAAATCATCGTCAAACCAAAAAAAAAAAAAAAAATCCTTAGATATGAAAGACAATTTGCAATGGGATAAGGAATGATTTAAAATTTACATTTTCTAGCTTTCTAATACATGCGGACTTATCTAATTAACATACACTCGTTACAGAAATTCAATAAGAACGTCTTTTTTATTATTTTCATTTTTTTTAGAAACAATTGAACTTGTAATTAGTGTTACTTTATCCATTTATCGTAAAGAGTGGCATTTTAATAAATAGTTTAAAAGTAGACTAATTGACTATATAGTTTTTTCTTTTTTTCTCTTTTCGATAAACATTTGACTACATTGTTTATGATCTAAGGCTCTTAAGAGCCATATTTTGCGGAAACTAGTTTGATCACCAACAAATCGAAAGTAGGAGAAGAGTGATTGAGGACTAAAGTAGAAGAGGTATCGCGGTCTACAGCCACAGGAGGGTTTTCCGTAACTTGCTTTGAACTGTTTGAAGGGCTTAGTTTCTTCGTTTGACGAGGCTTTGCCTCTGCACAAACTCAAACATTTGCAATAATGTAATGCGCATATAATGGTCAATGAGGAACTTCTTAAATTTTCAATCTTAGTCACAATTGTACGGTCCAATAACCTTGTACACAATATTTTCATAATACTTTTATAGTAAATTATAAATAGTAAGTTGTTATTAGTTTTATTTTCAAAATTTTTTTTTCTATTACCAAAAAGAGTTGTTATTGGTTCTAAATTGAATTCACAACTTAAATTACCTTTTTACTCACTCATAACAACCAATAACAACTTACCACTTAAGATTTATAATAAAATTGTTGTGAAAATATTGTATGCATAGCATTTTTCCCAAGAAAAAAAGGTTAAGTAAACACACGAAATATTTTACCTAAAGGCGACTTTTGATAATTAGAACTCATGTTCAATTCACTTGAGAAAGCTAGGATAAGAGAGACAGAAAGGCAGGTAGTAAAGGTTGGGATTTTTATAACGTATGTGGGGGACATGACATGTAGTTTGGGGGCCTTTACCTTAGGCACTAGATTTTATAGATCCATTTTGGATAATGTAGATTTTATAGATCCATAATAAAATAAAGACATTACTTTCAGGCATGCTGCTAAGATCCTCCAATATCAAAACTAATCAAATGACTAGCAATTTTTTTTTTTTTTTTAGGGGTCAAGTACTAATTTATGACTTGCATGTGGCATTTAAAAATAGATCATGCATGATTTACTTGTGGGGCCAGAAAGAGTCAAGCAACCCCGGCCCACTTCGAACCAGGCCTAAAGGCCCACGCCAAGGACGCATCCAAGGTCCGAGGACGAAGTGTAGAGCCCAGTTGCCCAAGAAGCATCGCCGAGGATGATTACTTCCTCGGACGCCCGAGATCAGAAAGTGAGCAAGCAGTACACCCTCAAGGGGAATCTCCTTGAGCATCCAAGGAGCAAATAGCAAGTACCAATCACCGGACATGGAAGCATGGTGGAGGAGCAAGTCCCAGATGAACTGTCACCTCCACATTAAATGCCCTCAACTAACGCCCTGGCCGCATTAATGAGGATAGGACCTCTGAACAGTGCCGTCTTGGGCGCTGCAACCCACAGGGGGGATGGGAATGCAGCTGATGGGACAGGCTCTCAAGTGGAGACCTGGCTGATCAACAAATATAGGGCTAGGATCAACTGAGAGAGAGGTATATAATGTAAGAAGTCCCTCTTGAAGAGGGAAGGGACGGAAAAACCAGAGAAAAGAAATACTGTAGCAGTTTATATTCTCTCAAACCTTGTAACCTTTCTTAAAAGAGATAATAAGAACTTCAAGCTCTGTAAGACCCGTCCGAGGAGCCTTATTGTGCATCCTAACCCACGTTTAAGTTATCAACATTCACGTACAACCATGCATGGCCGTTGCATTCCTCACTAGGGCCTAGCTCTTGAACCCATACTCTATAAATTCATTGCAGGGTTAGCTGGGCTTGGGTCTACTTTCTCAACCAGAAGAAGTGCCCGAAACCGGTCCCTACATTACTGATTTATAAATATTATATAATCGAAACCTTTGACTTGGAAGCTCCACAATTTTTCACATCAATACTCTTTTATTTTTAAAAAATATATTAATTTTTCAGACAACTTCTTTAACTTTAACAATAGCGACTAGCGCCACCACGCATCCTTGATGCGGTGGTCACTTCACAAGTATAAATGTTTGTAGAGTGTAGAGGGTAAGGGTCGGGGTTCAAGTCTCTAAGAAGAAATTTCACACACATATACACTTAGATTAGGATAGAGTAGAAATTCTATCTTGTATAAAATTTATAATAAAAAAAAAAAAAAACAATAGCGACTAGCAATCAACAACCATCAATCTGCCACCCACTTTGACAGAGTCTATGAATACCCAAAAACCAAACAACCACTGTGGAGCTAATCTCCCACCATCAAGTTCAATTGTCATTGTCACAAACCCCACTTTCAAATCCCAGTCAATACCACAATCAGCCTATGCATCCCCAAAATCTAAGGACCTGTAACAATCACAAGCTCCAACAATCATTCCAAAGCTTGGTAGCCTTAGCCTTCATAAGTGACTAAGCTTGAAAATGATCATAGTTAGAAGGAAGTTTTAGCATTTAGTTGTGTTAAATGGATAATCTTGATTTAGTTTTGTGAGTTTGATCTTGTTTTGTGGAGATTTTTTTGTTGTTATCTTGTTATTTCTTTGGGCTTGCACTGATACAAATTTAAAAATTCACAATGGGTTATTTTTGCTAGGTTCCAAGGGATTCATATGCTGGGTTGGTATACCAAGGAACGGTAGATTTGTGGTTGAGTTAACAGTGAGATGGGAGTGGAAGGTAGTTGAAATGTCAAGGGTTTGAGAATGTTGGGAGCTAGGAAGCACCGACGTGGCTAGGAGGGTGCCGCACCGGAGTCCAACGCTGCCCAACGCGGGGTGTAGCCACCGACACCACTACCCATGCGTCAGTGCTACATCTGAGTTTTTTTTTTTTTTTCTTCGGATATGCGCCAATTCGGCCAGAGTCGGGTCGTATCGGCCAGCGGCTGAAACTGACCAAAATCGGCCTTGAATCATGCCGGAACAGCCAAAATTGACTTTGAATAGGCCCAAACATTCTAAATCTATCCTTCCTCAATTTTATTTTGAATATTTGTTACTTCTTTTGTGTTTCTTGCCTTCTTCTTTCTTTATTTTGTGAACCAAGGCCATAGTAATGTGTTTTTTCAGAATATTTTAATAGTAAAAATATATAGAAAATATAAATAAAAATATTTTTATTAATTTTTTAATCGCCACACCTGCGCCCTACTTTTTCAAAAATGGCCGAGTCCCACACCCGCACTTAAATCCGGAAACGCATCCATGCTTCATAGGTTGGGAGTGAGTGATCTAGTTTGAATTGGTGAGAGGAGTGTGGTGTTAAAATTGTGGTAGACCAACCGGGCAACTTAAACTAGGTGTCATCAATAAAATTATAAAACATTTAACATTTTCAAATAAGGACAAAACTTATGTACAATAACTTATATATTGTTCCTTAAGTTACCCTCTTAAGATTCTGTCATATGGCTACTTAACTAAAAAATACATTTTCATTCTATGAGGAAGAAAAAAAAAAAAAAAAAAAAAACCACATGACAGAATCTTAAGAAAACAACATAAGAAACAACACTTAAGTATTGTACTTAAGTTTGCCCTTAAAATAAACACAGACCAATTGAATTGGTTAGTATTTTTCTTCAACTCCCATGCCTTTGGTTGTTAGGGAATTAGCTGAACCTTATGCATTTTATGTTGCACAGCCGTACTCATTTTTTTGTTGCATTATCGCTATTTCATAAGATATGGCATGCTAATACCAACTTGAGTTTTGGTGGAAATGTCTTCTTGCAATTCTAAATATCCTCCTTTTTTATTCCCATTTTTATTCTCCTTTTCCTCATTTCTTTCAAGTGACATTCAACTTTTATGCAAGCACTATTAGAAGGTCATCATAGATATGACAATAAATTTGTATGTCAATAGAGGATCAATGATTCATAAATTTTCTATGTGAGTCTAGAATGGTGGTTCTTTTTTTTTTTTTGGTTGCAAAGTAGAAACATTTTTATTCCTAGAATTGCAAATTTCATTGCTTTCACTGCTTTTTGTAATAGTTTACAACAAACACTTGGATACACAATCATTTCAAGCTATACATAGTAGCAACATCACTAAGATAATGCACGATATTCATTTTGCTAATATGCGTAAGCTTGAATGTAGAGAAATTTAAAGCTTGAATATCTCAATTGGAACACAACACCTGAAGATACTAATTGAACTACAAGACTTTTGGTAGGATGAAGAATTTTAAAAAACTAGGATTATGGATCTATTTATGCATTAAACCATCCAAATTTATCAGCTTCATTTAGCATTTTAAAACTTAGTTCTAATGTACTTGGAATATTGTTTCTCAAAAAAGAAAAAAAAGAAAAAAAAAAAAGGGTACTTGGAATATCACCTCCTCTCCCTCTCTCTCTTTAGTCACCTCCAACCAAATAGTGCACGGAAGATCTTCCTCTGACAAGTCGAACTGTCCATCTCCAATGACATTCTACCAAAAACTCACCAGATTTTACTTTCTTTCTTTTTGATTTTTTATGGTTTTTTGAAGCATGAGTTCTCTTATTTATGATTAAGGGGATCATGGATTGTGAGCAGAGGAGGAACATGGCTTAAAAAAGAGGGAAACAAAGCTTTTTGAAGCATGGTGTGCAGATGTAATTCATAAATATCATTGCTCGTTGGCTTCTAAGAAACCCACCACTTGTATAAAAAATAAAAATAAAAAAAGAAACCCACCACTTCTTCATTATCATCATCACCTCCTTCTTTCTCTAGTGCTCGTCCAAGCGTAGGTGATTGGAGAATAGAGCTTGAAGTTATGCTGATTGTGAGGAAAGGAAGGAGATTAAGAGTCTGCTTAAATTGGGGATTTTGATGTCATGGTGTTTTAAGTTTATATTTTAAATCCTAATAAATTTGACCTATAATTTTTATTTTTAAATAACTAATATGGCATAGTGCCTTCACTACAAAAAATGCGGCTATAGCTGATCTATAGCCGCGTTTTTAAGAAACGCGGCTAAAGCCTTAAGCTATAGCTGCGTTTATAAACGCGGCTATAGGTCCAGACGAATAATTTTTTTTAATGGGGACCTATAGCTGCGTTTTCTAAAAAACGCGGCTATAGCTAATCTTTAGCCGCGTTTTAAAACGCAGCTAAAGGCGAGCTATAGCTGCGTTTTTCAAAAACGCAGCTACAGGTCCAGCTGAATAACCTGAAGCTGCGTTTTTAAAACACGGCTTAGGTCACCCTTTAGTGACATGACCTATAGCCGCGTTTTTCGAAAACACGGCTATAGGTCCAGCCTTATAAATATGTCACTGACCTATAGCCGCATTTTTTGGAAATGCGGCTATAGGTCCAGCCGTATAACCTAAAGCTGCGTTTTTAAAACGCGGCTTAGGTCACCCTTTAGTGACATGACCTATAGCTTCGTTTTTAAAAACGCCGCTATATGTAACTCTTCTTAAAAAAAAAAAAAAAAATTGAATTCAGCTTCCCACGTGCCCCCCTTTCCCACCTACATCCCACCTACCCCCACTTTCTTCTTTTCTTATTTCTCCTTCTTTCTTTTTTCTCTCTTCATTCTTCACTTCAGCTCCTCCGTAAGTTTCTTCTTTCTTTCCTTTTTTATTTTTTTTCTTCCTTCCTCACATTTGGGTAACTCTTCCTTTTTTTTTTTTTTTTTTTCCTTTTTCTTTCTTCCTTCTTCACATCTGGGTAACTCTTTTTCTTTTTCTTTTTTTCTTTTTTTTTTCTTCCTTCTTCACTGGGTAACTTTTTTTTTTCCTTTGTTTCTTTGGAGCTGCTGATTTTTTTTTTTCTTTCTTTCATTTTTTCTTCATCTCAAGCACACTGATTTGTCAATAGATCTAGTTTTTTTTTTTTTTTTGTTATTTTATGTTAAGTTAGTAAGAAAATGGAGGAGATGCTGAAAATTTTGAATGAAGTGGATATTCTAGCAATATTTGATTTTGAATTTTTTGGATCTGTGCTTAAATTTGTGCTATATTGTGTTGCTGATATTGTGATTATGTTTAAATGGGTTTGTGTTGTTATATTTTGGAGCACGTTGTGTTTGATTTTGAATTTCTAGGTTTATGTTTGATTTTAAATTTTTTGGGTTTGTTTGTATTGTGAATATGATATGTTTGATTTTGAATTTTCTGGGTTTGTGTTTGATTTTGAATTTTTTGGGTGTGTTTGTATTGTGAGTATGTTGGGTTTGATTTTGAATTGTCTGGTTTGTGTTTTATTTTGAATTTTTTGGATTTGTGTAATTTTGAATTTTTTTATTTGAATTTTGAATTTTCTGGGAGAAAAAAAAAACCCAGAATTTTTTTTGTTTTTTTTTGTTTTTAGAAAAACCTATAGCCGCGTTTTAAACGAGCTCAAAGCGTGGCTATAGCCACGTTATTAAAAAACGCGGCTATAGGTATGACCTTTAGCCGCGTTATTAAAAAACACGGCCATAGGCCTATTGCTGCGCTGTTTAGGCCGTGTTTGTAAACGCGGCTATAGGAAACGTGGCTCTATCCTATAGCCGCGTTTTTGGGGTCTATAGCTGCGTTTTTTGAACGCAGCTAAAGACCCTTTTTTTTTTGTAGTGCTTGTTAGTTTGTAAGTGTTTGGTAGTAAAATCTTTAGTATTTAATTTCTTTAAATGGATTATTAACCAATGTTCTATGAGCAATCGTTAGCATTTTTCATATTTTAATACCAATTAATTAATAACAGTGTATTGTTTTGGAATTATCAGTACATTAATATTTATATACATGTATCGTTGTGTATTCATTAATTTAGTATATATACACACGTAATAAATTTATAAGTATTGATTAAAGTTTAATTATTGAGAATTTTAAAAATTTCTAGTTTGGGTGACATGCGTAAGGCCTCAAAGAAAGAGCTTTAATATCACAAGCTTAGCTTACAAAGTTATGTATACACAGTATACAAAAAGATGCCTCAAAAGAGTTTATTATATGTAGACATTCCTAAGTTTAACACTATCATCATTTGCTTTTGAATATTTGCTAATTCCTTATAAATCTTGTAAGAATATTATTCAATAATGCATATAATGTACAGACTCTATTATTTCATTTTATTACACACACAACCTAATTTGTTAATAGGCTTAAGAAAATGCAGAGGCACAAAAAATTTGACATTTGTTGATGTGGCAGATTGTTAACGATAGATTAAAAAAAAAAGTGATGTCAATTGTGAGCCCATATAATAACTGTTAGGTTCTAAAGGTTTAGGAATTTATGTATTTAGAACTCTAATTTGTAATATTGGCAAACCATGATCAAAACAATATGTTTAGTCTTGTTTAGGCTTGCTCGAAGTTGATTAATTATTGTGAAGTTGGAATCGAGTGGCTGCAGAATGCATTGGTGCATTTTGGCCTGGCTCGATCGATCGAAGCTTAGGCTCGATCGATCGAATCTCGGGTCAGATGCGTTTTCTGCAGAATTTCCAACTCAGCCCTAACTCATTAAACGTTTAGGGTTTTATGTTTTTGCCCTAAGTATATAAGGCAAAACCCTAGCCACGTTTTGAGTGTTGCTCCTGTTGTATTGTTGCTCATACATTGCTGTTTTGTGTAAATCTCTTGTGAGATCTAGAGGAGTTTTCCTTTACACAAAACTTAGGGTTTTCAAGGTAGAGATAGTATCAACATCTTGATGATCAACTCGGTTGCTGCCATTGGAGCTTAAAGAATAACAAGCGTGGGTGCTTGTAACTGATTGGAGAATCCAAGAAAGAAGGAGTTTGTAGATTCGGAGCTTGCACGTGGTCGTGTCAGTAAGTTCTACTGGTGGGTAGCATTAGGAAGTCGAGCGGGGAGCTTGTAAGTCCTTTTGTATGAACTTCGATTCTTTCATAGTGGATTCAGGTTTGCCTTGAGGATAGGTGGGTCAAATCCTCCCCAGGTTTTTACCGTGTGGTTCCCTGGGTGATCATATCATTGTGTTATTTATATTTCCGCTGCTTTATATTCTTGATATGATTGTATGCTTGTGATAACCTAGAATTGCATAAATTGACTAAGTTAATTACTTGGATAATAAACTAGGTTAATCTGGTTGTTTTAAGGGGTCTAAAACCGTTCAAGTGGTATCAAAGCGGGTAGCTCTTTTCTTGTAGATCTTTTGATCTCTGAGCTGATCCTTGACCCCTGTTGTCATGGAACATGATCACTCTCTTGTTGTTCCTCCAACCTTTGATGGGAATAACTATGCTTATTGGAAAGTAAGGATGAAAACATTCCTGAAATCCATTGATGAGAGAGTTTGGAATTCCGTTGAATACAGATGGGAGAAGCCCACTACTCCTGTGAGTGAGTGGCAAACTTCTCAAAAAGAAGCAGCTGGATTCAATAGCAAAGCTATGAATGCCATCTTTAATGCTGTTTCCATGGAGGAATTTAAGAGAATCTCTAATGTTGAGATTGCTCATACTGCTTGGAAAATCCTCCAAACTGTGCATGAAGGCACAAAGGCAGTTAAGATAAACAAACTGCAGCAATTATCTTCTAGGTTTGAGAGCATTAGTATGTTTGATGATGAATCCTTTGATGAATTTTATGCCAAACTGAATGACATTGTTAATTCTGCTTTTAATTTGGGTGAAATCTATGATCAACCTAAAATTGTTAGGAAGATACTTAGATCTTTAACTGAAGACTTTAGACCCAAAGTGACTGCCATTACTGAAAGTAAGGATGTGGACTCCATCCCAGTTGATGAGCTTGTAGGATCTCTTCAGCCCTATGAGTCTGACCTACCCAAAGCAAACAAATCCAAATCAATGGCTCTTAAGTCTGTTGATGATGTTGAGGTTGGTGGATTTGATGATGAGCTCTCTGCTACAGAGATAGCTTACCTTGCCAAGAATTTTAGAAACTTTCTGAGAAACACTAACAGAAGGGCAAGAAATACAAACACTGCTGAACCTAGAAACTTTAGGAAGAATGATCCCACTAAGGTTAATAACTTTGAAAAACCTAGAGAAAAAGTAGGTCAATCTTCAAACAAAACTTTGGGTGCTCAGTGTTTTGGTTGTCAAGGGTATGGTCATCTTAAATTTGAATGTCCTACATTCTTGAGGACTAAGGGTAAAGCTATGGTTGTAACCCTTAGTGATAATGAGGTTTCTGATGATGAGTCTAGATGTGACAAGGATGGAAACTTCATTGCTTTCACTGCTACAGCTGTAGTCAATGAAAGCGTGTCTGTTGAGGAGAACCCTTCTGATGGGGAACTCTCTGAGGATGCAGATCTTCAAGAGGCCTATAATAAATTTTGTAAAGTTGCTGCAAAGGATGCTATGAATGTTGAACTTGGCCTAAAGAAAATTGATTCTCTTGAGCTTGAAAAGAAGAATTTGCTTGTTAAACTTTTTGATGCTAATGATCTTTTGAACCATGTGAAATTTGAGAACATGCTTTTGCTTGATAAAGTTAAAACTTTGGAACATGATTTATCTGTTGCTAGATCTGCTAGTTCTAAACTTGATCACATGTTGAATGTTCAAAACTATCCTTGATAGGTTATTTAGACCCCTAAAACAACCAAATTGCGTAGCCTAGATTAATTAGCCAAGTTGTTACTTAGTCAAATTAAGCAATTCTAGGTTAAAGCAATTCAACAATCATATCAAGAATAATAATGCAGCGAAAAATAAATAACACAAGATATGATCACCCAGGAAACCACACGGTAAAAACCTGGGGAGGATTTGACCCACCGATCCTCAAGGCATAACAGAATTCACTATGAAAGAATTGAAGTTCTTACAGAAGGACTACAAGCTCCCCGCTCGACTTCCTAATGCTACCCACCAGTACGAACTTCCTGACACGACCACGCGCAGGCTCCGAATCCACGGACTACTTCTTTCTTGAATTCTTCAATCAGCTACAAGCTCCCCGCTTGCTTTTCTTTTAAGTTCCAATGGTTGCAACTATGTTGATCATCAAGAGATTGACAACCCTAAGTTTATGTGAAGGAAAGCTCCTCAAAGATCTCACAAGAGATTCACACAAACAGCAAATATGAGCAACAATACAATATGGACAACCTTCAAAAACGTGGCTAGGGTTTTGTTTATATACCTAGGGTAAAAACATAAAACCCTAAACGTTTAATGAAGTAGGGCTGAGTTGGAAATTCTGCAGAATAATCAACCTGTGCGATTTTCGATCGATCGAGTCTATTCTTCGATCGATCGAGCCAGGCCAAAAGTCCCAAGTACTTCTGCAGCCACTCGATTCCAACTTTACAATAATAAACCAACTTTGAGCAAGCCTAAACAAGACTAAATACAATGTTTTGATCATGGTTTGCCAACATTACAAATTAGAGTTCTAAATACATAAAATCCTAAGACCTTAGAACCTAACAAACTCCCCCTTTGGCAATCCGTGACAAAACCATAATTAAAAACTCAAAGTTTTACAAGTAAAAGCCCTTTACAAAGGTAATGCTCATAAAATCAAATTCAGCCTAACTACTATCCATCAGTTGCAAGTGTAGACAGCAGCTTTAGTTG
Organism: Quercus aquifolioides; assembly: GCA_019022515.1. NCBI lineage: Eukaryota > Viridiplantae > Streptophyta > Magnoliopsida > Fagales > Fagaceae > Quercus > Quercus aquifolioides. Next base: position 11,809,406 of record CM032328.1, read on the forward strand.
AATCAACCTGTATATTCCTGAAATACTCAACAAACGCATAAACGCATGTGTGACAGAAAAGAGTAAAACAACAGGTATAACATTCTTGTAAGATTCACACAACACAAAATAAAGACATATATGAATGATCAACTCATAAATATAAATCAATAAGCAGTGAATCATAAAGCAACAAGAATCAACAAAAATAACATGTATATCAATCAATGTTACTCCCCCTAACATGAATATCCCCAAAAATGATATACAAAGTGAAGCACCTAGATACAATCTAAAAAAAACTCCACAAGCTCCTCAAAACAAAAAGTCTCCCCCTAACTGCAAAAACCCCTCTACAAGTCAAAAATACCACTCCCCCTTTTTGTGACGGAATGCCAAAGGGCAATCACAAGTCGCCATCAAAAGGAGGTGGTGAGGGTGAATGAAGACGCGCCAAGTCAGCTCGTAGAGCACGAAACTCATCTAGCAAGTCCACCAAAATCTGTCCATGAGCCGCCTGAACGGTCATGACAGTCTCCAAAGTACGACGAACATCGAAGTCGGCCGAAGGAGGTGGAGGAACATCAGCAGCAGCAGCATCATCACCAACTGGATCAGGAACATCCTCACCAGTAAGACCTGCAGAAGAAGAAGGAGGAGGCGCGCTACTAGAGGGCTCAGACCTAGGGTGTTTAGAACCAGCTCGAAGATGAGCAGCCCTTTGTCTAAGAAAAGACGCACCTATAGGAGCAATAACATGAACGGGCTCAGAGGAAGGGAAGCCACCAAGATCAAGATGAAGGAGAATCCTATGAATGAAAATAGGATGTACAAGAGCATGAGTAGAAGATGAACTCCTATATACATCGTTCACGAAGAAAAAGATGGGGAAAACTAATAGGAGCATCAGTAACCAGAGCGTACAAAAATACACACCTCTCAAGAGGAATGGTGTGAACATGGGAAATGGGCCAGATAGAATGACACGCTATCCTAAAGAAAAGATAGTGTAACCCGGAGAGCTCAACAGAGGTGATCCGAGGATCAGAACCCCACTGGACAGTAGTCCCAGTGATGTAAGACAAGACATCACTAATCTCGGGAGACACGTCATATGGATAGACAGGATGTCGAACCAATGGTACCCCTAGAGCATCAGCCACTACCTCAGGAGTAAGGGAGTACTCTACGCCTCGTATCCAACTCTTGACTAGAGTGTTGGAATCATAGATGCGGATAGAGATGTTCGAATAGAACTCTCTAATCAAGGCAGAAGGTGGAGGAGGATCAGAAACATCCACCAAGGGTAACCAGCCCCTACACTCAAAGTTTGCCCTAATGCGATCAAGTTCATCTAAGTGAACAGAACGCTCAGCCCAAATTTTTCTCCTAACATTCAGCTTCTCATAAATCTCTTGGTTTTTCTCACTCGAAAACTTCTCACGATCATAGGATGGAGGGGGTGAAGGAGAAGGTGAGGGAACATTCCTACGGGCTCTAGTTTTCCTAGGCATAGTGCTAAGGAAAGGACAGAGACACAAAGTGAAAAACCAAAAAGAACAAGAGAAAACAGAACCAAGGGCAGACTGCAAATTAGCACAATAAAAAAATATAGAACAAAAATCTATATGATGCATGAACATTAATAATGTTGTGATGCATGATCTAATGCAGTAAACAATTAAGTTCAATTGAGATTGAATTGACAAAATTGGCTTGAACATGGAATTTTTATCAAAAATCCCAAAAATTGAAAACCACTTGTTGAAATTTTTACCAAAAAGATGAATTGAGCATTACAAAACACATTACATAGATTATAATGCTTAATTACAACTACACAACAAGTCAATTTCATCAAAATCTTCCCAATTTAACAAAAGCCCCAATTCGGATCAAGAACAAGCCCTAGATTTTTCAATTTTTCACCAAACTCAAATTTGATCAAATTAACAGGTAATAATCATGTTTATGAAGTGTCCCCACAAAAACCCAATGATCAATTTCATAAAATAAGGCTTGAATCAACAGAAAATCCCAATTATTAAAATTCCGAAAATTACCCTCAAATGCATGAATATATGCATGAAAACATGAAAATAAATTCAAAAGGAAGGGCACAAGTGTCTTACCGACTTGAGGAGAGAGAGATTTTGCAAAAAGAACGGAGGAAAACGACAAAAAATCTCTGATTTGAGCTTGCCAATGCGGAGAGAGGAAAAAGGTTTGAAAAGATTTTGAAATAGGAACTTTGAAAAAGTCAGAAAAGTACCTTTTAAAAAGCTTTTTCACGATGTTCGATCGATCGAAAATCAGATTCGATTGATCGAAACACACAGTCATTTTGAGACAAATGGAAGCACTTTTTCGATTGATCGAAAATCAGATTCGATTGATCGAAAACCACAGTCATTTTGAGACAAATGAAAACACTTTTTCGATTGATCGAGAATCAGGCTGGATCGATCGAAATGGGCAGAGGCTCACTAAATTTTGAGAAAAATCACAGTTTTGAAAGACAAACCAAATTTTGAAAAACAACTCCTCAAAGCATTAAATTACAGAAATAAAATGCATGAGTATGAGATGGAATGCTTTTTCAAAAACCGAAAATTTTAAACCCCAATTTTCTCAAAAACAAGTTTCAATCATTCTTCCTTTGAATATTCTCAAGCAACAAATATGTTGTACACTAATCTCAAGATAATTTCAAACTTGGTTGGTCAGACCAAAAACACACACACTAGCATGTACAGTGTTTAACAAAGAGTAACTTGTGTAGTGTGTGAGACTAGCAAAAAACTTGAGATACATGTGAGGTGATATGTGAATAGTAATCAAACACAAAGTCTACACAATTCATCACATAGAATTTAAAAGAGACTATCACCTAAAGAGTTACATCCTATAACTCCCACATCTCCTAGAACAAAAGCTTGCAATTATGTAAGTTTCTTGTATTTTTGCCCCATTATTTAGGTGAAATTTGGCATAAAGCCTAATAGTACACACCAGATTAGATTATGTGAAATGGCATCAAGCCTAATAGTACACACCGGTTTGAATTAAGTGAATTGGCATCAAGCCTAATAGTACACACCAGTTTTAAGCATTAAGCATTTAAAGAAGCTACACCTTATGTTCTTTTTGTGCATGTGCTACACTTTCTCGAGCACAAAATCTTATGATATGCACTAAGGTGTTCATGATTGACTAGTGAACAGTGGTGAGATGGTTATTTATGCCTTTCTCAAAAGGATCAAGTCCGACAGTCAAATAACATGTGACCTCAAGATCAAGACAAAGTGATTAATAACCACAAACATCTTTCCCACACAACATGCACTACAAAGCTTTAACTAGTCAAGTGCAATATTTAAGCTCATCAATGTTAAACAAGGTACACAGAACATGACATGTGTCAAAAGATAGACCAACCTTAATTTTTTTTCAAAAATCAAGAAAAATAGTGTCTAACATAATTTTTGCTTTCTCCTTTTCCCTTTTTTTTATTTATTTTTTTTTTTTTTTTTTTTTTAAAAAAAAAGAGAAAACAAATAAATCCTAGAATGAAATGCATGAATGTAATGCAATGCAAGTCCTAGAACAAAAACAATAAAAAGACACAAACCAAAGAACAATGGTCACCAAAGAATAGAGCAATTAAGCACAAGGACCATGACAGAAAGACTCAGTTAGTTCGAGTCTTTTGCATCCAAAACTTTTTAGATGCACCACGAGCATTGGAGTTCTTATTCACATTCGAGTGATTCCCAACTCCAGGATTGGAATAAAGGTTTAACACCTTTACCAATTCACCAATTAGTGCCATAGGATCATGTGCTTGAGGCACAGGCACTTTTGGTTTAGTTGCTCTCTTATCAGCTTGAAGCTTGTAACAGTTAGGACGAATGTGTCCAGACTTACCACAATAATGACAAACCCAAGCAGGTTTACCATGCATCTTGTCCTTAGATTTGGTAGGCTCCTTAGGTTTAGATTCTCTTAAGTCTACCCTAATCTTCTTAGGTGGTGAAACTTCTACAGGTTTAACTATCTCACTCACAGGTGGTTTGACAGTTTCACTCACAACCTCACTCACAGAAGGTTCAGAAGAAGAGGAAGGAACAAAAGTAGTGGAATGTGGTCCAGAATCAAAAATGCTTTCAACATATCCTAACCCAGTTTTATCAGCAGGAGACTTTTGAACATTCAGCATGTGATCAAGTTTAGAACTAGCAGATCTAGCAACAGATAAATCATGTTCCAAAGTTCTAACTTTATCAAGCAAAAGGATGTTCTCAGATTTAACATTATTCAAAAGCTCATTAGCATCAAACAGTTTAACAAGCAAATTTCTCTTTTCAAGCTCAAGAGAATCAATTTTCTTTAGGCCAAGTTCAACTTTCATAGCATCCTTTGCAGCAACTTTGCAAAGTTTGTTATAGGCCTCTTGAAGATCTGCATCTTCAGAGAGTTCCCCATCAGAAGGGTTCTCCTCAGCAGATATGCTTTCATTGACTATAGCAGTAGCCGTGAAAGCAATGAAGTTTCCATCCTCGTCACCACCGGACTCATCATCAGAAACCTCATTATCACTAAGGGTTACAGCCATAGCTTTACCCTTATTCCTCAAGAATGTAGGACATTCAGATTTCACATGACCATACCCTTGACAGCCAAAACACTGAGGACCCAAAGAGTTATTAGAAGATTGACCAAAATTATCTCTAGGTTTTTCAAAATTGTTAACCTTAATGGGATCATTCTTCCTAAAATTTCTAGGTTCAGCAGTGTAAGTACCTCTTGCCTTTCTATTTGTATTCCTCAGAAAGTTCTTAAAGTTTTTGGCAAGATAGGCAATCTCTGTAGCAGAGAGCTCATCATCAAATCCACCACCCTCAACATCATCAACTGACTTAAGAGCCATTGATTTGGATTTGTTCACTTTAGGTAGGTCAGACTCATAGGATTGAAGAGATCCTACAAGCTCATCAACAGGGATGGAGTCCACATCCTTGCTTTCAGTGATGGCAGTCACTTTGGGTCTAAAATCTTCAGTTAAAGATCTAAGAATCTTCCTAACAATTTTAGGTTGATCATAGATTTCACCCAAATTAAAAGCAGAATTGACAATATCATTTAATTTAGCATAGAATTCATCAAAAGATTCATCATCAGACATTCTAATGCTTTCAAATCTAGAAGTCAATTGTTGCAATTTATTAATCTTAACTGCCTTTGTGCCTTCATGCACAGTTTGGAGGATTTTCCAGGCAATATGAGCAACCTCAACATTAGAGATCCTCTTAAATTCCTTCATAGAAACAGCATTAAAGATGGCATTCATAGCTTTGCTATTGAAGCTTGCTGCTTCTTTTTCAGAAGTTTGCCACTCACTCACAGGAGTAGCGGGTTTCACCCATCCGTATTCAACGGAATTCCAAACCCTTTCATCAATGGATTTCAAGAATGCTTTCATCCTTACTTTCCAATAAGCATAGTTGTTCCCATCAAAATGAGGAGGAACAAACAAAGAGTGTCCATGCTCCATGACAATAGGGGTCAAGGATCAGCTCAGAGATTAAAAATCTCACACACAAAGAGCTACCCGCTCTGATACCACTTGAAAGGTTATTTAGACCCCTAAAACAACCAAATTGCGTAGCCTAGATTAATTAGCCAAGTTGTTACTTAGTCAAATTAAGCAATTCTAGGTTAAAGCAATTCAACAATCATATCAAGAATAATAATGCAGCGGAAAATAAATAACACAAGATATGATCACCCAGGAAACCACACGGTAAAAACCTGGGGAGGATTTGACCCACCGATCCTCAAGGCATAACAGAATTCACTATGAAAGAATTGAAGTTCTTACAGAAGGACTACAAGCTCCCCGCTCGACTTCCTAATGCTACCCACCAGTACGAACTTCCTGACACGACCACGCGCAGGCTCCGAATCCACGGACTACTTCTTTCTTGAATTCTTCAATCAGCTACAAGCTCCCCGCTTGCTTTTCTTTTAAGTTCCAATGGTTGCAACTATGTTGATCATCAAGAGATTGACAACCCTAAGTTTATGTGAAGGAAAGCTCCTCAAAGATCTCACAAGAGATTCACACAAACAGCAAATATGAGCAACAATACAATATGGACAACCTTCAAAAACGTGGCTAGGGTTTTGTTTATATACCTAGGGTAAAAACATAAAACCCTAAACGTTTAATGAAGTAGGGCTGAGTTGGAAATTCTGCAGAATAATCAACCTGTGCGATTTTCGATCGATCGAGTCTATTCTTCGATCGATCGAGCCAGGCCAAAAGTCCCAAGTACTTCTGCAGCCACTCGATTCCAACTTTACAATAATAAACCAACTTTGAGCAAGCCTAAACAAGACTAAATACAATGTTTTGATCATGGTTTGCCAACATTACAAATTAGAGTTCTAAATACATAAAATCCTAAGACCTTAGAACCTAACAATCCTTCTGATAAATCTGGGTTAGGTTATGTTGAAAGCATCTCTGTGTCTGCTCCTAAATCCACAAACTTTGTTCCTTCATCTTCTTCTAAACCTACTATGAGTGAGGTTGTGAGTGAAACTATCAAATCACTTGTGAGTGAGGTTGTCAAACCTGTAGAAGTTTCACCTCCTAGGAAGATTAGGGTTGATCTGAGAGAGACTAAACCTAAGGATTCTACCCTTTCCAAGGACAAGATGCATGGTAAACCTGCTTGGGTTTGTCATTATTGTGGAAAGTCTGGACACATTCGTCCTAACTGTTACAAGCTTCAAGCTGCTAAGAGAGCAAACAAACCAAAAGTGTCTGTGCCTCAAGCACAAGATCCTATGACACTTATTGGTGAATTGGTAAAGGCGTTGAACCTTTATTCCAATCCTGGAGTTGGAAATCATTCGAATGTGAATAAGAACTCCAATGCTTGTGGTGCATCTAAAAGGTTTTGGATGCAAAAGACTCGACCTAATTGAGTCTTTTTGACATGGTCTTTGTGCTTCACTGCTCATTCCTTTGTGACCATTGTTCTTTGATTTTTGTTGCTTTTGTTTGTTTCTAGGATTTGCATTGCATTACATTCATGCATTTCATTCTAGGATTTATTTGTTTCCTCTTTTAAAAAATAAAAAAAATAAAAAATAAAGGGAGAAAAGCAAATTGGTTTTGGCACTATTTTTCTTGGTTTTTGAAAACAAGGTTGGTCAATTTATTTACACATAACATGTCTTATGTACCTTGTTTAGCTTTGATGAGCTTATTTATTGCACTTTACTAGTTGAAGCTTTGTAGTGCATGTTGTGTGGGAAAGATGTTTATGGTGTTTATCACTTTGTCTTAATCTTGAAATCACATGTTATTTGACTGTCGGACTTGATCCTTTTGAGAAAGGCATAAATAACCATCTCACCACTATTCACTAGCCAATCATAAATACCTTAGTGCATATCATAAGATTTTGTGCTCGAGAAAGTGTAGCACATGCACAAAAAGAACATAAGGTGTAGCCTCGGCTTAATTGCTTAATGCTTAAAATTGGTGTGTACTATTAGGCTTGATGCCAATTCACATAATTAAGAGGCTAAATTCAAGAAACTTACATGATTGCAAGCTTATGGTCTAGGAGATGTGGGAGTTATATGATGTAACTCTTTAGGTGATAGTCTCTTTTAAATTCTGTGTGATGAATTTTGTAGACTTTGTGATTAATTTCTATTCACATATCACCTCACATGTATCTCAAGCTTTTGCTAGTTGCACACACTACACAAGTTACTCTTTGCTAAACTATGTACATGTTATTGTGTGTGTTTTTTGGTTTGACCAACCAAGTTTGAAAATACCTTGAGTATTATGCAAAACATTTTTTTTTCTTGAGAATTAAAAGGGAGAATTGGCTGAAACTTTTTTTGGAGAAACTGGGATTAAAATTTGGGTTTTTGAAAAAGCATTCAATTTCATCTCATACTCATGCATTTTGTTTCATTGATTTCAATGCTTTGAGGAGTTATTTTTCAAAAATTGGTTTGAGTTTTTCAAAACTGTAATTTTTCTCAAAATACTGTGAGCCGCTGCCTGTTTCGATCGATCCATTCTGTTTTTCGATCGATCGAAAATACTTAAAATCTCTTTTAAAATTTCAGAGTGATTCGATCGATCGAAAGTAATTTTCGATCAATCGAAAGTCGCGAATCAGGTTTTTTTAAAACACTGTTCTGGACTGATTCAAACACTTTTTCAAAAAGTTTTTTCAAACTTTTCTTCTCTCTCCGACTAGGCAAGGCTCCACAGTCCATTTTTTGTCGTTTTCCTCCGGATTTTTTTGCAAAGAATCTCTTTCCTCAAGCCGGTAAGTCTCTTTTGCCCTTCCTTTTTGAGTTTATTTACATATTTCATGCATTTTTCATGCATTTATCCTCAAATTTTCGGACCTTTTTCTTTTTGGGATTTTTGTTGATTCAAGCCCAATTTCGTGCAATTGATCAATGGGTTTTTGTGGGGACATGCTATAAACATGATCTTGATAGTTTAATTTGATCAATTTTGGGTTTTGTGGAGAATTGAAATTTCTAGGGTTTATAATTATTCCGAATTGGGGATTTTGTTCAATTAGGTTGAAATTGATGAAATTGGCTTGTTGTTTTGATGTAATTCGGCATTATAATTTGTGTGTTGTGTTATGTAATGCTTAATTCATCAATGTGCTTCAAAATTTTTCAAGTGGTTTTCAAATTTTTGGGGCTTTTGTTAGAAACTCTATGCTTGAGCCAATTTTGTGCAATTGAACTTAACATTGAACTTTGTTTACTGCATTAGTACATGCATCATGACATTTTAACTGTTCATGCATCATATAGATTTTTGCTCTATATTTTTTTTTGTGCTTACTTGCAGTCTGCCCTTGGTTTTGTTTTTTATTTTGTTCTTTTGGTTTTCTCTTGTGTCTTTGTCCTTTCCTTAGCACTATGCCTAGGAAGACTAGGGCTCGTAGGTCTATTCCCTCACCTACTCCTTCCCCTCCTCCCTTTGACCGAGAGAGGTTTCCTAGTGAGAAAAACCAAGAGATTTTTGATACATTGAACCTTAAGAGGAAGATATGGTCTGAGCATTCTGTCATCTTAGATGAGCTTGATCCTGCCATTAGGGCAAACTTTGAGCGTAGGGGCTGGTTACCCTTGGTTGGTATTTATGATCCTCCTCCACCTGCTACTTTGATTAGAGAGTTCTTTTCGAACATCTCTATCCGCGTCTATGATTCCAACACTTTGGTAAAGAGTTGGATACGAGGCGTAGAGTACACCATTACTCCTAAGGTAGTGGCTGATGCTTTAGGGGTACCTTTGGTACAGCATCCTGTCTATCCATATGATGAGTCTCCCGTTTTGAGTGATGTCATGTCTTACATCACTAGGCCATCTATCCAGTGGGGTTCTGATCCTAGGATCACCACTGCTGAGCTTTCTGAGTTACACTATCTCTTCTTCATGATAGCGTGTCACTCTTTCTGGCCTATTTCTCATCTTCACACCATTCCTCTCGAGTGGTGTGTATTTTTGTATGCTCTTGTCACTGATGCTCCTATCAGTTTTCCCCATTTGTTTCTTCGTTCTTTGAACGAAGTTTATAGGAGTTCATCTACTTCTCATGCCCTTGTTCATCCTATTTTCATTCATAGGATTTTGCTTTATCTTGATCTTGGTGGCTTTCCTTCCTCTGAGCCCGTTCATGTGATTGCTCCTATAGGTGCGTCTTTTCTTAGACAGAGGGCTGCTCACCTTCGAGTTGGCTCTAAACACCCTAGGTCTGCACCTTCTAGTAGCGCACCTTCTCCGTCTTCTTCTACAGGTCCTGCTGGTGAGGCTGTTCCTGATCCTGATGTTGCTGCTGCTGCTGCTGCTGTTCCTCCACCTCCTTCGGACGACTTTGATGTACGTCGTACCTTGGAGACTGTCATGACCATTCAGGCGGCTCATGGTCAGCTTTTGGTGGACTTATTTGACGAGATCCGTGCTTTGCGTGCTGATCTGGTGCATCTGCGTTCGTCCTCACCACCTCCTTTTGATGATGACTTGTGATTGCACTTTGGCATTCCGTCACAAAAAGGGGAAGTAGAGTTTTGACTTTGTAGAGGAGTTTTTGTAGTTAGGGGGAGTATCTTTTAGTATCTTTTTTTGTTTTTGAGGAGTTAGTGAGTTAGTGGAGTTTATAGATTGTATCTAGGTGCTTCACTTTGTATATCATTTTTGGGGATATTCATGTTAGGGGGAGTAACATTGTTTTTGATATACATGATATATACTTGATTCTTGTTGCTTTGTGATTCACTGCTTATTGATTTATATTTATAAGTTGTTCATTGATATATGTCTTTATTCTGTGTTGTGTGAATCTTACAAGAATGTTATACCTGTTGTTTTACTCTTTTCTGTCACACATGCGTTTAAGTGTTTGTTGAGTATTTCAGGAATATACAGGTTGATTCAATTGAGCTGCTGTCTACACTTGCAACTGATGGATAGTAGTTAGGATTGAATTTGAGTTTATGAGCATTACTTTTGTAAAGGGCTTTTTACTTGTAAACTTTGAGCTTTTAATTTGTGTTTTGTCACAGATTGCCAAAGGGGGAGTTTGTTAGGTTCTAAAGGTTTAGGAATTTATGTATTTAGAACTCTAATTTGTAATATTAGCAAACCATGATCAAAACAATATGTTTAGTCTTGTTTAGGCTTGCTCAAAGTTGATTAATTATTGTAAAGTTGGAATCGAGTGGCTGCAGAATACATTGGTGCATTTCGGCTTGGCTCGATCGATCGAAGCTTAGGCTCGATCGATCGAAGCTTAGGCTCGATCGATCGAATCTCGGGTCAGATGCGTTTTCTGCAGAATTTCCAACTCAGCCCTAACTCATTAAACGTTTAGGGTTTTATGTTTTTGTCCTAAATATATAAGGCAAAACCCTAGCCACGTTTTGAGTGTTGCTCCTGTTGTATTGTTGCTCATACATTGCTGTTTTGTGTAAATCTCTTGTGAGATCTAGAGGAGTTTTCCTTTATACAAAGCTTAGGGTTTTCAAGGTAGAGATAGTATTAACATCTTGATAATCAACTCGGTTGCTACCATTGGAGCTTAAAGAATAACAAGCGTGGGTGCTTGTAGCTGATTAGAGAATCCAAGAAAGAAGGAGTCCGTGGATTCGGAGCTTGCACGTGGTCGTGTCAGTAAGTTCTACTAGTGGGTAGCATTAGGAAGTCGAGCAAGGAGCTTGTAAGTCCTTTTGTATGAACTTCGATTCTTTCATAGTGGATTCAGGTTTGCCTTGAGGATAGGTGGGTCAAATCCTCCCTAGGTTTTTACCGTGTGGTTTCCTGGGTGATCATATCATTGTGTTATTTATATTTCCGCTGTTTTATATTCTTGATATGATTGTATGCTTGTAATAACCTAGAATTGCATAAATTGACTAAGTTAATCACTTGGCTAATTAATTAGGTTAATCTGGTTGTTTTAAGGGGTCTAAAACCGTTCAATAACTGGTAAAAGTTTGTCAACTCAACTAGTGTGAAAAATTTTGTCAAACGTTTGTGTATGTAACATTACTCTTTAACTTTTAACCTCGATTTGATATAATTTTACACTAATTATTATTTCACACTCTCAAATGTGAAATGTTATACAAAATGTCTATATTTTTACACCAGATTATAAATGATGTGAAATAATAAAAGAGTGCGAATACTGTTGAATTTCTGGCAATCAAAGCACATAATTTTATAGTTCTCAAATTTTGTTGGAGCTTTTATTTATTTATTTATTTAAATTCTTGATAGATTTAAAAGGTGAGTGTAGGGAGATTTGAACCATGTATATCTCTATTAATAGACATTAGGAGATGCTAATTAAGCTACAAGGCTCTTGACAATTTAGCTAGAGCTTGAGTGAGTTCAAATCTTCTGTCTCACTTTTCCTACTCCAGTCTATATATGCTCCACAAATAAAAACATGCCATGTGTAACATAATTATTTCAATTTCAATTTTATTCTTTTAATAATTCAAATACTCAAAATAAATATTAAAAAAAACCCACCAAACCCCATCACCCCACTGGTCCACCACCAATCCACCACTCCCGTTGCCGACGACACTAGCAAGAGGTGGCCGTGCCTTGGCCGCTGCCATTCACAGCCACCCACCACCTCCAAGGAACCCGTCTCTTTTCTATTTCATCCCTCTCAAACCCACCCTATGCCATTTTTTTTTTATCATCCACTTTTTGAGAAAGAATAATGAAGACCTAGTTTCAGAGATACTCTATTTTTCTTTGAGTCATTTAGCAACTACAAAGATACCAAAAGGATACGAACTGTTGTACATGTCCAAAACTAAAAATTGATACAAATTTCAATCTTAATTGAGATTGTACTTTGAACCATAATAGCTAGACCATTTAACAACTACAAAGATACCAAAAAGATACGAAGTGTTGTCCAAAACTAAAAATTGATACAAATTTCAATCTTGAGATTGTACTCTGAACCATAATAGCTAGACCATGCTTATATTTCTGACTCTGTTAATTTAGTTTGACCATCCACTTTTTGAGAAAGAATAATGAATTGAGACACTATTTTTCTTTGAGTCAAGCAACTACAAAGATACCAAAGAGATACCAAGTGTTATCAAAAAGTAAAAATTGATACAAATTTCAATCTTGAGATTGTACTTGGAACCAGAATAGACAATGCTTATAAATTGACACGTAGTCCATTTCTTCTTTTACGCAATTGAGGCTATATTTTTTCTTATTCTCTGAATATGAAAAGTTTTGATAATTAGTTTGTTGGTTTAGCAATCGTGGTTTTTGAGAAATGGATAGAAAAAAAACAAAGGTAAGGAGGTATTGGAGAAGTTTCCGGATGCTGTGAGGGTTTTTTCTCGTGGATGATGACAAGAGTTGTCACCTCGAACTGGCAAGAATGCTCCGGCTATCTGGTTATGAAGGTATTTTCTGGTCACCTTTCCTCCTCTGTTGCTTTTTTTACTTCTTTCTTGTGAAGGTAGTTTATTCTAATGTATGTAAAGTTAGCAATTTGATCCTGTTTTTCTTTTTCTTCTTGATCCCAGCTTTTATGGGCTTGTTAAAGCTAGCTAGTGAATATTAGGTTTGGACCTTGGTAATATTTGAATGTAAGTAGGTATTAGTTAGTTTAGTTAATCGAAGAAACACTATCTCTATCTCGTTCTCTCCCGAAGCCATGCACAAATCAGGTCGCATGCAAGGAACAATATTAGATTTTCACAAAGTGAGAAAAAAAAAAATGAATGACACTAGAGATACAAACTTTTTAACAAAAACCTTTACAAATTACTGATATGGTGAATAGTTATTGGTAAATGAAAAAATGATATTAATGGTGGGTTTAAATAAAAACCAATGAAAAATTGGCAACATCAATATTTTATAAAAATGTTATAAAATAGTTTGTAGTTATAGTATTACTAAAAAAAAAATTGCCTAATTAATAACAGCATTCCTGTTGTTTGTGTACACTCAGCTATATTGTTGTTAGACTAGTAGTACTTTTTCAAATCATTTAAAACCGTGACTTCAAGTTTGAAATCGTGATGCATTTAGTTGCATCCTTATCGGTGTTCTTGTCATTTTGTTTCTAGATCCTAGTCACTTTAGCTTTAACTGTTTTTTCTTTTTAGGTTTTCTTGGATAAAAGACTTTTATTGCTAACAAAAGAAAAATACAATAGAGTCACCGCACTAGGGCCCATTTGGTAAGAAATTTCTAGTAACATTGTTTAAGTATTGTGGAAATACGTGTGGGTAAAAAAGTGTTGTGAAAATATGTGTTATGGTGTTTAAACACTGAAAACTGTTGTTTAAACTACAATAACAAGCAACCCTTAACATTAACAAAATGAGAGAGACCACTTCTACCAAAGGAATTTTTAGTTTTATCCCTGGGCACTTTAGCTTTAGTAGAATTGAATAGTTTACAGACTAGATTGTTAATCATTAGTATTGGGTGGGCTAAATTACCCAAAATAAAATGCCCTTTTAGCACACCAAACTAAAAAAATGGAAAATGTTAGATTAACTTTTGTCACAACTCGTTCACGTGGCAAATTGTGATCGATAGAGTAAGAAAAATGATAGGTCCATATGGGTCCACAATGACATTACTCACACAACTCGCAATGTGGCAAAGTTGTGACAAAGTTGTGTCCTACTCCTAACATTACTCCAAAAAAAAAAAAAGAACCTTCTGGTTTTTTTATTACTATTTCTCTCTTGGTAGCAAATCCTATCTCTCTCTCCTTTTTTTTTTTTTTTTTTTTCCTTCACTTTCCTTAGTAGCAGATGGCTTTTGATCTGGTGATTTGGGTTGCTATTGTGGTGGTAGGTTGTGACTTGGGTGGCGGTGGGTTGTGGGGAGGATTCAAAATTTCGTTGAATCTTTATAATCCATTTGGATTGAGGGGGATTAGAGTAGAGTAAAGTAGATTTAGTACAAAATTAGTTTATTTTTAGCTAACACTACTCTACTCCCCTCCACTCTCTCTCCTTCCCCCAGCCATTAATTCTCTGAATCCCTAATTTAATCTTGCTCCTTGAATTAGCACAACAATTTCATTTCTGATTTCCTAATTCGATCATGTTTCTTGCTTATTTTCTCTCTTGAATTAGCACAGAAATTTCATGGTTGATTTTCTAATTCAAAATATTTTTTTTCTCCTTGTTTTGATCTCATTGCAATTTTTTCACCTTTTACTTCGAATTCTGTTCAGAACTTGATCTTTCATTACCTTTATGACGTCTTCAACATATGATTCAACTTCTTCTCCAATCATGGCTACACCAATTACAACTTCAACGGTGAACTAACTTGTTAACTCAAAGCTTTGGTGGGTCTTTGCTTTTTTAGAGTTATTGGAATTTTAGTAATAAAGATACTTTTCCTGATATTGATTTTAGTAATCTTTTGTCCCACTTTTAATATTACACTTTATATTTTATTAAAATCAGCATGTTACTTGTCTATTTTTTCGGTTCCTAATAAAGTAAGGATAGTATAGCATTAAAATACTAACATTGAAATAAAGAGTTTATTTATTTTCTATTTTATTTTAAATGAAACTGGAATGATTTCATTAAAGCTGAAATTGAGGAACTTTTATTCATTAGTTTACTCCCTTGCATGTTGCATCTCTTCAATTATAAGAATTTCTACTACTATAATAATGAGAACTTCTTATCAAAAAAAAAAATAAATAAATAATGAGAACTTTTTTTTTTTACAAAAATTACATTTTCGTCCCTACATTTTCACGCGATTCTAACTTTGGTCCTTATCTTTTATTTTCACCACTTTTAGTCCCTACTTAGAAAAATGCCTTTCATTTTAGTTCTTTCCGTCAATGTCCTAACGGCAAAATTCTATGTGGTAGACGGAATTATTAAAATAATAATAATAAATTTTATTTTGGCATTAAAAAAATGCCACGTCAGAATCTAAATTTTAAAAAATTAATTTATTAATTTTAACTAAATAAAAAAATAAAAAAAAGAAATAAAAACCAAAAATCACATTAATTAAGATCTAAGTATGTCTTGAACAAGAACAACAAAAATACAAACTCAGATCTAAGAACACAAAATTAAAATCCAAAAATCACAAACCCAGAAAAGAGAGAAATGTGGTGATCAAAATCATAAACCAATTCTCTGCTTGATTACTAAGAAAATCATAAACCAAACTAAAAAGTAGAATTACACATTCAATATATTAGCTTGAGCTCCAAATTTTCCAAATTCAAATTATTTAATCAGAGATTTAGTCCACTTTCCAAGCAACATATTTTCTAACAGGAAAAACCACAGCTACAACACAAACAAAATTAAAAAATAAAAAATAAAAAAACAGCAAATTCCATTACTTGAATCTTAAGAGTGCCAAATTACAGAAATACAACTTAAAAACAAGGAACGAAATCCAGATCTAGAGGCAAGATCTACAACAACCACCACAACTAAGTACACAAATCTAATCATAATCTCAAGATTCTAAACCACCGAACCCATAGAGAGTCCTACCTTGCCTCTTCAAGGCATAGACGACATCCATGGCCGTCACGGTCTTCCTCCTTGCATGCTCAATGTAGGTCACGGCATCACGGATCACATTGTCCAAAAAGATCTTGAGGACGCCACGTGTCTCCTCATAGATTAGACCGCCGATATGCTCACTCCACCCCTGCGAGCCAAACGACGAATCGCAGGCTTCGTGATCCCCTGGATGTTATCGCGAAGAACCTTACGGTGTCATTTCGCTCCTCCCTTTCCCAAACCCTTGCCTCCCTTTCCACACCCAGACATTTTTTGAGAAATTGAAAGAACAAAAGAGTTTTTTGGGATTTGAGATTTGAAATTGGAATTGGTTTTGATTTTGATGCGAAAGTTGTGGTGTCAAGTGTAGCAAGGAGGTTGCTACTGCTATTCGTGGCGCTATCATTTTGGCTAAGCTCTCTGTCATTACTGTTAGGAGAGGATACTGGGGTAACAAGATCGGTAAGCCTCATATGGTACCCTGTAAGGTCATCGAAAAGTGTGGTTACGTTATTGTTCGTATGGTTCCCGCTCCTCGTGGTAATGGGTTAATTTTGTGTTCTTATTTTCTAGTTTGTGATTTTTGGATTTTAATTTTGTGTTCTTATATCTAGGTTTGTGTTCTGTTCTTATTTAAGACACATTTAAATCTTAATTAAAGTGAATTTTGGTTTTTATTTCTGTTTTTAATTTTTTTTATTTAGTTAAAATTAATAAATTAATTTTTTTAATTTAGGTGTTGACGTGGCATTTTTTAATGCCAAAATAAAATTTTATTATTATTATTTTAATAATTCCGTCCGTCACGAAGAATTTTGCTGTTAAGGCACTGGCGAAAAGGACTAAAATGAAAGGTGTTTTTCTAAATAGGGACTAAAAGTGGTGAAAATAAAAGATAGAGACCAAAGTGGGAATCGCGTGAAAATGTAGAGACGAAAATATGGTTAGCCCTTTTATTTATTTATTTATTTTGGTTCTCTTGCATATAAGCGGATTCCCTAAAACAACTCCAACTCTAATCAGTGTTCAGGACAAAGCTAAAACTTGAAGTTAGAAGGAGCAGCTTTGCTATTGGTTTCTATGGTGGTTCCGGTTTCCAGTTCTTCTACTTAATAATTGATTTTTTTTTTTTGGGTGTCTTTGTTGCGTGCATCTACTACTAGATAAGTACAAAATTACTGTTTAAATTATTTTAAAGATATGGGTTGTTTGTCTTGCATGCATCTTTTCTCTCTTTTTTTTCTTTTCTTTTTTTTGTGTATCTTTGTTGCGCATCATTTATCCTAAGTTTTAAAAACGACAGAATTTGGCCTTTTTTCCAATTATCTATCAAAAATATCAAAACTCAAAATTGAGTGTGTATTGCTTGTTTAGTTAATAAAACTCGGATTTCACATTCAAGATTTATTTGGGATACTTTATGTGGATCTTTTGAGTTTTGACAGCTATTATTAATTATATTCTAACTGCAAATTATTCATTATATTCTAACTACAAAATTAGTTAATAGTAGGTGTAAAAAAAATTATTCACAAATAAATATACCGAGATTAATACAAATATGTATTAGTAACCAATTTTTTTTTGACCGAGTATTAGTAACCAATCAAGCTGTGTTAATTTGTAATTAAGTTTGAGTCATTTTTATTTCCCCCCCCCCCCCCCCCCCCCCCAAAAAAAAAAAAAAAAAAAAAAAAAGAAGAAGTTAAGAGTCATTTATATATCAATCGAGCCATAAGGAGAGAACTAGTGTAATTTGTAAAATCTACGTCAGTTTTTTGGTAGAAGATATACATTCCTAAGAATTTCACTAATAAAATAATAACAAATATATAAAATAATTAACGTGTAAGAATTGATACATTACAAAAGAGGACTTGTGTGATTAGTTAAATATACAAAGTCCATTTCCTCAACAACCAAAAAAAAAAAAAGCCAAAGTCTGTTTCTTTTGTAGCTCTTAATTAAAAAACGAGAAAGTGGGTCATATTTGATCCTCCGCCATGCATCTCATGCAGTTAAAAACTAGGGTTTTGAAAGCCTTTCAAAACCCTAAACCCTCATTCTCTGGCCTCCCTCCAATTTCAACGCCATTAGTGCTGTTAGAAATTAGTTAGCTTTGTCCATTTAACTTCTAAGCTCTTGTAAAACGGTGAAAACACTAAACTCAGTATTAGAAGTATGTTAAATGACTAAATTCATAATTTTCTAATAGGTTAAAGCTTTTCAAAGAATCGATAATTTATCATAGTATCAACATGGGAGCTCCTAAGTTTAATCACGTCTCCCCCCTAATCAGTAATTTAGGCCTCCCTCTTACTGTTAATATCTTCCATTGCCCATTGGTAACGTCTTTCTTTTCCATTTGGTTTCTAGCAAAAAGAGCAAGTTGTGCTAGCAATTCAACCACCGAAGTAACACAACTGATAGCATGCAATCCTAAACCAACTTTTGGTTCAATTTCCTTCTTCAATTCCAATGCATATTGAGACGATAGTATGAATTCCCTCATCTCCTCCCCACAATTCTATCTCCAACGCACCAATCAAAACCCTGACCCTAGCCCATCTGGCTATTTTTCTACAAAAGGAATTATACTAGTTATACTAAAAGCTTAAGCTTTCTTGCCTAGGACGCAAGTGTATATTGTCCTAAGGTTGATTTTGCAAGGGACTAGACTGAGTGAAGGAAAGCGCAGGATCTGACATTCTTAGTCTGAGAGTTGGCTCTATGGCAACTGTCATTTTAACAACATATCATCTCATCATCAATTTCAACAACAAGAGAGACAAAAATGACTTTTTGGAAGAACAGCCAAGAATGATGGAAGAAATAGAAGTACCTCATAGGAAAACATATTTATGCCTTTATCAATCATCTATGAGGATTTGAAAAATATAAGCCAACTAACTTATAATACCATGACTAAGAACATTCACATCAATCTCTTCAAATTTGTATCAATCTTTTTTTATACATTTGCATCAACCTCAATCATCTATGAGGATTTGAAAAATATAAGCCAACTAACTTATAATACCAAGACTAAGAGCATTCACATCAATCTCTTCAAATTTGTATCAATCTTTTTTCTTCTTTTTTTTATACATTTGCATCAACCTCAATAGTCAGTACTACATCAATATTTAAATTAAATATTATTTCTTCTTCTCTTTCACAGCAAAACCAAAACAAAAACACCAAAGACTTCGTTGCCACAATCGTCCCACTTCTATGAATCACAACCAAAACACCTCAGGTCCCAGCAGCACATCAAATCCTCATCAACCCAACCAAATCCAACACCAAACTTCAAACCCAACACTAGATTACGGTGTCGCTGATCTGCAACGGAAGAGAGAGAGTCCGACGGAGCTCTATACACTCCAATCTCTGGAACCATTTCTTCTATCTGTTAATAACCATGGATTTCGACCACTAATCCTCCACCGTAGCTTTGTTTGATTCAATTCGATTTTTGATGTGGGTTTGTTGGATCTGAGTTTGAGTTTTGATGTGGGTTTGTTGGATTTGAGTTTCTTGGTGTGCTTTGGAACTAGTGGTGGCCGGTGGTGCCGTGGTGACCGGTTTTTGGTGGACTTCGGAACTAGTGTGGCTGATTGAGAGAGAGGAGAGAGCAAGCACAAACGAGAGTGAGAGTCAGAGACAAAAGATTAAAAAAAAAAAAAAATTAGCTTTGTCCCTAATATTTCAAATAAGAAATTCTATAACATAAAGTTTAAAAAATGAACTTTATTTTTTTATGTGAATTAGTTTCCTTGTTTAAGTAGTAAACGAAACAATGGGGTGGATTTTTTTTTTTTTTTTTTTAATTGAATGGTGACTTATTTTTAATGACATGCATTCTTTTGAATAATTCAATAATTACAATAGATTATTTAAATTCTAAATGTCATGGACATATAATGGGGTGTCAATTAGTTGATTTACCTATTGGGTTTTTGTTTTATTCAAAGGAAAAACTACAATGTAGCTTTACCCAAGGTGGTTTTTTACTTTTTAATGCATGCTCTTTGGTTTCCAAAAACTGTGGGAAAAACTCAATATAAGAGCACTTGCATCAAGCTAGTAGCATTTTTTGTCAAATTTGGTCCAAAATGCTATTTTAACTACCTCATTTGTATATACTCTTACATCATATTCAATACTTTGTCTTTTAATTTTTTTATTATTTATTGTTTTGTCTCTCTCCCCTCACATATTTTTTCTCCCTCTCTCTCTTTCTTCCTCTCACTAAGGTCTTCTCTTCTTCTTCTTCTCTCTCTCTCTCTCTCTCTCTCTCTCTCTCTCTCTCAACACAAAATCACCCAACTCACAAACAAACCAAGCTGCCTATCTAAAGGAAATTACCACAAACCACCCCAACAAAATCTCCCAGATAGGAGAACCATTGTGAGCTACATTGTCTCACATGAACTAGATCAAAGCTCCACCACTTCCACAAACTAGATCGGAGCTCCCCCACCTCCACACTCTAGGTTGAAGTACCTCACACCACCACCAAACCACGACACCGCTAATCTGATCAATTCTTGAGAGAGAGACAATCAAATGAAGAGAGATAAGAAAGAGAGAGAGACAAAAAAAAAATGAGAACCGAATAAAAATGTGAATGAATAAATTAAAAAAAAAAAAAAAACATTTAGCATTGGCAATGAACAGTTTCATGCCATAAGTAGCGTGGTATTGTTTATTATTAAAATTTTGGGGTAGCTAGAAGAGTCTGTTTTGTGTGGTTTTTTAGGTTCATTAGTTATATTTTTAATATTAGGCTAGTTTGACTAGCTTGATATGAATGATCTAAGCTAGACAAAGTTTTATATATATATATATATATATAGTGACTTGGCTCTCATATAAGTTTTGGTTTTTTTTTTTTACTTAGTAATACTGATTAATTTTTTAATTAAATATTTGACATATAATTAGATTATAACTGATAGATGTAAATTATATTTGATTTGTAAATTATGATAAAGCTAATTATAATATTTATTTTTTAAAAAAGAAAATATAAATAATTTAAAAAAATTTATTTTCTATCTTTTCTTTACTGATTGGTCAAATGAATCTATTTTGAGTGATGTCATAATTACTATAACTTATATTGCATAAGGTTTACAAACTGATCTATCAATTTTTAAAATGTAAAACCAAAAAGTAATTAATAATTTATTTACTATGTGTTGATGTGACACCACACCAATCACATTAATTATCACATCAATTTATAAACATTATGTAGTGAAATTGATAGTAGTTTTTATCTTTTCCATTTATTATGTTTTTGATGTGGTATTAATTACGTTCATTGTCATATTAGTTTGTAAGCTTTTAGTAATAGTAGTAGTTTTAACATTTTCACCACCGTGGTGCACGGTGGTCACTCTACAAGTATAAATACTTGTGGGGTGTGGGGGATAAGGGTCAGGGTTTAAGTCTTCAAGAAGGAGCTTCATATACATATACACTTAGATTAAATTAGAGTAGAAATTTTCTATCTTGTATCAACAAAAAAAAGAAGTAGTTTTAACCTTTTCCTTTTTGACATTTTGTTAATACATAGATTCTAATTTGCATTAATTTTTTTTTATTAATTTTTTTTTTATACTTTGGCCCTTATAGGGCTATAAATGAGTTGAGTTTCTCAACTCAAGAAAAGACTTGTTTTTGTTTATTTGTTTAACAAAAAAGCCAAGCTCAAACATAATAATGTGTTCATGATAACAAGACTCGATTTAACTATATATATATATATATATATATATATATGTGGGCAACAAGTTTTGCTTGATAGAGCAAATACTTGGACCCTCAACTTATTTGTTGGTGGGCTTTACTCTCAATCTTACTTATGGGGCTCCAACTCAAGCTTGGATGTTTCCTCTCAAGTACTAGTCTCACAGAAAATCCCTTCCTTCTTCCCTCAGTTCCCAGTTTCTCTTGTATCACCTTCCTCACTCCCAATTTTCCAACCACCTTTACAATGGCCTAGCTCCCCTTTTTATACCCCTGAGTGAGTGGGGTTGCCATAATTTTTATTCCCACGTTCACTCACATGTTCTCACGTCTCTCAGAATCCTAAGGGATTCTCACGTAATCAAAGGATTCCCTTGGAACTTGTTCCAGACACTGGTTTAGGTCG
Source organism: Quercus aquifolioides (assembly GCA_019022515.1). NCBI lineage: Eukaryota > Viridiplantae > Streptophyta > Magnoliopsida > Fagales > Fagaceae > Quercus > Quercus aquifolioides. Next base: position 11,831,687 of record CM032328.1, read on the forward strand.
ATAGTGGATTCTTTCTCAATCTTTTGCTCTCGGTTACCAACTCCATTCGAACCGAATAGTCGGGCCCTCCTAGTGCTTAGCTAATGGTCGGGCCCAATGCAAAGATTCCCAAGACAGTCCTTCTGTCGTTCCCCGGGCTCATCTCACTCAATGGGTCCTAGGCCTTGTACCAGCCCTTACTCATACGGTCGGCCCAATTTGGATTGTATAAATATCTAAATAATTCATATGATATCAAATTATTATTTGTAGTTTATTATTAAGATAAATAGTCCATTCTTAGTAAACAATTCTAGGTTTGTAAAGGGGTAAAAAATTGAGTCAAGGTTTTACTATATATAGGGAAAAAAAATAAGTTAATCAAGTAGCTTGTAAACAAGCTTGAGTTTTTTAGACAAGAAAATAAACCAAGCTTAAACAATCAAATATATAATCTTATTTGGTGATGACCTTTAGACCCGGTTCAATGCATTATGAGGCCTAAGGCAAAAATTTCTAGTGGATTATTTCATGCTAAATATTAATTAAATACTTTTTATTTGACTTTTTATTTATATACATTTGTTTTGTATTAAAACCATTCTATTTTTTTTTTTTAGATATAAAATTGCTAATTAAGTTTTTGTATTTAATTTTTATTTACATATCTTCAAAAGTTTTTTGGAAATTTTTTTCAATGATGATTCGGCACTCATAATAATTTCTTTTTTGTGAAATAGTTTATATATTGGTTCAATGTTTTGGGGGCCTTCTTGGAGGTGGGGGAAAAATGCAAAAGTCACTAATTTTTTTTCTTTATAAAAAGAAATTCTAATTTTAGACCCTTTAATTATTATTTTTTTGTTGTACAAATAGGGTCATAGGCCTTTAGCTTGCCCTAATGACCTTGAGCTAGGATCATATTCAAAATAAAATAAAATAAATAAATTTCAACTTTAAAATTTTTAATAATCAATTTATTAGTGAAAAAAAAGAAAAAAAAAAAGATCAACTTAGCTCGGCTCTTTTACACCCGCTCTCTCCTAAGTTAAAATTTTGGCTTTGTCCATGCATGCGCTGGTAGTCCCGAAAGGTAGGAAGCCCATTTTGCAAGACTATTGGGCTTGAGTTCTTACAATAAACATGGCCCATGAATTGTCCACTATCCCGGTGATAGATTTGGAAGATATTGTTGCTGATCATTTGAAAAATGAAATTTTTTAAAAAAATATTTTTTTATCAGAAAAGATCATGTCTTAACTCTTAAGCGGTTGCCAAAAAAAAAGAGAGAGAGCCAAGAACATAACAAAAAGGAAAAAACATACGACTAAATCTATAACGATGCACAATTTTATGTGAATGGCTAATTTAATAGTATTATCTTAAAATCAAAACCGTTTGGATTATGCATGAATATGATGCAACATTCTCACGGTTCAATGCGTGACCCAACATTTTTGCTAATAAAAATAATGAATAAAAAAAGGGTCATGCTAACGAGTGTCTTTATAGTAATGGTTAACAATCCATTTTAAAAAAGTTTTGACATTACTTTTATGGAAAATGAAAAAAGCTGTCAAAACGTTAATTTTTTTTTTTTTAATAAAAATTTTCTTTAAATAAACTTTTAATCATTACTCTAAGAACATCCGTTAACATTTCCTATAAAAAAAATAATGCTGCTAACCATTACAAAAGGTAGAGGCTTTAATTGGAAAAATTATTAGAAAAATTATAAGGTCCTCATGATAGACAAGTAACGTAGTCCACCATTCCACTAAAAGACTTCCATCTGTTTAAAATTGCTGAGTTAAAAAAAATTTTTAAACAAAAACTAATTACTGACTCAGCAATTTTAAACAAATGAGAGTCTTTTAGTGGAATGGTGGACAAGTAACATGTTCCACCAAAGAATTGTATAATTTCTCCTCTAGTAGACTAATAAAAATAATACGATGTAATAGGCCAACCGTGCATGGAATTGATTTATGCGTAAGAGCATAGTTCCTAGTTCGGGAATGATGAATATATCAAGAAGAATCATATTTTAGTGTGCACGCTCGGAATTGATTTCTTTGTCAAGAACATTGAAATGCACGCAACTAATATACTTAATTATTTGTCCATTTATTTACTTCTAAGTTCTAATCCATGTGTTCTTCAACAAAAAAAAAAAAAAAAAGAAAAAAAAAAAAGAAGAAGGTTCTAATCCATGTCATAAAAGATAGTAAGGGTTTCCACGAGTCGGTTCAATTCAGGTTTAGGCTTAATTTGGAACCGATGCGATCCTGTTGGGGTGGCAAGAAAAAAGACCCACCACCAACTACGAAAAACCAAGGATCGAGTTGGATCGGTCTCAGGTGGACGGTGGTCGGCTTCTACTTCAATTGAAAGAGAGAGATCAAAGACCAAACTTGGTACATAACTCACAAATTTGAAGAACAAATCTACAAACCCAAACACCAATAGACCACAAATCCAAAGAACACAAACAAAAATAGAGAGAGATGATAGCAAATCTAAACTTGCGAGAGATTGAAATGAAGAAATAGAGAGAGAACATGACTGAAAATCAAAATTGAGAGAAAGAATCGCAAATAGGGAGTCAAACTGATGAGTTAGCGATGGGGGCGAATCAAAGATTTGAATTGGAGGCGTTGGCCGTTGAGAAATCAAGAGAGAGACTGAGGGTTATATATAACGATTAGGTTAGGCATATCAGGTTTTTGAAGGGAAGACCTGCCACTTAACCCGCTAGCATCAATTTGGGAAGGTAGTGACCCACATTTGACCACCAAGTAGTCAGATCAAGTGATAGATGGTTCAGGTCCGGTCGGTTTGGCTAGATAAGTTAGGTCTGAGGTTTGGTTGGACAGACCTAAAAGAGAAATGTGTACTCCTGCCTCAATTCCTCACTTAAGGCTGAAATATGGTGTGATGTGACCCCCAAGAATGGTGGGCATATTATCTTAGGTAGACCTTGGCTTTATAATTTAGATGTCAACCTTTATGGATGAACAAATTCTTGTTCATTTGAGTTTAAAGGTAAGAAAATTATGCTCACACCATTGAAACCCAAGCCAATTGACATGAGCAAGAAGAAAGAAGTGACAAAAGTGAAAGGTTTGAATAACATAATCCCAAAGGTGTTTGAAAGGGTAGCAGTTCAAGAATCAATTGTGTTCACCTTGGTTGCCAAAAAGATTACTATGCAAGCTAGTGAGGAGCCACATGAAGAAGTGAAGTTAGTTATTACGCCTCAAACCCAAAAGAGTCTAAAGGGTGAGAGGAGAACCATTAAGAGCAAGAATGTAGGAGATTTTTTCCCCTTTCCTTTCCACAAGTTAAGAATAAATAACTTGTTACTTTGTGTTCATCATTGTGAACTCATTGTTTTTATTATTTTTATCAATATAACTATTCTTATTACCTATCAAAATAATAATAATAATAACTTCGACCTCTGCTTTCATTTACCTCAGAGAATGCTATGTTTCCTCAATAATTTTGGTTATGGATTTAGCATTTTTCCATGCATGTTTCTCCCTCTACATTGGCAATTCAAAGTCTACTCCATAGTTCACTTTGTGCTTACTGCACAACTCCATAAGTCTACCCCGTAGTTGGATAAAAAAGGGGTATGGATAGTCTATGTTTTCTATCTTAATAATCCAAAAATAGATTTAAGGATTCTATATAAACCTAGAGCTAGTAATATTTTATGAATTAGATGGGTATGACTTTATCAATGCCTGCAAGTCGAAAGTTCATGCATCTTTAACCTCTTATATGTTTGCAATCTCTACATTTGTTCTATGTAGGAAACTTTTGGACTGAAAGCCCTCTGCAGCAATTTGGATTTGGATACTTTTCCATGATCTCGTCATATAGGACATGAAGTTTAGGCAAAACAACAATGAACATACACACTACGTATTAGCCACTTGAATTACGTAAGGAAACAAGTTTCTTTTTGTTGGAAATATATAGGATTATAAAAAATAAAAGAACACACCTGTGTGAATTCATTGTTGTAACAAGATACAACAGATAGAATGTTCATCCACCTTTGAAACAACTCATCTAGAAGATTGGTATAACTTATTGATGAAATGATTAAACTCAGAAACAAATCCTGGTGATCACAGGATAGCGAGAAGAAGATTTCACTCATTTCTTCAAAAATGATCACGTCTTCACTCTGAACACACACACACACAAAAAAAAAAAAACATTATAACCACATGGTGATTAACAAAAGATATATATGCTACTCCAAATTTGATGTTAGTGCTTCCCTTTGCACTATTTATATTCCAATTTCCAATCTACTCAATGTAAGATGATAATAAAGGGTACAAACAGCACTTCCCTCAAGAAATTTTAGTGAAATTAGGAATGATAAAAACACCAAAAGGCAAACAGGAAAAAAGAAACTAAAGGTACCTTAATGCAGTTGATAGCCCATTTCAAAACTATAAGACTCGTCAAGCTTTTCAAGAAATTTCTTCATATCATCCATGCTAATGTTAGGATTCCCAGGTTAAAACTCAAACTTCACTTCAAGTAGATATGAGGCGTTTATAGAATACAACGGCATAGTAGACATAATACCACTCTTGAGCTCGAAAGTTGTTAAAGCAGCAGCAGGAAATCAAAGAAAGCAGTTGAAGAAAATAGCAGCGTATTGCATTTGCAGCAAAAGAATAGAAGAAACTAAAAGCAAAACGATATCGTGTAGTCAAATGAGAAACGTTGTCGTGTAACTTAATAGGACTCACATGTTCTAGCACGTGACGTAGCTGAGTTTGTTAGTGGATAGAACACGTGTTGTAATCTTATTGGCTCTTCTTCTTAGATTCTTCTAGAAAGTTCCTTTCTTTGCAAAAGTAAAACCTGATAAACACAACAATGTTAGAGCATTCACATCCAGCTTTTACAAAAAAATTTATTTTATCATCTCAAAAGTTACTTTATCATTTATATCATACTATTTTACAACACACCTAACATCTCAGCTTTTATTTTTCTATTCAACTTATTAAAATATATAATACTCAATAAAATAATATTATCCAATAAAGTAATAAATAGGGAGATAAAAGAGAGAATAAAATATAATAAAAACTTGTCAAAGGTCTTGTAGCTGAATTGGCACCTCCTCATGCACAAAGTGCTTGGGGGTCTAGGGTGAAAATGGTTCGAGCTGCGGGATTAACAGCATATTGTAATTATTTCTCAAAAACTTATAGAAGCTTGCTACAGTGCCATTATATATTTAGGTTCAGGATGACACTGTAGCATAATTGCAAATTTTTTTTTTTACAATTGCAAGACTTTGCAAAACAAGATAATGAGGGGTTTTGGGGCTCTTATGCTAAATTGAACCAACATATAGCATTTGCAAGACCAATGTGAATGCTCTTAGATTCTAGTATTCAGGAAATTCCAAGGTAAGCTATAAGGTATAAATTGAGAATGGTTAGATCACAATGAATGGATATCCATCACAAGATCTCTCTCTCGCATCACCCTCTGCTGCCATGCAAAGCCATTGGTCCAAATGTAAAATTGATTCATAATTGTAATCACAAAATTCAATGACCACGTTGAATTGTTGTACCCTCATGGCCTCATGCTTTTCTCAAGGACACACACTCCAAAGATTTGTCTATAGATTCTGAAGAGGAAGAATTTGGGCTAGAGATGGGCCTAACGGTCATTCACTGTGGGCCGATAGTGGACGGGCCCATTACCTGCCAAACCTCTAAAGATGGATCCAATGTGAAATATCGGTAGGCCCAAAGACCATAAGGAAGGTAGAAAGACCCTTGGTATGAGATACTTGCGTTCCACGTTTGACGTAAGAGTCCTATAAGGAAAGGATTCTGCAATCTACGTTCAAGAGGATTCCTATAAGGAAAAGACTTCTACTCCAAGAAAGAGAAGTCCACCCTCTACTACTATAAAAGCCCCAATACTCTCGCAAATCAAGGTACGCATAATTTATCCTCTCTAGCACTCTAGAGTTGTGAGAATATTTCTGACTTAACCTTCGGAGGGTATTTGGCCGGCACCACACCGGTGCTCTCTATTAGGTTTTCCTTCTTTGTGTTGTGCAGGTTCACGTTCGAGCGCGTAGGTATCGTGTGGCTCACTGGTGAAATTCTCTACATCATCAGTTGGCGTCGTCTGTGGGAAACGTTAGTAGAGATCCAAAAAGCCATACTATCGTTTTTCGGACTTAAGGGTTGCATGGTACTCACTCGCTCGATGGCAACTACCAACGACGTTCAAGGAGACGAACCACCCACGACTGCCCTCGAGAGACAAGTTCGAACTCTCGCTGCTGCGGTGGAACGTCTCACCAAACAAAACAACGACTTAGAAGAACAGCTGCGTCAGAAGAATGCATAACAGAACGACCAGCAAGAAGAGGAAGAAGGGACCAGCGCTGCAAGAAAAAACCAGGAGAGACCTGAAGGCAGCCATGCCCCAAGCAGACCAGAGAGGCAGAACTTGAGCATGCCGTCCCTCACGGATGCGACACCACCACAAATTGCCGCAGAGATGCAGGCGATGAGGGAACAGATGGAGGTGATGATGAACGCGCTCAAGGGGCGAGTTTCCAGTGATCTAGACGATTTAGTCAACCGCACTGACTCGCCTTTCACTGCGGCCATGAACGCCTTCCCCTTACCCCAGAAATTCCGCATGCCACATATAGAAAGCTACGATGGCGTGAAGGATCCTCTGGACCATCTGGAAACGTTCAAGACCCTGATGCACCTTCAGGGGATAGCTGATGAGATCATGTGTAGGGCCTTCCCCACAACACTCAAAGGCCCCGTAAGGGTATGGTTCAGCCAACTAACGCCAAACTCCATTAGCACCTTCAAGAAGCTGAGTGCTCAGTTCACCACACTTCATTGGAGGGCACAGATACAAGAAGTCCACAGCTTGCCTGATGAGTATTAAGCAACGGGAGGACGAGACGCTGAGGGCTTATATAACGCGCTTTAATAAGGAAGCGCTCTCAATAGACGAAGCTGACGACAAAATACTGGTAGCAGCCTTCACGAACGGGTTACGAAAGGGTAAATTTCTATTCTCTTTATACAAGAACGACCCTAAAACCATGTCAGAAGTACTCTACAGGGCAACCAAATACATGAACGCAGAAGACACATTGCAGGCTCGAGAGGATAAGCCAAGGAAGAGGGAACGGCAGGAAGAAGGACAAAGGGATCAAGGGTCGAAGAGGCCAAGAATAGACGACCGAAGAGTTGAGCGACGTTCTAAGCCACCCGGAGGGAGGTTCACGAGCTTCACCCCGTTGACGGCTCCGATAGATCAAGTCTTGATGCAAATCAAGGACGGGGGGGCTTTAACCTTCCCCGGGAAACTGAAATCAGATCCCAGCAAAAGATCAAGAGACAAATACTGCCGTTTCCACCGCGATCACGGCCACGACACAGCAGACTGCTATAACTTGAAGCAACAGATAGAAGCCCTTATTAGACAAGGGAAATTACAAAAGTTTGTCAGAAAAGAGAGGACGAACCAGCCACCTCAAAAGCATCAGCCCCGAAGGGATAATGAACGTCCTAGACCCCTAATCGGAGACATAAGGATGATTGTGGGGGGTACATCAACAACTGGGTCGTCCAAAAAAGCCCGAAAAACTTACCTCCGAATGGTTCAGAATGTTCAGCTGACGGGCTCGGTACCAAAGATAGCGTGGAGAGATAGCCCCATCGTCGGGTTCTCAGAGGAAGATGCACGACGACTTCACCATCCGCATGACGACGCATTGGTCGTCACCCTACGAATGGGAAAATATAACTTGCACCGAGTGTTGGTTGACAATGGCAGCTCGGCGGACATCCTATATTATCCTGCGTTCCAGCAAATGATGATTGATAAGGAACGGCTGATACCAACGAATGCCCCGCTGGTGGGGTTTGAAGGAACGAGAGTATTCCCATTGGGTGCGGTCACACTTTCAGTAACGGTAGGCGATTATCCTCAGCAGATCACTCAGGATGTGACATTCCTCGTAGTCGACTGCTCATTAGCATACAACGCTATCCTTGGATAGCCTACCCTCAACGCCTGGAAGGCAGCTACCTCGACGTACCACCTAATGATTAAATTCCCCACGGAGTATGGGGTCGGGGAGTTGCGAGAAAATCAGGTGGCCGCCCGCGAGTGCTACATAGCCATGCTGGAAATGGATGACCACCAACACACCATGTGCATAGAAGAACAGCGGGTCGCAGCAGAACCAGTAGAAGAACTAGAAGATGTAACTCTAGACGAGTCAAGACCCGGACGAACAACTAGAATGGGGACATTAGCCAGTCAACCCACACGACAGGCCCTAACAACGTTCCTAAGGAATAATCAGGATGTTTTCGCTTGGAGCCACGAGGACATGCCGGGTATTGATCGCTCAGTCATAGTTCACAGGTTGAATGTGAACCCCACGTTTTCGCCCGTGAGACAGAAAAAGCAAGTATTCGCTGAAGAGCGGGACAAAGCAATAGCCGAGGAGGTCAGGAAGCTACTCGAGACAGATTTCATTCGGGAGGTATATTACCCCGACTGGTTAGTAAACGTGGTGATGGTCAAGAAAGCCACTGGGAAGTGGCGAATGTGTGTCGACTTCACGGACCTCAACAGGGCTTGCCCAAAGGACAGCTACCCATTGCCTCGGATTGATACATTGGTAGACTCAACGGCGAGACACCAACTCTTGAGCTTCATGGATGCCTTCTCCGGCTACAATCAAATCAAGATGGACGAGGCTGATCAGGAGAAGACTTCCTTCGTCACAAGTCAGGAACTTTTTTGCTACAAAGTGATGCCGTTTGGGCTCAAGAATGCGGGAGTAACCTACCAGAGGTTAATGAACAAAATGTTCGCGCACCAAATTGGAAGGACCATACAGGATCTCATCTTGGCAAAGGAAAGGGACCTACCACCTCGAAACCATGGACGGACAGAAGTTTCAACATCCATGGAACACAGAGCACCTACGGAGGTACTACCAGTAGGGACGACATGAAGATCATCGACTCTCCCCCAGTTTCCAGTTTATTACTATGTTTTACTAAGTTTTTTATAAAGTTCTTACCTCGGACAATTTTTTGATTATTTAAGTTTTGCTCTCTACTTCGAACAATTTTTTCTACAAGTACCTTTTTAAGCCCAAGGGGGCAAGTACCTTTTCCTCAGCATTATTTTCTTTCAATAAAGAGAAGTATTCAGACTCTACTGTGTTTTTTCTACATAAATAAACTAAGTCCACAAGGTGGACGGATCATCCCAAGGGATGAAAATCCAAAGTCCACAAGATGGACGGATATAGACTAAGTCCACAAGATGGACGGATCATCCCAAAGGGACGAAAAATCCAAAGTCCACAAGATGGACGGATATAAACTAAGTCCACAAGATGGACGGACCATCCCAATGGGATGAAAAATCCAAAGTCCACAAGCTGGACGGATATAAAACTAAGTCCACAAGGTGGACGGATCGTCCCAATGGGATAAAAATCCAAAGTCCACAAGGTGGACGAATACAGGCAATGTCCACAAGATGGACGGATGTAAAGTAAGTCCACAAGCTGGACAGATATAAACTAAGTCCAGAAAGTGGACGGATCATCCCAAGGGATGAAAATCCAAAGTCCACAAGATGGACGGATATAGACTAAGTCCACAAGATGGACGGATCATCCCAAAGGGACGAAAAATCCAAAGTCCACAAGATGGACGGATATAAACTAAAGTCCACAAGATGGACGGACCATCCCAATGGGATGAAAAATCCAAAGTCCACAAGCTGGACGGATATAAAACTGAGTCTACAAGGTGGACGGATCGTCCCAATGGGATGAAAATCCAAAGTCCACAAGGTGGACGGATACAGACAATGTCCACAAGATGGACGGATGTAAAGTAAGTCCACAAGCTGGACGGATATAAACTAAGTCCACAAGGTGGACGGATTACCCCAAAGGGATGAAAATCCGAAGTCCACAAGGTGGACGGATATAGACAATATCCACAAGATAGAGGGATGTAGACTAAATCCACAAGGTGGACGGATATAACCTAAAGTCCACAGGGTGGACGGGTATAAACTGAGTCCACAAAGTGGACGGATCAGCCCAACGGATGAAAATTCAAAGTCCACAAGATGGACGGAGATAAACAAAGTTCACAAGTTGGACAAAGATAAAACAGAATAAGTAAAATCGTCGTCGGGATTAAATAAAACAGACGGATATATTCCATAAACATAAAAAATGTCGACGGACCGAGTATTGCTTAAAATAAAACCCTGAAAGGGAATGTTTACATCATGACGGGTATCATGAAACTGTTCTCCACATTCTTTCAAAAAAAAAAAAAAACTAAACTATTACAAATTATGGGTCCGTAGCAGGAATGTCTTTCCCCTCGGTACGACGGACTTGATCCTCACCAGACTTCTGGACAACCACCGTCTGATCAACAACCGTCGGGTCCACAGCTAACTGATTATCCTCTGGATCCCTAGAAGCTTCACGGTTAGCGGGGTTCTCACAAAACAGGTCGTCCATATCATCTGATTAGGCGGGCTGGACGGATGTTTGTTCTGGGGCATTAATATTAACGGTTGACAAGTCCATTTCTGGGTTCAAGGCCTTCACGTGACGGACGGCATCATCGAAACCGTCGTTGTATAAAAGGCTAAGCTCAGTTATAAGGGCTTCAGAATCCCGATACTCCCGTATCGCGATCTCCTTAGCTTGACGGACTTCCTTGTCTTTTTCCTCCAAGGCTTTCTTCATATCCTCCGTCAGCTTGATGTATTCGTCCCTTGCTGTTTCAGCCATTTTGAGTTTTTTGTCTTGGACGACCTTCCAGGACTTCAACTCGAGTAACTCGTCCTCCGTCGCCTTGGCCTTCTGACGAACATGGCCTAAGGTCGTCTCATGGTTGAGACACCGCCCCATCATCCCCTTCATCATAATCATGGCCTGGAAGAAAAACATAAGTTAAAAAATGATGAGACGAAGAAAAGAAGCCTGACGGACTGTATAACGACGGATGAATTACCTGAGCAACGCTAAAGAGGGCCGTCTCACTCATAGTCCTCCGTTGTTATGATTGACGAAAGTCGCTCAAGGGCGTATTTGGAATCCTCGCGGAGTAGAGGGGGGTGGCTTCTTCTGGCTTCCAGACGAACCGGTCATTAGGCCCTTACCGGCCCCATGCTTCACTGGGGTAACCGTCTTAGCCCCTCCGGCCAACAAGCCAATGACGGGCTCCAAAGGAACCTTGGGCTTTTTTGGGGCACGATCTCCCTTTGACAGTTGTTTCCTCTTAACCGCCTGCTTGCTGGTGCCCGTCCCCATAGGGTCCGCACTAGTTTCTTTGTTTTTGGCGGCTTGTAATCTGATCGCCGCCCTCCTTTTTGCATCGTCCATCTCTGAAGAGGTAGACGGGTGTCAAAGGCAAAAACAAAATTTAAACAAGGAAGAAAGACGGACTTACGTTGACGGGTGCGCTCTTCGTACTTGAGCGCCGCTGGAGTTGGCTCGGGTCCGTCACAGTACCAATTGATTGTGTTGAGATTGACGAGTTTTGCCCAGGTCCGTTCTTCTGGTTTGGACTTGTTGAAAATTTTCTCGAGAAAACTGAACTCCTCTAGTGTAACTTGAGATCGCCGTCGAACTGCAGAAAAGTAGACGGACATTAAAAACAAATAAATTATTAAACGGGCTTTTAGTAGTTGTCATATGACGGGCTCATACCAGACTGATTTATTACGCCCCAAACCTTGTCGACGGGCATGAAATCCGTCTCCCCTGGATGACACATCCAACTGTCGCCCTCAATGAAAAAATAGCGGCTCTTCCAATCTCTATTCAAGTCCGGGGTTTCGTAAATTACTTTCAAGACATGACTCCTAGGAACAAAACTATACATCCCCCTTGATTTATCTATCTCATCTGGACGGTAGCAGTGAAGGAATTCCCTTATTGTCAGCCTTCTTCCACCGTCGGACATAGCCCCGTACAGGACTTCCATTACTATGAAGACCCTCCAGACATTTGGGGATAACTGGCTGACGGATAAGCCTAAGTATTTTAGGAGTTCGCGATGCAGGGAGCTCAAAGGAAATCTGAGACCTGCCTTGAGCATCTGCCTGTACACTCCTACATCGTCTACCCCTTCGTAATAACATTTCTCTGATGAACAAGGTAAACGGATGGGGATGTAGTCTGTGATTTGATAATTGGCCCTAAGGGTTTTAAAATGAGTTTCCTTAATGGTGGAGGTGAAGGCATTTACCGTCCATTCTGGAAGCATGATGAACTCCCTAAGTCCATCAGCCCCCACGACGGATCTAACTACTTGATCTTCGTCATCGGCAGAACCCTCCTCTATCTCGATCATCTCCATATCCTCATTTGTTGAGGACGGGGAAGATGAAGAAGAACTCCTCTCGCTTACATCGTCTAGGTCTTCGTGACCTGACGGGTATACCTCTTCATAGCCCGCCCCGTCACAAACGACCGACTGATTACTTGACGCACTAGACATGGCCTACATATAATGACAAAACCTAAGACTCTGACGGTTTGAAAAGAACGACGAAGGCATAGAGTCGAAAAGAAAAGATATATAATAAAGAAACCCCAAAGGTAAATATGAACAAAAAAAGAAGACGGATAAAAATTACTTACCGAATTGCAGACGACGGATAAAGTAGCTGGACAGTCAAGTCTCTGGCAAGTATGACGGTCAAGTATTTTGACAAAGATGACGGATCGCGCTCTGACAATTGAATTTTGGTTGAAAGTGTTAAAACGAGAATCGAAGGTTTGATATTTATAAGGAAAGTGCACGGAAGACGAAGCGACGCTTCGATCCCACACAATGGCCTGTAGAAAAGTGACGCGTGTCATGAGCCTTTTAATGCATTCCAGATCTTGTCGGCGGTACAAATTGCTGAACGGTGTAAACCTTGGTACCGTCAACCTTAGTGACTAGAACCGACGACCCACAGTCCTCTTAACCGTCACCCCCATTAATGCTTACCGTCACCCCATGCTTCCGTCCACTAAAGTACGACGGACCCATGGGGTGAAGGGGGCAACTGAAGAGGAAGAATTTGGGCTAGAGATGGGCCTGACGGTCATTCACTGTGGGCCGATAGTGGACGGGCCCATTACCTGCCAAACCTCTAAAGATGGATCCAATGTGAAATATCGGCAGGCCCAAAGACCATAAGGAAGGCAGAAAGACCCTTGGTATGAGATACTTGCGTTCCACGTTTGACGTAAGAGTCCTATAAGGAAAGGATTCCGCAATCTACGTTCAAGAGGATTCCTATAAGGAAAAGACTTCTACTCCAAGAAAGAGAAGTCCACCCTCTACTACTATAAAAGCCCCAATACCCTCGCAAATCAAGGTACGCATAATTTACCCTCTCTAGCACTCTAGAGTTGTGAGAATATTTCTGACTTAACCTTCGGAGGGTATTTGGCCGGCACCACACCGGTGCTCTCTGTTAGGTTTTACTTCTTTGTGTTGTGCAGGTTCACGTTCGAGCGTGTAAGTATCGTGTGGCTCACTGGTGAAATTCTCTACATCATCAGATTCCATTAACTTGTTCCTCTTCATCCTAGATTATAGTAATATATATCTTTCTCAGCAGTGTGCATCAAAGTCCACCCAATAGGCCAACACGCGTGGAATTGATTTCTGCAATAAGACCAAAGTTCAACTAAAAAACTACTTATCTCAACAACAAAAAAAAAAAAACTCTCTTTTTCCTAAATTCCCTCTAAAATTTCAAATCAAACAGAAAAAACAGATCCTCTCCCTTGTTTAACAATCCACCACAAGTAGATGGCAGAACACTCCCCTATTCACTTCTTAACTATTATGATGCTTGACCGCATGAATATTTTGGTGTTCCTACAATCTTACATTTAATATCATGTTTATAACCTCCTTTCACCAGCATAATTCATACAGACTTCACATTTGTGAGATATTTGTAGAGCTTATAAACACATGGTTAAGCTTATACTTAATCAATGTGGGACACTAGGATCATAACACACATGCAGCAGTTTGCCCATAACTGCCACTCGCAGCAGCCAACTGCTGTCTACGGTCTACCTAATTTTGCCCTACCATTCTCAGGCCTGATGACCAGTTTTTGTTTCTCTGCCTGACCAAACACATTTGAGCAACATTGAAATGTAAACACAGTGTCCCCTTGGGGAAATTTGTCATTTAGCATCATTTTAGCAACTATTTAGTTAGTGGTCAAGTTTGCAAAACAGTTTTACAAACTAGCATCTTAAGGCTCTAAAACTCGAGTTTTGACTTTTGAGTTCAAGGTAAGAAAGATCTGAGTTTGTGTTTGGGTCTGGATCTGAGTTTCTTCTTCTTTATCTTCTTCCTTCTCCGTGGGTCTCTTCTTCTTCTTTTTCTTCTCTTCTCTGTGACTTCTTCTTCTTCTTCTCTTCTCTTCTCCGAGGGAGGTAAAAAAGGTTGAAATTGAGTGTGTTGGCAAAATGGTGCTAAATTGCAAAAAAATCGGTGCCCCCTTCTTTGAAGGTAAAAAATTGTTGAAGATTACTTCCTAATATAGCACGTTCAATATTGTTCAACCACTATAGGTGACAAAAGAACTGTCAAATGTGATATTGGAACTGCACAATATGATAATGGAACCGCTAAATGTGAAAAAAAAAAAAAGGAACAACCAAATGTGACAAAAGAACTGTCAAATGTGATATTAAAACTGTAAAATGTGAGGATGTAGCCGTCAAATGTGAGAAAAAACTAAGGGAACCACCAAATGTGAGAAAAGAACTATCACATATGATGTTGGAATTGCACAACGTAATAATAGAACCATCAAATGTGAGAAAAAAAAAAAAAAAAGGGAATCACCAAATGTGAGAAAAGAACGGTCAAATGTGATGTTAGAACTATACAATATGAGGATGGAACCGTCAAATGTGAGAAAAAAAGTAAGGGAACCACCAAATGTGAGAAAAAACTGTCACATGTGATGTTGGAACTGCACAATATGAGGATAGAACCGTTAAATGTGAGAAAAAGGTAACCTGGTATAACAGGTTACCTACTAGTGAGTACTGTACCCCCCCTTTTTTTGGGAGGGTACCTTAGAATTACCCTACATTGCTAAGCAATATTTTTTTTCAAAGCACCCAACTAAAGGTATTTCATGCCTTACTTCTTGACTATATGTGTACATTCCATCTGAAGCTTGTGTTTTTCAATCTACCCTTCAAATATAATTATAACTACAAGTTAAACATAAAATATAAAACACTTTCTCAATGATAACATTTAACATCATTGTAGATTTATGAAAGATATCATTAATTTTTTTTCAACCAATCATTGACAAGTATCTACCAAACAAATAATAACAATAAGCATAAGAAAAAGTAGAATATCTCCTTGTTTGGACCATCTAAAAAAAAAGTTATTATTGGAAATTTGTCAACAACAAATAGAATGCATCTTGAAGTTAAGCACTAGCAGCTAAGGATTCTTCAAAAATTTATTTAAATACAAAACAAGAAAAAGGAAAGGGAGAGAGTTAAAACCATTGCCCTATTCATAAGCTCAAGTGTGCAACCTCAGGTGGAAAATTCGCTACTGATTGTGTGGAAAAAAAAAATCCACAGTCCCTATTGTAGGAATGTGGGAATACCACATGAGAGAACAATTAGTACCGAAATATGAATAATTACTACCAAGAGAAAATTACCGTGAAACAAGTCATATTTTGTTATCATTTCTAGTAAAATTTTGGCTACTCCAATGCTATTAGTTTACTACCAACCAAGAGCACAAAAATTTTCAATGTATGCTCCCATCTAAAAGCATGAAGTTCTAAACGATAAATTCTAAATAATAACACACTAACTTGAAAATCCAATTTCCATACACATAACATCACAGTTTTAGCATCACATTAACATAAAAATCCAAAAAAAAAAAAAAAAAAAAGGCAGAATACAAAGAGATAAACTAAAAACTCTATGAAGCATTTCAACAAACACCTTCAGTGCCCACCCAAAAACCAGCTTTAAAAATGCCAATAATAACAATTATTGTTAATACCAGAAATCCAACAGCTTGTCTAATTTAGCTCATATAAAGAAGTTCTTGCACACTCTAGGCTAAAAACATTTGGGATCTAGAAGCATAGGATTCGGCCGCTATAGTCTATAAAATCGAACTTGTAAAATAGAGATTTTAGGTAGCTCCCCTTGTAGCACTGATTATCCATTTCTTTAATTCTGCTAGACCAGATTTCACATATTCCCCATTTGAAAATGTGCAACATTAACGTGGCAGCAAAAGACTACCAAACATAAAAATAAAACCTAATAACAAAAACTGAATAATTATGATGTAGGACACAATATACTATTTTAATTATTGTAATTTATTAATTTTGGTATAAAATTTGTAATTTTCGTTATTTTAGGTTTAGAGTTATTATTTCCTTGTTTTTAGGTGTTTCTAATGTTTTTTACATCAAATTTGTTTCCTGTTATAGTTAAGTATTAATTAGGAGTTATTTTAGAATATATTTTTTTGTCTGTCAAGTTTTACGAAGCCCTCAAATAGGCTCCTAAGTCTGTAAACGTTTTTCAGTATTATTGATATTAATAAAAATTTAGACTTTTGTCTATTGTTCCTCTATGGATTCCAGAACCCTTTCTCCTTGTAGATTTAAAGACCCTTGTGGATTTAAAGAACCCTCTTGGATTTAAGGTTATTTTCAGAAGCGAACATGTTTTGTTTCTTGACGCTTCCGCATTCCCACATCAGTTGGTATTAGAGCCTTGACTTATCCTGGTCTAGTGGCTGACGTATGAGACGGTAGCAATTTCGATGACAGAAAACTTAGCAAGTATTACGTGACATACAGCTAGTACTCACAAATATCTTTGCAAAGATGCCGTCACTGGAGCGTGGAAACAATTAATAAGGATAACTGTCGCGAAGGCAAAACTCACGAGCAACCTATTGGTAAGCAAATTTCATATAGACCTTATAAAAGAATTGCAAGTTTAAATGATTATTTTTATAAAGAAAATTTTCTTGATTGGTTACTTAATGTAGAGGATTTGTTTGACTATGAGAATATTTGTGATGAGAGAAAAGTTGAACTTGCTTTATATAAACTTAGTGAGTATGTCTTACATTGGTGGGAATGAATACAATCTAATAGAATTAGACAAGATAAAGACAAATTAAATTCGTTCATGGCCAAGGATGAAAAAGATGCTTGCTATCAAATTTTATCCTTTGGATTGTGATGAACTTCTGTCATATACAAAATAAGATTATTTTTTCCCAAGAAGTTCACTCTTGAATTATTTTGGAGAACCATATATTCTACTATTAAGAGAAGAATTGTATATTGAACAACATATTTTTTTTTTGAAGAAAATATAGAGATTTCTGAGTAAATTAATAAAGATATTGTTATAAAAGAAGAATATGAAATTAAGATTGTGGAGTAGATTAATGAAGACTTTATTATAGAGAAAGATCTTGAAGTCGAGAAGGCAGAGACAATTGAAGAAGAAATTGAAGATGAAAGTTTCAAGGATTTCAATGAAATCAAATCGTATGATTGTCAATCTCAAGATCCTTTTATTTTTGTGGTGTGAGGGTCCCTTTTTGGACAATGTCCAGGCCCAAGCTGAAGCGAGGATCCCAAGCCCTTTTGTTGTAGTTTGAAGGGACTAGGCTTGGTTCACCATAGCTAAATGGGCTATTTACAAACCAAGTGGTGCACAGAGCAAGAATCCTACAATACGTACATACTAGCAAGCAAAAATATATGTATTGAACAGCAAGGAAAACAACAAAGGAAATCAATGTAAATAAGAAATATACAAAATAATTGTTAAGGATCCTCAAATCAATATGCAGTATTTCATTATTTATCTTAATTGTGGATTACAATGTGCTCACTAAGACATGTTACATGGTCCAAACAAGCTCAAAAATTACAGACTTAGATGGCTATCTAAGCCTCTAAGACTTGCAAAGTTTGAATCCCTTTGAATCCAAGTATGTTCTACAGTGACTGTTTTTGGGATACCGAGCGATATTTCCCTACTTTCTTTGAGTCTTTGACAGAGTTTTCTTGATGATTTTGTTGTGATTTATTATTTCCGAATGCCCCTCCAATGTTGACTGCTTCTCCCTTTTATACTGTTACTCTAGGGTTCTGGGGTACCACTGATTCCCCTCCCCTGTTTCCCTGGGTCCCAAAGCCCACGTTGTGCCAGCCATTTTGATGATTGGTACTTTCCTTGCTTCTCATAGTTTTCTTCTTTTTTGTGCTATTTCCCTAAAAGCTTCTTGCTGACTTTCTATTCTGGGGTGTCCTTGAAGGGCTGACTTCTTAATCTCTCTTCCTTCAAGACTTTTACACCTTACCTTTTCAGATTCAGCCTTTTGGTTACCTTTTCCTTTTGTCATTTTTTCTTGAGTGAGCTGATTCCTTTTCTGCCAGATTGAAAGTTTTCCCAACTACTTCCCTTCGTGGTTCTTCCTTTTGGGTTCCTCGAGGTACCACCCCTTTGTTCATAAATTGTTAGTCCCGAGCTTTCTGATCCCTTTCTGCAATATTGGGCTGTTGAGAAGGACGTATCTGTCCTTCGTTTCTTGTGCTTCTTGGTGCTCTTTTGAACTTTCTCAATCTCATCCTAGCTATGTTGCACCCCCCGAGGATCCTGAGCCCCTGGCAGCCTTTGGGTATCCCAGGCTAGTTCTTTCTACTGGATTTCTTTTGATTTTTTGATCTTGGCAAGCTGGGATTATTTCCTTTCTTCCCTTCGCTTGTTTCTAAGGCCTATCTTTTCATGGGTTCTGGGCTTTAGATCTTTTGGGCTTACCGTCCTTTTCCCTTGTGGTGATCTCAACTACTTTAATATTGTTTTCTATGGAGTTTGCCGATTGTGCTATTTTTAGGCCTTCGTGTTATGATTTTTTAGACCTCAACAGGTGGTAAGCAATACACCGAAGTTTATTGATTTTAATGGGGTTGATAGATTTGATTCAATTGTCAGTTCTTATTTGGTAAATCTCTACAATTACATGAAGACCAAGGAAAAAAAATTCAAGTTGATTTGTTTATTCCATTGATAAGTTGCAAGTATGGAAAGAAAATCAAAGGGCTAGCATTTGAAGTATTTGTTTATTTAGAGCAGAAGATTTCAGATTTCAAAGATAAACTCGAGGACGAGTTTGTTTCAAGTGGAGGGGTCTGGTGTAGGACATAATTTACTATTTAATTATTGTAATTTATTGATTTTGGTATTTAATTTGTAATTTTCATTATTTTAGGTTTAGGGTTATTATTTCCTTATTTTTAGGTGTTTTTAATGTTTTTTAGGTCAAATTTGGTTCCTATTATAGTTAGGTATTAATTAGGAGTTATTTTAGAATATATTTTCTTGTCTGTCAAGTTTAACAAAACTTGTAAATAGGTCCCTAAGTCTGTAAACGTTTTTCAGTATTATTGATATTAATAAAAATTCAGACTTTTGTCTATTATTTCTTTGGTGGATTCCAGAACTCTTTCTCCTTGTGGATTCAAGGAACCCTCGTGGATTCAAGAAACCTCGTGGATTCGAGATTATTTTCAGAAGCAAACGTGTTTTGTTTCTTGAAGTAGACATGTTCTACTTCTTGACGCTTCTGCATCCCACATTAGTAATTATTCCATTGATGAAATATAGATTATTAGTAGAAGTATAGAACTAAAATCAAACACCAGTGGATATTTTACTTAAGTAATTTTTATTTCGATGTGATGTATACAAATGAGAGAATTCACCTCCTTGTGAAGTCCGATGTAGGAAGCGGCCTAGAAATTGCAGATAAATTTGGTTAGCATTGGTGATGACTGTACCAACGGGGATTTTAGGGATTTATCGATAAGAAAAAGTCTAGTATTGTCAAAACCGGAGATCTAAGCTAGTGGTTGTGCCTTGAAGAGAGAGAGAAATTTTGATTTTTTGTTCAAGAGGAAATGCATGCGAGGTTTGAAATTTTTTAGGGATGAAATGGTCTTTTTCTGATTTGATGAAGTGTCAAATTTAAGAGACATTAGATTGAATAAACGATGAGATTTGAGCTATTACACGCCGTGTAATACCCTTTACAACATAACTGGCCTACTGTTTGTCCTCCATCTTTGACCACTCTTTTTTATTTTTTTGGTTAAAAGGAAACTTAAATTAAAAACTAGAAATTACAAAGTCTAAGGGAGGCATACGATCTTTGACCACTCTTTGGTATTCATGTTTACTGAGAAAAGGACGAAAAAGAATCACGTGCATTTGGAAGACATTGTTGCGGATCATTTGCAAAAAAGATCATATCTTTTTCATATAAAGATCGTATCTTTTTCTTTATTTTTTGGTTAAAGTATCTTTTTCATATATATATATATATGAAAAGATATGATCTCGAAAAAGAATCACGTGCATTTGGAAGACATTTGTTGCGGATCATTTGCAAAAAAGATCATATCTTTAGTGAAAAAAAAAAGCATATCTTCGATAAAAAGAAATCGTGTGTTTCTCAAAAAAAAAAAAAAAAAATGGTGTATATATATATATATATAAAGATCATATTATTTTCATATATATATGAAAAGATCATATCTTTTTCACATATATTTCTTTTTACCGTTAACTCAATTTGTTCTCTTTACCAAAAAGAAAAGCTCAGTATATATGTGTGTGTGTAAAGATCATATCTTTTTTCATATATATTTCTTTTTACCCAAAATATTATTTTTAACTCAATTTGTTCTTTTTACCAAAAAGAAAAACTCAGTGTGTATGTGTATATATATATATGTGTGTATGTAAAGATCATATTATTTTCATATATATATATATATATATATATACAGATCATATCTTTTTCATATATATTTCTTTTTACCGAAAATATGATCTTTAACTCAATTTGTTCTTTTTACCAAAAAGAAAAACTCAGTGTGTATGTGTATATATATATATGTATGTATGTATGTGTGTAAAGATCATATTATTTTCATATATATATATATATAAAGATCATATCTTTTTCATATGTATTTCTTTTTTACCGAAAATATGATCTTTAACTCAATTAAGACGATGCAATAGGCTCCCCTACCAACCCTCTAAATAGTCAAATAAAATTAATACGATCCAATAGGCCAACACGCGTGGAATTTTTTTTTTTTTTTTTTTGGAGAAGAACACACGTGGAATTGATTTCTGCATAAGACCAAAGTTCAACTAAAAAACTACTTATCCCAAAAAACAAAAATCAAAATTTATAAAGTTTCGTAATTCGAACCACTTCTTTTGTAACGAAAAAACTCTCTTTTTCATTCAAGAAAAAAAAAAAAAAAAAAAAAAAAAAAAACCTCTTTTTCCTGAATTCCCTCTAAAATTTCAAATCAAATAGAAAAAAAAGACAGATCCTCTCCCCTGTTTAATGTTTATATTGAGATACAAAACAATTAACAATCCACCGCAAGTGAATGCATGGCAGAACACTCCCCTATTCACTTCTTAACTATTATGATGCTCGACCGCCTGAATATTTTGGTGTTCCTACAATCCTACATTTAATATTATGTTTATAGACTTCGCATAGAGAGTAGATTAAAAAGATTTTATGAGTATATTCTATTGTAAATGTTGCTCTATAATGTATTTTTTAATGGGTTTGAATTAACATGATCATTCTTTAATTAAATACATCAGATGTGTCAACCAATTAAATTACAAGATTTTTGAATATTATTTTGAATTTGATGATGCTCTAACAGTGGTTGATATATCTACTTATGTGTATAATCCAAAATTAACTTGCAAAGTCCATTAATAAATGTGCTGCATAATTGATTATGGATCTAAACAAAGTTATTTTAGAATGGAAAAATATGTATTAATAATATTGTAGGGATATTGGGCCCAGGAGTTTGTTATCTATTTGTATTATGGGCCTGTGGCCCAAGCCGAGGACAAGAGTTTATACGATGAGGAATCTTCGTTAGAAAAAACTATGTTAGTAAACAAAGAGGTTAATTTTGGTCATAATGGCTCAACAGGATGGGTTGAGGATAAATGCCTCCTTAGCCATCCAAAGTCGAGGTTCGAAGAGATAGTCTGTCAATTAAGGTAACGTTCCAGGAAGTTCTGTTGGTGCGGATAAGCATTGCAGAGACAACGGACAGGGAGGAGTCCTAAAATATCTAAAAAGAAAGTTGTTGTCTTCGCATTAAATACACTGCAGCGAACTCTCTGGGCGCATTAATGTGGAGGTGATACCTGAACAGTGGATTTCAGCCTTACAGCTACTATATGAAAACTTATGGGAGGTGCTGATGGGACAAGTATCAAGACCAACTATCTGGCATGCACGTGGAGCAAAAGGATGAAAGGTGAAAAGAGTATAAAAGGAGGAGGAAGGAATGAAAGAGAGGGGGGGGGGGGGGGGGGGGACAAAGAGAAAACACTGTAGTATTAAGAACTGACTTTGTAATCAAACAAGAAAGAAATATACAAGAACAGATCTCCTCAGACTTTACCGAGGACGATTTTCTTCAGCATAAACATATTTATTTTCGTTCTCCTATCATCTAAATCTATTTCAGGGTTTGTCCGATTCATTAAAGCCCAGTTTTCCAACCCATTTCTCTACAAATTCATTGTTTTGGACTTTTTGGACCTAAGTCCATCCACCTTTTGGGCTAGGGACTCAAATCTAGTCCTTACAATTAGCACCGTCTGTGAGAATTACTAGTGTTATAGTGAATCTAATGCAGAACAATGGTAAGTTCAGGTCCACATCAGGCAGAGTCTATGGGATCTCAGCGTCAAGATCACTTCCGTGATTTTGAACGAAAAAGGGACCGAGAGGGAAGTGTACATACTACCTATACTAGTAAAAGCCATTCTCGAGGTGGTAGCCATCTCTCCCAAGAGAAAAATACCAAAGTCATGCAGAAGGAGATTGATCACCTGAAGAGAAGCTTACGCCATGAACGGCCAGTGGCTACGCCACGTGCAACTCAGGGTGTTCCCAGGAACACCCTGAGCTGAAAAAAAAAATTATATATAATAATTAAAATTTTTTATATTTGCTCTGTATTAGGAACACCCTTAATCACAAAATTAGGAACACCTTCAAATTAAAAAACAAATTTATTTGTTCTACTTTCAAGCCAAAAAAAGCCAAAAAAAAAAAAAACCCTTTACCGAGCAAATCACTAAATCAGATTCGAAACTTTGGTCCTTATCGTCCGCTGCAGCCTCCAATCGATGACTAGCGATCAGATTTCTCCAAATCAGTGCACAGTGGCACTAAGACTCTTTCTCCCTTTCTCCTTACTCGGACGGTTGTGTTTTCTTTTCTTTTGCTGAGATTTCTTTGGGTTGATGAAGTATTTTTCTGTTTGGTAAAGGCGTTTATAGCTTAGTAAATAACGTCAATCAACTCTATCTTCTCACCCACTGTATACCACTGTACCAATCTCTGTTTTGGCCACATAATTTGTTTATAGCTAGTGTACCAGTCAAATCTCTTTCTTTTCACTTCAAAAAAAATCTCTTTCTTTTAATTTAATTTATTATATTTAGTTTTTAACTTGGTTGATATACGTGTATTACAGTACCACTGTACCACTACTGCCATAGTAGGCTGTAGCTTTAAGAGCTTTAGGCTTCATCAAGTCTCTTTTTTAATGTTTTAATAATATTTTATATTAGATTTAAATTTGAAAACAGTAGTTTTCTATTTGGTTACTTTTGTTGAATTATCTATTTTTTTTTTTATTTAGTTATTTCAGGAATGATCTTAGTAAAAAACTACTATAATATTGCTATATATTTATATATTTGTTTATTTATTATGTTTACTTAAAATTTAATATTTCTTATTTATTTTATGAAAACTATAATATGAAAAATACTTTTTTTACTAATTTAATATATTTATTTATATTTAATTAATTATGACATCATCACGGTTCGAGCTCGGTTTAACTTTGATCCCACCTTAAAAACTTTGAACCTCTCTCTTTTTCGTTTCTATGAACGGTCCGGATTTCAAAACCATGGTTGGTGTTGGTGTAAGGTGTTGTTGAGATTATTAATTGTCTTTTAGTGTTGGTGTTGGTGTCTTTTAGTGAGATACAATAAATTGGCTTTGTCTGATTCATTGTGTGCTAGTGCTAGTGCAAGTGTGCAACTAATAATTAATAAATATTGTTGTGTGCTAGTTGATTAGTTCAACTAATGGTCATAAAATATATTTTTCTGCTGCACAATTTATTGACTTTTTTTTTTTTTTTGGTTAAGTAATAGTGTGATATTCCAAGTATCAAACAACCATAGTAATTAGTTGAACTAATTAATTTTGTTTGTTTGGGATATTAATTAACCAATAATTAATTGGAAAAAGAAATTAATAAACAATAATTAATAATTTAATTAACCAATACATTATAAAAGACAAACAAATTAAATTATGTTAGGCTAAACAATGATTAATAATTTTATAATTAATGAAACAACAAACAAATTATAGTTTATAAAAGACAAACAAATTAATGAAACAACTAAACGACAATACATTTGGGAAAAATTTCCGGAGCCGCTACTGGAAAAAATTATACTTATTAAGGAACAACCTGAGAAAAATTCCTAGAGTCGCCACTGGAGCAACACTGAAACGTAAACACAGTGTCCCCTTGGTGAAATTTGTCATTTAGCATCATTTTAGCAACTATTTAGTTAGTGGTCAAGTTTGCAAAACAATATTACAAACTAGCATCTCAAGACTCTAAAACTCAAGTTTTGAGTTCAAGGTAAGAAAGATCCGAGTTTGTGTCTCTTCTCCGTGGGTCTCTTCTTCTTCTTCTTCTTCTTCTTCTTTTCTCCGTGGGTCTCTTCTTCTTCTTCTTCTTCTCTTCTCCATGGGAGGTAGAAAAGGTTGAAATCGAGTGTTTTAGGCTCAATTCTAATAGACTCGAGATACTAATTTCCTAAATAGTTTTGGAAACATGCTAACTAAAGAAATTGTTAGCAAAATGGTGCTAAATTGCAAAAAAAAAAATCCGTGTCCCCTTCTTTGAAGGTAAAAAATTGTTGAAGATTAGTCCCTAATATAGCACGTTCAATATTGTTCAACCACCACTGGGAAATACTTGCCTCTTTCAAAAATAATGCAAAAGAAGGTTCCCCTGTTCACCTCAAGGTGAAAAAGCTTTACTTCAATATCAATATAAAAATTGCGAATACCCGCATCCCACCAATAACAAAACAGAAAATCTTTGGCTAATTCGAGATAGCCAGGCCTTGTCCAGTGAGAGAGAGTAGTGTGAAGGCACAATATAAGGAAAAGTGTTTGGATTTGGGGATTGAATGTGATTTGGGTTTGGATTGGTTTTGAGTTAGGTTTAGTTTTTGAGTAATGCTTCCATTAACAATGCCAGGATTCCTTTTCTATAATTTTTTTCTAATTTAAATGGCAATTCGACCAGTTACCCTAAGCACAAATATTTTGCAGTTACTAAATGTGTTCGAGTGGAGGATGCTTCAACTCTGCTAAGGATGGAGGGAAGCGTATTTCATATTATTATAATTGAACAATGCTTGATTGGTGTGAATGAATTTGACCTTCTTCGAATATCATTAGTTTGTGGTTAGTTCAATGAGGTTGAAAATAATCATTTTATTAGTTGTTTGGGTTATTCTCTTAGAGCAACTTCTGGGAAAAATATTTGTACTAAGGGTTATTATTATTATTTTTTAATGCAATCTGTTAGGGTTGTTTTATGTTTCTGTAAGTCCAAGAATAGAAAATTTTGTTTCTTAAGAATGGAATTTTGTTTCTGAAGACAGGTAATTAAACTCAGCCGTTATGATTGTTTGTGCACTCCATCCCATTCTTCACTAGTAGCATGTTAGCCTGTATTACAATATCTTATATATGTTGATGCAGATGCGAAGCCCGACAAAATTTTGCAACTCTTGCAATGTAACTATAAGGGTTTCAAAGATGTTAAAAGGGATCAGGTTTCCAGCCATCTTCAGGTAATTGTTATTCTTATTATATCCTTAATTGATTTTTCCCCAGCATGTGCATATCTATTTAAACTTAAACAATCATATTAGAATAATGATTATAAAGGTCATATCCAGTTGGGACACGTGCTAATTTAACATGCATCAAGTGTTCTTGACTTAAAACTTGGTGTGAAATGGTGATTTATCAAGTTACCGAGTCAGATGCCTCTTAAGGAAAAATCACACCTGTTGAGTGATAGTTTATGAAGTCAGATTTCTCTTTCGGTAAAGGATACTCACTATTCACTATTTCATGGTGCAGAAATACCGTGATAGCCTTAAAAAAAAGGCTCAGCCGCATATGCTGGGGTCCAAAGACAAAGATGGTACCAGTTCAGAGCATATTCAGTCCAGATGTCAAATGGAGGAACATCCACCAATGACTTTGGTCGATCAAGTCTTGAAGACCACGGTTGCAAATGAGCCAGATATATTATCACAACAGCAACAAGCTCCAGCAGCAAAGAACACTCAAGGCTTTCAGAGAGTAACATTGCCATCTGACACCAACTTATCAACCATTAGAGGTAGTACTAGTTGTGGAAACCAAAGCAACGCTTTGATGATCCAGATGGATGAAACACTTCCAAGTGAACAGAAATGGAATGAATTCCACGAAAGCTTTCTCAATGATTTCGATGCATCAACAAATGATATTCGTGTCTTGGAAGAGTTTCCCAGCCTTGATACTTTTCAAAGAGGTATTTCTGGAGCTCCTGGTTTCTTCTTCAATAATGCTATCGAATGTTGCTCAAATGCGTTTGGTCAGGCAGAGAAACAAAAACCGGCCATCAGGCCTGAGAATGGTAGGGCAAAATTGGGTAGACCGTAGACAGCAGTTGGCTGCTGCGAGTGGCAGTGATGGGCAAAGTGCTGTGAGTGTGTTATGTACTTAGTGTTCCACATTAATTAAGTATAAACTTAACCATGTGTTTATAAGCTCTAAGACACCTTCTGGTTGCAAGCTAGTTTTTAAGAGTGAGTTCTACTTATGATTTGTCAACAATAGATAATCCAAACAATTACTTACAGGTGGTATTAGCAAAATACCAATCACTACAATTACAATATCTGTCTACAACAGGTGGTATTAGCAAAAAAATACCAATCACTACAATTACAATATCTGTCTACAACAGGTGGTATTAGCAAAATACCAAATACTACAGGTTACAACAGGTGATTTACTCACATATTAATTGATAATTAACAATCTTTCGCATCTAGTTTAGATCCAGATAAGTATCTTCTTCGCATTCCACAATACAATTTCCATTCTCTTCTTCGCATAATAATATCTTCTCTTCTTCGCATCTTCCAGATAAGTATCTTCTTCTGTCTTCTCATAACAAAAAAAAACTAAAATCAAAAAATAAGTTTTCTGTCTTCTCATAACAAAAAAAAACTTAAATAAACATTTTCAAAGAGAAAACCCAAAACAAAATCGAATCTAATCCAAACACCTAAATCAAAGCAATCCAACATACCCAAATCTATAAAAAAAAAAAAAAAAGACACCTTTACCGTGGCTGTGCCGACGATCTTGCGATAACGCTTCAACTCAATCCGATTTGATGGTGGCCCTTGTGATACCGCTTCAACTCAATCCCTTAACATGATAAGTCGCGGCCATTCGAGACCTGCAGTTTAAACTCAATAAAAAAAGAAAGGAATAAGAAGTAACCTTCATATCCGCTTTCGCGAAGGATTGCCTCCATTTCTTGCAGACTTTGCTGATCGCGATCCACAATCAAAACGCTCAAACCAAGGGGAAAATTATTGAAAGTTGTGTCGCTTTCCCTCTCACTGCCATTGTTCTTCATGTGGAACATGATGAATGAAAAAAAAAAAAAAACTGTGTTCTAGTTTGGTATGTGGATTACTGAGTAAATTCAAATGGATTAGTACCGATAAGAATAAGATTTGTTTGATATATACGGTAGACGGTCTAGCGTATATATAAGCATTCTGCACGGGAAAAGAAGAACGCTTGCTGGAATGTACGGGTCCCACAGCAACAAACATCACAAATACTTTGTTATATATATTAAGGGAAAAGTTGAGCTATTTTTTAATTAACCAAAAAAAAAATTTTTGGACGAAATAATTAACTAGTTTAACAAAGTTTTTAGGGAGAAAAAAAATAAAGTAATTAATATTTTGAAATTTTTTTCTATTTGTTGTTAAAGTGGTATTAAATTTTTTTTGAAATAATTTATTTTCAATTAATCTAAGGGTTTGTTTGGGAATGGTTTATTTAACTGAAATTGAAAATTTGTTGTTGTGAGTGTAGAAAAAAAAAAAGCTAAAAGCTAGCTAAATAGTATAATAAAATCAATGAATAATACCAAAAAGTACAATAAAACTCACGAATAGTATAAAAAAAAAACAAAATAAATTAAAATAAACTAAAGTTTGCATCACATTCCAAACAGGCTCTAGGAGCATTTGTTAACATGATCTATATCCTCCTACCTAAGTTTGTGTTCCCTCTCACAAATGACTACAAATTACTTTTTTTTTCTTATTTTATATATTGTTAGTGGAATGTGGATCTAAAGCTACTTTTTTTTTCCTCAATTTGATTTCAAATGAACTAATTTTTAGCTTTTTATCTCACATTAATCATTATATAATTGAATTTTGTTTATTTATTTATTTCCAAATTATGACATACACAATCTATTGGAAGACAACACCATAGTGGTGGTCGTAAGAGCATCACCATTAGTGGTGGTAAAATAGCAAGAAAGCATAAAAAAATAAAAAATTATTTTATCACTTAGTTGGGTTTCGTGGCAAAGGGGAAAAGAGAGGAAGTGGGAAGAAAATTAATTAAAAAAAATGAATATTGTTTGGATTATGGTAAAAAGAAGACCATTATTTCATGGCATGTTGTGAAATTGTGTGTTAAAATAGATAAAGTAGCTTTTTAAGGTGTTAAATACTAAAAAATTTAGTTCCATCGATGTGGATGCTCTAAAATAGTAAAATCACTAAAAAAAAAAAAAAAACTATTTCTAGCACTTCAAACACCAAAATACATGCCATATCAAAAGTGCTAAAGCTAAAAAAAAAATTAGCAATATGCTACAGTGATCTACTACTAGTGGCAGATTGTCGGAGTATATTACTATTATTATTTAATTCATTTATTTTCATGGGTCGGAGATGAAGAGAGACAAGAGAGAGAGATTATAGAGAAATGAATATGTTGAGTTGTTTATATTGTTTTAATAGGTTGTATGTAAAAATAAAAAATTTGAGGTAGGGTGTATTATAAAAGTAAGGTGTTGAAAGCTAAATTTCTTTAGTAATGCTCTTAGTGGAAGGCTCCATAGGGTGTAATCTCCCCCCAACACTCTCCTCCTCTACTTGGGCCACCCATGCTTGCCAAAATTGTTGGATTTGGGTAAAGGAAGGGCACCCTTCCGTAAATAGAATCAAAACACAAATAAGAGTAAGCAAGATTCAAGAGCCTAAATTTTAGTAAAGGGAGAAGATTGGAAAAATATTTAATTCATAAAATTTTTATTAATATATTAAATTAAAAATTAATTAATTAATAATTTAATTGACATACAAAAATATAAGGTCATGCGAACTAGAAAAAAAAGAAAAGAAAACTTTTCTTGCATATTTGTAAGGACTAGATTTGAGTCCCTAGCCCAAAAGATGGATGGACTTAGGCCCAAAACAATGAATTTGTAGAGAAATGGGTTGAAAAAATGGGCTTTAATGAATTAGACAAACACTAAAATAGATTCAAATGATAGGAGAACGAAAATAAACTGGTTTATGCTGAAGAAAATCATCCTCGGCAAAGTTCAAGGAGATCTGTTCTTGTATATTTCTTTCTTGTTTGATTACAAAGTCAATTCTTAATGCTATAGTGTTTTCTCTTTGTTTTTCCCTAACTGTGGCTCAAACATCCTGGTCATCATCCTCTGATAGGTAACACCTGCATTCTTCAAACCAAAGGGCAGTACTTTGTAATGGTAATTTCCAATAGGAGTGATGAAAGCTATCCTATCCTGATCATCCAAAGCTAAGGGTATCTGATGGTATCATTGAAAGGCATCCAAAAAGCTTATCCGAGGATGACCTACAGTGGCATCCACTAACTGGTCAATCCGAGGCATGGAGAAAGGGTCTTTTGGACATGCTTTGTTCAGATCCGTGAAATCTACACATACCCGCCACTTTCCATTTTTCTTCTTCACAACCACGGTGTTGGCCAACCATTCAGGGGAGAAAACTTCTTTTATAGCTCTAGCCTACTTAAGCTTCATCACCTCGTCTCTAACTGCATCAGAATGAAGATGATCCTTAGATGATCCATTGTTGCTTTCTAGGGATGGCTGATGGATTGACACTCAAATGATGGTAGATGAAGCTCGGATCCACCATCAGAGCTTCGTACTCATTCCAAGCGAAAACATCAACGTTTCTTTTGAGAAACTTCACCAGCTCTCCCTTCTCCTGAGTTGGTAGCTGAGCTCCAACCTGAAAAAACTTCTCCGGGTTATCCCTTACAGCAAATTTCTCTAAGTCTTCACATTTCGCATCCTCGACAGGTAATACCGGAGACTTTAACTGCTATAAACCTCCCTCAACAGAGGCCGAGGACTCAGCTGATGGTTGATGCAAAATTGCAGACACAAGGCATTGCCGAGCTACGGATTGATTCCCCACCAGCTCCTCAATTTGGTTCCCTGACGGAAACTTCACTTTCTGATGCAGAGTTGAAGAAACAGCCCCTAGGATATGAAGCCAGGGTCTGGCCACAATGGCCGTGTAGGGAGAGTATGCATTCACTACAATGAAGTCCACTTCCACCACCTTTGAGCCTGCCTGCACGGGCAACCTAATCTGGCCCTTTGGGATGATCACTTTCCCATCAAAACTTACTAAAGGTGAATCATAGGCTGTCAAATTTTCAAACTTTAGTTCAGCCTTCTATACAAGTCAGGGTACATGATCTCTGCACAACTGTCCTCGTCTACCATTACCCTCTTCACATTATACCCTCCTATTCTGAGGGTGACTGCCAAAGTATCGTCAAGTGACTGGATGGTTTCAATCTTGTCTTTGTCCGAGAAACTCAGTGACAGTTGGACCTCCACTCTAGCCCTTTTTGGCTCAGAATTAGAGTCCTCGGCTGGTAGCCTAGTTATAGACATTACCCTAGAAGGGTGAGAACCAGTTCTCTTAGATGCAGTGAAAATGACATTGATTGTGCCTAATGGGGGCCTTGAAAAAGTACTCCCTTGAGCCCCTGATCTTGCTTGACCTCCTTACCCATTGGGACGATACAAAAATTGTTGTAACCTTCCTTCCTTAACCAGTTGGTCCAGATAGTTCCACAAGGTTTTGCAGTCCTCAATAGTATGCCCCCGCTCCTGGTGGTATTGGCAGTGAAGGCTTTAATTGCGCTTCAAGGGGTCTCAACTCATCTTGTTCGGCCATTTGAAGTATGACTCATTTTTTATCTTCTCCAAAACTTGATGCACCGGTTCTCGGAACACAGTGTTTACCACTTGAGGAGCTGTAGGCCCAGACTGCCCCGCAAAATCCCTCTGGGGTTTATTATTATTGTAGTAGTCCGACCTAAAATTCCTCATCTCTTAAGGGATAACCTTGCCCTTTCCCTTACCTTGCTACTGGTCCTCCTCAATCTTCTTATACTTATCAATTCGATCCATGAGTTGGCGTATACTAGTAATAAGTTTCCCCATCAAAGACTTCCTTAAGCCATGCTCGGCAGGTAGACCAAGCTTGAAAGTGTCGATGGCTACATCATCAAAATCACCATCTATTTTGTTGAACATCTCCCAATATCTGTTCGAATAGGTTTTTAGGGTTTCTCATTCTCTCATGGACAAAGACAACAAGGAAGCTAAAAGCCGAGGAACCCTGCTGCACGTAATAAAGCGGGATCCAAACGCCCGAGTGAGTTCCTTAAAGGAATCAATGGAACCTGCCCTCAGACCATCAAACTACCTCATCGTTATAGGTCCCAAGCTGGATGAGAATACCTTGCACATCAAGGCCTCGTTCTTAGAGTGTACAGCCATCCTTTGATTGAAATGGCTAACATGCTCCACATGGTCTGTTCTACCATTGTACATGATGAATGTGGGCTGAGTGAACCGCCGAGGAAGTCTCCTTCCCTCAATCCAGCGTGTGAAAGGTGACTTGGAAATTTGGTTGGGTGCCTTACTTATAGCATCATTTCCCAGGCCTCTCGAGGATGAATTTCTATTTCTACGCTTATAATGGTAGTCTTCATCGTATGAGAAAGACTCGCTAGGAGGAGTCCTTGATCTGCGCGTATAGCTGCCATCCTCTTCACCATCAGAAGAGATGTCAGAATCAGATGGAGCTCACTTTTGCCGTTCACTGTGGCGACTCTAGGAATTTTTCTCAGGGTGTTCCTTAATAAGTATAATTTTTTCCAGTGGCGGCTTCGGAAATTTGTCCCAAATGTATTGTCGTTTAGTTGTTTCATTAATTTGTTTGTCTTTTATAAACTATAATTTGTTCGTTGTTTCATTAATTATAAAATTATTAATCATTGTTTAGCCTAACATAATTTAATTTGTTTGTCTTTTATAATGTATTGGTTAATTACATTATTAATTATTGTTTATTAATTTCTTTTTCCAATTAATTATTGGTTAATTAATATCCCAAACAAACAAAATTAATTAGTTCAACTAATTACTATGGTTGTTTGATACTTGGAATATCACACTATTACTTAACCAAAAAAAAAAAAAGTCAATAAATTGTGCAGCAGAAAAATATATTTTATGACCATTAGTTGAACTAATCAACTAGCACACAACAATATTTATTAATTATTAGTTGCACACTTGCACTAGCACTAGCACACAGTGAATCAGACAAAGCCAATTTATTGTATCTCACTAAAAGACACTAACACCAACACTAAAAGACAATTAATAATCTCAACAACACCTTACACCAACACCAACCATGGTTTTGAAATCCGGACCGTTCATAGAAACGAAAAAGAGAAAGGTTCAAAGTTTTTAAGGTGGGATCAAAGTTAAACCGAGCTCGAACCGTGATGATGTCATAATTAATTTAATAATTAATTAAATATAAATAAATATATTAAATTAGTAAAAAAAGTATTTTTCATATTATAGTTTTCATAAAATAAATAAGAAATATTAAATTTTAAGCAAGCATAATAAATAAACAAATATATAAATATATAGCAATATTATAGTAGTTTTTTACTAAGATCATTACTGAAATAACTAAATAAAAAAAATAAATAGATAATTCAACAAAAGTAACCAAATAGAAAACTACTATTTTCAAATTTAAATCTAATATAAAGTATTATTAAAACATTAAAAAAGAGACTTGATGAAGCCTAAAGCTCTTAAAACTACAGCCTACTGTGGCAGTAGTGGTACAGTGTGTTAGGATTGGTGCCCTTAAATCCTATTGTAAGATGCTATGTATGATATTAAGTGTGACATTGTGTTTGACATTATGTATGACTTAATATTATGTTTAATAAATTTGTTTTATTATTATCTGAAATAATGGTAACATGAATATTCGGACATTATCAATAAGTCCATGAGATGCATAGTATGTGATTTATGTGAAAAGTCACAGAAGATATAAATCACAAGTTCTTTGTAAACTCAGAATTATAGTTCGTAGTCGGTGATGAAATTGGGCATTTCATCTGCGAAGACTATAACATATCAACCACGATGATTTGTCTTGATCATGGAAGTGGAGACTTCTGGTTGATGTGTTAATATGTTTTAATAGTTAAGACATATTGAACTGGACCGCTGTGAGATTTATTATTCTCCTAAAGACTATCAAATGAATAATAAATCTCACGACTTGTATTTGCATGAACTCTTAATCCTGAGAGAATAATGAACCTGATCATGAGGTGTAGGTTGCTTTGATATATCAGGAGTGAGATCTATAGTTATGGTCAAAACCTCAGTATGTTGGGCAGCCACATTTAGTGTTGATGGAACATGTATTCTCAAGATGGAACTCATAGTCTCTTAACGGAGATATAAAGTATTCCCTTGAGATAAGTTTAATAAGTTTGTTATTCAGAGAGTTAGGCCTAACCACTTTAGTAAGACTAAAGTATATATTTATGGAATTGGATTTCATAAATATATAATGAATAACATTAAAGGATTAAACCGAGTACTCAAGGATTAAGATGTAGTAATTTACAAAGTGGCAGTCTACATTAATGACTTTGTATTACTACGAATATTTTATGAAGGGGTTGCATGTATAATAAAGTCTTGGGATATAATTTATAGATAAGACCTAGAGTGCAACTATTTTTATATAGTGGTATTAAAAATAGTTAATGGTAACTTTGAACTTGTCAAGAGTTGACAGAAAAGCCCAAGGCCCATTGGAGCTAGTGTCTTATTGGTCCCTTTTGGTCCCACTCCAAGCCACACACTTAAGCCCAATTGGTAAGGCCCAAAAGGCCAGCCCAATTAGATAAATTGGTTAGATACAAAGGGAAAAACGTACAGAAATAGATGTGAGAGAAAAACATCATGGAAATGGTGTGCATGTGAGTTTTTGTCACTCACAAGTCATCCCTTTGTTACCAATCGAGAGACCACACATCTTGGGCGTTAGTGGAATTGGAGTGAAGATTAAAAGTAGTCCCAAGTGCTTCAATCTTTGTTTTGAAATTCACCGCTTCAAGGTACGATCTCTTGTTCTCTAATTCTGAAATTTACTTTGTGCATGTTATCAATATCGAATGAAGTAGATCTGTTTTAAAACTTATTTTCCGCTGCATTTTTCTTTATAACCATCAAATGGTATCAGAGCGGTCTTCAATTTCGTATTGTTTAACATGTTTTGTGAGCTTTAGAATTGGAGAAGGTAGTTTCATATTGTTAGAAGATTATGTTTTAATTTTCTGCATGTTGTTGAAACTATGATAATGATGAAAACTGGAATTGATGTTATGATGTTGTTTAAATTTAAATTTAAGTATGTTAAATTGAGTTTTAAGGCTATAGCATCAATAGGATTCAGTTTTGACATCAAACTCTGTCTATCATGTTTGTATGAAAGATGTTTGTTCATGAAAAACGAAGAAAACTGCCTTAGAAAATTTCTGGAAATTTGAGTTTCGCGATTTTCGATCGATCGAAAATCATTTTCGATTGATCGAATGAGACAGTGATCAAACTCTTTAGAACGATAGATTTTCGATTGTTAGTCGATCGATCGGATTTTTTTTTCGATCGATCGAGTGGCGATCGAGTATCAATCGAAGGAGTCAGATGATCAAGTTTGAATTTCTTAATTTTTTCGATCAATCGAGGGGCACTTTCGATCGATCGAAAGAAAGAAAATCAGAATTTTTTCTAAGTGTTTTCACATGTAAAAAGAGTAAGACTATGTGTAATTAGATTATGCATGTTTTAAAATTAAAAACCTTTTCTTTAAAACATCTAGTGGGAGAGAGATACAAGGGTTGGGTCTCACGGCCTCCATTGTCGGTTCATAGTAGTATGGAATAAATACTTTGTTTTTGCCTTGAGCTTAGCATTCCATGCGGAGAGTATTTATTTCATGGTCCTACAAGATTGAATTTCTTGGTTATAGTGGTTTGATCAAACACCTTGTCTTAGCCTTGAGCTTTGCATTCCATGCGGAGGGTGTTTTGTATCATGGTACTACAAAATAAGCCTGTTAAGGGGATGATATGTGGTTACACATGATTCTAGATAATGGTATACACTAGACTAAATATTATAGTATCCTCTATGCTGAGTTCTTACTATAATAATTTAGAGGCCAAATGTATAACGGCATATTATTAGTGTTTGATAAGAGTTATCATGATAGCACTAATGATGAGAATAGTTCTCAATCAATCATAGTATTTTATATTCACTCTATGCTGAGGGATATTGAATATGGGATTAAGTTTTCGTTGCATATATTATATTATGGTTTTATTAAGGTTCCATACTATATGTTCGTATGCTAAATAGATAATGTCAGTTTACTTATTATATTCATGTTTATTGTTTTCAGATTTGAACATGGCATCATTTAGCCCACTTGTAACTATTCTTAATCAAAACAAACTGACTGGATCCAACTATGTTGACTGGAAAAGAAATCTGGACATTGTTCTTACTGCTGAAGAGCATAAGTATGTTCTTACTAAACCATGTCCTAGCTTTCCTTCATTAGATGCACCTCCTGAGGTAAAACAACGATATGATCGTTGGCAGAAATCTAATGAGATGGCCAAGTGCTACATCCTAGCATCTATCTCAAATGTTCTACAGCATCAAATGCAGGATGTAGAACTAGCTTCAGACATAATGCAAAGTCTGAAGGAGATGTTTGGTGAGCAAGGCTGTTTTGCAAGGCAAGAGACCATGAGGCAAATTTATAATACCAGAATGGCTGAAGGAAGTTCAGTGAGAGAGCATTGTCTTACAATGATCTCTAATCTGAATACATTGGAAGTTTTAGGTGCCGATATAGATGGAGAATCCCAAGTGGATATGATACTTCAGTCGCTACCAGAGTCATTCAAGGAATTCAAACTTAACTATAATATGAATAAAAAGATTTATACCTTGTCTGAATTAATGAATGAATTGGTAGCGGCAGAAGGCATTCTTGGTACTTCCCATGTTGAAGCCAATGTTGGTGAAGCTTCTACTTCTCAACCTAAGTCGAAAGGCAAGGGTAAGAAGAAGAAGAAGAAGGACTTTACCAAGCAAGAGGGTAAACAAATTGCCTTAGGGGTTGCTGATAAAGGAAAGAAGATCAAAGGAAAGTGTTTCCATTGTGGTGAGAAAGGACATTGGAAGAGAAATTGTCCAATATTTAAGGCTGCCAAGAACAAAGGTATGATTAATACATTCCTTCTTGAAATATGTTTGGTACAGAATCCCACGGATTCCTGGTGTGTGGATTCAGGTTGTACTAATCATATCTGCAATTCCTTGCAGGGGTTCCAGGAGACCAGAAAGCTTAAAGAAGGGGAGTTGTTTCTTACTTTGGCTGATGGGAGCAAAATTCCAGTTGTAGCTGTTGGTGTTTGTAATTTATGTTTTGAATCTAGAGTTCTAATATTAGAAGACTGTTTGTATGTACCTAATGTTCGTAGGAATTTAATTTCAGCTACTTACTTAGGTAAACATGGATATTGTGTTATCCTGAAAGACAATGTTGTAATAAAGAAGGATAAAGTGTTTATCTGTTCTGGCAATATTGTGGATGGTCTTTATATTTTAACTCCTGATAAGCATGAATTATATAATTCTGAATTAGATAATGACTCTCATGTAAAATCATTAAAGAGAAAATTTCCTTCTACTAGTGATGCATATCTTTGGCACTTGCGTTTGGGTCATATTAATTCAAATAGGATTCAAAGATTGATCAAAGATGGACTCTTAGAGCCCATGGACTTTGATGAATTTCCAATTTGTGAATCTTGTTTGGAAGGTAAAATGACCAAACGACCTTTTAATGCAAAAGGTAGAAGAGCCCAAGATTTGCTAGAGCTAGTGCATTCTGATGTTTGTGGTCCTATGTCAATCCAAGCAAGAGGTGGCTATGAGTATTTCATTACTTTCACTGATGATTACTCAAGATATGGTTATGTGTACCTAATGAAACGGAAGTCTGAAACCTTTGAAAAGTTCAAAGAGTTTAGGGCTGAAGTTGAGAATCAATTAGGTAAACGCATAAAGGCCATTCGATCTGATCGTGGTGGCAAATACCTTCTTGGAGATTTTAAGGATTACTTAACTAAGAATGGGATTGTATCCCAATTGACTGCACCTGGAACTCCACAACAAAATGGTGTAGCAGAAAGAAGGAATAGGACTCTTTTAGATATGGTTAGGTCCATGATGAGTTATTCAACTCTACCTATTTCTTTTTAGGGATATGCCTTAAACACAGCAATGTATCTTCTGAATTTAGTACCTTTGAAGTCTGTTCCTAAAACACCTGTGGAGTTGTGGAATGGGCGTAAGCCTAGTATGAGACATCTCCATATTTGGGGTTGTCCTACACATGTGTTAAAAGGAAAGTCTGACAAGTTACAGTCTAAAACAGAAGTCGTTTTCTTTGTTGGGTATCCAAAAGGAATTGTTGGGGGTTTATTCTATAGTCATAAAGATAATAAAGTGTTTGTTAGCACAAATGTCAAATTCTTGGAAAATGACTATATGAATGATTATACTCCTAGAAGTAGAGTTGTGTTGGCTGAAATAAATGAACCTGTAAATGAACAACCAATAGATGAAACTAGGGACGATGTGGCTGTATTAGATACACCACAAGATTCTACTCATGACATGTCTAGTACTCAGGTGCCTCGTCGTAGTGGGAGAATTGTTCTGCCTCCTATAAGATTCATAGGTTTGGGAGAAACTTATGAAGCTATCTCAGAAGAGGTTGAATCGGATCCCTACACATATGATGAAGCAATAAATGATATAGATGCACATCATTGAGTCCAAGCTATGAAATCTGAATTAGATTCCATATATTCCAATCAAGTTTGGGATCTTGTAAAGGCGTCTAACGGCATTAAACCTGTTGGTTGCAAATGGGTTTACAAGAGGAAGAGAGGGATAGATGGAAAGGTTGAAACCTTTAAAGCAAGGCTGGTGGCGAAAGGGTATACACAAAAAGAAGGTATTGATTATGATGAAACCTTTTCTCCAGTAGCAATGCTTAAATCTATCAGAATTCTCTTATCCATTGCTGCTCATTTTGATTATGAGATTTGGCAAATGGATGTCAAGATTGCATTTCTTAATGGCAATCTTGAAGAGGAAATCTATATGATGCAACCGGAAGGTTTCATAGCAAAGAACCAAGAGCATATGGTATGCAAGTTGCAAAGGTCCATTTATGGACTTAAGCAAGCATCTAGGTCATGGAACATCAGATTTGATCAAGCAATCAAGACATTTGGTTTTGAACAAAATCTTGATGAACCATGTGTGTACAAAAGACATCAAGATAAAGTAGTAATGTTCCTAGTGCTTTATGTTGATGATATTCTACTCATTGGAAATGATGTAGGGGTAATGTCATCGGTAAAAGTTTGGTTGTCAAGCCAATTTGATATGAAGGACTTGGGTGAGGCTAATTTTATTCTAGGGATCAAGCTTTGGCGAGATCGCAAGAATAAGATGTTAGGCTTATCACAAGCTGGATATATAGATAAGGTTCTAGAACGGTTTAGCATGCAAAACTCCAAGAAAGGATTACTTCCTTTCAAACATGGAGTTCCTCTGTCTGATGACCAAAGGCCTAAGACTCAAGAGGAAGAAGGAATGATGAGACAAGTTCCTTATGCTTCTGCAGTAGGAAGTCTCATGTATGCCATGCTTTGTACTAGACCTGATATCTGCTATTCAGTTGGCATGGTCAGCCGATATCAATCAAATCCAGGACCAAAACATTGGCAAGCTGTAAAGCATATTCTCAAGTATCTACGGAGAACGAGAAATTATATGCTTGTTTACCATAGTGAGGATTTGATTCCTATTGGCTATACAGATTCAGATTTTCAATCGGATCTAGATTTCAGAAAATCCACTTCAGGATGTGTTTTCACCTTGGGAGGTGGAGCCATTAGTTGGCGGAGTATTAAGCAATCTTGTATTGTAGACTCCACCATAGAGGCAGAATATGTTGCTGCTTGTGAAGCAGCAAAGGAAGCTGTATGGCTCAAGAAGTTCCTTTCTGACCTTGGTGTAATAAGAATGGAGCAAGTTCCAATCACATTGTTTTGTGATAACAGTGGAGCAGTTGCACAATCTAAAGATCCAAGGAATCACAAGAAAGGAAAGCACATTGAGAGGAAGTACCATATCATTCGAGATATTGTTGCTCGTGGAGATGTGGTGGTAGCAAAGATTGAAAGTGCAAACAATCTGGCAGATCCATTTACTAAAGCTTTGCCTCAAAGGATTTTTGAGTCGCATTTGGAAAGAATGGGAGTTAGATTAGTGCACAATAGTCTTTAGGGCAAGTGGGAGATTGTTAGGATTGGTGCCCTTAAATCCTATTGTAAGATGCTATGTATGATATTAAGTGTGACATTGTGTTTGACATTATGTATGACTTAATATTATGTTTAATAAATTTGATTTATTATTATCTGAAATAATGGTAACATGAATATTCGGACATTATCAATAAGTCCATGAGATGCATAGTATGTGATTTATGTGAAAAGTCATAGAAGATATAAATCACAAGTTCTTTGTAAACTCAGAATTATAGTTCGTAGTCGGTGATGAAATTGGGCATTTCATCTGTGAAGACTATAACATATCAACCACGATGATTTGTCTTGATCATGGAAGTGGAGACTTCTGGTTGATGTGTTAATATGTTTTAAGAGTTAAGACATATTGAACTGGACCGCTGTGAGATTTATTATTCTCCTAAAGACTGTCAAATGAATAATAAATCTCACGACTTGTATTTGCATGAACTCTTAATCCTGAGAGAATAATGAACATGATCATGAGGTGTAGGTTGTTTTGATATATCAGGAGTGAGATCTATAGTTATGGTCAAAACCTCAGTATGTTGGGCAGCCACATTTAGTGTTGATGGAACATGTATTCTCAAGATGGAATTCATAGTCTCTTAACGGAGATATAAAGTATTCCCTTGAGATAAGTTTAATAAGTTTGTTATTCAGAGAGTTAGGCCTAACCACTTTAGTAAGACTAAAGTATATATTTATGGAATTGGATTTCATAAATATATAATGAATAACATTAAAGGATTAAACCGGGTACTCAAGGATTAAGATGTAGTAATTTACAAAGTGGCAGTCTACATTAATGACTTTGTATTACTACGAATATTTTATGAAGGGGTTGCATGTATAATAAAGTCTTGGGATATAATTTATAGATAAGACCTAGAGTGCAACTATTTTTATATAGTGGTATTAAAAATAGTTAATGGTAACTTTGGACTTGTCAAGAGTTGACAGAAAAGCCCAAGGCCCATTGGAGCTAGTGTCTTATTGGTCCCTTTTGGTCCCACTCCAAGCCACACACTTAAGCCCAATTGGTAAGGCCCAAAAGGCCAGCCCAATTAGATAAATTGGTTAGATACAATGGGAAAAACATACAGAAATAGATGTGAGAGAAAAACATCATGGAAATGGTGTGCATGTGAGTTTTTGTCACTCACAAGTCATCCCTTTGTTACTAATCGAGAGACCACACATCTTGGGCGTTAGTGGAATTGGAGTGAAGATTAAAAGTAGTCCCAAGTGCTTCAATCTTTGTTTTGAAATTCACCGCTTCAAGGTACGATCTCTTGTTCTCTAATTCTGAAATTTACTTTATGCATGTTATCAATATCGAATGAAGTAGATCCGTTTTAAAACTTATTTTCCGCTGCATTTTTCTTTATAACCATCACAGTGGTACTGTAATACACGTATATCAACCAAGTTAAAAACTAAATATAATAAATTAAATTAAAAGAAAGAGATTTTTTTTGAAGTGAAAAGAAAGAGATTTGACTGGTACACTAGCTATAAACAAATTATGTGGCCAAAACAGAGATTGGTACAGTGGTATACAGTGGGTGAGAAGATAGAGTTGATTGACGTTATTTACTAAGCTATAAACGCCTTTACCAAACAGAAAAATACTTCATCAACCCAAAGAAATCTCAGCAAAAGAAAAGAAAACACAACAGTCCGAGTAAGGAGAAAGGGAGAAAGAGTCTTAGTGCCACTGTGCACTGATTTGGAGAAATCTGATCGCTAGTCATCGACTGGAGGCTGCAGCGGACGATACGGACCAAAGTTTCGAATCTGATTTAGTGATTTACTCGGTAAAGGGGTTTTTTTTTTTTGAATATGTGGGTTTGCAACCTCTGTAATTTGTTGGGCTTGCTGTGGGCTTGGCTTTGTTACAATTTTTTTTTTTTTTCAGATTTTAGTTCAAATTTTTTTTTTGGCTTTTTTTTTTGCTTGAAAGTAGAACAAATAAATTTGTTTTTTAATTTGAAGGTGTTCCTAATTTTGTGATTGAGGGTGTTCCTAATACAGAGCAAATATAAAAAATTTTAATTATTATATATAATTTTTTTTTTTTCAGCTCAGGGTGTTCCTGAGAACACCCTGAGTTGCACGTGGCGTCACCACTGCTATCGATGCAACCACAAATGACCATTATCAGTTTTGTATCATGTTATAAGAGCATAGTTATTTTACCTTCACTGTCAGAAAACTAATATGGGGATCATTTTCTCAACATTCGTATAGATTATGTAATCAAACAACCTAGAAAACAAAATTATATCCTCATGATACAAAACTGATAATGGTCATTAGCCCATCACATTGCTTGACATTAAAAACATAGCCTTTGTCATTGTTTGACATTCCATCCAGTTGCGGAGTCGTAAAATTTATTTTTTTTCATGGGAGCCAAGCTATATATATATTTATATATATTAAATCCAAGGAATGGCACACACATATATATTTATACTTATTTATTGTATATACATAAAAAAATATTTGTAATTTTGATTTAACATATAGTATTTTTTTGTGTAAATAAAAATATTTACATCAAGTAAGTCTTTACATTTTTGCAAAAAATAAAAAAGTCTTAATATGTTTAAAACTATACAAGTCAATTTAATAAAAATAAAACATAATTAAATTACATATAGTATATATGAAACACACTTTAATTTAATGAGTTATGTATAACCTAAGAGTAATTAGAAACAACAAAAAATACATTAAATGTTTTTATTAAAAATATAGAGAGTCATTATATAAATTTATATTCAAATTATTTTTTGTTTTACCAAAAATTCAAGAGAGAGGGAACATGTTTGAAAAGTCGAAGGGCCATGGCCCTAGCCCCCTCTGCCCCTAATTCCATCCCCATTCTTTATTAGTGGTATAATATTAATGTGTTTATTACAATATCTTTTGTTTATGTAGAGGCTACACCCATGGAAATTTTGAAATTCATGAAAGCTAGCAGGGGTGCCCCAAAAGATCTTACTGGAGAACATGTCGCCAGCCATCTTCAGGTAATTGTTATTTCTTTAACTGATTTTTTTCCCACAGCAAGTAGTTATCTAGTTAAACAATCAGATTCCTTCTAGTTCGGTGAAGGAGACTCACAACTTCACCTCCATGATACAGAAACTCCGTTCAGAAGTTCAGAGAATGGAAGATGCATTACGTGATGAAATCATGAATACCACATATCAGCTAGATTTATCATCACCACAGCAACTAGCTACAGCAGCAGGGAACATGTGCTTGCAACCTAATGTTGGAACTCAAGTCTTACAGGATATACGGTTGCCTCTCAGCTCAGGTACCATTGAAGGAACTATTATTCAAGATCAGGCCTTGGTTGCGAATGTAGCAGGCAATGGCCCCAATAATACCTCGGATGATACTGATTTTGATAATATTGAAGATTGGTTGAATGATGATTACATGTCCTCTTAGTGAATGCATTCATGAAGGTAGTTTAGTGTAGATTTACTTTTTTTTTTTTTTTTCCATGTCTTTTGGTACAAGTTACAAAAATTCCTACAGTCTAAATTAGTGACTTAAATAAAATATTTTCCT
Source organism: Quercus aquifolioides (assembly GCA_019022515.1). Lineage (NCBI taxonomy): Eukaryota > Viridiplantae > Streptophyta > Magnoliopsida > Fagales > Fagaceae > Quercus > Quercus aquifolioides. The sequence goes on from CM032328.1 coordinate 11,875,591, forward strand.
TCTTCTTCTCTTGCAGGTCCTCCAGCTAATTACCGGATTTGCCAGAATACAGACTCTGACTCTCTGTGCTCATCCCAAGGATAATGCTTCCGTGCAGGATACTGTTATGTTCTCTTTCAGTTTGTGTGTGAGTACGTGTAATAATGTGCGTGAACTAATAATTACATGGCACAACTGAAGTGTATCTGGTGACTTTTCCTAGCTCGGGACTGAAACTTTGATACTATCTTCAAACAGTGGATGGAGATGGTCTAGGTGCCCTTTGTAGTTGCTTTGTCGTGTACTTGTGTTTTGCAATAAAAGACTTCAAAGTTTTATATACTTTTCAACGCACACAAGCATGTATTCTTTTCTCTAAGCATTTTCTGGAAGCACTTCCCTTCCATTTTCCCCTTAGAGCATTCAGTTTCTAGACCTCCACAGCCAAAACCCATAACCAACACCGATTAGCAAACCATCACCACCCACGACCAAATCCGATTAGCAAACCCACGAACATGCCGCTGCAAACCACCATACCCACGCCAATCTTGCAACCAGAACCACAACAACCCTTGACCACGTTGATCTTGCCACAAAAAATCACCCAGAAAAACACCACCACCACCGTGAGAGAGGGAGTGAGGAATGAAGGAGATCTTGGCATTGCGGAATCGCTTTCTCGCTTTCTTTACACCAACACATATTAGTTTTCCCATTAGAAGCTTGATTAAATAGTCCAAATCTTCTGTCCCACTTTTCGTGCTCCACTCTATACTCCACCAATAAAAACTTGTCACGTATTCATCTAATTATAGAATAGAGTACGAAAAGTAGGACAGAAAATTTGGGCTCTTGATTATCAGCAATCACAACAAGTTACAACAAAGTAGATTTGAATTAGTATAGAACCGTAAATGTATATTAGAACATAAAGCCTGAAAGTATAAGAAACATACCGATTTTAGTTGAACAGCAGATTCCATCGATTACGTGTTTGTACCAATCTGAAAAAAGATAAGCCCACGGTCAAGCAAGCCTAATAATGTGTGTTTTACTACACTTTGGGCATGTCTGTGTATTTTTTTAATTATATATTTATAAGCATCAACTTCAATTATAAACCCAGGTGGGTTGGCCAAGTGATTGGGCACTTGGAGTCCGTTTGAATAAAACTTATTTTGCTAAAACTGAAAACTGAAAACACTGTAGCAAAATAACTTTTAAATATGTAAATAGTACCGTGAGATCCATTTTTAATGAAAAAGTGGCTGAAAAATGAAGTTTGTGGATCCATGAACAGTACACGGATGCACTGTTCACAGAAGACTTGGTCAAAAGTTGCAGTTACTGTTCATGAACAGTAGCCGTAACTGCTCAAGTCTCATTGAAATGCAGCTTGAAAAAAAAAAAAAAAAAAAAAAAAAAAAAAGGAGTAAAACGCAAACGCAAAACTCAAAACGTGAATCCAAACCCAGCCTTGGTCTTAAAGTGCTTGTCCTAGGTTTGACTGGGTGTGCTCCCCAATTCGAATCTGGGTACCTGCACTTTGAAAAAACTCTTTGGGCTAGCGATTTAACCCTCTAAGATCCACCTGTCGCAAACAGTGATTAGTCTCTGATTGAAAATTTTAAGAATACACGATGGGAAACTAAAAAAAAAAAAAAGAACTTCAATTATATATATTCATGTATAGACGAGAGAGAGAGAGAGAGAGAGAGAGAGAGAGAGAGAGAGAGAGAGAGATTGTCACCTATTTGACACAAATTAGCTATGAAACAAGACCAACGGGCACTGCAACATTAAAGCTTGTTTGGATTACATGGAAACTGAGTGATATCACTTAGTTTCCATCATCCATCATACAAATTTCGTGGAACCCACCACTAAGTGAGTGTTTGGCTTGATTTTCTAATCTTGTTTCCATCACTCAAAACTCAAATTTTGAGTTTTGAGTGATGGAAACTGAAAACAGGTTTATGGTGTTTTCAAAATATGGAATATGAGTTACAGGGCAAAGTTGTAAAAAAACCAATCTGGTGGGACCCATTCTCCTGAGTTGTCTCTATCAAGTCAGACCCACTCCACCAACGGCTTTTCTCTCTCTCTCTCTCTCTCTCTCTCTCTCTCTCTCTCTTCTTCTTCTTCTTTCTTCTTCTTTCTTTCTTCACGTCTCTTTCTCTGAACTAGTGCTTCTTTCTTTTTTTGGGAACCTGAACATAACACACACTTAACTCAAATCTAAAGCCAATTGCACATATAGTATACAAAATTTACATGGGTACTGATGTCTCAAACCCAGAAACACAAACCCATAAACACATGGGTACCGATCAAACACAAATCACAGACCCATAACCATGTTCATCATAAATCTACCCAGAAACACAAACCCACAACCATGTTCATCAAAAATCTACCCAGAAACACATCGGTACCGATTAAACACAAAAGCACAGACCCATAAACATAAACCCACAAATCAAACACAAACCCACAACCATGTTCATCATAAATCTACCTAGAAACACATTGGTACCGATCAAACACAGAAACACAGACCCATAAACATAAACCCACAAATTAAACACAAACACAAACGCATAAGTCTACAAAAAATTTCCCCCAACACAAACAAAACCCAGAAGTAAGAAATTTACCAAACCCTTAAACGAGAAAGTGCAAGGCCGCCAGTCTAGGGAGAGAGAAAGACTAAAAACAGATCTTCAGTTCTTGTGGGTTGTTGCAGGTTTGTTTTCTATTTGTAGCCTATGGGTTTGATTGCTGTGGTGAGGAGAACTTAAGGAAAAATCAAGCTTCTTTCTCATTTCTTTGTTCCTTCTGATTTGAGGAATGTGGGAGAGAGAAGTGGTGGATTCAGGGAGTGAAAGAGAGGAGAGGGGCGAAGAAGAGGGGCGAAATTTTTAGGTCTTAGGGGAGAGTAAAGGCAGAGAAGTGAAGAGAGGAAAAAAGAAAAAGAAGAGGAGAGAGAACTTATGCGGGTAGGCAACTACCCGTCTGACCTAGTACAGTAAATGGGTCCCACCATTATTGCAAAATTTTGAGTTACGTGGAACAAGAAATGAAACCAAACAAGTTTTATTTTGAGTGACTGAAAAAATAGAGTTTGAGTGATGAGTGACATTTTTTTTAACCAAACAAGCCCTAAGTGGCACTGTTTATGCACAAGCACTGGCTTTCATAATCAACGCGTCCATAAAAGAAGCCCAGAATGCTTTGTGTAGAAGTTATCGAGAGAGAACAAAAAAAATGGTTCACCAAATGGAGATGTTAAAAGTTGAAACTAACGCGTTCTTACAGCTATTAAAGTTGCTCCGTACTAACCCAAGGGGTTGGCTGAGTTGGTTGGGCTCTCAGTCTCAAGGTGCTTGTACTGTGCTCGACTGGATGTGCTCCCCAGTTCGAGTCCTGCTACCTGCACTTTGAAAAGAATTTTCTGGGCCAGCGCTTTATCCCTTCGTGGGCCCACTTAGCGCGAACAGTGATTAATCTCTGGTTAAAAGTCTTGAGAAAACACTGTGGAAAGTTGCTCCGTACTTTGGAGGTGTTAATTTTGCCTACACCTATGGCTCTGCAGCTCTCTTTTTAATATATAGAGGTGCTAAAAATAGTTTTTTATATTTTTAGCACCACTATGTGCTTTAACTTTCTTTTTCTTTTCTGTTTTCAATAATATCCGCGGAGCTTTGGGAAAAGGAATGTCTTTTTTTATTAACTTTCCAATTTTTCAACGAAATTTGTTTACGAACTCGTCAAATTTCTACCCTTTTACACCGGGGGATTGGGCTTGGGTTAACGTATTAAATCCGATGTGATAGAGAGATGTGAGTTGGCCACGTCTTTGACTCGTTTCCTTAGATCACTAAACAAAAAGCTTAATCTTATTTAACTTTTTACTTAAATTTTTTTTTTTTGAGAAACAACTTAAATTATTTTGTTGAAAATATGCTGATGTATATTTATACCTTGAAAAAATTATAAAAAAAAAAATTAAAAAATAAGAAAAGAAAGATTTTAAAAAGTTGTATATTATTTTTTTTAGAAAGGAGAAAAATTAAAAATTAAAAAGTTAAACATAAAAGTTAAAAACTAGAAATTAATGTTAAAAACTTATTCCAAACACAATCCATATTTGTTTGGGACTAATTTATAATGTAGTTTTTTTTGTTTTTTAGCTTTTTTTTTTTTTTTTTCTAAGAAAAGCATGAAAGCTTTTTAGCTTTTATGTATAATTTAAAATTTCAATTTTTATTAAAATATAAATATATTTTAACACACTCTCAATAAAATATTTTCAATAAAAAATTAAATAAAATATTTCCAAACAATCTAGCGTACGTGGAACTTATCACAAGAGCCCACCTCCGGCTTATTATTATAAATTCATGCACGTGAGACCAATAGTAAAACATGGTCTTTACGTTTTTGTCTCGTAGCGTTCCTAAATGAGATACTGATGAGATGCTGCTATATGAGATAGGGATGTGAAAAATTTGTTGTCTCTAGAAATGCTGTAAATCATATGATCATTGTGTGAAGAAGAAATAGTAGAACACAAGAATTTTCATTGGTATAATCAATAATTTTTTTTTTTTTTTTTTTGAGAAGAAAAAACTCAATAATTGATCATTCTGTCAAGCTCCAACTCTCAAATGGATTGATATTATCTGCTTTAGATTGCCCATCACGGTTTAAAAATAGCCTCATTCCAATTAGAGAATAAGGTATTAATGCACCTTATAAGGAATATTCCTTATAAGGTGTATGATCTCTCCCTACTTAGGTGATGTAAAATTTAATCAGGATTTGGTTCTCTCTCACCTCACCTCACTTAAGAGTTTTTTTGACCTTTTGGGTTCCCATAAAAGGTGCACATAAATGAAGACGACGGTAGACCTAGGCAACTTGGCCAAAAAGTAGGGAGCGGAAAAGATGGTGGTTGTGGTGATTGGTGAATGTGGTTGTCAAAATCCTGATCCTGGATTTTAGAATTCTAAGATAATCATTCTACCCCATAAAAAGGATCCAAATTGGTGTAAAATCTTTCATAGGGTAGGATCTACATGGGATTGTGATTCAGGATGATGAAATGTAAGATACTACTCTATAAAATTCGTATGATCCTATCCCATAGAATTAGAGTGATCGATACCTGTAGATCATTCATATAGTTTCTAAGAAACATAACCGACATCCATTAAAGTTATTCTCATAAAAAAAATCAATTAAAGTTATTATAATTTATTATAATTATGTCTTCTATGGTGAAATTAGGATTGTCTAACCCTATTGATCAAATTTTAATGGGTTTTAAGGGCTTGACATTCTTCATTATCTCAATACATTTGAAACATTTGTAAAATCTTTGTAACTTTGGAATTGGAATGATCTTCTTTTTGTAGCCAATGACAAATTTGTTAATTTGGAACTTCATCTATGTTTTTGGTGTTGTAACTTGAAACTTGTAAGTTTGAAATTTGAATTTCGTCATTTATTCATATATTGGTAATTTGGTACCAATTATTTAGTGTAACCTTTTTTAAGTAATTTTTTTTTACATTTTTTTCTTATAATTATTTAACATATTTTATCATTATTAATGATTTTTCGTATTATTTTTTTACTAAAAGTAGAATCATACGATTCACGATTCGATCTTACAATCCAATCCACAAAACCCTTTTACAGATCCTATGTAGGATCCTGATCTTGATTTCACTACCTCACAGCAAGTACAAGGATGTAAGTGCCAATGCTACTCCAAATTTGATGTAAGTGCTTCTCTTTGCCCCATTAATGTTCCAATTTCCAATCATCAATATAAGAAGATGATAACTCAAGAAATTTTAGTGAAATTTGGTGTGATATAAACACCAAAAGGCAAACAGAAAAAAGAAACAAAAGATACCTGAATGAATGCAATTGATAGCCCATTTCAAACACTACAAAGTGTGGCATTCGTGAAACAGCACTAGAAGTCTTAAAAATATCACTATAGGCTCATTTCAACCGCCTCTGTAGGCCCAACTCAAGTTAGGACCCTATAGCGGCGGTTGAGAAGTGCCGCTATAGGTCCTTAATAATAATAATTTTTATTTTTATTTTTATTTTTATTTCGGGTTGGGATTACACACACACACACACATATATATATATATATATATATATTTCTGCACCTATAGTGGCTCACCCATAAATAAATTTCTTGATTAATTTATTTTAAAATTATTTTATTAAAATTTAAAATGATGTCAAAATTGTTGTATATAAAATGAATTTGTAATAATAAAACAGCCTTAACCTATTTATCACACGATATTTTTTGTCACTCACAATCACAATCGACCATAGTGAGACAGAGGAATCAAAATTTTGTTTTTGAAATCTCATAGAAAGGGTAATACAATTAAATTGATAGTGCATTGAGTTTATTTAAACAAATAGAATTTAACTTTTGGTCTGAATCATGGTGATACTAATCTTTTTTGCATCGAAAAAGATTGAGTTTGCTAGTATACCTTAAGATATTGTTGTATTTTTTTTCTAAGTAATGGTGATACTAATCTTTAGTTTAGTGGCATTTCTTGGTCTCCCTTATAAGGATAATCAGGGTTCAAATTCTCTTCCCCTCAAATTGTTTCACATCTCTAGAGGTCGATGTGATAAAGTCAATCCCATTGGCCTCTTCAACGAACCAATCTGTTGTTTGGCTTGGGTCACCCGAGGGAGTCTTCATTGTAAAGGTTGAATATCACTTGGCCATGAAACTTAAAAAATCAGAAAAAATGGGGGAGAGTTCTTGTGAGCCGATTAGCTAGCACTACAACAAGCAGCTATCGAATATGTGGATTCCATTAAAAGTCAAAAAAGTTATATTGTATATATACAAAACCATTTTTCAATTCAAATTTTAAAATTATGCATAAGAAAATTCTTCAATAGCAATTGATTACTCAAAATGACAATAGTTGTCCACCTATAGCAAAGCAATCATCTCCCAACAACCTTTTAATACTATAAATCTATGTAGTCAATATGAATAAAATATTGGAACAACAAGTAATGAGCTAAATACCAAATAAAGTTTCAAATTCACGTACCTAACAAGAAACAAATAGAATATATCAGCAACGGTGTTTAACAAGTCAATGAATTCAATAGATCTCAATTCTCTTTTTACGACGAAACAAACAGAAAATGTGTTATTTGAATATATGAAAAATGATTACTCAAACCATATAAGAATATCTCTTAATAAGAAAATGTCACAAATACATGTATATTAAAGATGCCATGACCTTTGTATTCAATAGCACCAGAAGGGTCACATCCATGTATTGCCCCCATGGGTAGGATGCTTGAAAAATAATTAATTATTAGGGACCACAGTTGTAACAACTACCTCCACAACACCAATTACATAATATGGATTGGTTGCCATGTATTTCTGTTATGGCGGGGTAACTAAAATTATTTCACAGAAATAATTCAGTTAATGTTATATAGAAACATGATCAAACGAGTTTCACTGCAGGTTGCTCAACAGGTATAAGAATTTAATCCCTATAAACCCATGTTTTGTTTTATCTCCTCACTTCGATTAAAATCTGACCAAAATGGGAAGAACAACCTTTAATTGAAACCCTTAATTAAATATTTGAGAAATTAATTTAATGGATTTTATTTTTGAGAAACTGTCAACCTATGTAATGGATTGAAACTTGAAAGTTGAAATACTTTTCCCTTATTATTATTATTATTATTTTTTAAACCATCCAAAAAAAAACAAATTTTAGAAAGAAAAAAAAATTAGACAGGGCCTATAGTGACGTTTATGAATGCCACTATAGGTCTTTGTAAAACCCAGGACCTATGGTGGGGTTTATAAACGCTACTATAGACCCATGAAGACACAAAACTTATAGTGGTGTTCCACTATAGATCATTTTTTTCTTTGAAGGATTATGAACGCCACTATAGGCTCTTACAAACACTGATATAGACCCAGTATTTTAAAACGCTACTATAGAGCCCTTAGAACGTGGCTATAAATAAGCCTATAACAACTTTTTAAGAAAACGCCACTATAGGATACCTATAGTGGGGTTTTTTATGAATGCCACTTAAAAACGCCACTATAGGCAAAGTTTTTTGTAGTGATCAAAACTTTAAACTCATCAAGCTTTTCAAGAAATTGCTACATATCATCCGTGCTAATGTTAAGATTCCCAAGTTCAAACTCAAGCTCCACATCAACTAGATATGAGGTGTTTATAGAATACAGGGGCATTTTATTGTTCAATAGCTCAATTGCCAGCAAATTTGGAGCATCAATCTGCACAACCATCAGATTTTCACAATCTTCCAAAACTAGCCTCCTAAACTTCTCACTTGAAATTTCAATACTATGTAAGCTATAGCAATAATTCCCAAGTTCAAACTCAAGCTCCACATCAACTAGATATGAGGTGTTTATAGAATACAGCGGCATTTTATTGTTCAATAGCTCAATTGCCAGCAAATTTGGAGCATCAATCTGCACAACCATCAGATTTTCACAATCTTCCAAAACTAGCCTCCTAAACTTCTCACTTGAAATTTCAATACTATGTAAGCTATAGCAATAATTCACGACCAAAACCTCTAGGGCAAGGAATTTGAAAATTGACAAAGTTTAGCTACAAAATTGGTTATAGCTTAGGCTACAACCTTACTCAATATCTTTTTATTGGATGTGAATCTTGACAAATTCACCATTGGATTACATCTTCTTATTATATCATCTATGCTTGCAAAATTTCTAAAAAATTAAATATCAATAGCTATGTCATCAATAAATTGTTTAAATTATAAGTTTTTATAGTTTAAAGGCAAAAAATCCATTTTCGTTCCTACATTTTCACGCGATTCCCACTTTGGTCCCTATCTTTTATTTTCACCGCTTTTAGTCCCTAAAATTAAAAAGGTGATCTCATTTTTGTCCCTACCGTCAATGCCCTAACGGCAAAGTCCTAGGTGGCAGACGAAACACTCTATTAGCTGACGTGGTGCTGATGTGGCACTGATGTAGTGATTAAAATATTATTTGGCATTTTTATATGCCACGTCATCATTTTAATTTTTTTTAAAAGCCACATCAGAAAATTTAAAAAAAAAATAAATTTAAAGAAAAACCTTAAATCTAATTAAATTAAAATTTTATTTTCTTAATATTCATGACCTTCAACTTCCTCTTCGTGTTCTTCATAGACCAATTTTATAAAACCCAACAACCAAGAACCATATCAGAAGATCACAAACAAAAACAGGAAGAAAAAATTAAATTAAATACTAAGAAGAAATTTTCTTAATGTTCTTCCCAAATCCAAGAAGCAACCAAACCAATTTTATAAAACCAAAAAGCAGAAAAAGAAACAGAAACACATGGCTTATAATTTCCCAGATCTACATCAAACCCACTTCTACTACTAACGAATTCAGATCACAAACCAACCTACGTTTTTCGCAATGTCAGATTTGACATTTTCGGAGCCTGAAATATTCATTTCTTCAACACAAACCTGAAATCTTCCAAACTCTCTCTATCTCTCTTAGTTTCTTTGAACACTCCAAAACCTTGAACTTTTGCAATTTCCGATTCAAAGTTCAAAAATATCGGATCCAAAAATGTATGGACAGAGCTCTACAGAGTCCAATTTTGCTCTTCTTGAGTCGATTCGCCGGCATCTACTAGGCGAGACTGAAGTGGGTTCTTCAGGAAACGGTCCAATTTTCGGTCGGAGCTCCAGTTTCGGTAGCTTGTATCCTTGTCTCACCGAAAACTGGGGTGAGTTGCCACTCAAAGAAGACAATTCGGAGGACATGGTGCTCTACGGTGTTCTCCGTGACGCCGTCAATGTTGGCGAGGTTCCATTCCCTTCTCTCGCTCCGGTACCCACTGAATCTTTCAATTTTCGGTCCCAAGTAATAAAATCCAAACCCGATATGTTCGTTTTGGTGAAATCTGAGCCCAAAATCTTAACATCAGTGAACAGATGGGTTCCGCCCCAGATATCTCCTCTTCCTCCGACAAGTCTTGCAACCCGTTTTTGATTTTATGGGTTTTTTGTGTGTTTGTTTCCCAAGAAAATTTCTGGGTTTATGGGTTTGCTAGAAATTGGGTTAGTTACTGTGTTTATGGGTTTGTTTCTTGGATTTTTTTTTTTTTTTTCTGGATTTGATGGAGATTGGGTTCGGTTGCTAGATTTGGATTTGGGGTTTGCTAGAGATTGGTTTGGTTGCTTCTTGGATTTGGGAAGAACATGAAGAAAATTTCTTCTTGGTATTTAATTTAATTTTTTCTTCCTGTTTTTGTTTGTGATCTTCTGATATGGTTCTTGGTTGCTGGGTTTAGTCTGTGAAGAACACGAAGAGGAAGTTGAAGATCATGAATATTCAGAAAATAAAATTTTAATTAAAATTTTAAATTAATTAGATTTAAGGTTTTTCTTTAAATTTTTTTTTTTAATTTTCTGATGTGGCTTTTAAAAAAAATTAAAATGCTGAGGTGGCATATAAAAATGCCAAATAATTTTTTTTAATAATATTTTAATCACCACATTAGTGGCACATTAGCGCCACGTCAGTTAATAGAGTTAATAGAGTGTTCCGTCTGCCACCTAGGACTTTGCCGTTAGGGCACTGACAGTAGGGACAAGAACGAGATCACCTTTTTAATTTTAGGGACTAAAAGCGGTGAAAATAAAAGATAGGGACCAAAGTGGGAATCGCGTGAAAATGTAGGGACGAAAATGGATTTTTCGCCTAGTTTAAAATTATGCATAAAATATAAGCTTATAGTTATAGATCATACAATAAATAATAATATTTGATTGATACAAAATTTGACATGTATATTAAGAGTGTAAAGAACACATAATTCAACGGTTAAATTTTCAAAATATATAATAAAGTTTATTTTTTTGAGAAATGTTGTAAATTTAAGTTACAACTAATTTTATAGCTAAATTTTATCTTTTAGAAATATATTTTCGAAACCACTTGTCTGTGTTTAATGTGTCACATAATGTTAATTCTTTTAGCTAGGGGTGTGCAGAAAACCCACCGACCCGCCAAACCCGACCCGACCCAACCCAACCCGACCCACCGAGTTGGGTCGGTTTTTAAGTCTTGGTGGGTTGGGTTGGGTTACAAAAAAAAAAGTTTATAGCGGGTCGGGTTGGGTTTGGGTCATAAAATTACAAACCCGCCAAACCCGACCCGACCCGCCGACCCACCCATATTTAATATATATTTAAAATATATTATATATTTCATAATTTTTTTTTTTAAAACCAGGGCACTTATATATATTTAAATATTTATATATATATATATATATATATATTATATTTAATAATTTAAAAAAAAAAAACTAGTTGTAGAGCAGTACTTTCTCAGTTCCTCCTACTAATACTAATTATATATATAATATGTATTATATAATTAATAAATTTTTTAAAATAACCAGCTCTTCCTATCCTATATAAAAGCCAATTAGTTCACACAAACTCTAGTAAATTACTATTGTTGTTTAGTTATTAGTGTTGTTTGCCCTTAAAAAATTACATCGATACTAATCTTTGGGTTTTTTTAATATATTAATATTTATATTTTTTTTCTACTCAATTTAATAATAAAAAAAAAAAATTTCAAACCCATGGGTTCAACCCGACCCATGTGGGTTGGGTTGGGTTGGGTTGGATTTATGTGATGGGTTGGGTTGGGTCGAATTTTTTTTGACCCACTATGGTGGATCGGGTCAAAAAATTCCCTCAACCCGACCCATACACACCCCTACTTTTAGCCTCTTACAAGCAACTAAGTTGAGCACACACGGCTCACTTTGCCCTAAACCGTTACTCCAAAAAGTTTGTAGATTTGGGAGCACCAATTTGAACATGAGTCCATAACACATCTCCACCTCAACCCTATAGTGTCCAGGATGAATTGGACCTAGTCAAATGTTTTTTAACATCTCACATTTTTCAAAAACAACGTTTCAATCTTCTGGCAACCAAAGACTAGCTTCTGAAATACATGGTCGAAAGTAAACATAATACCACTCTTGAGCTCAAGTAAAACCTGCTAAACACAACACTTTTAGATTCCTGGTATTGTGGAAAGTCCAAGGTAAGCTGTAAGGTATAAATTGAGAATGGTTACACCACAATGACCGAATATCCATCATAAGATCCCTCTCTCCCAAATTACCTTTTGCTGCCATGCAAAGCTTTGGTCTACAGGTAAAATTCACTCATAATTGTAATTACAAAATGCAATGACCACGTTGAATTGTTGTACACTCAAGTTTTTCTTAAGGACCACTGCAAAGATTTGTCTATAGATTCCATTAACTTGTTCCTCTTCATCCTAATCTCCTGCTTCGTTTCTGGACTATAGTAATATCTTTCCCAGCAGTATGCATCAAAGTCCATTGCATGAAAATTCATGATTAGGAATATGAACCATGTACGTTGCCATTCCTTGGACAACTTACTGGTACAAGCTGCATCTTTCAAGTCGAGCTTAGAGAAGATCTTGATTCTTGAGAAACATTGATTTGTGAAATCCTATCCACGTTTGTTTCATTCACTCCGTCGTTCAGGATGCTAAAATTTGTCTTTTTATAGTGTAATCAATCAATTTCTAGCAGAGAGAGTACCACAAATCTAATCCGAATTAGTAATTAAAAAAAAACAATAAAAGCACTGCCAGTGCCACTATAAAGAATCAGCACTTTCCCTAACCTATATAAATTCATCACATATATAAAGAATCAAGCACTTCCCCTTACTCTATTCATATAATATCATTCCAAAACATTAATTCACTGCACGGCACACATACATAAATAATATCTCATCTTTCACCAAGTAACAGTACTATTGAAATCTAGTCAAAATTTATACTCATGCTGTTTTCAAATCTCCTCTAATTAAAAATCTGAGATAAAACTATTGACAGTGACAACTTAGAAAATCAAACAGTTTCCAATATATATATATATAGTGCCAAAAGGCTATCATGATATTCTGTGATACGGCTGCCTCTCTACTCTAAAAACTCGTAGCATTAAGTATACATAGGTAGGGTTAACAAAAGGCTGTGCAAACAGTTTTAAAACAGGCTTGGGAAAACAGAATTTGCGACTCTCGCTCAACGGCTCGAGCAAGGGTCAGGCAAGCTTACGGGTGGATTAATAACTTGCTCGAGCACCAAGAGCATCTGCTTGAGCGAGCCTTGAGTGAAATATCCTAGTTTTCACTTCCCTGAGCAGCTTTAACCATTACTTATTCTTCAATAAATTATCAACACATTACATATCTTTTTTATATTTCATTGTCAATGGCCAATGGGTATTGCCAATCTAAATCCTAACATTTACCTTACATCATGGGATTCTTACTAATTGTATGTGATATTTACCAGACATAAAAATTCCTTCATTTAATAATTGTAATCAAATGCCCAGAAATAATTACAAAGATGATGATGAACAAAAATCATACAACTTACAATCTGAATAATCATTCGTTACTCATTCCACAACTTAAGTTACAGAATCAACGTCAGTTCTAGCAATTGCTAAAACAATTAACTATCAACGAAAAAACTGAATCCATGTTTTGTCGTTGGGCATTAGTATTGGTATTAACCTTTTAGGTTCTTAGTTGTGCATTTCTGCCAATTTTTTTCACAACTTGAGGTTTTAACATTACAGATTAAATAGATGGCTGCTTTCTTTTATTGTTAGTGTCAACTTTTAAAAAAACTACGAGTGTATATATAACAGATAACCACACTGCACTGTTAAGATTGTGAAGAATTTCACTTCTGTACCACACAACACATGAACTCCAGCTAATTGTTTTTAAACATAGAGGACTTTAACAAATCAAAGCTTCTTCTTATAACTTTCAGTTATATGTTTTGAGTATAAATGATTACAACTCAGTAATAAAATTCTCAAGAGTGCACTCTTTTGGATAAAGTAAAAGGCACCAATAACTTAATGACTCAGAAATCATAATTAAGAAAAGGAAAAAAAAAAATACAATTCTCTATTTTACAAGATACTTTACCTTACAGACAAACATGTATGGCCCATAATTTGTGTGACCCATGTTTACAACCTACAAGAACAAAAAAGATTTAAAATAGAAAAAATGTATAATTCATCAGAAAATTTAGAGTATGCTTCTATGTACGTATATATACATATGTAGATAGATAGGTATGTAATAAATATTGCAGAGAACCCCCTAGAACTAACATAGTAATAAAAATTTCATTGAATATTGCCACTCTTATGTAGCATGAGCTTTACTAATTAATCCAAGCCAGGAAACATAAAAACAAGAAGCGGGGTAACTGTAGCTTTTTAGGAGTAGCTAGATTCGCTCTATAAAAGTGATCAATTACCATAAAAGTGATCAATTACAAGGAACAAATATTGGCATTTGAGAGAAGCATGAAGCACAGCAGAATCATTTTGTGCCAAAACCTTTTCCAGGGAAGCAGCTGTAAAATCAGCATCAGTCTCTGCAAGCTTCTCTCCCCCGAATGTATAAGCTAGCCAGTGTAAAACTCCCTGAAGCAACAAGCATCATGATAATTGAACCACTGACCAATATATAAATAAGAAATTCTAGCAAGACACTTAGGTGACTTTCCACGGTCATTGAACTTCATTTGTAACTCAAATATAGGCCACAGCCCATCACCTGCAGTAAAGTCAACAGCTACATATCAGAGTTAAAGAGTAGGTTATGAGCAAAGTACTTAGGTGGTAGTAAATGTCCATAGATGCATATGAGGATGCACACACACAAACAGAAATATAAAATGAGTTAAATAAGTATTAATAACTGAAATGAATCAACAAAAGGTAACAAATAAAGAAAATCGTAAGAAAGATTAAAATTGAGTAAAAAAGTTGATGATGAACTTTATGCGAAAATACAGCATCTCCATAAATTGTTTATTTCTCAACAGTTTCCCTAGTACCTCCATCTGTGGTATACTAGCTAGAAAACCATTAAGATCCAACAAGAAAAGGATGAATGATAAAAGAAGAAATCAATGATCTACAAACACAACATAATATGAAAGGCATATGGTCACCACTTTCCTTTCTTTATCTAACTGAAAAAAGCATTTAAGAATAGACCTAATCAAGCCAAAGAACTTTAGTTCGAATGTTACTTCTCCCATAAGAGTGGATGGAGGGTGAGGTCCTGGGTTCAAAAACCATTAGTGTAGTGTGTGTGACTTACCAATCAAAATATAAGAAACTTGATTGATCACAGCTAGGTTTTTTCCTCATTTATCATAAACTGCTATCTTCTATCCAAATAAAAATGACATCCATGAGACTTATTTACTAAGCATGCAAAAAGTGCAAAGGAGACAATTGATTGTGATGATATTTGTAACTTATAAACAACTTTACAAAAAGAAAAGATTCTAAGTGAAGGAAAGCAGGATCTGACAATCTCAGACTAAGAGCAAGGAAAACCCCCAAATCCCAACCTAAAAAATCCCAGAAATACAGATTCTCAGCCAAGATGACTTTTGGAAGAGAGGAACAAAAATGACTACATTGGAAGAACAGCCAAGATTGATGGAAGATATAGGAGCACCTCCTCCGGGTTTTTTTTTTTTTGGGTCCAAAGAATGGGAGCACCTCATAGGAACCAAATTTATGCCTTTATCAATCTATGAGGATTTGAAAAATAGATGCTAGCTAAATTATAATACCATGGGTAAGTGAAGACACTCGTTGAACAAGAAATACAAGTCATGTCACCCCTTTCTAATTTCTATAAATCAACCAGCCACGATTTACTGGAAAATGTTTACTCAGTAAGAAACATGTTTCAAATCACAAGTTTTATCATGTATGAAGAGCAGGAATTGGAAGAAGTACAAGGTATCACTATGTGATAAATAATTCAGAAAGACCCCTAGAAATTATATGAATCATGACTGCAGGAAACTATGAGTCAAGTTGTTAGGTAAAGAAGAAAGAAAAGCAGCAAATTTAAGTAAATTTTGAAGGTTTTAAGTTTTACTTACCACATTATGGATTAATTTAGGGATATTTGACACATTCCCAATTAATTTGTTTTCATTTCACACAGTCCTCTTGACCCAAGTACTAAGAATTCCTTGAAGTCGTATAAATATTGGGGAAAAAAATTAAAACAAAAGGAGATATATGAAAGATGTTGTCAAACCTGCCCATCCCAAACTACAAAGAGACATAGCTATCTTGATCATAAAGACAACATTATCAATTGGCACAGAATCTCCAGTGGTCTCCATTTGAACTATGCAACAAAATACAAGCAAAAAAGGGGAATGCCAAGTTATATCCATATAGTAGTAGTAGTAGTAGTACCTCAAGAGTGGTAACTGGTAGCTCGAACTTTAAAAATAACTTTAGCATGATGCAGTAGCTTTAAACTAGATTCAAGTTGATCTTCAGCCACAACTCAAAATATATTGGCCAATTTGGAGCTTGAATTGGCAAGACTCATATTTACTTGACCCATGAATACATTGTTAAACAGATAGAGATTAAAAAAGGAAAACTAATGGCTGTACCATTAAAAAACAGAGAACTCGCATGGGAGTGTAAAGCTGAGATTCCTTCCATTATCTACAAAAGCAAAAAAGATTAACAAGAAAAAGAAAATCCTAACTTCCATTTAGTTTACCTGAAATTATTCATTTTCCCTAACCAAAACAAAAGGTAAGACTGGGTTGTAAACCTTATCTCCTATCAAGTTCAAAAACTCCAAATGCAAAGATTGATAACAAAGCAAAAAGCTTAACTCCATTTAATTAGTTGTAAACATCCTTCTTCTCTAAATTTTAGCTCTCCTTTTCAATTTTATCTGTGTCCAAAAAAACAAAAAACAAAAATGGGATTCAATTCCCAGAGAAAAAGGAAAATACTAAAGAATTAAACTGGGTATTCTTAAGCATATACTAAAAGCACTTTCCTTTCCTTTCCCTCTTAATTCTTACAAACACAAATGCCTTGCTACACCATTAATTACTATAACAGCTTGGCTAAACCACATTTTTCACTGAAACTTTTTCAGGGTATTTTCCCATAGAGGCAATTAGGCAAACAGAGCTTCAAAAAAGAGTTACAGCACCCAAACCCAAAAATTAATTAAAAACCAGATAATAAGATTAAAAACCCATATCAAATATCAATTTTAATTAAAAAAATCTAAGCCAATTAATGCTAAAGGTTCAAGCTTTACAAAAATAAAACGAAGACGACATATAGGACAAGAAGAGCAAAAAGAAGAACGACATGAGTACAGAGTTCACTGACCTGAAAAATAATTTAATTTATAATAATAAAAAATGGTATTTTGGCCAAACAATGATCGGCATAGTGGGAAAGTTTTGTCGACGACGGCCATGGAAGTGTCGTACTTTGATTTGAATTGGGAAGACCAAAACTATGGTGGCTTTTTTTATTTAAAAATAAAAAATAAAAAATAAACTTTTTTTCTTTGAGAGAAAAAAATAAAAAATAAATAAATAAACTTTTAACTAACAAAAGAAATAAGGTGATTTGGGGGGAAAATGGGTCGGGTATGGGCTTGGACAAAAATAATAGATGTGATGGGGTTGGACCATTTCAGTTCGGCCCAATCTATGAAATATACAAGGTTCTCAAACTGTTTTTGAACTTTTAATAATTTTTTTTTTAAAAGTTTTTCCAACTGGATTAAAAGAATCTTCTTCAATGTGTGGGTTTATAAAACTATTAATATTTATTAATCACATAATTTATTAAATTATTTAAACAGATTGCATAACTTTTTTTTATATAAATGATAAAGTGATCTTTATGTTTATAAAACTATTTATAATAAAACTATTAATGTGTATTCATCAAACTTTATTAAATTATTTAAACAAAAGTCACACTTTAAGCATGGTTGATTTTATTACCTAGATTGAGGAGAGCTGTTATTTTACATAACACGTATTAATTTATATCATGATGTATTATCTTTTTCTTTAAATTAATAAAGTTAATATGCTTCCGATCAAATTTATTAAAAAAAAAAGTAATGTAACTAAAAATTGACTTTTAAGTAAGTCATGCAATTCCCCCTCAAAAAAAAAAAGAAAAAAGAAAAAAGTAAGTCATGCAATTAAGAAAATGTGAACAGCTTTATAAGTTGTCCCGTTATGAATGTGAGGGAAAAAATCTTATCTTTTTCTTTATTCTATTATTTAAGAGTCATGCCCTCTTAAATCTCAATACTTACTCACAAACAGATGTGGACAATAATTTAAACTAGCATTTGAGCATGCGCATGAGACTCTTCTATTTTTTTGAGTAAAAGTTAATAGTTTGTATAAATTATAATTTAGGATTAGTATATTTTTTAATCACAAAAGAAACTTAGGGGTGTGATGAGCATAGTTGCTCAAAGGCTAGTGATTTTTTAAAAAAAAATTTATGTGATGTGAGTAGTTTTTTTAAAAAAAAATTATGGAAGTTTTCTTTTTTATTGGAACCGTTGGTTTTTTTTTTTTATAGGAACCATGGGTGGGTAGCCTTTCTTTCTTATTTTTGGTTAGAAACATGGGGTAGTAGGGCTGGGAAGTGGGAAGTGTGAGGGTAGTGGGGAATTTTTTTTTTTTTTTTAATTTTAGTTGATTTACCATTTTAACCTTTTTGAGGAATAAGAATAGATTAATTAAATTAAGGGTATTTTGAAAATCAAAAAGACAATAACTAACTTTCTGAATCCTCTTAGAGATAACATATTAAGTATACTTAAGATCTTAAATATGTTGGTTGCTAACTTCCTCATATCGTTCTACTCCCGTGCGTCCTTGTTTGGCTAAGAAGTTGATTGCCCACATGGATCTCACTCTTTTTGTACAAAAAAATTAATGAAGATACATAATTAGTATATCATATATAAGAGAACAAAAAAAAACACATGAATATTTACTGGTAAGCATGTTTACCTCCATAGGATATTCAGAAGTAATTACTCGTCTTTTACTTTGTCATTCGGTGGGATGAATCGATTCATCAACGGAATGGCAAAGTGGAAATGTTTGTTTAGTGATTTTATTGATTTTTTTTTTTTTTTTTAATATGTGGGTTTATTTGGTTGATGGGAAAATGTGAGAGTGGAATTGGAGAATTGGATTAGAATTGGGTTGCACTTACTTGGATCAAATTGATAGAATGAAAATATGGAATAGTCAAAACAAAATGGTGAGCTTGAAAACCAACTATAAAGAGATCAAAATACTTTAGCCCAAGAAAGCAAATAAATTTTTTTTTAATTTATTTTTATTTTTATTGCTAAAAGCCTATTAGGATATGTGGGGTCATAGAGCCCAGTGATATACATCCACCTTTTGTACTAGGCCTGAAGCCCATGCCGAGACCCATAATCGCACATGAAGAAGACAGTGGTGATCATGGCAACCCAGGAAACCGTGCTGAGGACAACTCTGTCCTCGGCTAACCAAAGCCGAGGTAGAAGAAAAGTGATTTACCGGCAAAGACAATCTTCCAAAGTACTCCAAAGAAGAAGATAAGTACATCAAGTAAGCACACTAGAGCATGGCAGTAGAGCAATTCCAAGAAAAGTTGCTGCCTCCACATTAAATGCTCCACAACTAACACTCTGGCCGCATTAATGTGGAAATGATACCTGAGCAGTGGCTTTTTAAACTCACAGCTACTACCTAAGAGTTTTGGGAGGAGGTTGATGTGACAAAAACCAACAACGGCAAATTTGACCTGCACGTGTATGGTGGAAATGAATGAGGAAAGTAGTATATAAGGAAGAATGAGCTCTGAGAAAATAGATGGCGGATTTTACCAGAGAAAACACTGTAGCAATCTAAACTAACTTTGTAACCATTGTCACTATCACTCAATAAATAATAAGTTGAAGCTCATTGGATTAGTGTCAAGGATTGAATTGCTTGCCTAAGTCCATATTTGTTTTACTCATTCTTTCTTTAAATCATCTTCAACTGTTATTACACTCATCAAAGCCTAGCTCTTCTACCCATTCTCTACAAATTTATTGTATTGGGCTTGCTGGGCTTGAATTCACTTATCCCTTAGGAATAGTGCTCAAATCCAGTCTTTACAGGATACATTTTTTTTTATACCTAATACCACCTATTTATTTTCAAAACATCACCAACAAATTTTTGGGCTTCTCCAAGTATTTTTACCCTATTATTATTATAGCCCACAACCATTTTTCTGACCACCACAAAATTGGGCTACAAATATAAAACATTAAAAGATCCAATATTTTGTTGTAAAACCTATGATTCAAAATCCTCCCCAAATCATTTTATTGAACAAATTCAAATCTCATTCTTTTCAAAACCCAAAAATACTTATCAAAAGCCCATGGTTTAAACCCATGGCAATTTTAATGGAATTCAAATCCATGATCAAAGCCCATGATTTAAACCCATGGCAATTTTATTAATGGAATTCAAATCCATGATCAAATCCCATAATTTAAACCTATGGCAACTTTATTAATGGAATTCAAATCCATCATCAAAAAGCCCAATTCTCATTGACAACATTAAAAGCCCAGTTCTCGCTAGCAATATTAAAAAGCCCAATTTTTATTGACAACATTAAAAGCTCAGTTTTCGCTGGCAATATCAAAAAGCTCAATTTTCATTGGCAATGTCAAAAGCTTAGTTCTTACTGGCAATATTTAAAACCCAATTTTCATTGACAATATCAAAAACCCAATTTACGTTGGCACTATTTTAAAAGCCCAAGGTTATTAATACTTGGCAAAATATTATATCATGAGTATTTCATTTAAAGTCTAATGATGAGCAATGTTTTAAGTCATTAAACCTATTACTATAATATTACAAGCCCATGAAATTTATGGCAATTATCTATTTCCAAAACCCATAGCAATCATCTTATAAAAGTCTATGGAAAGTTATGATTATTTATCTTAAAACTAGGATATCTACTTATTTCATATCATATTATAAGCTCATGGAATTTATATAAGAATACATGTTCACTATCTATCTTATATCACAACATTCATAATACTTATTTTCGAAACTCACAGTAATTATTCAAGTTCATAATTTGAATTATAACGTGATTATTAACCATAAACATTACTTATGATATGGAATCCATCATTTCAAAATATCAAATAAGAAAGTATTTTGAAATAATTAAGGCTCATGCTATTATTTTGAATAATACAAAATTATTGCTCAAAAACCCATCACAAATATTTATCAAAACCCAAACTATGTTGAATATCAACTAATGAGAGTTTATGAGGAATGAAAACCCATGGCAATGTGTGTCATTGACGTCTATTTTGTAGGCCCAAATATGTGACAAAGGAAGAACAAGTCCAAGTAAAAAGGGACATGACTACAGCCCAGCCAAAGGGCCCAGCATGTGTGAATAGGCCCAGACCAAAAAGGGCAGAGAACTAAACCAGCTAGCCAGCTCCTTTCTTGTTTATCTCTGACTAAGGTTTCGCTAGAGACAATCAAATCCCTAAGAATGAACTAAAGGGTGTTCCATCAGCTTTCTGTCACTTCCCCCATCACGTGCATGATGTTTAGAGGTCGTATTAGCAGCTATAATCCAATGGGTAATGGGATTTCATCATCTTCCTCAAGGCTCCATCTCCAGCAAAAGGGTCACTTAGATTTCAACAAATCAAGACTATAAGTGCCAAAAACGTTCAAGAATTGGTTCATATGCCAAGCCCATGAATCTTAAAGGGGAAAATTTGGGAACATGTGGTTTGGAGAGCAAAAAAGGATTTCCAGCAAAACCCTCTGAGGTAGGCTTAAACTTTGACACCTGGCTTGGGGTACTGAATCCTACTTTCTAGAGTCTAAATCTCAATTGCAGCACTAGCATTCTTCCTTAATACTTGTCTTAACCTCATTGGCTGAATATAATCTCAGAGATCCCAGCATTTAATGCAAGATTATGTTGATTTTACCAATGCAATAGGCTCCCCTACCAACCCTCTAAATAGTCAAAGATAAAAATAATACAATCCAATAGGCCAACACGTGTGGAATTGATTTCTGCATAAGACTAAAGTTCAACTGGAATTGATTTCTGCATAAGACTAAAGTTCAACTAAAAAACTACTCCTTTCAAAAAAAAAAAAAAACTCAAGATTTATAAAGTTTCGTAATTTGAACCACTTCTTTTGTAACCAAAAAAAAAAAAAAACTATCTTTTTCCTAAATTTCCTCTAAAATTTCAAATCAAACAGAAAAAGACAGATCCTCTCCCTTGTTTATATCGAGATGCAAAACAATTGACAATCCACTGTAGGTGGATGGCAGAACACTCCCCTATTCACTTCTTATCTATTATGATGCTCGACCGCCTGAATATTTTGGTGTTCCTACAATCCTACATTTAATATTATGTTTATAGCTCCTTTCACCACCATAATTCATACAGACTTCGCATTCGTGAGATGTTTGTAGAAGTTACATAAAGAGTCTAAGATTAAAAAGATTTTATGAGTATATTCTATTGTAAATGTTGCTCCATAATGTATTTTTTTATTAGGTTTGAATTAACACGATCATTTTTTAATTAAATATATTAGATACATCAACCAATTGAATTACAAGATTTTTGAATATTATTTTAAATTTGATGATGCTCAAACGGTGGTTGATATATCTACTTATGTGTATAGTCCAAAATTAACTTGCAAAGTCCATCAATAAATGTGCTGCATAATTGATTAGGGATCTAGACAAAGTTATTTTAGAATGGAAAATGTAGGGACCTGTTTTGAACTCTTAGCCCAAAAGGTATATGGACTCAAGGCCAAAAAGCCCAAAACAATAAATTTGTAAAGAATGGGTTGGAAAACTGGGTTTTAGTGAATTAAGCAACAAGCTAATAGATTTTGGTGATGAAGAAAAAAGGATAATAGATGTTTACTAAAGAAAAACGTCCTCGGCCAAATCCAAGGATACTGATTCTATTATATTGCTTTTGAGATTTGATTACAAGTTTGGTTCTGGATTGCTATCGTGTTTCTTTCTTGATTTTCCGATCCCCAACTCATGGAGGGTCTCTTACATTATATAGGTCACTTTGGATCATCATGTTCCTACACTTGAGTACCTGTCCCATCAGACATCCCTTCTGGCTTTCTGTGAGTTGCGATAGCTAAGGCAACGCCATTCAAGGGTCTTCTCCACATAAATGCGGCCAAAAAAGTAGCTGCAACACTGTTCATGGGTCTTCTCAACATAAATGCGGCCAGAAAAGTGGTTGTTGTGCATTAAATGTGGTGGTACCAGCTTTTCCTTAGGTACCTCCTAGCTTTCACTTTTTGGCACACTTGAGATGTACGTTCCCATCACTGGAGCTTCTATGGAGGTTATTTTCGTTGTTGGAATGCCTATCTGAGCTATATTTGTCAGAGCCGAGGAGGAGTTCCTCCTCAGACCACCTTTTACTCCTTTCTTCCTCACGAGACTCTAAACTAGATCCCCTTATAAATGTTCATCCCTCCTCGAACAGGCCGATGTCCTCGGATAAGGCCCAAGGCCCAATATATAATTTTGGGCCCTTATCCCTACAATAGCCCCTCAAAACTCCAGTTTTTCCCTCTCATCCGAGGAGAAAATGTGGGGTTTTGATTTTTAAGAGGCAAAACCATTTATTTCTCTTGTTCACACGTGCGGCAATGCCGTTTTACACGCCCCATGATTGCTACTGACACTTGATAACGCCTTAAAATGTGTACTTGTTATATATTTATGTGGGTGTTATCTCCTTATTACTATGCTTAATTTGTATAATTAAGCCATGATTTGTATTAGTCCCTATTATTTATCTTTACATAATTTCTTGAATAAGATGCTATTCATTGTGTGTAATTTTCTACTTTCAGGAAATCATGTGAGAAAGATGAGTTTACAGGAATTTGTGAGAGAATGGAGGCCAAACTAGAATTAAAGTGGAGCTAAAGGACCATGCCTAAATGTCTAAGGAGGTGCAGCTGGAGTGCTTGGATCATCTAACATGATTGGAAGCTTCAAATAAGGAAAGAAATCAAAGAGGCAGAATCTGAAAAGGAAAAATCTGATTTGAGCACTGATCAGTATTTTAGGCGTATCTCTCTCCTCAAAAATCCAATTGACACAAAGCTGGATGGGTTGGAACCGTGACTTAAATATCTACAACTTTCCAGTTTTGAGTTTTTCTAAATTTTCAATTTTTGAAGGCCGAAATTAACTCACAAGTTACTGCTGTAAACCTGGACGGAAATTTAAATAGTGAAAATTTTTATTTTCTTTGGACACTTAGACATGAGGGTTTTAGAAGGGAGGGTGGGAGAACGAATTTTGGAGAGAAAACCTTGTATTTTTCTTTCTCTAATGGCAGCCTAAACTCTTTGCTAGGGCTAGGGGTTATGTTTCTTCTATACGGTATGAATATTCAATGTGATTCTTTCTAGGATTTTATCAATGACATATTTGATTGTTCAATTAGATTTCTTTTGATGTATTAGTTCTTCCATGCTTTCAATAAGTTCAATCATGTTTTTCTTATTGTTTAGAGGAATTTCTAATAGTTTCAAATAGAAATCATGTTTTAAAGTGAATGGGTTTTTCTGAAAACTATTCTAACCGCATTATTAATTGAGGTTATCATGCGTTCTTGAATTGTCTCAGTTCAACCGAATCATAAGTTTTTAATTGTATAAGAACAATCAATTGTGAAATATATAATTTCTTAGATCACAAAGAATTTCATATCGATATAGGGAAACACCCCGATGCCCTAGTATTTACATTATTGATTTAATCAGTTTTTATTATTATTTTTGTTAACAATCACCAAGCAAAAGTATTTTTCTTCTTCACCCAAATTGTTATTTAATTATATTGCCTTTGAATTTACTCTGCTCCTTGTGGTTCGACCTCGGTACTCCGAGAATTATATTGCTACGATCTCCTGCACTTGGGAGTGAGCAAGCAACACTTCATGGCTTGCGAGGCGTCATTAATTGCTCCAGGCGGCATTATGTTCCCCACATCCAACGGTGAGGCGCTAATCTAACGACTGACATTTTTCCTTTGGTTTTGAGTGAGATAACTCCCACTCATTTTCTCCCTCTATATAAAGCCTTAAGGGAAATCATCTTCCCCTTATTCACAAGTCTTCAAGCTCTCCAGATATATCGGACATTCAAACTCTCAAAACCCTTTAAGTCACCAAACTTCTAACACCTGTTCATCGAGAAATCTTTTGAAAATCTTTCTAGAGGTATCAGGGATTAGCGCACGCTCTAGTTTCCGTAAGTTTACGTTCTTTTGAATCTCTCTCTCCTCGGCCAATCTCCTCAGCTTTCAAATTCTCATTTCCTCACTTACAAATTCCAGTCATTTCTTCTTAAACTGTCCATATGGGTAGATTCGCGAGCCTAGTAGACTCTCTAGCCAAAATAGAGGTCTTTAAGGAGAAATACCATATACCACAGGAAGTAGCCCTGCGGTATTGTTCCTCGGAACAAATAGTTTCTCATAGAGAAGAAGGGGAGGTTATCATCCCTATGATAGCCTTCATAGAAGGGGGAATGACTCTTCCCATGGGTAGGATAACTCAGGACTACCTCCTCAACCATAGGATATGCCCCCATCAGTGCGCGGCCAACCTATTTAGGGTATTGGGTAGCGTTAATGCTCTCAACGAGCATTTGGGTCTACGGCTCACCTTGCACGACGTGGTCCACATGTACAAGTGCCACTCCCAAAAGAACGCGGGATATTATCTTAAGTCCCGATCAGACGTTGTCAAATTAGTATCGTGTCTACCTAAGTCTAACAAGGGTATGAAAGACGACTATCTGATAGCTTTAGAAGCGTAGCATGATGGCCTTCACTGCCCCATCCGAGAGGGAAAGCCAAGTAGGGTACCCTAGAGTTAGGCTCCTTAGCAAGAAACATAGACTAGTCGTGTTTTGCTTCCTTTTCGTTTTGTTTTCCTTTTATGGTGGATTTCAATTTTCTAACAATGTTTTGCTCCTCAGCTGTTTTCACATATAAGAGGCAAGTAGCTCCCGGCTCAGCCGAACCAACGTTGCAGCCCTCAATTACTTGCTGAGATCCGAGATCTTCGTGAGTGAGGACAGGCAGCTGCAAGCCGTCCATCTGATTTTGGACTTCGAGCCCATTTCGGAAGTATTCCAAGAAGTAGGCCACGCGATAAGAGCGGGTGACCCGCGATTGGCCCAAATTGACGTGTCTCGACCCAACTTTCTAGCCCAAGAAGACCTTCCACCGATCGCATATCCATTCCAACAGAACCTCCCCCTGGTCATACAACGAGTTCACCAGGTTCTGCCCGAAGTAGCAGCAGGAAGAGAAGAGATTGCCTCCTCGACTTCCTCACTCGAGGAGGAAATTGACAAATTTTACTTCGAAAATGAGGGGACTGAGGGAGTGCAGGCGATTCCTGTTTCAGACGCTGAGGAGGAAACTGACAGGCATTCCAGCGTCAGTGCTCCCATCCTGGTGGTCTCCCATCCAGACAGTACCTCCAAAGAAGAGGAAAGTGAAATGGCATTGAACCGAGGAAACAAAAGTTTAAAAGATCTTATGGCCGCGAAGGGCAAGGCATCAGCTTCCAAAGAAGCCACCAAGTCCTAAACTCCAGCCAATCTCCCACCTCCCCCTCCCCCCCCCTGTAACCTCAGTCGGGCTGCCACCTTGCCATGATCCGAAGAAGAAGAGGAAAGTGACAGAGGTGCACGACTTGGAGATGGTTCCCAAAAACGGGGTGAAGCAACCCACGCATTCTAGAGACAAACAGGCCTCCTCCGTGGAGAGTCGGGAGGAATCTCAGGAGGCCGATGTACGCCGACCACCATGTACTTGGTCCCCCAGGCTCGAGGTGGATGGTGCCCCCATCCCTTGGGACGCCTTGGTTTGTAATTTTCAAAGGAGGCGCTCGAGCTATATTGCTGAGGCCTTGAGCTGCCACTTCTCCTTCCGAGAGATATAGACGCTTACAGGCGCTTCAAGCAACCTGAGCTCTTCCTGTCCCTGAAAAGGGATCTTGCCATGGTAAATGGTTTGACACATCTCTTTACTGAAGGGTTTGGCTACTTCTTTCATATTTCCTTTTTCTTATATGGAATATTTCTGTTATTTTTATGCAGATTACCCAACAGGTCTTTGTGGCTGAAGGGTGGGTCAAGGCGCCCGTAACCTAGCCAGGGTGGAGGCTCACTCTTGCGTTGAGACTGAGAAGGCATTGGGGGCTCTAAAAGGGGAGCATACTAAGTTGACAACCAAGCTGACGGCTTCGAAGAGGGACCGTCTTACTGCTATAGCTGGGTTGAAGTCCGCAGAGGCCCAAGCCGAGAACCAGCGCAAGAAGCTGTATACAACAGAAATTGAGTTGGCACTCAAAAACAACAAGTGGATCTCAAGGCTGAGTTGCAGAAAGCCAAAGAGGCGGCCCAACTTACCAAAGAGGCACTCGAGGTTGAGAAGCAGGCATCTTATCTTCTCGGCGTGGAGGAAACACAAGTGAGGCTTGCCGAGGAGCTGCCTGAAGTTTGCAGGGATTACCGCAAGGTGTCATGGGCTAAGGCCCTTGATGTCACAGGAGTCCCTGCAGACTCTGTCTGGAGGCAGTCTGGGAGCGTATACTACCATCCAGACATCTGCGAAGACCCAATTGCCGTCCCCTCTTCTCCTGCCGATGCTCCAGACACATCTGAGCAGCCCCTAACTGGCCAAGCTGCTCTCCCCCCCCCCCCCCCATGAGGCTTTGATAGGATCCAATCAAGCTGGTGATCAATGCCAAGAGGCCGAGGGGATCAGCGATAAGAGCAAGGGACAGGAGAAGAAGCCCTCGGCAGGAGCCCAAGATGCTGCCACAGCCAAGGGAGTTGAAGATAAAGCACAAGGCGCAGAGGCCAAGGATAAGGAGGCTGATCCTAAGGCCGAGGATGGTGCCACCTCCCAGCCGAACCAGGAAGAGAACCCCCCTGCCCCCAAGACCAAGGCTTAGTCCCTAGGATTTTTTTATAATAGTTCTTTTTTGTAATGGCAGTCTGCCATCAACCATATTGTATCCCCACTTCTATTTAATGAAAATGTTTCTCCTTTTATCTCTTGTACTTTCACTTTGTATGCTTTGAAGTTTATTATCATTGTCAGATACTCTGCCTTCAACAACGCCTTAATAATGGTGTATTGTAGTCAATCTAAGTAATTTGGTTAAGTATAAGCAATGAACAATTTACCCTATATAGCTGTTCTTTCTACAATGAGGACTGACCCAAATAAAGACAAGTAATAAACTTATGCTTGGACTAATAATCATGGATTTTAGTTTCCTCAGAGCTAGGGTTGGTTTAAACATTTATAAAAGATGTCATTGTGTTAATTTCCCCATAGCATTTGGTCCGAGGACTTCAGGCATACCTAAGATTCAATTTAAACACTTATATAAAAGATGTCACAGTATGTTAATTTCCCCATAGCATCTAGTCCTAAGACTTCAGGCATGCCTAAGGTTCAATTTAAACACGTATATAAAAAATGTCACAGTGTGTTAATATCCCCTTAGCATCTGGTCTGAGGACTTCAGGCATGCCTAAGGTTCAATTTAAACACTTATATAAAAAATGTCACATTGTATTAATTTTCCCTTAACATCTGGTCCGAGGACTTCAGGCCTGCCTAAGGTTCAATTTAAACACTTATATAAAAGATGTCACAGTGTGTCAATTTCCCTTTATCATCTGGTCCGAGGATTTCAGGCATGCCTAAGGTTCTGTTTAAACACTTATATAAAAAATGTTACAGTGTGTTAATTTCCCCTTAGCATCTGGTCCAAGGACTTTAAGCATGCCTAAGGTTCTGTTTAAACACTTATATAAAAAATGTCATAGTGGGAAGCACGATGTATTTATATAGCAAATAAGCATAGGACAAAGGAAACTTTCATTAATAGTAATACCTTTTTAAGTTGTTTACATTCCAAGGACGGGGTATTACATGCTCATATAGGTCCTCAAGAAAATATGCTCCTATACCAGCCCCGAAGGTGATGCGATAAGGTCCTTCCCAATTGGGTTCTAACTTCCCCCATTTGAGGTTCTTTGCAGTACCCAAAACCTTTCTTAGTACCAGGTCACCAGCAACTAAAGGTCTGTGTTTTACGTTGGCATCATAACCTTACTTGAGCTTGTGTTGGTAGTACGCTAGTTGGACCATTGCACTTTCTCTCCTCTCTTCAATTAGGTCTAGGCCTTTTTCCAGCAACCCGTCATTATTACCCAGATCAAAAGTACTTGTCCTCAATATCGGGAAGCCAATCTCTAAAGGGATAACAGCTTCGACTCCATAAGTCATTGAGAAAGGAGTCTCCCCCGTTAACCTACGAAGGGTGGTTCGGTATGTCCACAGGACATGTGGTAGTTTTTGCACCCATTTTTCCTTTGCATCGTCTAACCTCTTCTTGAGTCCGCTTACAATGACCTTGTTAACAGCCTCGGCTTGCCCATTCCCTTGGGGATAGGCTGGGGTAGAATATCTATTTGTAATTCCCAAATCACAACAGTATCTCCTGAAAGATTTGCTATCAAATTGAAGTCCGTTGTCCGAGATGAGGGTACGAGGGACTCCGAATCGTGCCACAATGTTCTTCCATACAAACTTCTTAGCATCCACGTCTCTGATGTTTGCTAAAGGCTTAGCTTCAACCCACTTAGAGAAGTAATCTGTGCCGACCAGCAGGTATCTCCTGTTCCCTGCTACCTTAGGGAAAGGGCCCACAATGTCTAAGCCCCATTAAGCGAATGGCCAAGGGCTGGTCAGCAAGTTAAGGACTCCCCCCGATTGGTGTATGTTTGGTGCGAATCTTTGGCATTGGTTGCATTTTTTTACATACTCTTGTGCTTCCCTTTGCATATTTGGCCACCAACAGCCTTGAGTGATGGTTCTATGTGCCAGAGACCTTCCTCCAGTGTGGCTCCCACAAATCCCCTCATGTAACTCCTCAAGTAGTAATTCTGTTGCCTCGGGGTGTATGCATAGCAGGTATGACCCAAAAAATGAGCATTTATATAACTTTTAGTCCTCGGACAGCCAAAACCGAGGAGCTTTTCTTCGTATTTTGTTTGCTTTTGATTTCTCTTCGGGCAGGGTGTCTACTTTTAAGAATAGTACTATGGGGTCCATCCAGCTAGGCCTCACCCTAACTTGGTGAACATGAATCACCTCTCTATTCATCTCTCTGGGCTTGCACAAGTCTGCTACGAGGATGACCCAAGGTACGCTCTATGCCGAGGATGTTGCCATCATGGCTAGGGAATCGGCGTGTGTGTTTCCGCTCTTGGGAATGTGCAATAGGTTGAAAGATTCGAATTCTGATCGTAGGTGCCTAACCTAACTTAAGTACCCCTGCATTCTTTCGTCCCTTGCTTCAAACTCTCCTTTAACTTGGCCGACGACAAATCTTGAGTCCGAGAACATCTCTACTGCCTTTCTGCCCATTTTTTGAACCATTGTCATTCCCATCAGCAAAGCTTCATATTTAGCTTCGTTATTGTTGGCCGAGAATCCCAATCTTAATGATTTCTCGATGGTGATCCCTTTGGGGGGATACCAGTATTAACCCCACTCCGGAACCCTTCTATTTGCGGCACCATCAACGTGCACTTTCCAAGATGGGGTAACTTGTTAGGAGATCATGCCAACCGATTTTCCATCCATGTGTTGTGTTTTCGTTTCTTCTTCTAATGGAGATTCAGCAAACTCGGCTACTAGATCTGCGAGGACTTGACCATTGACAGAAGTGTGAGGCATGTATTTGATGTCAAAAGTCCCTAGGACTGTGGCCCATTTGGCAATCTTCTTGACGTGCATAAAATATATACAATAAAATACTCACATATCTACATATTTAGCTTTACTTTTATGTTATTTTGTGACTGATTATATAATATCTTTGTGTTGCAGGTAATAAGGGCTTTACATGCAAAGTGGAGCTAGGCCAATTGAATCAGGCCAACTTACATCCAGCTAGACATGAATTCAAGAGAAGACCAAGTCAATTAAATTTAAGTCCAATTGGAGCAAGGAATCAAAAGAAATTTGCACCAAATCCAAGTCCAATTCGGATTAGGATTCCAGCTTGCACATCATTTAGTATTTTTGGCATAACTTTTGGCTCAGATGTCCAATCAAGATGATTCAAGCTGGGCTGGAAAGTTAACTTAAAGGGCTACAACTTTGTAGTTTACCAAGAGCCTGAATTCTGAAGCTAAATGGGCCAAAATAGTCGGTTAAGTAAAGCCTAAAAATCTAGGATTTTCTCCAAACAGGAATTCAACTTGTAATAGGATTCCTTGACCTATTTAAAGGTTCTTTAGGGAAAAATTTAGAGGAGGCTGAGGCTAGTGTTAGGGCTGAGATGCAAAACAGAAAATTGGAGCAAGAGACAGTGCCGCATGTGGCTTCTATGTAGCTTTTCTCCCTTTTAGCATTTTGACTATTTCTTTCTCTATTTTATTTGTCTAGTTTAATGTTTAGTATTTTATTCTTTTGTTTTATTTCAATTACCATGAGTAGCTAAATTTATAATTAGGGTTGAGAATGAAACCTTATTAAGGATTACTAGTAATATTTATGTGATTTAATTTTTCCCACAATAGTAGTTCTTTAATGATTTAAATTGTTCTTGCTTCATATCAATTGACTAAGATGAGATTCTAGATATGAGTTCAATCATGTTTTTCTCATGATTTAGGATTTGTCTTAATTAATTGAATGCTTGGTTTATTAATTCTTGATTATAAAATTGGATATCGTTTGTGATTTGTCTGTCAATGGATACAATTTATGATTTGATTTTTAGAATTGGATATATCTTGTAATTTTTTTGGCTACGGATACAATTGATGATTTAATTTTATACTTAAGAAGCGAAGAAGAACATGCTTTTGATTGTTAAAATAAGGATTTTAATGAGGATATTTTCTATGATAGCAAGATTGATTTCTAGATTATCATGTAGTGAGTTGGGAAAAATTAATGATCATAAATATATGCTAATATGACTTACAAGGCTGATTCCAAAACCTTAATTCCTTTCTCTTGATTGTTTACGTCTTTTTATTGCTTTATATATTTTGCTTAGTTTAACTATTTGCTTAATTTTATTATTTGCTTAGTTTATTTATTTTCAAAACAACCAATTTTTATTAAACTATATTAGGATTAATTTGGTTAAGATTTGATTTAATTTTCTTACGTTCATTCAAGTCCCTGTGGGTTCGACCTCGTTCTTGTCAAACTATACTTCGGTACGGTTTGTACACTTGCGAGTACTTTAAAATTTCACAACACTTCCCCGTGTAGTCAGCGCTCCGAAGCAGGGCTTTAAGTGGAAGCTGAGTTAGGACAATAACCATGTGTGCCTGAAAGTAATGGGGGAGTTTGCGCGTGGCATGTACCACTGCCAGAACAGCTTTCTCTAGCGGTAGATAACGGATCTCGACTTCATGCAGTGACCTGCTCACATAATAAACTGGCTTTTGTGTGCCACCATCGACTCGTATCAAAACTAAACTTATAGCATGAGAGGCCACGGCGATGTAAGCGAATAGGACTTCATCCACCTTAGGGCTGGACATTATAGGAGGCCGAGAGAGGTAATCTTTAAGCTACTGGAAGGTTGAGGCACACTCCTCGGTCCACTCAAATCCCTTCCATTTATTCATCAGTAGGAAGAATGGTCGACACCTATCTGCTGACCGAGAAATAAAACGATTCAGGGCTGTAGTCATTCCGGTCAGTTTCTGGACTTCCTTGGGATTTTGAGGTGGTTGCAAGTTGTTGATTGCTGCAATCTAGTCGGGGTTTACCTCAATTCCCCTGTGAGTCACTATGTAGCCCAAAAATTTGTCTGATCCTACTTCAAAGGAACACTTGGAAGCGTTGAGGCGCAGCTTATGTTTCCTCAGAACTTTAAAAATGCTTCTAAGGTCTCTCAAATGTTCAGCCACTACTTTTCTTTTTACCACCATGTCGTCTATATAGATTTCAATGCTCTTCCCCATTTGTGGCTCGAACATCTTAGTCATCATCCTTTGATAGGTAGCCCCCGCATTTTTCAAACCAAATGGCATCACCTTGTAGTGGTAGTTTCCGATGGGTGTGACGAACGCAATATTTTCTTGATCTTCCAAGGCGAGCGGTATTTGGTGGTATCCCTGGAAGGCATCTAGGAAGCTCATCCGAGGATGGCCTACGGTTGCGTCCACCAACTGGTCTATTTTGGGCATAGGGAATGGATCCTTGGGACAAGTCCTGTTTAGGTCTGTAAAGTCCACACACACTCGCCATTTCCCATTCTTCTTCTTTACCACCACCGTATTGGCCAGCCACTTGGGGTAAAATACCTCCTTGATAGCCCCTACCTGTTTGAGCTTTTTCACCTCCTCTCTGACGGCATCAGAGTGGTCCCTGGATGAACGCAGAGGAGGTTGCTTCTTGGGCGTAGCAGAGGGTTAACATTTAGATGATGACAGATAAAGCTCGGGTCCACCCCGGGGGCCTCGTAAGCATTCCAGGCGAACACATCAACGTTTCTTCTGAGAAACTTCAGCAGCTCTTCCTTCTCTAGAGTGGGCAGCTGAGCCCCAACCTGAAAGAACTTCTCCGGGTCGTCGCCAATAACAACCTTTACCAAATTCTCACATTTCGCCTCCTCGGCTGACCCATCGATAGGCAACATCAGAGCTCTTAATTGCTATAAGACTTCTTCAGTATGGGCCGAGGACTCAGCCTTGGGCCGATGCCGAATGGCGGCCACTAGGCATTGTCTAGCCACGAAATAATTCCCAACAGTCTCCTCAATCTGATCCCTCGACGAGTATTTCACCTTCTAGTGTAGGATAGAGGAGACAACCCCTAGAGCATGAAGACAAGGTCTGCCCACAATGGCGGTGTAGGGGGAATATGCGTCCACCATAATGAAGTCCACCTCCACTACTTCTGAGCCAGTTTGTATGGGTAGTCTGATCTGACCCTTCGGAATGACAACCTTCCCGTCAAAACTTACTAGAGGAGAACTGTAGGCCGTTAGGTCCTCAGGTCTCAGGTTCAGCCCCCTGTACAAGTCGGGGTACATGATCTCGACAACATTGCCCTAATCCACCATTACCCTCTTCACGTCATAGCCCCCAATCCTGAGTGTGACCACCAGAGCATCATTGTGGGGCTGTATGGTTCTAACCTTATCTTCCTCCACAAAGCTCAACGCTGGTTGGGTGTTTACTTTAGCCCTTTTTGGCTCAAAATTTGAGTCCTCGGCAGGTAGCCGAGCAACAATCATTTTCCTAGAGGGGCAGGACTCGGTCCTCCTTGGAACGGCGAAGATAACATTTATAGTGCCCAAAGGAGGCCTTGTAGAAGCATCTCTCCGTGGTTCTCGGCCAGTCTGGTTCCCCTGGCCACTTGAATGGTGTAAGAGGTTCTTCAATTTCCCTTCTCAGACCAGCTGGTCCAAGTGGTCCCACAAGTTCCTACAGCCTTCAGTGGTGTGTCCTTGATCCTGGTGATACTAATAGTAGAGGTTCTGGTTGTGCCTCATAGGGTTTCTCACCATCTTATTTGGCCATTTGAAAAATGGCTCATTCTTGATCTTCTCTAGAACCTGATGAACTGGCTCTCAGAACACGGCATTAACCACCTGAGTACTTGCAGATCCTGACTGTACGGTAAAGTCTCTCCACGGCCAGTTGTTATTGTATCGGTCCGACCTGGAAATCCCTCATCTTTTGAGGGATAACCTTATCCTTTCCTTTCCCCTGCTACTGGTCTTCCTTAACCCTTTTATACTTGTCGATCCGATCCATCAGTTGGCATACGCTAGTGACAGGTTTCCCCACCAAAGACTTCCTTAAATCGTGTTCAGTTGGGAGGCCGCTCTTGAAAGTGCTGATGGCGATGTCATCAAAGTCGCCATCTATCTCGTTGTATATCTTCCAGTATCTGTTCGAGTAAATCTTCAGGGTCTCCCTATCTCACATGGACAGGGACAGCAAGGAGCCTATAGGCTAAGGACTCTGCTACACGTGATGAAACGAGAGCCGAATACTTGGGTAAGCCCCCTGAAGGAGTCAATGGAACTTGCCCTCAAGCCATCGAACCACCTCATGGCCATGAGTCTTAGGCTGGAGGGGAACACCTGGCACATCAATGCCTCGTCCTTGGAATGGATAGCCTGGTTGAAATGGCTCACATGCTCCACAGGATCTATTCGACCATTATAAATGGTGAAAGTTGGCTGATTAAACCGTCAAGGTAGCTTCGCGTCTTCAATTTTGCATGTGAAGGGTGACCTGGAGATCTGGTTTAATGCCTTGCTCATAGTGTCATTTCCCAGGCCTCTGCGCGACGGGCTCTTATGCCTACATTTGTGGTTGTGCTCCTCCTCGTAGGAGAAAGACTCGTTAGGTGGGGTCCTTGACCTTTGTTTGTAACTAGCATCTTCTCCATCGTTGGGGGAAGCGTCAGGGCTAGAAGGGGTTTGTTTTCGTTGTGCATGGCGCAGATTTCTCTTCAGCTGGTCAATTTTTGTTGCAAGGCTCTGGTATCCTGCTCACGGGAGAGACGGCTCTTACCCCATGAGCGACTCTTACCAAATTGGACAGTATGCATGCTTCCCTCTCGGTCTCTTCTACGTTCAAGGTTGACAAAAGGATTTTCACATTGGGATCCTATGGATTCTACCTGTTGTGGACCTGAACCTACCATTGTTAGCCATTGCACTCACTATTACACAAGTTCTCCCCACAGACAGTGCCAATTGTAGGGACCTGTTTTGAACTCTTAGCCCAAAAGGTGTATGGACTCAAGCCAAAAAGCCCACAACAATAAATTTATAGAGAATGGGTTAGAAAACTGGGTTTTAGTGAATTAGACAACGAACTAATAGATTTTTATGATAAGGAAAGAAAGATAACAGAAGTTTATCATAGGAAAGCGTCCTCGGCCAAATTCGAGGAGACTGATTCTTTTATATTGCTTTCGAGATTTGATTACAAGTTTGGTTCTGGATTGCTACCGTGTTTCTTTCTTGATTTTTCGATCCCCAACTCATGGAGGGTTTTTTACATTATATAGGTCATTTTGGATCATCCTGTTCCTACACTTGTTGATCATTTGAGCTCCTACTTGAGTGCCCGTCCCATCAGACATCCCTTCTGGCTTTTTGTGAGTTGCAGTAGCCAAGGCAGCACCGTTCAAGGGTCTTCTCCACATAAATGCGGCCAGAAAAATAGCTGCAGTGCATTAAATGTGGTGGTACCAGCTTTTCCTTAGGTACCTCCTAGCTTCCACCTTTTGGTACACTTGAGACATACGTTCCTGTCACTGGAACTTCTATGGAGGTTATTTTCGTTGTTGGAATGCTTGTCTAAGCTATATTTGTCATAGCCGAGGAGGAGTTCCTCCTCGAACCACCTTTTACTCCTTTCTTCCTCGCGAGACTCTAAACTGGATCCCCTTATAAATTTTTGTCCCTTCTCGGACAGGCCGACGTTCTCGGATAAGGCCTTAGACCCAATATACAAATTTGGGCCCCTATCCTTATAGAAAATATGTATTAATAATATGCAAGAAAAATTTTCTTGTCTTTTTTTTCTAGTTCGCATGACCTTATATTTATGTATGTCAATTAAATTATTAATTAATTAATTTTTAATTCTATATATTAATCAAAATTCTATGAATTAAAATTTTTTCCAATCTTCTCCCTTTACCAAAATTTAGGCTCTTGAATTTTGCTTACTCTTATTTGTGTTTTGGTTCTATGTAAGGAAGGGTGCCCTTCCTTTACCCATATCCAACAATTTTGGCAAGTTTGGGTGGCCTAAGTAGAGGAGGAGAGTGTTAGGGGACAGGGACGGACCCAGGTTGGGGGAAAAAGGGGCCCGGGCCCCCCCTCAGTCCAAAAAAAAAAAATTTTAGTATGTAAAATTTATTAAAAAAAGGCTTGGGCCCTCCTTGGTTTTTAGCTCGAGCCCCCCAGCCAGCCAGCCTAGGAGTTTTCAAAAGCCCATGAAAACCTTAAAAAAAAATATTGTATAAATCTATTTATAATAATAATAATAATATAATATATAATAATGTGGTTTATATTAGAATATTAGATTATCTATTTATATCTGATAATAGTAAGAGGACAAATAATTGTTTAATTTAATTTGATCTAATTGCACTTTTTTTTAACAAAAATTATTGTATAAATCTTGAAAGCTCGAAAATGTGTTAAAAAAAGAAAACACAAGAGCTGTTTAGACCCCCAATTAAAATTACGGCTCGATAGATTTTACACAACTTAATACAAAGTGCAGAATAGTGTAAAAACGAGCGGATGAACAAGTAAGCTACTCTAATCCATAAACTAAGCAACACAGCAGTATAATGGAATTAAACAAGAGTAGGGAAGAATGATGCAAACACAGAAAACACCGAGACGTGTTTTCGAAGAGGAAACCGAAGAACTCGGCGAAAAACCTCTCCGCTGCCCTCCAAGCGGAAATCGATCCACTAGACAATCAGTTGGGATACATGAGTAAGCAAGAGACCCTCCAAGCCTAATCTACCCGATGTACCTAAGCCCTCCAAGCTCCTACTCCAACAAGGCTTCTCGGAACCGTGTCTTGTCTAGCACCCCGGATCCCGCAACAAGCTCCATGTTGCATCTGCCATTCTAGGCTTCTTCCAATGCTTCCCAGCAGCACCAAAACGTCACTCAACACTCTCAAAGGGTGAGGTAAGTGTTTGGGCTATCAACCTCTCAATGGTGTGGAAATGGAGAGGGAAGGGTTGAGGAGATACCACAAGCAAGTGTATAGAGAAAGGTGGGGATGACAATCTCTAATTCTAAATGTGTTTGGCTAGGGTTTTCTCTCTGAAGCATTCCTCAACATTTGTGGGTAATGAGGGTATATATAGGATAGGTGCAAAATGTGTGAGTCAGTCAGTACAGGCTGGCAGAATAGCATATCTCGCGGGTGTCTCGCGGGAAGGCCTTACCCGCGAGATACTCGCGAGAGACAGCTGTCTCCACCTGGCCTGACTCTTCACATTCCAGCATATGCAAGGCACATGCTTCACTTTGCGGGAAGCTAGGTCGCGACATACCCGCGATAATCCTTCAGCCTCCAAATTGCTTGAGTCTTCACACACTCTCTATCATACAACCCTTACATCAAATCCTACAACAAATACAGGGTATACACGATTGATAATAATTACAATCAAATTTGGCACGGAATAAAAGCCAACAAAATACATAGTTGTAAATAACAACTTTACAAATCTTCAAAATTTCATACCTATTAATCAATTTTTTATCCTAAATGCTGAAACATTAGATGTAACTCCTTAGAAAAGCTCTAAAATGTAAAAAGGTAAGTTCAAACCTATTATCCTAAGTACAAATAATTTAGTACAATGAAAAAAATGTAGGCACAAGTTTACTTAAAGTTAGTTTGTGAAATAAAGTAATTTAATTTTGGCCACAATTTGGGCCAAATTAACTTGAGTTTTTTGCATTTTGAGCCAACGTAGGCTTAACCTATTAACACAATGTAGGCATAACTAACTTGCTCCTCCTAAGAAAATTTCTTGGCTCCGCCAGTGACTATATAGATGTGTGTTTGATTTTTTTTTTTTTTTTTTCCGATTATCTCTGGCCCCCTTCCCCCCCCCCCCCCCCAGCTTGAAATCCTGCGTCCGTCCCTGTTAGGGGAAGATAACACCCTATGGAGCCTTCCACTAAGAGCATTACTAAAAAAATTTAGCTTTCAACACCTTACTTTTATAATACACCCTACGTCAATTTTTTTTTTACATACAACCTATTAAAACAATATAAACAACCTATTAAAATAATATAAACAACTCAACATATTCATTTCTCTATAATCTCTCTCTCTTCATCTCCGAACCCATGAAAATAAATGAATTAAATAATAATAGTAATATACTCCAACAGTCTGCCACTAGTAGTAGATCACTGTAGCATATTGCTAATTTTTTTTAAGATTTAGCACTTTTGATATAACATGTATTTTGGTGTTTGAAGTGGTAGAAATAGTTTTCTTTTTTTTTTTTAGTGATTTTACTATTTTAGGGCATCCACATCGATGAAACTAAAGTTTTTAGCATTTAACACCTTAAAAAGCTATTTTATCTATTTTAAATTTTACAATATACCATGCATTAATGGTCTTTATTTTTACCATAATCCAAACAATATTCTTTTTTTTTATTAATTTCCTTCTCACTTCCTCTCTTTTCCTCTTTGCCACGAAACCCAACTAAGTGATAAAATAATATTTTTATGCTTTCTTGCTATTTTACCACCACTAATGTTGATACTCTTACAACCACCACTATGGTGTTATCTTCCAATAGATTGTGTACCTCATAATTTGGAAAAAAAAAATTCAATTATATAATGATTAATGTGAGATAAAAGGCTAAAAAAATTAGTTTAACGAAGCTCGTAAATAAACCCTTAAGTCTATAAACGTTTTTCAGTATTATTGATATTAATAAAAATTTAAACTTTTGTTTATTGTTTCTCTGGTGGATTCCAGAACCCTTTCTCCTTGTGAATTCAAAGAACTCTCGTGAATTCAAAGTTATTTTCAGAAGCAAACATATTTTGTTTCTTGTTTTCTAGAAGTAGACATGTTCTGTTTCTTGGCACTTTTGCATCTTGCATCAGTAATTATTCCATTGATGAAATATAGATTATTAGTAGAAGTATAGAACTAAAATCAAACCCTAACGGATATTTTACATAAGTAATTTTTATTTCAATTCAATGTATACAAATGAGAGAATTCACCTCCTTGCAAAGTCTGATGTAGGAAGCGGCCTAGGAATTGCAGATTAATTTGGTTAGCATTGGCGATGACTATACCAGTGGGGATTTTAGGGATTTACTGATGAGAAAAAGTCCAGTATTGTCAGAACCGGAGATTTAGGCTATTGGTTGTGCCGGGAAGAGAGAGAGAAATTTTGATTTTTTGTTCAAGAGGAAATGCATGCGGGGTTTGAAATTTTTTAGGAATGAAGTGGTCTTTTTCTAATTTGATGAAGTGTCAAATTTAAGAGACATTGGATTGAATAAACGGATTAGATTTGAGCTATTATACGCCGTGCAATACCCTTTGCAACAAAACTGGCCTACTGTTTGTCCACCATCTTTGACTGCACTCTCTGGTATTCATGTTTACTGAGAAAAGGACGAAAAAGAATCACGTGCATTTGGAAGATCGTATCTTTTTCATATATATATATATATATATATATATATATCGTATTATTTTCATATATATTTCTTTTACCGAAAATATGATCTTTATTAATTTCCTCCTCACTTCCTCTCTTTTCCTCTTTGCCAGGAAACCAACTAAGTGATAATTTTTTTTTTTTTTTTTTTAAATTTTTATGCTTTCTTGCTATTTCACCACCATTAATGGTGATGCTCTTACGACCACCACTATGGTGTTATCTTCCAATAGATTGTGTATGTCATAATTTGGAAATAAATAAATAAACAAAAATTCAATTATATAATGATTAGTGTGAGATAAAAAGCTAAAAATTAGTTTATTTGAAATCAAATTGAAAAAAAAAAAAAGTAGCTTTAGATCCACATTCCACTAACAATATATAAAATAAGAAGAAAAAAAAAAAACAAGTAATTTGTAGTCATTTGTGAGAGGGAGCACAAACTTAGGTAGGAACCAAAAGTATTTATTCAGTAGGATATAAATCATGTTAATAGATGCTCTTAAAGCCTGTTTAGAATGTGATGCCAGTTTTAATTTTTTAATTTTTTTATTTTTTTTTATACTATTCGTGAGTTTCATTGCACTTTTCGGTAATATTTATAGGTTTTATTATACTATTTAGCTAGATTTTAATTTTTTTTTTCTACACTTATAACAACAAATTTTTAGTTTCAGTTAAATAAACTATTCTTAAACAGACTCTTAGATTAATTGAAAATAAATTATTTCAAAAAAAATTTAATATCACTTTTACAGAAAATAGAATTTTTTTTAAATGTTAATTATTTTATTTTTTTTCTCCCTAAAAATTTTGTTAAACTACTTAATTATTTTCTAAAAAAAATGGTTAATTAAAAAATAGCTCAACTTTTCCCTTAATATATATAAAAAGTATCTGTGATGTTTGTGGCTGTGGGACCCGTACATTCCAGCAAGCGTTCCACATAGACATGGCAAAACTTTGACTCGTAACCCGTTTAACCCGCGACCCGATTGACCCGACCCGACTCGCCCGTTTTGCCACGGGGCAATATTGAGTAGATTAAAATTGAGGTGTAATTCTTATAAAATATTTACTTATTCTTCTTCACTTAATTTGTTATGTACTCTATTATAGTTTGTCATTCTTTACTTATCACCTTCATTTTCTCTTCCTAATTTAAATATATCGAAAATTATACCAAGATTAGATTCTAGAAAGTTGGATCAAAAGTTGCACCAAATTTGGGTATCAAGTGTTTAATGGTAATTGGTAAGTGGTAACAGTATCATCAGTGAGAATCTAATCACAATTAAGGAACTCAGAAACAATTAACAAATTGCATCTATTTCCCAAAAAAAAAAAAAATTGTTTGAAAAATACAGGTCAACTCGACCCGTCCCGCGACCTGATTGACTTGTAACCCGATTGACCCGTTTAAAAATAACCCATTTTAACTTGTGACCCATTTTGACCCGCGATCCGATTAACCTGACCTGACCGTTTTGCCACGTCTGGTTCCACTTCCACAGCCGTAGGTTATAAACAGGGCCGGCTCAATAACTTTGGAGGCCTTAAGCAAAAATTTTAAGTGGGGTCTTTTTATATTTAAATATTAATTAAATAATATATATATATATATAACACAATTTATAATTAAAAATGATAATTTAATTAAAAATAAAATTTAAAGTATAGAATAATAGAATCTGGTTATTGCAATTTTTTTAAAATTGTGGCTATTTTAAAGTCTAAACCTGCACAAATAAAAATTAATTTAATACATAATTTAATAAATTTGTGTCACTATAATACAAATGAGTTGTTACGATATATATCAAATTATTAATTAATATAATAATTTATAATAATAGATAAAGTGTGAAACCAGATTAAAAAAAAAAAAAAGTTAGAAACCGTGGGCTTATAAGCTGTAAACTGCGGGCTGCATTGCACAGTTGCACACTGTGCAGCCTGTGCTGCTGTGCGCCCGTGCAGTCCAGCCTGTACCTTTACCATCCTGGGGCTCAGTCTTTTTTAAGAAACCATCCTGTGGCTAAGTTTTAAAGCAAAAAACCGTTTCCTATCAAACGTGTCCTGATGGGACTCCCATCAAACAATGGTGCAGTAAAATAAACTAAAAAATATATATAATTTAAGTTAAATAAATAGAAGGCTTTGACTCTTCATTTTCGGAACAAAAGAGCCTCGCTGAAGATTACCTCTGGTAAAATCAAAGACTGGTTTGCTTATTTTGAATTTGCTGTGAATTGAAGGAAATTAACAAAGAAAAATTTCATTGACCAACTGAGTTTATGGAAAAAAATCAAGAATCAAGATG
This sequence comes from Quercus aquifolioides, assembly GCA_019022515.1. Taxonomy (NCBI): domain Eukaryota; kingdom Viridiplantae; phylum Streptophyta; class Magnoliopsida; order Fagales; family Fagaceae; genus Quercus; species Quercus aquifolioides. The sequence goes on from CM032328.1 coordinate 11,918,384, forward strand.
AAAGTAAAGAAAAAAAAGGTAAGAATATAGATAGAGAGGCAAAGAGATGAGAGATTTTTTTTTTTTTTTTTTAAATTTATAATCTCTATTTTAACATATTTCAAGACAATTATGTTGTACTATTAATGAATTTGTCTAATATTAATTTTGATTTTAGTATGTTTTAAGAAAGAGTTAATAAATTTGCCTCCCAAATTTAATTTTGTTAGCTGAAGTTTGACCATTTTTGTTTTTATCTTTTTTAATCTTCTGCAATTTATGATACAATTAGACTTTTTTAATACATTTTATTGACCAATAAAAGTACCTAATTTTTTTTATATTTAAAATATATAAATAAATATATTATATATATAATTTTATTTTACAAAGTGGAGTCTTTTTTTTATTTGAAAACTTTAGACAATTGCATAAGTTGTATTACCTGTTGAACCGGTTATAAACCTGAGCTGGTTGAATAATAAGTGCAGTTATAAAGTAGTGCGCGTAAATCACGTCTGACAAAAGTACATAGCCCTACATTATTCATTTGATTGGCTCATCTCTCCTGACTCCTGAAAGCATAATTTAATTTTCTACATGCCATAGGTTATCGAGAATAAAACTAACAAACATATAAAAGATCCGATCTAATATAGTCCGTCTGGCAAATCAAGTCAAAGTCAAGGATCATAATTTCTCTTTGGAATATTTTCCAAGTAAGCTGGGTTGTTCATTTGAACTGTTTTCTGACTTTCTCCCATTGCTTTATTTTGATTTGATACCTTTTATTTTTTTTTGTTTTTTAAATAGGCGTAAATATACTTTTGGTCTTTATATTTTGGGCTATTTCTTAATTTGGTTTCTAAACTGATTTTGCTCCTAAGTCAGTCTCTGACTTTTTAAAATCATTTTTAAAATGGTCCCTACCATCAACCCAATTACAGAAAAAACTGAAGTGGCAAACGGCGTGTCCTATTTGCTGACATGGCGCTGATGTGGATATTAAAATATTATTAAAAAAACTTATTTAACATTTTTGAAATGCCACGTCAGATTTAAATTAATAAAAAATTAAAACAAAAAATCCAGGTTAGAAATTTTAAAATAAATAAATAAATAAACATTAATTTAATTAAATTAAGAAAAGAAAAAAAAAGCTTTTCAGTTTAAAAAATTAAGTCAGAAAAATCATTTTTTTTTTCTTTATTTTCTTCTTCTTTCTTCCTTTCTTCTTTCTTCTTCTACGCTGGAACCCAGAAGCAAACACAAATTTTTCATTCTTCTTTCTTCTTCACCTTTCTCGTCACATAAATATTATTTCTTCTTCATCGATCTGACACAGGAGAGGGAGAGAAAGGGCCGATCTATCACGGTGGGTTTGTGGCTTCCGATTGGTGTTTTGTGCAGTGGTTGCAGTGGATTGGGTTTTTAAGGGTTGAGATCGGTGGGTTATAGGTTGCGATCGGTGGTTGTTGGGTTTAACTTGGTGGTGGTTGCTGGATTTAGCTTGGTAGCAATTGCTACGTTTTGTGTGGTGGCTGTTCACGCAAGTTTCCGTTCTGACCAAAGTCAGCTTGTAGGCCCAGATCGATGGTGGTTTTTTGTTGTTGTGAAGCCCAGATCAGTGGTTCTCACACCTCTCTCTACCTCACCCTCACTCTTTTCCTCTCTCTAAGGTTGATTTGGAAGTTTTTAGCTTAGGATTTTTGTGGATTTGATGTTAAGGCTTTGCTGGTTGCTGGGAAATTTTGGAAGATTTAGGAAGATTTGATTCGATGGTGGTGCTTTGCTGGTTGCTTGGGTTTATGGATTTGATTGCTGGAGATATGGGTTTAAGGTTTGGTTGAGATCTGGGTTTGGGGTTTGGTTCTTTGCTCTGGAGATTGATTATGGGGAAGAACACAAAGAACAAAGAACAAGAACATGTTTAGAAAAAATAATGAAAGGAATTAAAAAAAAGCACAAGAAAGATACAAAAAATGATAAGAAAATAAATATTAATTTGCTAAGAATATGAATCATATTATGAGGAAGAACACAAAAAAACATGTTCTTTTGAAAAAAAAAAAAAGATTTAAGATTTTTAAAAAAAAATTTAGATTAAAATTTTTTTTTTTTTTGGATAGGAATTTTTTAAATTGAAAAATCTTTTTTTTTTCTTAATTTATAAATTAATATTTATTTATTTTAAAATTTATGATGTGGATTTTTGTTTTAATTTTTTATTAATTTAAATCTGACGTGGCATTTCAAAAATGTTAAACAAGTTTTTTTAATAATATTTTAATATCTACGTCAGCGCCATGTCAGCAAATAGGACACGCCGTTTGCCACCTCAACTTTTTCTGTAACTGGGTTAACGGTAGGGACCATTTTAAAAATGATTTTAAAAAGTCAGGGACTAACCTAAGAGCAAAATCAATTTAAGGACCAAATCGAGAAATGACCCAAAATGTAGGGACCAAAAGTGTATTTACGCCTTTTTTTATGGCTACTTTTAAAAAGTGTGGTTTAAAATATTTTTTTATATAGACACGTTGAAGGTGGTTAGAGCACTCAATTTTTTTTAGAGAAACAAACACAAACACAAACACAAACACAAAAAAGAAAAAAATTACTTCTAACACAAAGATACACTATAATTTTATTCAAAAGTTATAATAACTTTAAAATCAATTGAATGCTAAAATTCAGTGCTCTAAAACCAATTGAATGCTACAATAGAGAATGCTTAAAACCCATTAAAAGCTAAAATTATAATTATTAAACTTGGACTGATCCGGTTAGAAAATCGGTGTTGTGAGAGAGATTTCATAAAACTGTCATTATGTGGCACCCATGAGTAAGACGACCAACCGTGTGAAATGGGGGGAGGACTACCGAGAAGACTTTAATAATTTGTTTCTCTAAAAAAAATTTGAGTGCTCTAACCACCTTCAGAGCGTCTATTTAAGAAAATATTTTAAACCACGCTTTTTAAAAGTAGCCATAAAAAAATAAAAAAAATAAAAGGTATCAAATCAAAATAGGGTCCGGTTAAAGGCACACATTAACAAATCTATTTTTGAAAAAATTTTATTGGGAATGGAAAAAGTTGTCAAAACTTTTTCAAATCCTAATAAATTTTTTTCAAAATTGGTTTACTGTTGTGTGCCTTAAGGACACACATTAGTAAAATCCAAAGTAATGAGAGAAAACAGCTCAAATGAACAACCCAGCTTACTTGGAAAATATTCCAAAGAGAAATTATGATCCTTGACTTTGACTTGATTTGCCAGACGGACTATATTAGATCGGATCTTTTATATGTTTGTTAGTTTTATTCTCGATAACCTATGGCATGTAGAAAATTAAATTATGCTTTCAGGAGTCAGGAGAGATGAGCCAATCAAATGAATAATGTAGGGCCATGTACTTTTGTCAGACGTGACTTAGAGCATTCACATCTGCTCGGCTAAAGTCTTCTAAAATAGAACTACAGTGCAAATTTTACACATTTTGAGCAAAAAAACACCCACATCAGTGGGTGTAAACTGTGTAAAACCGTGTATATATTTCCATGAGCTACACTACCCGTGTAAATATACACGGGTACTGTAGCTCATGTAAACGATTTTTTTAATTTATTTTCTCTCTCCTCTCTCAAACTACCTCTCTTCTCCAACCATTACAACAACCTAGCGCGCCAGATTAACTACCCAACCACCAAACACCGCAATCTAGCACAGAGTATTAACCAAAATCAACTGAAAATTAACCCAAAATCAACTTGAAAATTAACCCAAATATCAACTGAAAATTAACCCAAACACATCCACACAGACAAATCAACACAGAGATACACTTGCTCAAAAGAAAAAAAAAAAAAAAAACACAAAGATACACAAACAAACCCAAACGGACAAACAACAAAGAGAGATCGGTGCTTATCGGAACTGTGGATCGGAGCTGTGGGTCTCGCTTAATCGGAGCTCGTGGGTATAGGTCTTGCCTGATCGGAGCTGTGGATTGGAGCGTGGTCAGAGCGATGGTTCGGAGCTGTGGATCGGAGCTCGTGGGAGCTGTGGATTGGAGCGTGTGGGAGCTTGGATCGGAGCGTGGATCGTAGCGGTGGTTCGGAGCTGTGGCGTTTGGTGGCGTAGATCAGCTCGTAGATTGGTGCTCGTAGATCAGATAGATTAGTGCTCAGAGTGGGTGACGGTTGCGGTGGGTAATGGCTGTGCGGCTGAGATTTGGTGGTGGATCGGATTTGGTGGGTCAGGATGAGTGTGTGGTTGAGATTTGGTGGTGGCTGAGATTTTGTGATGGTGGTGGAAGAGGAAGGTGGATGGGTTTTGTGATTTGAAAGAGGAAGGCCAGAGAGATGGGTGTAGAGAGAGAGAGAGAGCAAGAAATCAGGAAAATGGGTAGAAAGAGAGAAAGAGTGCGTATTAAAGAGAGGTAGTTAGAGAGAAAAAAAAATAGAGTATAATGAATATTTTATTGAAATATCTTGTAAAATAGATGAACTGATATGAGTGTTTTATAAAAGTGAATGTGTAAAATAGAAAAAGTAGGTTTTTAGTGAAAAAGTAGGGTTTTACTGTAAAAATAGATGTGTAAAATACACGGACTGATGTGGATGCTCTTACGCGCACTACTTTATCACTGCACTTATTATTCAACCAGCTGAGATGACGTTTTTAAAAAAATTGAGTTTTTGACTAATATTTATAAAAGTAAATATTTGAGTTGTAAATTATTAAAAAGGACAATATATATATATATATATGTAAAAGAAAATTCTTTCTTTTAATTCTCTCTCTTAATGTAAGTTATGGACACAATATTTTTACAAAAATTTCACAATAAAGTTTATATAACAAGTTGTTAATGGTAGATAAAAAAATATAATAATGTCCCTAGTAGGTCCAAATATGACCTAATAACAACTTAATATGAAAAATTTATTATGAAATTGTTATGAAAATATTATGTCAATAATACTATTTTTTTAAAGAAAATAACTTTAATTTAAAAAGTTCAGAAATATAATAAAATGTGATAATATTTTCATAATACTTCTTGTTTTTAGTTGTGATCAATCTTAGTCCAATCAAAGATTTGATATCTCATCTGTTTTGAAACTTTTGCGATAATTTGTTGTGTCATAATATGGTTGTAATTTTCATTTTGTAAATTTCCTTGCATGGACACGTATACCACTACACCTTTTATTTTTATTTATTTATTTTTTTACTTTTTTTTTTTCAACCACACGTTTCCTTTCACCCTTGTCTTTTTCCGCCTTTATATTCCCATCCTCATCTTCTTTCTCTGCTTCTCATCTTCTTCCTACTTCTCATTTTCTCTAATTTCATTAAAAATCAATTAAAGTGAGTTCTGTAGCAGAGCAGCACGGAGAGGACCTTTGTAGCAGCACAGTGGGCAATTTGGTAATTTAACATTGCCTCACTTTTTGCCTTCTGAAAGTGCAAACAAACGGGCACTATATCAAACAAATCTTATCCTTATCGGTACTAATTCATTTGAATTGTAATCCACATATCAAACTCGAACACAGGTTTTTTCCATTCATCATGTTCCACATGAAGAACAATGGCAGTGCCTTGTTGAGGGAAAGCGACACAACTTTCAATAATTTTCCCCTTGGTTTGAGCGTTTTGATTGTGGACCGCGATCGGCAAAGTCTGCAAGAAATGGAGGCAATCCTTCGCGGAAGCGGATATGAAGGTTACTGCGTATTCCTTTCTTTCTTTTTTTTATTGAGTTTATACTGCCGGTCTCGAGTGAATTATCATGTTAAGGGATTAAGTTGAAGCGGTATCACAAGGGCCACCATCAGATCGGATTGAGTTGAAGCGTTATCGCAAGGGCCACCCTCAGATCGTCGGCACAGCCACGGTAAAGGTTTATTTTATTTTATTTTTTTAAATTTTTATATTTTAGATTTGGGTATGAAATATGATTTAGTTTTGGGTATGTTGGATTGGTTTGATTTAGGTGTTTGGATTAGATTCGATTTTGTTTTGGTAAACTTATTTTTTTATTTTAGTTTTTTTTGTTGTTATGAGAAGACAGAAGAAGATTGTTAATCAACTCATGTAACTCATGTACGGATCCAGAAGAAGATATTTAGCTCAGCCCATGTGATTCATACGTGTACGGATCCATTCTTACACTTTTTTTAGCGGATCTAAATAGTTATAATGCTGTTTTAACTCCACCAAAATACCAAAAAGAGCCGCCAACAGTGGAGGCATAGCAATAATTTTTAGCTGAACTGCTACAGTGCACATCTATCTATAGATATGCACCGGAGCAGTCATCTAATTTTTTTTTTTTTTTTATGCAACACGCCCGATTAAAATAATACTTGGTTGTTTATTTTTTTTCATTCTTTTATTCTTCAGTTCACCGTCCTCTCTCTCATCACTCTCAAGCTCCCATATGAGAAATTTCTCTCAAGCTCTCACCTTTCTGAAACTCTCAAGTTCACTCTCACCATCTCTCAAGCTGATCGACGTCGTCCCAGCCGAAGCTCGACCGAAGCTCGACCCACCGCCGTCCCAGCCATCGATTGCCTCAGACCGAGCCATCCCAGCCGCCCATCTCTCTCAGACCTCGCCGTCTCAACCGATCCACTTCAGGGCGGTGACGGTGGCGGTAACTACAGGGATGCATTTTTTGGAAAGGAGTGAAGGTAGTTATGATTATTGTTTATTGTATATGAAATATTATTTTATTGTAGTAGATATATAATTTTATTATAATGAATATATTATTTTATTATAATGTATATATTATTTTATTAGGTTAAAAATTAAAATAAATCTACTATTGCAGTATATATGTAGGTAAAATAAATAAAGTAACTTTTTGCAGAACTAAAAAGTTAAATTTTTAACTTCAAATGTTCTTATATTTACATATATATATTATTATTATTTTTTTTTTTTAACACATGGATAAGTTTATATTTAATCAATGTGGGATAGTAGGTTCATAACACACTCACAGCACTTTGCCCATCACTGCCACTCGCAGCAGCCAACTGCTGTCTACGGTCTACTCAATTTTGCCCAAACATTCTCAGGCCTGATGGCCGATTTTTGTTTCTCTGCCTGACCAAACGCATTTGAGCAACACTGAAACGTAAACACAGTGTCCCCTTGGGAAAATTTGTCGTTTAGCATCATTTTAGCAACTATTTAGTTAGTGGTCAAGTTTGCAAAACAGTTTTACAAACTAGCATTTTAAGGCTCTAAAACTCAAGTTTTGACTTTTGAGTTAAGGTAAGAAAGATCTGAGTTTGTGTTTGGGTCTGGATCCGAGTTTCTTCTTCTTCTTCTTCCTTCTCCGTGGGTCTCTTCTTCTTTTTCTTCTCTTCTCTGTGACTTCTTCTTCTTCTTCTCTTCTCTTCTCCGAGGGAGGTAGAAAAGGTTGAAATTGAGTGTGTTAGCAAAATGGTGCTAAATTGCAAAAAAAATCGGTGTCCCCTTCTTTGAAGGTAAAAGATTGTTGAAGATTACTTCCTAATATAGTACGTTCGATATTGTTCAACCACTATTGGGAAATACTTGCCTCTTTCAAAAATAATGCAAAAGAAGGTTCCCCTGTTCACCTCAAGTTGAAAAAGCTTTATTTAAATAGCAATATAAAAATTGCGAACATGCGCATCCCACCAATAACAAAACAGAAAATCTTTGGCTAATTCGAGGTAGCTAGGCCTTGTCCAGTGAGCGAGAGTAGTGTGGGAGAACGGTGGGGTTCAATTTCTTGCAACAAAAACTCTCTGTTTTATGGAAACCGAAGGGAAGACTTGACTGCGTGGACCTCAGTAAGGATTTCTATTTAGTCAAATTTTCGGTAATGGACGATTATGATTTAGTGCTAGATAAAGGTCCATGGTTCATTGGTGAGCATTTCCTTTCTATTAGGCCTTGGGTTCCAAACTTCAGACCATGCTCTGCGGATGTTTCGTCTATTGCAGTGTGGGTTAGACTTAATGAACTTCCTATTGAATACTACCAAGTGGAAGCATTGAAGGAGATTGGCAGCACCATTGGGAAGGTTCTAAGGATTGACACTCATACAGCCTTAGAAGCAAGGGGTCGTTATGCCCGAATATGTGTGCAGGTAGATGTGGAGAAGCCGTTGATCACTGCGCTGCTTATTGGTAATTTCGAACAGGCTGTTATTTACGAAGGAATTCAGAAATTATGTTTTTCCTGTGGTCGGATTGGTCATCGGAAGGAGGACTGCCCTCACATTATCAGACCAACTCCACCGGCTAGAGAGGAAGAGGAGGGAGTGGAGAAGACTCAGGGAAGCCCACGCGGTAGGCATGATGCTGAGTCAGCGGAGGATCAGCAAGCGGGTGCTAGTACGGTACCTTCGGACAGGCTGGATGCTGAGTCAGATGAGGACAACACCTACGGACCTTGGATGGTTGTGACACGCAAAAGAAATGGGTACAAATCCAATAGGTACAGCAGTACTACTAGTGCGAGCCGTTATCTTGAGGAAGGACAGAGACACACTGGCACCAACTCTCATAAAAACGACACCAGTAAGGAGCGTATGAATGATAGTAATAGGAAGAATGACATGGCTCAGACTAATAGTTGGCCTCAATGGAGCAAGCTTGATGGCAAGAGGAATCCGGTTATCCTCAATCAAAACCAACAAGGAGCGAGCCCAACTGTCTTGGGCCTTAATTCCACAGCCTTTAATGCTTCTAGCTTCAGCCCAAAACCATTAAGCCCGAAGCAACCTCCTAAGGGTAAAAAGGTCCTTCCGAAAAGTAGGGCAGCCTCTAATATCTCTAAGTTTGCTGCAGAGACTAGTCAACACGCTTCAGCTGCTTTTACTCAAATCAACCGCAGTGCTTCATTGTCTGCCATGGGTGCCGAGATGGATAATCTGTATGGGGGGTCTTGCCGTGGAAGTATTAAAAATGGTGAGGGCAGTGGTAAGGAGGAATCAATAGTTGCTTTAGAGGCAGTTCAGTTTAGTGCCCAACGAAGCCTGGAGTACCGTCCCACAATGACAAGTAGAGATCGCAAGGCGGGGATCGCTGATGCTCATCGGTCCGACGACGGAATGGAGTCTGACGCTCCAGGGGCGAGCTCAAAATTGCTATTGGAAAAGGGCGAAGGTGAGTTGAAAAAATTGGGGAGTACGGGTCTCAATTCCACCGACCCCAATGTGGTTCATCATGACTCCATGGAAGAAGTAGTAGGAGAGTTGTCCGCTGCTACTTCGGAAAATTCAAATGTCAGGGAGGAATATGGTAAGGAGGTGATGGAGGAAGACAGGATGGAGTTTGATGGTCGAGGTGAGCATACCTCTGCTTGCTGATTTGTGTTGGTTCTAATCCTCTTTGTTGCCATGAATATTATCATATGGAATAGTAGGGGTTCTCTGAAACCCAATTTTCAGACATATGTTACTGATCTGGCTCACACTTATGATCCTGCAATGCTGGTGGTAATGGAAACAAAAATTGGTGGTGACCGAGCGAAGACAATTACTGATAGATTGCCTTTTGACAGGGCAATACATTCTGATACTATTGGCTATGCTGGGGGGTTATGGTTGCTGTGGAATTCAGATAGAGTGGAAGTGTCGTTGATTTCGAAGACTGAGCAGGAAATCCACGTCACAGTTAAGGTATGTGCCTCTGATTTTTCTTGGATTTTTTCTGCGGTGTATGCGAGTCCTAGGTTTGAGGAAAGGTCAATCCTGTGGGAAAATCTGTCTGCATTAGCTGAGCTTCATAGTATGGCCTGGGTTATTGCGGGAGATTTTAACGAACCTTTAGTGGGGGAGGATAAGTTTGGTGGCAGAGCTATTAGTATGAGTAGGTCATTGCAATTCAAAGATTGTATTGATAAATGCAACATGGTTGATTTGGGGTTTTCGGGGCCGAGGTTCACCTGGACTAATGGAAGAGAACTGACTGCACTAATTCAGGAGAGAATTGACAGGTTTTTTGTAAACCCGGATTGGTACTCAAAATTTCCGGAGGCTAAAGTTACCCATCTCACCCGTTGTCACTCCGATCACTGCCCCGTTTTGCTGGAGACCACTCCTCTGAACCAACTTCAGCTTCCTAGACCTTTCAGGTTCCAAAGCTGCTGGTTGGCTGATCCGACCTTTCCTGAAGTGGTTTCCTCTGCTTGGAATCAGGCTCATTCCCTTCAGAGGGCCACAAAGAATTTTGTTACTAATGTGAAGCGATGGAATAAGGATCACTTTGGTAATGTTTTCAGTAAGAAGAGGAGGATTATGGCTCGGCTCAATGGCATTCAAAAGGCTATGTCTTCAAGACCTTTATCTAATCTGTTGGAGTTAGAGAAGCAACTTCAAAGAGAGCTGGAATTTATTTTAGACCAGGAAAGGGACATTTGGGCTCTAAAGTCTAGAGTGAACTGGATGGTTCAAGGAGATAGGAATACCTCCTTCTACCATTTGTCCACTTTGGTCAGAAGAAGTAGGAACCGGATTTCGGCCATCAAGAACAATGTAGGGGAGTGGTTGTATGATGAGAGAGATGTGATGGAGCACATTAGAGGGGGTTTTGAGGGCCTCTTCTGCTCTTCTCTAACAGTATCAGAGAGGAAGTCCCTGCCTTTGACTCAGGGGCAAGCTTACCTTTCGGAGGACGATTGTGAATCCCTTTGTGTTGAGGTGACAGCGGAGGAAATAAAATATGCGCTTTGGTCGATGAAGCCGTTTAAAGCGCCTGGTCCTGATGGACTGCATGCAGGTTTTTATCAGCGCTTTTGGATGGTGGTTGGAAAATCTCTGGTTGAGGAAATTAAAGGGATTTTCTCTAGGAAAAAAATCCCAGATTATCTTAATAGAACCCTCATTGCTCTTATTCCTAAGATCCAAGGCCCTGAAACTTTGGGCAATTACCGACCCATTAGTCTATGTAACACTGTTTATAAAGTCATCACAAAGGTGTTAGTGGCTCGGATCAGACCTCTGCTGGATAAGCTTGTCTCCCCTCTTCAAACTGCTTTTGTTCCAGGGAGAAAGGGCACTGATAATGCGATTATTGTTCAGGAGATTGTTCACTCCATTAGTAGAGCCAAAGGTAAAGAGGGCTTCATGGTTATAAAGATAGACCTAGAAAAAGCATATGATAAGCTTGAGTGGGGATTCATTAGAGAGAGGCTTATTGGATTCAAGTTCCCTATGGATTTGGTGGAGATCATTATGAGCTGTATTTCTACAGTCTCAACCTCTATTTTATTTAATGGGGGTATGTTGGAGCCTATTAACCCCTCTAGAGGTATCAGACAAGGAGATCCTCTGTCTCCTTACTTATTCATTTTGTGCATGGAATTTCTGGGTCAACTTATTGAGGGGAAATGCAGCGAAAATTTGTGTAATCCAGTTAAGGCGTCTAGGAGTGGGCCGAGTTTCTCTCATCTCTTCTTCGCCGATGATTTGGTGTTGTTTGCAAAAGCCAATCAAAAGAATTGCTTTGCCATCCGTGAGGTGCTTGATACTTTTTGTGAAAAATCTGGGCAGACTATTAGTGAGTCCAAGTCTAGGGTGTTTTTTTCGCCTAATGTTGATATGGAGAGTAAGGAGGAGATGTGTGGCCTTCTTGGTTTTAGGGAAACCTCTTCCATTGGAAAATACTTGGGTATTCCTATTATTCATCGGGGGCAGTCGACTCAAGATTTTAATTTTATACTGGATAAAATGAAGCAAAAGCTTTCGGGGTGGAAGGCAAACCTTTTGTCTATGGCGGGCAGAACAGTTCTCATCCAATCTTCTTTATCTACTATCCCCAATTATTCTATGCAGTGTGCTTATCTCCCAAGTAAAGTGTTAGAAGGCATAGACAGGATTAGTAAGAATTTTTTGTGGGGCTCAACAGAGGCTTCAAAGAAAATGCATTGGGTGGGTTGGCAGAAGGTGACAAGGTCTAGGAAGGAGGGTGGTTTAGGTTTACTAACTGCAAGGGGAAGGAATACCTCTTTGTTGGCAAAACTCAATTGGAGGTTCCATTCAGAAAAAGAAACCTTATGGGCTAGAGTTCTTAGGAGCAAATATTGTAATAGTCGGAGAACAAGTTCGGTCAAATGTGATAAACTTCCTTGTTCCCAAGTTTGGAAAGGTATGAGGAAAGGGCAGGAGGTTTTTAATGCCGGTACAAAATGGGTCATTGGGAGTGATAGCAATCTGAGATTCTGGACGGATAACTGGTCTCCACAAGGTCCTATCAGAGGCTTAGTGCAGGGTCCTTTGAACAGGGAAGAAGGTAATTTGAAAGTGAAGGAAGTGATAACGGCAAATGGGTGGGATTGGCGGAAAATATCCTTTGATCTCCCTATGAGTATAAAGCTGGGAATCCAGGCTACTCCCTATGCCATTGCTGCTAGGAGTGAAGATAGAATGTCATGGGCAGCAAATAACCATGGGAATTTTGATCTAAAAAGCGCGTATAGTTTGACAACTTCGGGGAGTGTGAGTCATGAGTTCAAGGGGCACTGGATATGGAAAATAAAAATTCTCCCAAGGATTCAATTCTTTGTTTGGAAATGTTTTCATAATAGTATTGGTGTTAAAGATTGTTTAGTATCAAGAGGAATCAGTTCTGACCCTTCTTGTCCTCGGTGTCGTGATGTACCGGAAACTATTATTCACCTTCTTCGAGATTGCGAAGGCAGCAAGGACCTTTGGAAGCAGCTTGGTATCTCTGAGGTAGATGGGAATTTTTTTACATGTGATCTTTATACTTGGCTGACTGTGAATGGAAGGAATGGTCAGTGTTTCTGGCCCAGTAAACCTCCCTGGTACATAATCTTTCTTTTTACCATTTGGATGATATGGAAGCAAAGGAACATAGTCATTTTCCAACACAGCAACCCCAACCCAAATTTGGCTGACCATATAATTAGCCAAGCCAGTGACTTCTTCTGGTGTGCAGCAGATTGGAAGAAAGCCAGCAGTTTTGTAATGAAGAATATTAGATGGGAGAGGCCTAGAAGTGATTGGAGAAAGCTAAACACGGATGGGTCATCTCTTGGCAACCCGGGTTTAGCAGGTGGTGGAGGTGTGATCAGAGACGAATCCGGTAATTGGGAGATAGGATTTTCAAGAAGGGTTGGTGTTACTTCGAGCTTCGAAGCGGAATTGTGGGCTTTAAGGGATGGTCTTACCATCTGTGTGAACAAAAATTTCCAAGCCATTGAAGTTGAGCTGGATGCAAAAGCAATTGTAGATGTTCTTCAAAATCCCACTCAGTCAAATTCCATCATCTCTCCTCTCCTGGATGACTGTTTGCAGCTGGCAACTCAGTTTCCACAGATTCGGTTCAACCATTGTTACCGAGAAGCTAACAGATGCGCTGACTATCTCGCTAAAAAGGGTGTAAACCAAGATGAAATTTTCTGCATTTTTGAGGTTCCCCCTGTGGACTTACTTCCTGTTTTCAACCATGACATGTCTGGGCTGTTTGTAAGTAGGCGCTGTCCTACTGGCCCTTTGCTTGTGTAGTCTGTTTTTTTTTATCCCCCTTACCAAAAAAAAAAAAATATAAGGAAAAGTGTTTTATTTTTATTTTTCGTTCTTAAATCTGGGGATTTGATTTCTTGGTTGGATTGGTTTTGATTCTGTTATTTGAGTTAGGTTTAGTTTTTGAGCAATGCTTCCATTAACAAAGCCTCTGATATGATTCCTTTGTTTTTTCCTCTTTTTTTTTTTTTTTTTTTTTTTTTTTTTTTTTTTTTTTTTTTTTTTTCTAATTTAAATGGCAATTCGACCAGTTACCTGAAGCACAAATATTTTCAGTTGCTGAACGCAATTGAGTGGAGGATGCTTCAACTCTGCTAAGGATGGAGGGAAGCGTATTTCATATTATTATAATTGAACAATGCTTGCTTGGTGTGAATGAATTTGAGCTTCTTCGAATTGGTAGAGAAATGGATTTGCCTGTTATTGGTAAGTACACGGGCTTGTGTGTGTGTGTGTGTGTGTTTTCTTGGATATGTGTGTCATTTTCTGTTTCATTAACAATTTTGTGAATCTAACATCTCAATATTTATAATGTTACATAGTGACATCCGAGGATGGTGATCCTGACATTGTTCATAGGAGTTTGAACTATGGCGCCTGTGATTATCTTCTGAAGCCTATCCCGATGAGTGTTCTTAAGATGGTGTGGAAATATATGTTTCTCAAGAAAGTGACAAATAATGTGTCCAGAGTGAGAAATCAGCGGATGTCTTGGACATCAGACTCTCATGAAAAGTTTGTAGAAAGTGTGCAAAAACTGGGGGGCATTGATAGTATGAGTCTTTTTCCTAATCTTATCTGCATTAATTTGTTGTTCTCACACTCTAGAAATTTATCTGCTCATGTGCACTTTGTCCGTTGCTTTTAATGGTGCAAGTTGGTGAAGTCAATTACTTTAAAATAATTTAGTGGCCCATTTATGACTAAAAAAATAGTTTGTTAGATATGGGAAGGAAAACATATGGAGCCCCTGTACTGGAACTAGTTCTCCATAAATTAAATATGTCCATTTTAATATTCTCGCTGAGAAATATAGCACATTGTATGGAGCCTTAATTCTGTAACACTTCTGTACGACTGTTTGCAATCATTCAATAAATTCATATAATGCATCTGTCCTCTTTTTTTTCTTTTTTCTTTTTTTTCTGAAGGTAGTGTAAATTACACGCACACTGTTTTGCACAAACGTCCATACACATGTTATTTTGAACTGAAATCGTGAGTAACTCATGTCTTCAACTAACAATTTCAGTTCAAAAATACCTATGTACGAATGTGTGTAAAACTGGTTTTACCCTTTTTCTTTAAGGGTATGCATTTATCATACTAGCACGTCACTTTATGCAGCTAATATTTCCTTTTTTGAAACAAAAACTAATGTTAATTTTGGAATAATTAGTTTGTGGTTAGTTCAGTGACGTTGAAAATAATCATTTTATTAGTTGTATGGGTTATTCTCTTAAGGGTCCGGTTAATGTGTGCCCTTAAGGCACACATTAACCTTTCTATTTTTGGAAATATTTTCTCGGGAATTGAAAAAGCTGTTATTACTTTTTCAATTCTCGAGAAACTTTTTTCCAAAAATAGAAATTAATGTGTGCCCTAAGGGCACACATTAGTAAAATCCTTCTCTTAAAGCAACTTCTGGGAAAAATATTTGTACTAAGGGTTATTATTATTTTTTAAATGCAATCTGTTAGGGTTGTTTTGTGTTTCTGTAAGTCCAAGAATAGAAAATTTTGTTTCTTAAGAATGGAATTTTGTTTCTGAAGACAGGTAATTAAACTCAGCCGTTATGATTGTTTGTGCACTCCAGCCCATTCCTCACTATTAGCATTTTAGCCTGTATTGCAATATCTTATATATGTTGATGCAGATGCGACTCCCAAGAAAATTTTGCAACTCTTGCAAAGTAACTTTAAGGGTTTTGAAGATGTTGATAGGGAAAAGGTTTCCAGCCATCTTCAGGTAATTGTTATTCTTATTATATCCTTAATTGATTTTTCCCCAGCATGTGCATATCTATTTAAACTTAAAAAATTATATTAGAATAACGATTATAAGGTCATATCCAGTTAGGACAGGCTAATTTAACATGATATCAAGTGTTCTTGACTTAAAACTTGGTGTGAAATGGTGATTTGTGAAGTTACCGAGTCAGATGCCTCTTAAGGAAAAATCACACCTGTTGAGTGATAGTTTATGAAGTAAGATTTCTCTTTCAGTAAAGGATACTCACTATTCACTATTTCATGGTGCAGAAATACCGTGATAACCTTAAAAAAAAGGCTCAGCCGCAATTGCTGGGGTACAAAGACAAAGATGGTTCCAGTTCAGAGCATATTCAGTCCAGATATTAAATGGAGGAACATGCACCAATGACTTTGGTTGATCAAGTCTTGAAGACCGCGGTTGCAAATGAGCCAGATATATTATCACAACAGGAACAAGCTCCAGCAGCAAAGAACACTCAAGGCTTTCAGAGTGTAACATTGCCTTTTGAAACTAACATACCAACCATTGGAGGTAGTACTAGTTGTGGTAACCAAAGCAACACTTTGATGACCCAGATGGATGAAGCATTTTCAAGTGAACAGATG
The DNA here is from genome assembly GCA_019022515.1 of Quercus aquifolioides. NCBI lineage: Eukaryota > Viridiplantae > Streptophyta > Magnoliopsida > Fagales > Fagaceae > Quercus > Quercus aquifolioides. The sequence continues at coordinate 11,934,508 of CM032328.1, forward strand.
CGGAATGAATTCACTGGAGATCAGCCTTTTGTCTACGAAAGCTTTCTCAATGATATCGATGCATCAACAAATGATATTTCTGGAGATCCTGGTTTCTTCTCCATTAATGCTCCTGTTCTGAGTCCTTTTCATATTGATCATAGAGAATATGGTTTCTCCTCAGATGGAATATTTGAAAATTTTATTTGCTGGGGATGTTGTTGCTCGTGAACATTATAACAACCTCTGATGCTGGTACGTAACATGATCCCACTCATGGTTGCTGGTAAGATATTTTGATAACTTGGATGCATTTTGGCACAAGTTATAAAAAATTCTTCTATCTAAAATAACCGACATTTATTCAGGAAAAAAAAAAAAAAAGGAGATTTATTTATTTATTCATTGTTTCTCTTGCAGTTTGCTGGATTATCTGAGTCTAAAGTCTCACTCTGGTGGCGTCATCCCAAATCCAAGAAAAATCCTTCTCTGTTGGATTCATCTTTGTTCTCTTTGAGTCTACCTGTTTTCCTAAAAGTGAAGTTTTATTTTGTTTTCAACTTAGGATTTCAGCCCTTGTTTGCTTTAAATTCCGTTTGCCTGTCTGTTTTAATAAGGGTAATCTTCCAAGTGCTATCGAGTTGGTTTGTAAGGAAGATTATCCCCCTTGTTTCGTTTCCTTTGTTTGATTCCGTTGCAGATTATCAACAAAATAAAAATAAAAACGTCAGGATTTCAGCCCAAATTCACACGGGTATGTGCAACCTGGTATGTGTAACAGTTTCTACCCTTTCCTGAAGGGCAGACTTTATATCACTTCACTATAGCTATGAAGTTTAAAATCGCTATTTAAGTCGGTTGTCTCAAATGAGGTTTTGAAATTTCAAAGTTAATCGAGAATGATAAAAAGGGTGCAGTTTTTATCTGGTAATGTTAAGACTGATTCTGGTTAGTGACGATAAATAATTAATATCCACAGATTTCTTGGCCATCGGTCATTTATGCATGCATGAAAAATTCGTAGAAAGTGTGCAAGAATCGGGCCTTTAATGGTTTGAAACTTTAAATCTTTTTCCTAATCTTAAGCTTCATTAATTGGTCATTATCACACGACTCACTTTCACTTATCTGCGCAGGCTTTTTACTTCCAAAAAAGAAAAGAAAAAGAAAACATGTAAATCACTTCGTCCGTCCGTCCGTTGAATTCTACGTCTATGATGTAATTTGGTTAATTCAAAGTTGATTTCAAACTACTTCTGTTTTGTTTCACTGATGCACACTAGTGTACTCCAAAGTAATTCATGGTCCATTAAAAAAAGAGAAAAAAAGTTAACAATTGTATTATTATTATTTTTTCAAGAATAGTTGGACGTGGAAACATATTTATTAAATTCAGACCGCAACTTGACACGGAATGGGTTTCAAATCAGAGTCATTGGTTTAACAAGATAGTCATCGGTCAAATCACAAGTTCAATTAAAATTTCAATTAAATTAAATACATTTATTTTCTTCTAAAAAAAATAAAAGAGAAATATCTTGGTTGATTTGATTTAATATCAACAAATGTTTACAAAACTCACTAACCATCTGAAACACTTCAAAACTGGTTTTTAACCCCAAAAAAATCCCATATTTACACTTCTATCAATCAACCTTTATGACTCGACCGATTAACCTGCCATCGTGGTAGATATGGAGCAAACATAAAGGTACTCCAAAGTAAACAACACTTGTCAAGTCTTGACTAATCTTCTATTGAACCTTGCGAATACTAAATTTAATCAACTAATTCTCTCCAGAAATGACAGAGTTATTGTCACTTATAATCCAACTAGGAGAGGTATCATAAAAAACAAGGGAAAATTATACTTTACCTTCTAAACTAGGATCCTTTTACGTTTATTCTCATAAACTATAAAAAAGAACACTTTTACCATCTTAGGCTATACCCCCTCTACATTTATTTCTCCTAAACTATGTACACTTACCCACTAAACAATAGGAATGCACACTTACTTTCCTAAACTATTACCCATGGGGTAGGGGTGCAAAGTGTTATACAAGTAATAGAAGGGTATGCATTCTCATAATTTAGAGGGGCAACTGTTACATTAATAATAACTTAGGGAGTAAAGTGTATATTTTTATAGTTTAGGAGGGTAGGTGTAAAATGAGGTATAATTTAGGGATCAATATCTTCTAAAGTTTTTAGGGTACTCTAACAGATATAGTTCCAGCAATCTTAAAATTCCTTTTAAAATAAAAGGCCAAGATTTCGCCACCTCATCAATCTATTAAAAATTAATTATTTTCATAAAAAAAAAAAAAAAAACTCAAACTAACTCACTATTAAACCCAAAACTGCCCCACTCTCCCCTCTTGCTATCAATTGCTAGTGTTCTATCTAAGGAAGTTAATTTCGTATTGGAGGTCGTTTCAGTTTGACTAGGGGAACGAAATATTTTGGTATCAATTGATACCGGTGTATTATTTTGGGATTACTGCTATTTATATATTTCTAAACAAAAAAATATATTTTTATTATTTAAGTATGAATATATTAAATTTTATGTTTATCAAGATAAAATTTAAAATCCACATATTTTATACATAGTAGCTTAAGTACATTAACCAATTTATAAGCTTAAATAACAATTTTTTTTTTTTTATAATTTTTTTATTGTACTGGCCGAAACCCCAACACATGCCAGTATAGGTTGGTACAGCCAAAATAGGCTAGTACAACCTAGTGTTTTTTTAAAAACATATTGAAGGAGTACCAGTATTGGTTTAATGGCTGATACGATCGGAACCGATATGATATTGACTTCATTGGTCCTACCACCACACTCCAATTAGACTCCACCACCAACCCAGATCCGATTTGGGTATTGTTATCTTTCCCAAATGTCTTACATTGCAGTCAATAGTCTAAAAATCAAAAGATCATCCACAGGTTATCAAGAAAAGGAAAAAGAATGTATCTCTAATTTCAATCACAAAACCAGCCACAGGTTTCACACAAGTCATAATATAACAACAATGGCAATTAAATATATATTGTCACTTTTATTAAGACTTTCCTGTTGGTTTTCCTTTTGGATTTTGGTATGTATGTATGACTGAATTTGGCCGCGCGCAATGGATCTATTCCCGTGGGTTGGGTTTTTAGCGGATTCATGTTTGGTATTAGTTTGGGTTGTCACCGGAGATTGGTATTAGGAGGGGAGAGTGAAGCAGTTTTGGGTTTCCGTGATTGAGTTTGAGTTTTTTTTTATTTTATGGAAAGCATTATTTTTTAGGTTTGTGATTTGATGAAATGGCATAATCTTAGCCTTTTATTTTAAAAGGAATGTGAAAATTAAAGGAATTTTACCTAGTAGAATATGTCCTAGAAACTTTAGAGAATCTTAATCCATAATTTATGAGAATATAGTGTAATTTCTCATGCACACAAACTGACGAAATTAAAGTCTGCATTTAGATGAGCTTATTTTCATCATATTATTTTGTTTATCATGTAAAAACTACAGGTATATATTGAAAAATAATAATAAGCTGAACGAATAGGCCCTACAACTGAACTAGGTTTTCTTTATGCATTTCCTGAGAGCACTTTCTTTCTCAGCCTAGCAGTCCCAAAAATTAAAGATTGTCCGATACAAATTCAATATGTTTAGTGTCATTATGATATATATATTGGATAGGTATAGTGACACTAATCACTATGTATAAAAAAAAAAAATAAATAATAGAGATGTTTATCCTACATTAGTTGTGTGTATTAGAGTTTTAATCCTCATAACCTCAGGCTACTACTACAAAATTTAGGTCATTTTATAGTAGTACTCTGGTTATGTAATATATTATAAGCCTGTTTAAAAAACTCTATATACTATTTTTATGTTCGTGTGTTCTAATAAGTATTACTGTTTCCTAAAAAAATCACTATGTATAGGATTAGAGGTTTCAGACTAGTGGGAGGTGTATAGGAAAGTAATATGGTTTAATTACAATCTATCATCTCTATAAATTATAAAAGTAGTATAAAAATTATATTCATTGCATTGCTCATTCAAATTCCAAGAGATTGCCAAAATTCTTGGCAGTACAAACAAGTCAAAACATTACTCAAAAGTGAAACGTATAAGACTCAAATTAGGGGAAAATTTGGTAAATGTCCTTAATTTTAAAACTATGTAGCAAAATATTTAGGAAAATGCCCTTGTTCTGGAACTCAATTTTAACAAAATCGATTTTAACAAAATCAAGTTTTGTGTAAAATTCAATATCCTCAAATTTAAGTTCTATGTGTATTTTTAAGTAGAACTCGACATTAGCAATGTTGAGTATCGCTTAAATTAGGACAAAGTTTAGCTGTGTGTACTAGTACCTGTTTACTATAGCATGTAGCCAAGTTTTTTTGGCTATGGCACCACCAATGAAGCACAACATTTTGTAGTTTAAGAAGGTAAAAATAACATTATAGCAATATGCCTCCACCAATAATGATGCTCTAAACAAGTACTAGTACCTGTTTACTGTAACAAGTTGCTACTTGCTTTTAATATTTTTTTTAAAAATTCTTTTCTCCTCTTTTTATTCTTTTTTTTTTCTTTCAACTCATCTCTCTCTCTCTCTCTCTCTCTCTCTCTCTCTCTCTCTCTCCTGATACTGTAGCAAGCCCTCTTCAATTCACTCACTTCCCTGTTCGCCTCGTCGCCTTTGCTCATTGACGAAATCATGTTGCATCCTCGAAACCTCAGTCTCAAGCTCCACTGCTCTTTTGGCCACCGACTCCAAAGTCTTTAGCTCCTCTCTGGACCATTCGATCTCCTTCTCCATCTCTTTGAGCTTTTCCTTCTTTGATGCATTATCCTTTCGAAGCTCTCCGATCTCCAAACTCAGTTTCTTGATTCGCTCCTTGCTTTCCGAATTCAAGTTCACCATTTGAAGCTTCTCGCGCTCCAAAGACTCGATCTTCCTATTCAAGTTCACCGTCGTCGGGCTAATCAAGATCGTAGGAGCTCTCCCCCGTTTGATCCAACTCAACGCCATTAATGATTATCTCATTGTCCGCCATTTCTAATCCAACAAATACACAAATAAAAAATTAAGCAAGAAACAAAAATCCTAGACCCCTGTTTGGTTGCCAAGAAAAATCAATCAACTTAAAAATCCAAACCAAACAACATAAAATAGAATGGTGGTTGTGGTTGTGGTTGTTGGTGGAGGTGGCTATGGTGTTTGTCTTTTTATTATTTTATTGTGTTAAAAGTTAAAATAAAACTACTAGTGTTTGGTGTTTTATAAAGTGAGGTGGTAAAATAGATAAAGTAGTTTTTTGTGGAGTCAAATTACTAAATTTATGAGTCCACCATTGTGGATGCTCTAAGGTGTTAGTGGTGTGTAATTGTAACTGTACTGTATAAGTCTCAGTAAGTCAATGACAGTAAGTTAGTAGACTAAATGTATTTGCCTAGAAACTGTTGAGTGATGAAAATAAAATTTAATTTATCAAGATACGAAAAGATTTTGTACCAATGAGAGGTAGACACATGTGGGAAGCCTTATCACTTTGATTAAAAACCGGTGAGGGCTAAATAAATAAATAAAAATTGAAAAAAATCTGTAAACTTCAGTTGGGTCGAGCTATACGGGTTTCAAATTCTTCAACCCTCCACCTGAGCCAAATAATCGTTAATCGAAAAAATAATTTGTCATGAACTAAAATGTCACATGTTAGTTACCATAACAAAGGAGATGATTTCTCATATATGTTTAGCACATTACAATTTAAAAACAACTACTTTTTGAAGCTAATTGAAAGGGTGATAGTGTGACATGACACCAATGCCAAATATAGACCCACAGTTACTATATCATGCGAATCAAATATGGATGAAAATCAACTACTTTTATCAATATCTTAGTTAACCGAATGGAAAACAAGTGCATTACAATTTTTCATTGAATCTTATGACATACAACTTTGGGGAAAATATATTTTCATTTTCCAAACAAACATACATGCAAAGAAAATGAAATTGGCCATTGAGACCTTGAATGCCCTTAAGTGTATGGAGACAAATTACATAATATGCAATACGCTTCACAAAACATATGTGCAAATTAGTCAACCAATAACTCAATAAATAACTCAACAACTTTTCCAATAATGTCAAATAATGTTACCATTGATGTGATTGTGCAATCTTAAATTGTTTATAAGATTATGTCTGAAAGCTCAAAAACGTGTTGAAAAACACAAGAGCTGTTTAGACCCCCTAATTAAAATTACGGCTCGATAGATTTTACACAACTTTAATATAAAGTGCAGAATAGTGTAAAAGCGAGCGGATGAACAAGTAAGCTACTCTAATCCATAAACTAAACAACACAGCAGTATAATGGAATAAAACAAGAGTAGGGAAGAAAGATGCAAATACAGAAAACACCGAGACGTGTTCTCGAAGAGAAAACCGAAGAACTCGGCGAAAAACCTCTCCGCCGCCCTCCAAGCGGAAATCGATCCACTAGACAATCATTTGGGATACATGAGTAAGCAAGAGACCCTCCAAGCCTAATTTACCCGATGTACCTAAGCCCTCCAAGCTCCTACTCCAACAAGGCTTCTCGGAACCGTGTCTTGTCTTAGTTCTCCGGATCCCGCAACAAGCTCCATGTTGCATCTGCCATTCCAGGCTTCTTCCAATGCTTCCCAACAGCACCAAAACGTCACTCAACACTCTCAAAAGGTGTGGTAAGTGTTTGGGCTATCAACCTCTCAATGGTGTGGAAATGGAGAAGGAAGGATTGAGGAGATACCACAAGCAAGTGTATAGAGAAAGGTGGGGATGACAATCTCTAATTGCAAATGTGTTTGGCTAGGGTTTTCTCTCTGAAGCATTCCTCAACATTTGTGGGTAATGGGGGTTTATATAGGATAGGTGCAAAATGTGTGAGTCATTCCGTACAGGCTGGCAGAACCGCATGTCTCGCGGGTGTCTCGCGGGAAGGCCTTACCCGCGAGATACTCGCGAGAGACAGTTGTCTCCACCTGGACTGACTCTTCGCATTCCAGCATGTGCAGGGCACATGCTTCACTTCGCGGGAAGCTTAGTCGTGACATACCCGCGAGAATCCTTTAGCTTCCAATTTGCTTGAGTCTTCACACACTCTCTATCACACACCCCTTACATCAATTCCCATAACAAATACAGGGTATAAACAATTGATAGTAATTACAATCAAATTTGGCACGGAATAAAAGCCAACAAAACACATAGTTGTAAATCACAACTTTACAATCTCCCCATTTGGCTATTCCGTGACAAAACCCTAAAACAGACTCTAGACTTAAACGTGAGTTTGGGAACACAGGCAAAACTCACTCACACCTAATTCTAGATTCTGATAAGCTCTTGAAACATATGAACAAGTAACTCCTGAAACACAACAACAAAATATTATCATTGTATGCAGAAAACTTGAAAAGCATATGGAGCATTAATAGCATGATCAAGCAAGAAGAAATAGAGAACACTAGATCATGGCAAGATCAAACAAGTAATCACTCTACACAAGCAATTACTATGCTCATTCACACAAGGAATGAACATCCGGATATGCAAGATGATTAGCTCATATGAAGAGTACCATTTGCAAATCCAACACTCAACCAATGCAAAATACTCGAAGTATTTGCATCTAGGAACAATCCTACTAGGGCACAAGAGTGTTCATCACTCAACCAATGCATAGAACGTATATGCATCTAGGAACAATCCTACACGGGCACAAGAGTGATGTAGTGAAGTAAATGTATGACATTAAACTTCAATAACACAAGCATAGAGGCTGCATAAGCAAAGAATTGCAGATACATAGCACATACCATAAAAGCCTACAAAACATGCAATGAAACAAAACAACCCTTAAAGCTTACAAAAGCAACATGGGTACATGTAAAGTATGCTACAAAGCATAGAGAATATCACAAAAGAAACATCAGAAATAATACTTAAATAAAGCATAGTATCAAAGTCTTAAACCAAAAGCAGTAAAACAGTTATAACCACTAAAAATACTGAATAAAAACCGTCTGAAAAACCAATAACCAATGTTACTAAGTTGCTAGACTATGCTCCCCCTAACGCTGTGCAAGCTCTTCTCTAGCTCCCCCTCAGAATTTTCTCCCCCTTTTTGATCGGAATGGCCAAAGGGTCAGAACTGATCTGACTTTGAATCCAAGCCGTGCTCCATAGATAAGTCTTGTACTTGAGAAGAGAGCGCGGTGATCTGTCCTTGAAGGTATGCAAACTGGTCCGCGGTGTACTGCACATGGGAGTCAAGCACCGTAGACATCTGATCCATCTTAGCAAGCAACTGATCCAGTTTGCTTAAGCCTTGTGGAGGAGCTGAAGATGATGGCTGTGCAGAGGGCTCAGGAGCCGAGGTGAACCTGTCAATCTCTTCCTCTGTATCTTCACCTTCATCCTGCTGAACCCGTCGTGGTGGTGGTATGGTATGCACACCGGTCTTCGATCCCTTGATATGTGCAGTGCTCCTAGTCAGTGTATGACCACCAATGGGATAGTCCCTCTGAACAACCGTGAGGCCGCTGGGTAGCTTGAGCTTTGCCTTGGCAATCAATCCCATGATCAAAGAGGGGAACGGCATCACAATCCGTGTATTTTGCTTTGTGATGCTCTTCTTCAGGACATGCATGATATGGCCACAAATGTCAATCTCCTTATGTGTAAAGAGATCATACAGGAATCTTGTTCTTGGAGCAGAGAGAGTGGTGAGATTGGTGACCGGATAAAGATTGTGAATCATCACATAGCTTAGTGTCCTCATTTCTGGAGAGAACTTGATGGTGTTCATGGATGATTTCTTTGGTTCACCACCAAGGAGTGTAATCATCTCATTAGTAGAACCCATTCTGTCCTCATAAGCAACAGTGATTGGCTGAGATGGAGGACGAGTTTCCAGAAAATCTTGAATGCTCTCTCTTGTAATCACAAACTCCTTGTGTCTTACCCAGCACTCAATACATTCTCCGTTGACAGTGGCATTGGAGAAGAACTCTTTGATAATCTCTGAATAGACCACTCCAGTTGGGTTCAGCAACTTGGTCCAAGTTCTATCTTTGAACACTTCAGGGATGAAAGTGCCCTCAAGAGTCTCTAACTGGACTACCCGTTCCATGATGATTGTCTTGTCCTTGTAGCAGTCATTGTACTTCATATCAGCTTCTATAGACCTGAAATGATCAGAATCAGTTCGGGCTCGCTTTGAAGACGATTTCTTCTTAGCAGCATGCTTGGTGGGAGACATCTGCACAATTTTACAAAGCAAAGAAAAGAAGATGCACAAGCACAAACCAGAAGACAAACTACATTAGATTCAAGTTAGTTCCAAATCAGACTTAAACTAACTAAAAAACAGAGCATGGTAGACACTAAACATCATGCTAAAAGACTCCAACTTATAAAGCATAACTACATTGCACCAAATTAAGAAAAAAATGCAATAGAGGGTGTCTGTGTGCATGTGCTAATGAGTGTGTGCGGCATGAGATGCATGAGGGTGCCTAAGTGTGCCTAGTTGTGTGCCAAGAGTGTGCAACATGAACAAAGTGAGTGAAACACATAATCAATGACCAAACCTAAGTAAAATAAGGTCAAACAAGTGAAAAACTATGGATTGAAATCACTTGATTCCATTTTGTCACAAAAATGTCACTTGGACATTTTGACAAACACTTAGCGTGCACAAATGCAAAAATTACATGAATAATGCATGAACATGTGAAAATCTACCCTCAATACATGATAAAATGCCACAAGGGGCCAACACAGATGCAGAAACAACAAATGGGACACAGCCCAATCAAAAAATATGAGAAAAATTCACCCAATTTTGAAAACCAACCCAAAGTTTCGAAAATCCCCAATTTTGAAAACCCTAACAAAAATTCTGCATAATCTAAGCAAAAACTTAAAAAGAAATGGTTAACAAACATACCTTGAAGAAGAAAATGCAGAAAAAATGCTTGGATTGAAGGGAAATGAATGGAATAGTGATTTTGGGTTGAGAAAGTTTGAGAGAGGTTGAGCGAGGGAAGTTTGATAGTTTTGAAAAACTGTCACATTAGCTATATAAAAACTGAAAACACGCGTTTTTCGCGGGTTAGAGAGGGGCGAGACAGTCGCGAGAAGTGCCACTGAAGCACAAAATTTTCGCGAGAAGCATTAGGTCGCGAGACAGTCGCGGTAACTTCTGTCTGAGATTGAAAAACTCCAATTTTAGCCAAACAGAACTTCGCGAGAAGCTTTTGGTCGCGAGACAGTCGCGAAAGTTTCTGTGTGACATGATAAAATAAAATTTTCCCTCAACTCCTTTTCGCGGGAAGCTCTAAGTCGCGAGCTTCTCGCGAAACAACCCCTGAACCAGTTTTTGAAGAAACACAAAAACATGCTTTTTAATCAAAAAAAAAAAAAAAAACAAGAAAGTATAAAAACACTTTCAAAAACAAATAAAACACTCAAAAATCTTTTTGGGTTTGATCAACAAAGATTGAGCATGTGAAAAACACATTTAATCAAGTACAATCACACAAATGATTATGACATTCATTGAACATAGACTTGTGTGTTGTGTGTGGATATCAAAAATGAGATAGTCCTTAGACTAATGTGAAGCTTCAATGATCAATTCAATCAAGGCATACACAACTAGCACTAGATTATGTGACCTATCTCAATTATAGAAACATGCATATATGACCTCCCACACATACTTGATAACAATTCAATGAAGCTTTTCATTTGGCTCCATATTTAACATATCATTTGCAACTTTTGAGCAAAGAGAATCTCATTTAGAGAAAGATGTCTGAAATTTTAGATATTTCAATTGATGAGATAATCTTTGGCTTGTTGGGCATCATACATTTTATTTTGGTCGCTTTCCCTTTTTCCTAGTCGAATACTAGTTTGTGCGACAGGCTTTTGCAGCTCTATATCTCTTTTCATTTGGAGATTTACAATTAGAGAGCTCTTTTAAGCAAAAAAATAAAAGTGGGAAGATATATAGGCATGAGTCTATGCATGTCTCAAGATCAACAAAACCATTCACTAATCATTCATGACAAGGTTGAAGATCTATTTACAACAGTCACATAGATTTCAGAATTTCTTCCACAATGATATGAGTGCATGAGGGACAAGCTAAGCTCGTTAAATGCACAAAGCCATAAGCACAAAGGTACAAGGCAAAACATGTTTTGAGACAAAACTCAACAAAGCGATCAAACTTTTTGGATTTTCTAATTTTTATGTGTTTTTGAAATTTTTGAACACACCCAAAACAGATCAAGAAAAGAACGATCAACAAAAACAGCCGGTACAAACCAACCGGACAAAATAACAACAGTAAAAAGAAAGCAATGCATGAAAAGATGCAACAGCAGAAGTCCCTAAATATTGAAAGAATTAATGTGTGGACATGTTATAATGCTTGTGCATGAGTACCCCTCTTCACCCACACGTCACGTGCGTTTGGAGTGATATCCTTAACGAATTGGGTACGAGAATTTGGACTGTCAAACCTTCTGGTGAAACTCTCCAGGCAGGTGGTGAAGGCACCAATCATTTTCATCACGTCCATCATGCTAGGATCACGATTTTGACTTCTCGGTTGTTCACCACCCCAAGACCTCATGTCATTTCTTCTTCCTCGTGACCGAGGTGCGCTTGAATTGTTGTCTGATCTCAGCTTTTGACAGTTGGGTCTGGTATGTCCTTGCATTCCGCAGTAATGACACACATAGTCCGTTCTAGGACCCCGTTGAGATCTTGGGAGAGATCTTCCTCTGGTTTCATGTCTGCCCATAGATTGATTTCGGGTCTTATTCACTATCTGTTGCTCATTCACATTCTTCTTCTCAGCCTTAACATTCTCAAGACTAGACTCTTCCACAATAGACTCTATGGCCTTCACAAATTTCACTTCTTTGGTAGCTTTGGCTGATGAGCTGCTTCCTCCGGTGTATCCCAACCCGGACTTGTCTGAAGACGGTTTTTGAGATGAGATAACATCATCTAACTTCTGGGAGGAGACTCTCTCTATTTTGGCATGAGCTTGCACTACCTCTTGCTCAAGAAACCTCACCTTCGTATAGGCTTCAGACAACTCGCCATTTAGTGTCTCAATCTCACACTTAGCCTCTTTATATCTAATCAAGAGACTTCTATAATCTTCCTCAGCTTTCTTCATTTTTCTTACAGCCGCCTTGGCTACTCTGGTATACTCTCCCGACTTCTCAAGTAATAGGGAGTAATTTTCTTGAAGATTAGCTGTATTCTCTTCTTCTTCTTCAGCATCTGATTCTTCCACAATCCCAATAGACTCTGAATCAGAATGCTCACCAAGCTCCTTCACAAGTGCACCCAAATCATCCGATGACTCCACATGAGCAATGGTCATGAATGCGGAGTAGTTTCCCTCTCCGTCATAGCTCTCTTCCGAGTCAGAATCAGAAGAGTCTGAATCACTGAGTGTCGTGGCATAAGCCTTGCCTTTTCCCCTCAGAAAATTTGGACACTCCTTCTTTAGATGTCCAATGCCATTGCACTCATAGCACACAATGTCTGAAGGAGGTTGAAAATCCTTCCCTTCTTTCCTCTTAAACTCTTTTCTATCACCTCTTGAAGATGAAAACTTCCCTCTGTTGAAAGGTTTCCCACTGTTCTTCATCTTCAGAAATTTTCAGAAGTTTTTCGCAAGAAATGCTACTTCCTTTTCCACCCCGTCTTCTTCGGAGGAATCATCCATCCTTTCGGTGATGGTTTTAAGAGCAAGTGATTTACTCATCTTATGGGAAGGCAGTCCCATCTGATATGTTTGGAGAGACCCAACTAATTCTTGAATTTTAATCTCATCCAAATCCTTGCTTTCCTCTATAGCTGTAACTTTTGCTCTAAAACTTTCAGGCAGGGACCTCAGTACTTTTCTCACCACCTTAGCATCTTCAATCTTCTCCCCAAGATTGAGTTTAGCTATTACAATTTCATTGACTTCCCATAGAATGAATCAAACGGTTCATCATCACCCATCTTGAGCTCTTCAAATTTGGTGGTAAGCATCTGAAGCTTTGTGTCCTTAACTTTCTTTGTACCCTCATAAGTAGTCTCCAAAATCTCCCAAGCTTCTTTGGCTACTGTCATATGAGAGATCCTGTGGAATTCATTAGGAGACACAGCACAAAATATAGCGTTTAAAGCTTTAATATTAGCATTGGCTGCTGCGAGAGCGGCCTTATCCCAATTAGCCTTAGGAGCCTCCGGTTTAGTCCAGCCTAGCTCTACCGCATCCCACACGGTGTCTTCTATAGAGCATAAAAATGCTCTCATTCTGACTTTCCAGAATGCGTAATTGTTCCCATCAAAAAATGGTGGAACATTGAGCGATTGAGACCGGTCCATCTCAAATAGGGTCAAGGATCACACTAAGGTATTTGAACCACAACAAGTGTACCCGCTCTGATACCAATTGAAAGCTCGAAAACGTGTTGAAAACACAAGAGCTGTTTAGACCCCCTAATTAAAATTACGGCTCAATAGATTTTACACAACTTTAATATAAAGTGCGGAATAGTGTAAAAGCGAGCGGATGAACAAGTAAGCTACTCTAATCCATAAACTAAGCAACACAGCAGTATAATGGAATTAAACAAGAGTAGGGAAGAAGGATGCAAACACAGAAAACACCGAGACGTGTTCTCGAAGAGGAAACCGAAGAACTCGGCGAAAAACCTCTCCGCCGCCCTCCAAGCGGAAATCGATCCACTAGACAATCAGTTGGGATACATGAGTAAGCAAGAGACCCTCTAAGCCTAATCTACCCGATGTACCTAAGCCCTCCAAGCTCCTACTCTAACAAGGCTTCTCGGAACCGTGTCTTATCTTAGTTTTCCGGATCCCGCAACAAGCTCCATGTTGCATCTGCCATTCCAGGCTTCTTCCAATACTTCCCAGCAGCACCAAAACGTCACTCAACACTCTCAAAAGGTGTGGTAAGTGTTTGGGCTATCAACCTCTCAATGGTGTGGAAATGGAGAGGGAAGGGTTGAGGAGATACCACAAGCAATTGTATAGAGAAAGGTGGGGATGACAATCTCTAATTCCAAATGTGTTTGGCTAGGGTTTTCTCTCTGAAGCATTCCTCAACATTTGTGGGTAATGGGGGTTTATATAGGATAGGTGCAAAATGTGTGAGTCATTCAGTACAAGCTGGCAGAACCGCATGTCTCGCGGGAAGGCCTTACCCGCGAGATACTCGCGAGAGATAGCTGTCTCCACCTGGACTGACTCTTCGCATTCCAGCATGTGCAGGACACATGCTTCACTTCGCGGGAAGCTTAGTCGCGACATACCCGCGAGATTCCTTCAGCTTCCAATTTGCTTGAGTCTTCACACACTCTCTATCACACACCCCTTACATCAATTCCCACAACAAATACAGGGTATAAACAATTGATAGTAATTACAATCAAATTTGGCACGGAATAAAAGCCAACAAAACACATAGTTGTAAATCACAACTTTACAATGTCTAAATATAAAATGCATTATGTTTTATTTTATTGCACAAAACTTACGCAAATTAAGAATAATTTTAGATGGCACCTATTTATTATTGAACATACCAAATATACATTATGCTCAATTGTTTATAAGATTAAAAAGAATTAAATAGGGTGACAATAAAAAATTTGATAAAATAAATTCAAGGAATATACCTAATCTTTTCATCTTTATGGAAACATAAAATAATAATTCAAGTCGAGACCTTCCAATGAGACCACGATTTCCATATGACACTAGTAGTAAAAGCCCAACAATTTGCTTATCGGGAGTAGCTAGACGCAATGGAGATTTCCCGTCTTCATTTAAAATATATGTCGCATTTGGATCTCCCCAGAACAAAAGATTGATGGCTTTATAATAAAGAGGAAAGAAAACATAGATTCATGTATAGTAGTGTTTCCTATACTATTTCTCATTTGCAACTCTACAATAGAGCTATTAATGAGGACTTTCAAAACTTTCAGATGTTTACTTTTTGTGACCACGTCAATTACACTGTCCCCTAGGATGTTTTTCTTGGTAAGAAGGAAGGGGAAGTGATCAACGATGAATTTTGTGATCTTAGTACTTCCAAAACTTGTTGTCTCATGTAGCAAGAAATTCCCTGATGGGCTCTTTTGAGAAAAAATGTTTGATAATGAGAGTTGTTTGTTGGTTGACATGTGTTCCAACATGTCAACAAAACCAACGACATCATCATTGGCTACTGGTTGATGAAAGGAAGCAAAATCAAAGTCAAGTAGGACAGTGTTCTTGGATTGGTGGAGGTTTGGAAACTTTTTTAATTTTAAAGCTTCCAACCTTTCATTGAGAATGTCTTGGGCATAAATTTGCACCAGTATGTCCACAGCCATTAATAAGAAAGGAACTTGATTTTTTTTTTTTTTTTTGTTGAGAAAATCAAAAAATGAAATGTAAACACCACAAGAAAAAATGTTTATTGCAATGAAAAAAATCATTGCAATAACATTAGAGTCATTGCAATAGTTGATACAAGGTTTTGTAATAAAATCTGAGGTAATAGTTTTGTGTAACAAAAACTTTTGTTGTAATAAACATAAAATATTTTAATAACAATTTGATACAATGATATACATATACATACATACATACATACATACATACATACATATATATATATATATATATATATATATTGTTGCAATAAACAATTTAAAGTTTCGAATATCTTGTAGATATAGGCTATTATTTCACGAATCTTATTGCAATAGATTGTAAATAATCGAACAAAATAAGTCAAATTAAATTATTGCAATGATATCTTCATTGTAATAGATAATTACTTCATTTTGTCATTGCAATAGATTATGAAATAACTGATACTAGGTTATTACAATGATATATTCGTTGTAGTTTCATGTTTGTCATTGCAATAGATTGTAAAATAATTAATATCAAATTATTGCAATGATAACTTCGTTGCAATAATGTATTTGTTCGAAATTTTCGTTGCAATAGACTACAAAAATAATTGGTATCAATTTATTGCAACTATTTCTTCATTTTAAGTTATTATAGCAATTTTCCTAATATATTAAAGCTTCTATTGCAACAAAAAATTATTAGTTATTGCAACTTATTATTGTTGATGCAATAATTATTTGATCAATCATCAATGATAAGATCATTTATACCTGTCTCATTATCAATTTATTTTGTCAAACGATGTCCAAAGCTGCCAAACCTTCTTTATTTAGATAACTAAAATTAACTCTCCTATCCCATGTAAGAGAACACATAACATTTGAATGAAAATTGATAAAGGCCAAATGCAAAGCTATGTGTCCATTCTCATCACTTTCATTTAGAAGCTTCTCAAACCTTGGGTTTGACAGTATACTTTTCACCAACATGTCTAGCCCATGCTTTGTCGCAATATGCATTATATTTTGACCTAAACTATTTAATAATTTAAATGGATCGCGCGATTGCTATTCAAGAAATATTTCAACGGCCTTAATGTATTCCTTCTTGCTTGATATATGGATAGGAAGGTCACCCTTTAGGCTCTATAAAAGGGCCTGTTGTTTGAATTTTGTTAAAATGAACTAAATTCCCTCAATGTAATTATTGGCTGCAGCTAAATGTAGAGGTGTCTTCGTTTTTTGGTCTCTTACGTGGAAGAGTAATGGGTTCTTGTTAAAAACCTCTTCCAATATATCTAAGTTAACAAATATATATATATATATATATATATATATATTTTAAAATTTGAATAACATTTGAAAGAATTTACTAGAATATATTAATTTAGAACATGCATGACATGCAATATGTTTATTACGATCAATGTGGAAAATACAAAGTATTTTTTTTTTTAGAATAAAAAAAAAACCAAGTGGAAAATACAAAGTAAGTGTGATACAAAACATGCAATGTATTATGTTTTCTTTTATTGTACAAAACTTATGCAAATTAGGAATAATTTTAGATAGCACCTATTTATTATTGAACATACCAAATATACATTATGATCAATTGTTTATAAGATTAAAAAGAATTAAATAACATGACAATAAAAAATTGATAAAATAAAAGTAAGGAATATACCTAATCTTTCCATCTTTATGGCAACATAAAATGGTAATTCAAGTCAAGACATTCCAATGAGACCACGATTCCCATATGGTGCTAGTAATAGAAGCCCAACAATTTGCTTATCGAGAGTAGCTAGGCACAATGGAGAGTTTTTGTCTTCATTCAAAATATATGCCACGTTGGGATCTCCCCAAAATAAAAGATTGATGGCTTCATAACAAATAGGAAAAAACATAGCTTCATGTAAAGCGGTGTTTCCTATACTATTCCTCATTTGCAGCTCTATAGTAGAACTATTAATGAAGACCTCTAAAACTTTTAGATGTTTATTTTTTGTAGCCACGTGAATTGCATTATCCCCTAGAATATTTTTCTTGGTAAGAAGGAAAGGGAAGTGATCAAAAATGAATTTTGTGATCTTAGTACTTCCAAAACTTGTTGCCTCATGGAGCAAGGAATCCTTGATGGGCTTTTTTGGAAAAAAATGGTTAATAATGGGAGTTGATTGTTAGTTGACATGTGTTCCAACATGTCAACAAAACCAATTACATTGGCTAAAGGTTGATGAAAGGAAACAAAATCAAAGGCAAAGTTGGTGGTGTTTGTGGGTTGATGGAGGTTTGGAAACGTTTTTGACTTTAAATATTTCAACCTTTCATTGAGAATTTCTTGGGCATAAATTTGCACTGGTATGTTGATAGTCATTGGTAAGAAAGGAACTTGAATTTTTCTTTTTCTTTTTGAGAAAATCAAAAGATGAAATGTAAACACTACGAGAAAAAAAAAATTATTGCAATGAAAAAAAAAATCATTGCAATAACATTAAAGTCGTTGCAATAGTTCATACCAAATGTTACAATAAAAATTGAGGTAGTAGGTTTGTGCAACAAAAAAACTTTTGTTGCAATCAACTCTAAATATTTTAATAACAACTTTGATACAATGATATATATATATATATATATATATATTGTTGCAATAAATAATATATTGTTTCAAATATCTTGCAGGTATAGGCTATTATTTCATGAATCTTATTGCAATAGATTGCAAATACTTGATCAAAATAGGTCGAATTAAATTATTACAATAATATCTTCATTGTAATAGATAATTACTTCAATTTGTCATTACAATAGATTATGAAATAACTGATACTAGGTTATTACAATGATATATTCGTTGTAATTTCACGTTTGTCATTGCAATAGATTAGAAAATAATTAATATCAAATTATTGCAATGATAACTTCGTTACAATAATGTATTTGTTCGAAATTTTCGTTGCAATAGACTACAAAAATAATTGGTATCAATTTATTGTAACTATTTCTTCATTTTAAGTTATTATAGCAATTTTCCAAATATATTAAAACTTCTATTGCAACAAAAAATTATTAGTTATTGGAACTTATTATTGTTAATGCAATAATTATTAGATCAATCATCAATGATAAGATCATTTATAACTGTCTCATTATCAATTCATTTTGTCAAATGATGTCCAAAACTGTCAAACCTTCTTTATTTAGATAACTAAAATTAACTCTCCTATCCCATGTAAGAGAACACATAACATTTGAATGAAAATTGATAAAGGCCAAATGCAAAGCTATGTGTCCATTCTCATCACTTTCATTTAGAAGCTTCTCAAACCTTGGGTTTGACAATATACTTTTCACCAACATGTCTAGCCCATGCTTTGTCGCAATATGCATTATATTTTGACCTAAACTATTTAATAATTTAAATGGATCGCGCGATTGCTATTCAAGAAATATTTCAACGGCCTTAATGTATCCCTTCTTGCTTGATATATGGATAGGAAGGTCACCCTTTAGGCTCTATAAAAGGGCCTGTTGTTTGAATTTTGTTAAAATGAACTAAATTCCCTCAATGTAATTATTGGTTGTAACTAAATGTAGAGGTGTCTTTCCTCTTGTGGTCTCTTACGTGGAAGAGTAATGGATTCTTGTTAAAAACCTCTTCTAATATATCTAAGTTAACAAATATATATACATATATATATATATATATATATATACATATATATATATATATATTTTAAATTTGAATAACATTTGAAAGAATTTACTAGAATATATTAATTTAGAACATGCATGACATGCAATATGTTTATTACAATCAATGTGAAAAATACAAAGTATTTTTTTTTTTTAGAATAAAAAAAAAACCAAGTGGAAAATACAAAGTAAGTTTGATACAAAACATGCAATGTATTATGTTTTATTTTATTGTACAAAACTTATGCAAATTAGGAATAATTTTAGATGGCACCTATTTATTATTGAACCTACCAAATATACATTATGCTCAATTGTTTATAAGATTAAAAAAATTTAAATAACATGACAATAAAAAATTGATAAAATAAAAGTAAGGAATATACCTAATCTTTCCATCTTTATGGCAACATAAAATGGTAATTCAAGTCAAGACATTCCAATGAGACCACGATTCCCATATGGTGCTAGTAATAGAAGCCCAACAATTTGCTTATCGAGAGTAGCTAGGCACAATGGAGAGTTTTTGTCTTCATTCAAAATATATGCCACGTTGGGATCTCCCCAAAATAAAAGATTGATGGCTTCATAACAAATAGGAAAAAACATAGCTTCATGTAAAGCGGTGTTTCCTATACTATTCCTCATTTGCCGCTCTATAGTAGAACTATTAATGAAGACCTCTAAAACTTTTAGATGTTTATTTTTTGTAGCCACGTGAATTGCATTATCCCCTAGAATATTTTTCTTGGTAAGAAGGAAAGGGAAGTGATCAAAAATGAATTTTGTGATCTTAGTACTTCCAAAACTTGTTGCCTCATGGAGCAAGGAATCCTTGATGGGCTTTTTTGGAAAAAAATGGTTAATAATGGGAGTTGATTGTTAGTTGACATGTGTTCCAACATGTCAACAAAACCAATTACATTGGCTAAAGGTTGATGAAAGGAAACAAAATCAAAGGCAAAGTTGGTGGTGTTTGTGGGTTGATGGAGGTTTGGAAACTTTTTTGACTTTAAATATTTCAACCTTTCATTGAGAATTTCTTGGGCATAAATTTGCACTGGTATGTTGATAGTCATTGGTAAGAAAGGAACTTGAATTTTTCTTTTTCTTTTTGAGAAAATCAAAAGATGAAATGTAAACACTACGAGAAAAAAAAAATTATTGCAATGAAAAAAAAAATCATTGCAATAACATTAAAGTCGTTGCAATAGTTCATACCAAATGTTACAATAAAAATTGAGGTAGTAGGTTTGTGCAACAAAAAAACTTTTGTTGCAATCAACTCTAAATATTTTAATAACAACTTTGATACAATGATATATATATATATATATATATATATATATTGTTGCAATAAATAATATATTGTTTCAAATATCTTGCAGGTATAGGCTATTATTTCATGAATCTTATTGCAATAGATTGCAAATACTTGATCAAAATAGGTCGAATTAAATTATTACAATAATATCTTCATTGTAATAGATAATTACTTCAATTTGTCATTACAATAGATTATGAAATAACTGATACTAGGTTATTACAATGATATATTCGTTGTAATTTCACGTTTGTCATTGCAATAGATTAGAAAATAATTAATATCAAATTATTGCAATGATAACTTCGTTACAATAATGTATTTGTTCGAAATTTTCGTTGCAATAGACTACAAAAATAATTGGTATCAATTTATTGTAACTATTTCTTCATTTTAAGTTATTATAGCAATTTTCCAAATATATTAAAACTTCTATTGCAACAAAAAATTATTAGTTATTGGAACTTATTATTGTTAATGCAATAATTATTAGATCAATCATCAATGATAAGATCATTTATAACTGTCTCATTATCAATTCATTTTGTCAAATGATGTCCAAAACTGTCAAACCTTCTTTATTTAGATAACTAAAATTAACTCTCCTATCCCATGTAAGAGAACACATAACATTTGAATGAAAATTGATAAAGGCCAAATGCAAAGCTATGTGTCCATTCTCATCACTTTCATTTAGAAGCTTCTCAAACCTTGGGTTTGACAATATACTTTTCACCAACATGTCTAGCCCATGCTTTGTCGCAATATGCATTATATTTTGACCTAAACTATTTAATAATTTAAATGGATCGCGCGATTGCTATTCAAGAAATATTTCAACGGCCTTAATGTATCCCTTCTTGCTTGATATATGGATAGGAAGGTCACCCTTTAGGCTCTATAAAAGGGCCTGTTGTTTGAATTTTGTTAAAATGAACTAAATTCCCTCAATGTAATTATTGGTTGTAACTAAATGTAGAGGTGTCTTTCCTCTTGTGGTCTCTTACGTGGAAGAGTAATGGATTCTTGTTAAAAACCTCTTCTAATATATCTAAGTTAACAAATATATACATATATATATATATATATATATATATACATATATATATATATATATATTTTAAATTTGAATAACATTTGAAAGAATTTACTAGAATATATTAATTTAGAACATGCATGACATGCAATATGTTTATTACAATCAATGTGAAAAATACAAAGTATTTTTTTTTTTTTAGAATAAAAAAAAAACCAAGTGGAAAATACAAAGTAAGTTTGATACAAAACATGCAATGTATTATGTTTTATTTTATTGTACAAAACTTATGCAAATTAGGAATAATTTTAGATGGCACCTATTTATTATTGAACCTACCAAATATACATTATGCTCAATTGTTTATAAGATTAAAAAAATTTAAATAACATGACAATAAAAAATTGATAAAATAAAAGTAAGGAATATACCTAATCTTTCCATCTTTATGGCAACATAAAATGGTAATTCAAGTCGAGACCTTCCAATGAGACCACGATTCCCATATGGTGCTAGTAATAGACACCCAACAATTTGCTTATCGAGAGTAGCTAGGCACAATGGAGATTTTCCTTCTTCATTCAAAATATATGCCGCGTTGGGATCTCCCCAAAATAAAAGATTGATGGTTTCATAACAAATAGGAAAACACATAGCTTCATGTAAAGCGGTGTTTCCTATACTATTCCTCATTTGCAACTCTACAGTAGAGCTATTAATGAGGACCTCTAAAACTTTTAGATATTTATTTTTTGTAGCCACGTGAATTGCATTATCCCCTAGAATATTTTTCTTGGTAAGAAGGAAAGGGAAGTGATCAAAAATGAATTTTGTGATCTTAGTACTTCCAAAACTTGCTGCCTCATGGAGCAAGGAATTCCTTGATGGGCTTTTTTGGGAAAAAATGGTTAATAATGGGAGTTGATTGTTAGTTGACATGTGTTCCAACATGTCAACAAAACCAATTACACTATCATTAGCTAAAGGTTGATGAAAGGAAGCAAAATCAAAGGCAAAGTTGGTGGTGTTTGTGGGTTGATGGAGGTTTGGAAACTTTTTTTACTTTAAAGATTTCAACCTTTCATTGAGAATTTCTTGGGCATAAATTTGCACTGGTATGTTGACAGTCATTGGTAAGAAAGGAACTTGAATTTTTATTTTTCTTTTTGAGAAAATCAAAAGATGAAATGTAAACACTACAAGAAAAAAAAAAATCATTGCAATAACATTAAAGTTGTTGCAATAGTTGATACCAAATGTTATAATAAAAATTGAGGTAATAGGTTTATGCAACAAAAAAACTTTTGTTGCAATCAACTCTAAATATTTTAATAATAACTTTGATGCAATGATATATACATATATATATATATATATATATATATGTATATATATATATATATATATATTGTTGCAATAAATAATATATTGTTTCAAATATTTTGTAGGTATAGGCTATTATTTCATGAATCTTATTGCAATAAATTGCAAATACTCTATCAAAATAAGTCGAATTAAATTATTACAATAATATCTTCATTGTAATAGATAATTACTTCAATTTGTCATTGCGATAGATTATGAAATAATTGATACTAGCTTATTGCAATAATATATTTGTTGCAATTTCGTATTTGTCATTGCAATAGATTGTAAAATGATTAATATCAAATTACTGCAATAAGGTATTAGTTCAAAATTTCTATTGCAATAGATTACAAAAATAATTTGTATCAATTTATTGCAACAATTTCTTCATTTTAAGTTATTACAACAATTTTTCCTAAATAATCATGTTAATATTATAAAAGATGAAACTCATAAAATTGGAAAATAAAATTTACTTTATCATTAATAGTGATACCAAACATATGAATCAAAAGCATAATACAAATTCTAAGAGATATCTCTAGATATTCATGCTTTTCAAGCATTTTAGCTTTTCAAAATGCATGACGAATGCCAATTTTTAGCTTTTCAAAATGCATGACGAATGCCAATGATAAATACACTATTGTATTTGAAGACTTGGCTATCAAGACAATAACATAACTTACTAGGAGTTATAACTTGAAATAGAATAGCATAAATTTTTCAAGAGAGGTTCATGATAATAAAGCATACCAAATATAAGTAATTTCCTCTTTGATTATGACCAGAGTTGTGGGCGCAACTATTATGACTTACAAAATGTAATATGTTAATCATTTTACTATACTTATTTAAAATTAAAGCAATCGAGTTAGTCATAATTTCTGTTAGGTTCTAAAGGTTTAGGAACTAATGTATTTAGAACTCTAATGTGTATTGTTGGCAAACCATGCTCAGAACAGGTTGTGTAGTCTTGTTTAGACTTGCTCAAAGTTGTGTTTTTTATGTAAAGTTGGAATCGAGCTGATGCAGAATTTAGTATGCATTTTGGTTTGGCTCGATTGATCGAAGCTTAGGCTCAATCAATCGAAAATCGGGTAGAATACATTTTTTTGCAGAATTCTAACTCAACCCTAACTCATTAAAACGTTTAGGGTTTTATATTTTTGCCCTAGGTATATAAGGCAAACCCTAGCCATGTTTTTGTGGTTGCTTATATTGCTATTTGTGTGAATCTCTTGTTAGATCTGTGAGGTGCTTGCCTTCACACAAGCTTAGAATTATCAAGAAGGAGATTTCTGTAAGAGCTTGATGATCATTCAGTTGCTGCCATAAAAGCTTAAAGATACACAAGCAGGAGTGCTTGTACTTGTTGGAGAATCCAAGAAAGAAGGAGTCTGTGGTCTCGGAATTTGCACGTGGTCTTGTCAGTAAGTTTTCTACTAGTGGGTAGCAATAGGATGTTAGTGGTCTAAGTCGCTATTATAAAACTTCGATTCTTCATAATGGATTTAGGTTTACCTTGAGGATAGTTAGGTTAAATCCTCCCCAGGTTTTTTACCAGTTTAGTTTTCCTAGGTCATCATATCTTTGTATTATTTATTTTTTCTGCTGCTATGCATAATATGATTGTTTGATTGTGATAACCTAGATCTGGAATTTGGACTAAGTAATAACTTGGCTTATTAACTAAGTTAATTTGGTTGTATTTTAAGGGGTCTAAAAACAAACAAGTGGTATCAGAGCGAGTTGCTCTTTTGTTGTAGATCTTTTGATTTCTGAGCTGATCCTTGACTCTTGTTGTCATGGAACACGGACACTCTTGTTATTCCTCCTCACTTTGATGGGAATAATTATGCTTATTGGAAAGTAAGGATGAAAGCATTCTTGAAATCTATTGATGAGAGAGTCTGGAACTCCATTGAGTACGGATGGGAGAAGCCCACTACTCCTGTGAGTGAGTGGCAAACTTCTCAGAAAGAAGCAGTTGCTTTCAATAGCAAAGCTATGAATGCTATTTTCAATGCTGTTTCTATGGAGGAATTTAAGAGAATCTCTAATGTTGAGGTTGCTCACACTGCTTGGAATATCCTCTAGACTGTGCATGAAGGCACAAAGGCTGTCAAAATTAATAAGTTGCAGCAATTAACTTCTAAATTTGAAAGCATTAGGATGTCTGATGATGAATCTTTTGATGAATTCTATGCTAAACTTAATGACATTGTTAATTCTGCATATAATTTGGGTGAAATCTATGATCAACCTAAAATTGTTAGGAAGATTCTTAGATCTTTAACTGAAGATTTTAGACGCAAAGTGACTGCCATCACTGAAAGTAAGGATGTGGACTCTATCCCTGTTAATGAACTTGCAGGATCTCTTCAGTCTTATCAGTTTGACCTACCCAAAACTAGCAAATCCAAATCAATGGCTCTTAAGTCAGTTGATGATGTTGATGTTGATGGATTTGATGATGAGCTCTCTGCTACAGAGATTGCTTACCTTGCCAAGAACTTTAGAAACTTTCTTAGGAATAGTAACAGAAGGGCAAGAGGTACGAACACTATTGAACCTAGGAACTTTAGGAAGAATGATCCCATTAAGGTTAACAACAATGAAAAACCTAGAGAAAAAGTTGGTCAATCTTCTAATAATTCTATGGGTCCTCAGTGTTTTGGATGTCAAAGGTATGGTCACATGAAATCTGAATGTCCTACATACTTAAGGTCTAAGGATAAGGCTATGGCTATAATCCTTAGTGATAATGAAGTTTCTGATGATGAGTTTGGATGTGACAAGGATGGAAACTTCATTGCTTTCACTGCTACTGCTGTAGTCAATGAAAGTGTGTTTGTTGAAGAGAACCCTTCTGATGGGGAACTCTCTGAGGATGCAAATCTTCAAGAAGTCATCAATAAACTTTGCAAAGTTGTTGCAAAGGATGCCATGAATGTTGAATTAGGCTTAAAGAAAATTGCATCTCTTCAGCTTGATAAGAAAAATTTGCTTGTGAAACTGTTTGATGCTAATGAACTTTTGAACAATGTAAAAACTGAGAATATGCTTTTGCTTGATAAAGTTAAGAAGTTGGAACTTGATTTATCTGTTGCTAGATCTGCTAGTTCTAAACTTGATCATATGCTGAGTGTTCAAAAGTCTCCTTCTGACAAATTTGGATTTGGTTTTGTTGAAAGTATCTCTGCATCTGCACCCCATTCCACAAACTTTGTTCCTTCTTCTTCCTCTGAACCCCCCATGAGTGAGATTGTGAGTGAGACTATTAAACCTGTAGAGGTCACACCTCCTAGGAAGATTAGGGTTGATCTGAAAGAGTCTAAACCTGAGAAGTCTACCATTTCTAAGGACAAGTTGCATGGTAAGCCTGCTTGGGTTTGTCATTTTTGTGAAAAGTTTAGGCACATTCGTCCAAACTGTTACAAGCTGCAAGCTGCTAAGAGAGCAAATAAATCAAAAGTACCTGTGCCTCAAGCACAAGATCCTATGGTGCTTATTGGTGAATTGGTAAAGGCTATAAACCTTTATTCCAATCCTGGAGTTGGTAATCATTCTCATGTGAATAAAAACTCCAATGCTCATGGTGCATCTAAAAAGCTTTGGATGCAAAAAGCTCAATCTAATTGAGTCTTTCTGACATGGTCCTTGTACTTCATTGCTCTACTCTTTGTGACCATTGTTCTTTGGTTTTTGTTTTTCTTTTTGTTTCTAGGATTTGCATTGCATACATTCATGCATTTCATTCTAGGACTGTTTTCTGTTTTTCTCTTTCCAAAATAATAATAATAATAATAATTGGGAAAAGAAAGCAAATTGTGTTTTGTATTTATTCTCTTGGTTTTTGAGAACAAGGTTGGTCAATTTATTTTCACATAACATGTCTTTGTACCTTGTTTAGCTTGGATGAACTTATTTATTGCACTTTACTAATTGAAACTTTGTAGTACATATTGTGTGGGAAAGATATTTATGGTTTTTGATCACTTTGTCTTGATCTTTAAGTCATGTGTCTTTGACTGTCGGACTTGACCCTTTTGAGAAAGGCATAAATAACCATCTCACTACTGTTCACTAGCCAATCATGAACACCTTAATGCATATCGTAAGATTTTGTACTCGAGAAAGTGTAGCACATGCACAAAGAGAACATAAGGTGTAGTCTCAGTTTAAATGCTTAAAATTGGTGTGTACATTATTGGCCTTAAAGTTAAATCAAATAAATAAAATTGGTGTGTACATTATCCCGGCTATTTCATAAGTTTCTAAACAACTAAAATTAGTGTGTACAATATGAGGCAAAATCAAGAAACTTACATGATTGCAAGCTTATGTTCTAGGAGATGTGAGAGTTATATGATGTAACTCTTTAGGTGATAGTCTCTTTCAAATTCTATGTGATGAGTTTTGTAGACTTTGTGTTTGATTTCTATTCACATATCACTTCACATGTATCTCAAGTTTTTGCTAGTCGCATATATTACACAAGTTACTCTTTGCTAAACATTGTACATGTAATTGTGTGTGCTTTTGGTTTGACCAACCAAGTTTGAAAATATCTTGAGTCTTATGCAAAACATTGTTGATGCTTGAGAATTCAAAGGGAGAATGTTTGAAAATCTTAATTTTGGAAAAACTAGGTTTAAAACTTGTGTTTTTGAAAAGCATTTCATCTCATACATGCATTTTGCTCATCAATTTCAATGCTTTGAGGAGTTACTGCCCAAAATGTGTTTTGTTTTTCAAAACTATGTTTTTCTCTCAAAAATTTAGTGAGTCTTTGTTTGTTTCGATTAATCTAATCTGTTTTTCGATCAATCGAAATTGGTTTTAAAATTTTAATAAGTCTCTGTTTGTTTCGATCAATCGAAACTGATTTTCGATCAATCGAAATTTGTGAATAAAGTTTTTTAAAAACTATTTTTGACTTATTCAAACTCACTTTTCAAAAGTTTTCAAACTTTTCTCTCTCTCTCTCCAAATTGGACAAGGCTTATCATCAAATTTTTGTCATTTTTCTCCAAAATTTTTGCAAGGTTTTCCTCTCCCAAGGCCGGTAAGACCTTTATACCCCTTCTTTTGCATTTTATTTCATGTTTTCATGCATTGATTCATGCATTTTGTTGGGTTTTTCGGACCTATTCAAATTTGGGGTTTTTGATGATTCAAGTTTTATTTTCTGAAATTGATCATTGGGTTTTGTTTTTCTAATGCTATAAACATGATCTATAAGGTTTAATTTGATCAATTTAGTGTTTTGTGAGAAGTTGAAAATTCTAGGGCTTATATTTACCCGAATTGGGGATTTTGTTAAATTGAGTTTAATTGATGAAATTGGCTTGTTGAATTGATGTAATTGATCATTATATTCTGCATTCTAGCTTGTGTGATGATCAATTGGTCAATTTTTTAAAAATGAACAAGTGTTTTTTTTTTCAAATTTAGGGGTTTTTGTTAGAAATTCTATGCTCAAGCCAATTTTGTGAATTGGAAATTGAACTTATGCTCACTGCATTAGAGCATGCATCATGACATTTAACTATTCATGCATCATATAGATTGATATTTCTATATATTTTTTGTGCTAACTTGTAGTCTGCCTTTGGTTTTTTCTTTTTTTTCTTTTTGTTTCTGTTTATGTCTTTGTCCTTACCCTAGCACTATGCCTAGGAAAACTAGAGCCCGTAGGACACCCTCCACTTCTTCTGAGTCCCCCTCTAGGAGTGAGTTGTTTAGGAGTGACAAAAGTAGAGAGGCCTTTGAGACACTGAACAGTAAGAGAAAGATTTAGGTTGAGTGAAAGGTTGTGTTAGATGAGGTAGATCCTGCCATTAGGGCAAATTTTTTAGAGTAGGGGCTGGTTGTCTTTGTTGGAGAAGGATCATCCACCCCTAACTGCCTTGATTAGAGAGTTCTACTCGAACCTCTCTTGCCACATCTATGATTCCAACACCTTAGTTAGGAGTTGGATACGAGGTGTAGAGTTCACCATTACCCCTACGGTAGTGGCTGAGGCTCTTGGGGTTTTGGTCGTTAGGCAGCCCGTCTATCTTTATGCAGAGTCTCCACCCCTTGATAACGTTATGTCATACATCACTAGGTCTTCTATCCATTGGGGTTCTGATCCTCGGATCACGTTCGCTGAGCTTCCTGAAACTATCTATCTCTTCATTCGGATAGCGTGTCATTCTTTGTGGCCTATTTCTCATCTCTACACCATCCCTATTGAGCGATGTGTGTTTTTGTACGCCCTTGTTTCTGGTGCTTCTATCAGTTTTCCTCATCTGTTTCTTCGTTCTTTGAACAAAGTTCATAGGAGTTCAGCCGTCGCTCATGCTCTTGTTCATCCTATTTTCATTCATAGAATTTTGTTATTTCTTGGTTTAGATGTCTTCCTTGCTGGTGAGCCTGTACATGTCATAGCTCCCATAGGTGCCACCTTCCTTAGGCAGAGGGTTGCTCATATGAGAGCTCCTCGTGTTGCTCCTTTTGGTGTTGCTGCTGCTGATGCTGATGTTCCTCCACCGACTACTTTGGATGCTTCAGACATTCGACGTATGTTGGATCATGTCTTGACCGTTCAGGTGGCTTACAGACAGATTTTGGTAGACGTGCTCGATGAGATCCGTGCCTTGCGAGCAGAGTTGGCACAGTTTCGACGATCCTCACCTCCACCTCCTTTTGATGATGGATTGTGAGTGCCCTTTGGTATTCCGTCACAAAAAGGGGGTGTACTTTTGGACATTTGTAGAGGTTTTTGTTCTCAGAGGGAGAGTTTTTTTTTTTGGAGCTTGTGGAGTTGATTAGATTGTATCTAGGTGCTTCACATTGTATTTACCTTTTTGGCTCTTGATACATTTTTGTTGGGCTATTCATGTTAGGGGGAGATACTTTTATTGTTTTACATGTTTCTTGTTTCACTACTTTTTGATTTATATTTATGAGTTATTAATTGATATATGTCTTTGTTTTGTGTTGTGTGAAATCAAGAATTTATTTTGTTTACTTGTATTTTCCACACATGCGTTTATGCGTTTTGTTTAGTGTTTCAGGAAATATACAGGTTGATTCAATTGAGCTGCTGTCTACACTTGCAACTGATGGATAGTAGTTAGGATTAGATTTGTTTTTGTGAGCATTTTTTTTGTAAAGGGCTTTTCTTTGTAAACTTTGAGCATTTAGTTGTGTTTTGTTACGGATTGCCAAAGGGGGAGTTTGTTAGGTTCTAAAGGTTTAGGAACTAATGTATTTAGAACTCTAATGTGTATTGTTGGCAAACCATGATCAAAACAGGTTGTGTAGTCTTGTTTAGACTTACTCAAAGTTGTGTCTTTTATGTAAAGTTGGAATCGAGATGATGCAGAAGTCAATATGCATTTCGGCCTGGCTCGATTAATCAAAGCTTAGGCTCGATCAATCGAAAATAGGGCAGAATGCGTTTTTCTGCAGAATTCCAACTCAGCCCTAGCTCATTAAAACGTTTAGGGTTTTATGTTTTGCCCTAAGTATATAAGGTAAACCCTAGCCACATTTTTGTGGTTGCTCATATTGCTGTTTGTGTGAATCTCTTGTGAGATCTGTGAGGTGCCTGCCTTCACACAAGCTTAGGATTATCAAGAAGGAGATTTCTTCAAGAGCTTGATGATCATTCAATTGCTGCCACAAGAGCTTAAAGATACACAAGCAGGAGTGCTTGTACTTGCTGGAGAATCCAAGAAAGAAGGAGTTCGTGGTCTCGGAGCTTGCACGTGGTCGTGTCAGTAAGTTTTCTACTGGTGGGTAGCAATAAGATGTTAGTGGTCTAAGTCACTATTGTAAAACTTCAATTCTTTCGTAGTCGATTCAGGTTTACCTTGAGAATAGCTAGGTTAAATCCTCCCTAAGTTTTTAACCGGTTTGGTTTTCCTGGGTCATCATATCTCTGTGTTATTTATTTTTTCCGCTGCTATACATGATATGATTGTTTGATTGTGATAACCTAGATCTGGGATTTGGACTAAGTAATAACTTGGCTTATTAACTAGGTTAATCCGGTTGTGTTTTAAGAGGTCTAAAAACAAGTTTATAATAACTTTTATACATGTTCATTCAACATATTCTTCATCCAAAATTTCATATAGCCATAAGCAATTCATCTCCTCTTTTTTTTTTCTTTTTTTTTTCTTTTTTTTTTTTTTTTTTGATACCATTCATAGGGAGATAAAAACAAAATCAAAAGTCACAAAAGGGCTGGACTAAACAAGCATTGGTTCATTGGCACACGAGTTGCCAATTTAGCTACAAACCAGACCTCCTTTACAACCAAATGGGGAACTAAGATCATATTATAGGAAAGACCATGTTGAGCTAGGAAAATTAGATCAGCCATTCTAGAACTATCAAGCCAAGCTGGAGCCTTTTTCTTTTTAAAGGATTGAAGAAGTTTCCTGCTATAACTTAGAAACAAAATTTGCTGAAAACCATGATTTCTTGCTGTGATTCTAGGTTCCACCATAGCTTCCAACAATGCCTCACCTGTGGTTTTGGCTTTGCTATTAAAGATTTTATCTCCCTAGATATTGATAGCTTCATAAGCAATGCCACTCCTATGAGGTTTTCTACCCTTAGTACCTGCAACTTTGATGATCAATTGACATTGCCCTGTTGCTGATTGGTGCTCTGGCCTTGGGCTTCTGTTGAGTCTGTTGTTGTGTGGGTGTTCTATGAAGGTTTCCTTGTACTTACAAGATAAAGATTGGGCAGTTAGAATCACATCCATAAGGTTGTGGTTAGTTCATTCTATTGAGATCCAAAATATTACAAGTATTTAAATCCAAAACTAATGAGCCTTCAAGAATAGAAAAGGCCCAATTCGTGAGTCAATGCCCATTTAAAATAGGTAAAAGGAAGCCCAAGCTCATGAATGGGTAAGCCTTGGGCCTTAGAGAAGGAAGAAAAAAGCAGAGGAAGCTTGGCCTAGGCTCTGTGAGAGAAACCCCCCAAAGGAGCCCAGAAAGAGACTGGACCAGGATACTGAGAAGCTGCTAGAACTAGGGAGGGGATCCTCCGGAAGTGCAGGAAAGAATCAGCTGGGAGTTAGACAGCTCAGGGAAGCATGCTCAGGGGCATAAGGAACGAGGAAAGACGTGTCCCATCAGTGGCCTGCAACTCAGAAAAAAAGGCTTTGGAAACAAATGATGACTTAGGAACCAATACCTATGAAGGGAAGCCTGGTACCTCGAGAAGAGTAGCAAGGTGAACCATGAAGGAAGGTGGCTGGGGATCTTTCAACCTGACAAGGGGGAATCTACCTATTTAGAGAAAAAAGACAAAGGATGAGGCAACCAAAATGGGGGTTCTAAAAAGCCTCTCTAGAAACCTTGGAAAAAGAGATTAAAAGTCAGCCTCTAGGACCTCCCCCCCCCCCCCCCCCCCCCCCAAAAAAAGGAAATTCAATTGGGGACTTTTTGGAGGGAAACCTCAAAAGAAGAATATAGTGAGAAAATAAAAAAAAAGGACCAGCCACCAATGTTCCTGACACAACATTGGTTCTAGTACTCAGGGCAGCAAATAGAGGGAATCAATGGTACACCAAAAACCCTAAGAAGGTACTATAAAGGGGGATCAAGCCATCAGCAAAAACCATTCAGCAATAAGGAATTAGAGCACAAAGACCCTTTGAAAAATTCCTTTAAATCTCAGGAAAATAGAAAAAGGGAAAAACACTGTGAGGGATCTTGAGACAGGTACTAGAGGATACACTTGGATTCAAGGGGATTCAAACCTCACAAGTCTTGGAAGTCTATAAAAAGCTATCCAAGTTTGTGACTTTTGAACTTATTTGAATCTTGCAACACATCCCAGTGAAAAGAGGGGTCCAATATACTAAAACTTAATATAATGAAATATCATTTATTTTCTGAGGATCCCTAACGTCCTTACATGCTTTTTCTTTATTTCTTTATTGTTCCTTAGCTATTTACTTTATAATATGTATATATTTGCATGTATGAATGTGTATGTGTTGTAGGATCCATACTTTGTGCACAACTTGGTTCGTAATCAGCCCAATATAGTTGCGGTGAACCAAACTTAGTCCACCAAACAACAAGTATAAGGCCCAGGATCCTTGTTTCTACTTGGGCCTGGGTACTGTCCAAAAAAAGAACCCACACCTTGATGAATCACCTTGTTTCTATGGTCCCAAATGGTCCATAGAGTCGTGAAGATGGCCTGCAAGACACTATTGAATCTATCCCTCTTACCTTGTATTTAGACAAGAGCAAAGTTAACCAATGTTGAGCAAATATGTTACTAAAATCTAAGGAATGAATGGCTAGGGTGGAGCCATGCCAGCAAGCTCTAGTAAAGGGACAAAGCAAGAAAAGGTGGGTTGTATATTCATCTTCTTCATTGCTTAGAGGGCATGTACTAGAGGTTGAGATGCCTCTGGTTTTAGGCTAAGTAAAGTGGGTAGGCTATCATGCATGAGTTTCCACATAAAATTGTTGATTTTTAGAGGGACCTTAACTCTCCAAATTAAGTTCCACACCCCTTCCTGAGTCTGAGCTTGCCTAGCAAGGGTTGAATGATCCTTTACCAGGAATTCATATGCCTTTTTGACCTGATAATCCCCATTCTTTGAGTATTTCCATAGAATTTTATCTTGAACTGATCCTGTTTTGGAAATAGGAATTTACAAGATTGTAGAAGCTTGGGGGAATGGGTATAAGGATCTAATTATATCTGTTTTCCAGGTATTGGTATGTTGATCAATTAAGTCTCCCACTTTACCAGTAGTAAGGCTTGGGTGGTTCAAGTTCAAAGAAGGGTAATGCAACCAATTTTTGTGGTTGAGTGGAATACCATAACCATTTCCAACCCACCATTTCCCTTCTCTTTTATTTTGTGGTTTTCTTGTTGGATGATGTTTTTCCAACACCAGGAGTGGTGAGGTTTAGGTCTACGTTCCTGAATTGGGTAGCTAAGGAAATATTTAGCCTTGAAAGTTCTAGCCAACAAAGAGTGAGGATTATGGTTGATTCTCCAATAATTTATTATCCAAAATTTGTACCTCAAGATGTGATCAGATTATTTGGGAAAAAAAACGCTATCCAAAACTCGACCACAAACTCATCATCAATCATGGCCCACAAATGCTCTCCTAGAGTTCACAATTGCTTCTAAAGAGATTTGAAGAACCTGATTTCCATAATCATTTAAGTCTGATTGCCTTTTCTCACATCATATTTAACCTATTATGAAACAAAAGAGCCCAACTATTTAGCTCCATATCTAGTTAGCTATCCCATAATTATATATAATATTATATCATATCAAAAAGCAATTTGATATGATATAATATTATACATAATTTTTAATAGT
This sequence comes from Quercus aquifolioides, assembly GCA_019022515.1. NCBI lineage: Eukaryota > Viridiplantae > Streptophyta > Magnoliopsida > Fagales > Fagaceae > Quercus > Quercus aquifolioides. Next base: position 11,968,836 of record CM032328.1, read on the forward strand.
AACGCCAAAAAAGTACAATGAAAATTGGTCGGAATCGAAATGTTCCATTCGGATGGAAAAGCCGAAACTAGGTCCAAAATAGTATTTTGAACATTTTTAGTCTTAAAAATTTGTTCTCTTTTAAGGCCAAAAAAATTGTTAGGCTACGGTTGTGTATACACACACACATAAGGCGAAATCTAATTGGGCTTTGGAGAGAGAGAAGTATATGTATATATCTGATTGGGCTTTGGTGAGATATTTGGGCTTCAGGGAAAAAATGCGAGATGGGTTCAGATTTTGGGCTAGATGGGTTAAGCCGGACATGCTCGGTTATACATTAAATTAAAGAAATAAGACCCAAAAAGACAAATTAGTTGAAGGCTTGAAGCAGTTGGGAAGCCATGGAGGTTGAAGGAGAAGACGGTTCCAAAATTCTGTTACAAAATGCAGGGGACAAGGTCCTGTTTGGACGAGGCTTTGGTTTTAACACGAAAGACAAGATAGTGTCACGTCGCCACATTGTGTTTGAACTAGCGGAAAGTGGTGAGAGCCAAACTGGGTCCAAGTACTCCAAGGTTTCATTTGAGGTTGTTGGGAAGAAACCCATGTGGGTGAGGGAGCATGGGAGTGGGGAAATCCGGGTTTTCAGGAAGGGTGAGAAGGGTGACGTGGCTAAAGGTGATTGGCTTTGCTTTTTTGTCTGGGAAGAGACCCGTTTGGTTTACTGTGAGAGAAAGTGGGCCAGGGGGGAGAGAGAAAAGGGTTTTGGAGAGTGAGATTGGTTTGGGTGAGAGTTTGGGAGGTGGGTTTGAGTTTGATGATGGGGTTGATGTTGAGGCTTTGGAAATTAACCCTGTTGAAGGTATGTGTTTTTTGTGTTTCTTGCTTGCTTTGCTTTGATTTTGCTGTGTTTGGTTGCTGAGAAAATGTAGGAAAGGAAAGTGAAAGTGAAAGTTCTAAATCTCTTTGTTTTCTAGCTTGGCGTTGACTCTTTTTTGGTATAACTTACATGGAATATAAATTTCATGTGGTGAACGTTTTTGGGACAATCTTGATTTTTACATTTTGTCGATTGTAAAATCTATGCTATGGAAAATTTTAAGTCTTAGGGTCCATGTAAATTGGGAATATTTGATTTAATGCTTAATACCGATGCTAATTATTGACTAATAAGCTTGACATATTTGTTTGAACTTTGAATGGTCCCTTGATTCTCTTTTGACTTCAGATTTCTCTCATATGATTATGTTGTATTTTCAGCTATGAATAAATAATAACATAGAATGAGATTGGTTTGTGTATCACAGAATTTATTCTCAACCTTAATCTTTTGTACTTAATCCATGGATTAACATGCTTTAGCAGTTCTGTCTCTTAGGAGTTATAGATCAGAGTGAGATAGTGAGAATGGTTGGTGATAAATATAGGATCATACCTCTTAAATTTTTTGTTTCTCATAGAGTAAAGGTCCTTTTTTTTGTTTTTGGTATGCATTCTAGCTTTGCACTAGTGCCCTTAGAAATGTCATTTACCCCATGTTTGCTTCACACCTTGACCCCTAGAAAAAGAAGAGGATAGAAAAATTTTAAATTCCCCTCTGTGCTGTTGTTTGGTTTGTCAAGTGAGAGAGAAAAGAAAAGAATGTGTATGGAAGATATTGACACATTTTCCTTTTGGCTCACCAACGTTTTACACTCAAACTAGGTGAGATTTGATTCATTTGAAAAGAAAGTTAACTGCAATTAGTAAGAGATACCAAAGATAGATCTCCTCATTTCTCTCTATTTTCTCTTTATAACCAAAAAATGGAAAATAATGTAATTCCGGTGCTTCTCTTTTATTCCGTTTATTTTCCCTTCTAAATTGTAAAGCAAACAGTGTTAGTGACACGTCTCATCAGTTCATATGCCATACTAAGGAATTTTCTTTAAAATATTGATTGTAACTTCCGCATCAGAGAAATATTTTACATAGTAAGCTGATTGTGGCATTGATAATTTTGCACTTTTTGTGTGTCTGTTCACACGCATGCATGCACATGTTAGCACAGAGTCTGAGACTGGTTTCCTACAGTTTATCTACTTTTAGAATCATGGTTTTGTTCTATTTATGTACATAATATACATAATAGAAGTTTATCTACTAGTTCAGGTGTCTGTAATGCAGTTTACTGTTTGAATCTTTGTCTTAGTCTCATCTTGGATGTCATGATGTTTTGGTTAATTAAAATTTGGGAAATTCAGAGTTTGGTTTTCTTGTGATGGAGCATGAGTTTAATCACTATCCTAAGCAAATGCTCCGTGATATAAGAAATTGGGACTGGTTTCTTGAGGAACCTAAAAGAGATAGCGATGATGAAGATGAGTATCTTGAGAAGAGTGGAAAGAGAAGTGTGGTTAAAAGGAGAAGGAAAGCTGTAGGCAATAATGATGATGATGACTTTACAGGTAAGAGCGATGATGACAAGGAGCTTGTCAAAAAACTAAGAAAGGTTGTGAGACCTAAATATTCTACAAGATCAAAAGACCGTGACAAGCCTCACATGGAGGCCAAAGATAGTAAGAGCTCTTTGCAAAAGAAAATTATAGGTGCAAATGAAGAAGAAGATGATGATGATGATGAAACACTTGGAGGCTTTTTTGTTGAGGAGGATGATGTGGAACAAGAAGAAACTGATGAAAATGAAGAGTTTGTTGAAGATGACAATGAGGAATAGGTAGATGATTAATGCCAATTCAGGAGCAGATACATATTTTTGTAAAAAGAAATGCTATGTCTACAATATTTTCACAACAAATTCTAAGTGACAAGTTGTTATGAGTTGTTATTGTTGAGGCAAAAAAGTAGGTTCAAATTTAAACCAATAACAACTGACCACCTATAATTTGTTATGAAAATATTGTGGACATAATACTTCTCTTTTATAAATGATGCTCAAAATATGTCTTCCACATTCCAAACAATGGAATGGAAGACATATTTCAAAATTATTCCTTTCATTCTATTCCTTAACATTCCTTTCCCTCCTCCCAAACGTAAAGTTAGTCTTTACTGGTGATTTTGAGAAACAAATGAGAGAGAGAGAGAGAGAGAGAGAGACTCATACCGGCTATTTACTAGTATTAGGAGTGACACAGTACAAAGGCATTTCTATATTGGTTGGTGAACTGGTAGCTTAGTTGATACCAATTTCGATCAAAGTTTTTTTTATGCATTTTGAATTAACAAAGGCAATTTGGTTTGGATCTAAGTGCACGATGCATAAGCCAAAAAAACACTAATGGTTACTAAAATTTACACGTTAAAAGCTTTTAATTTTTGTCCCTAATATTTCAAATAAGAAATTCTATTACATAAAAAGTTTAAAAAATGAACTCAATTTTGTATGTGAATTAGTTTTCTTGTTTAAGTAGTAAACGAAACAATGTGGTGGATTTTTTATTTTTATTTTTTAATTGAATGGTGGCCTATTTTTAATGACATGCATTTTAAATAATTCAATAATTATAAAGAAGGATTTAAATCCTAAATGTCACGGACATATAAGAAGATGCCAATTAGTTGATCTACCTCTTAGGTTTTTGTTTTATTGAAAAGGAAAAACTACAATGTAGCTTTACCCAATGTGGTTTTTCACTTCTTAATGTATGCTCTTTGGTTTCCAAAAACTGTGGGGAAAACTCAATATAAGAGCACTTGCATCAACCTAGTAGCATTTTCGTCAAATTTGGTCAAAAATACTATTTTAACTACCTTATTCGTATATACTCCTACATCAGACTCAATACTTTGTCTTATAATTTTTTTATTATTTTTTTTTTCTCTCTTCCCTCACTTATTTTTTCTCCCTCTCTCTCTTCCTTCCTCTCACTAAGGTCTTCTTCTTCTTCTTCTTCTTCTTCTCTCTCTCTCTCTCTCTCAACACAAAATCACCCAACTCACAAACAAACCAAGCCGCCTATCTAAAGGAAATTACCACAAACCACCACAACAAAATCTCCCAAATAGGAGAACCATTGTGAGCTACATTGTCCCACATGAACCAGATCAAACCTCCACCACTTCCACAAACTAGATCGGAGCTCCCCCACCTCTATACTCTAGGTTAAAGTACCTCACACCACCACTAAGCCACGACACCTCTAATTTGATCAATTCTTGAGAGAGAGACAATCGAATGAAGTGCAACAAGAAAGAAAGAGAAAGAAAAAAAAAAATGAGAACCGAAGAGAAATGTGAATGAATAAATTTATAATAAATAAATAAAAAACATTTAGCAATGGCAATGATTAGTTTCACGCCATAAGTAGTGCGGTAGTGTTTATTGTTAAAATTTTAGGGTAGCTAGAAGAGTTTGATTTGTGTGGTTTTTTAGGTTCGTTAGTTATATTTTTAATATTAGGCTAGTTTGACTAGCTTGATACGAATGCTCTAAGCTAGACAAAGTTATATATATTCTTGGCTCTCATAAAAGTTTTGGTTTTTTTTATATTTTATTTATTTATTTTATTTATTTTATTTTTACTTAGTAATAATAATTAACTTTTTAATTAAATATTTGACATATAATTAGATTGTTGGGGACATATTTTTATGTAATTGGCATATCCTTTGACAAAACGCACTTTACTTGTATTTGGGTAAATCTAAATAGGTTCAAGATGATCATTACAAGTGGTTAAATTGAAGACATGAAGAATACTCAAGAACTGCTCAAGAAAAGTGCAGATTTGCAGGTCTCGATACCTGATCGATAGAAGCTCGATCTGTCGAGATTCATTAAAGCTCGATAGATGTCCCGATCGATCGAGCTTACGGATTTTCAGATTATAGCCACAATGTTTTTATTCTAAAAGGTTATTTGTTTATGGGTTTGTATAATCCTTATTGGACTAGGAAAGCCCAAGGTTTGTGTAAACCTATTTGGAATAGGAGAGCCCATTAATCTCCTATTTAAAGCAGGTGGGAAAAAGAAAAACCTAAACCTAGAGAGCTTCATAAGGTTTTCTTTTTGAAACCCTAGCCTCCTCCTACAGAAGAAAGAGTTCTAGCTGCGTTTCTTGTACGCCTTTGGGTTTTGTGACCAAGCAAAGTCTCTTGCACCAACATTGAAGATCTTATTGGTGTTTCTATGTGAAGCTGCTGCAAATCAACTACAACAATCAAAGGGTTGCTGTGGAGTTAGTCACGTACTAGGATTCGTGCAAAGGAGTAAGTCGCGTACTGGGATCCGCGCATCAAATTGGTTAGTCACGTACTTGAGAGCCGTGCATCAAAGGTGGGAACTATCGCTACAGATCAAGTCCAATTGGGTATTGGGGTAAGAGTTCAACTGTAGGTTGGTAAGGTACTTGAGATTTCTTTACTTGTAACCACTTGATTTGATAATAGTGGAGTTTCGGGAGTAGTGACCTGAAAATCACCCAGTGGGGTTTTTGCCGCAAGGGTTTTCCCCATTCGTAAACAAATCACTGTGTTATTTAATTTCCGCTGCATATTTAGTTTATTGGTGATTTGTTTGTGCTTCCACGCGTTTGCATGATTAATTGGTTAATTAACAACTTGGTTAATTAATTAATTGGTTTAATCACAATGGGTCATTCAGATTGTGGCCTATCATAGATTATAACTAATAGATGTAAATTATATTTGATTTGTAAATTATGATAAAGCTAATTATAATATTTATTTTTTTAAAAATAAAATATAAATAATTTAAAAACATTTATCTTCTATCTTTTCTTATACCGATTGGTCAAATGAATCTATTTTGAGTGATGTCATAATTACTATAACTTATATTGCATAAGGTTTACATACTGATCTATCAATTTTTAAAATGTAAAACAAAAAAGTAATTAATAATTTATTTACTCTGTTGCTGATGTGACACCACACCAATTACATTAATTATCACATCAATTTATAAACATTATGTAGTGAAATTGATGGAAAATTCTTAGGTAGTTCCGAAGTATAGTGAAATGGTGCTCTCTCCTCTCACATTCATGATGGACCCCACCATAAATTTAATGAGTGGAACCCATCATGAATGTGAGAGGAATGAACACTATTCTTCGTGCTCTAGGAGTACCTAAGAATTACCCGAAATTGATAGTAGTTTTTATCTTTTTCATTTATTATGTTTTTGATGTGGTATTAATTATGTTCATTGTTGCATTAGTTTGTAAGCTTTTAGTAATAGTAGCAGTTTTAACATTTTTCCTTTTTGATATTCTGTTAATACTATATAGATTCTAGTTTGCATTATTTATTTATTTATTATTTTTTTATACTTTGGCCCTCATAGGACTGTAAATGAGTTGAGTTTTTCGACTCAAGAAAAGACTTGTTTTTGTTCGTTTGTTTAACAAAAAAGTCAAGTTCAAACATAATAATGTGTTCATGATAACAAGACTCGATTTAACTATATATATATATATTATTTATAACTGTCTAAAAAATATATTCATTTAGACTTGTATAAAATCTAAATAATTCATATGATATCAAATTATTATTTTTAGTTTATTATTAAGATAAATACTCCATTCTTAGGTTAAAAAAAAATTATAGATTTGTAATGGGGTAAAAAATTAAGTCAAGGTTTTACTATATATGGGGAAAAAAATAAGTTAATCATGTAGCTCGTAAACAAGATTGAGTTTTTTCAACAAGAAAATAAACCAAGCTTAAACATGTAAATATATAATTTTATTTGGTGATGATCTTTAGAGCCAGTTCAATGCATTATGAGGCCTAAGGCAAAAATTTCTAGTGGATTATTTCATACTAAATATTAATTAAATACTATTTATTTGACTTTTTATTTATATACATTTGTTTTGTATTAAAACCTTTCTTGTTTTTTGAGATATAAAATTGCTAATTAAGTTTTTGTATTTAATTTTTATTTACATATCTTTAAAAGTTGTTTGGAAAATGTTTTTCAATGATGATTCGGCACTCATAATCATTTCTTTTTTGTGAAATAGTTTACATATTGGTTCAATATTTTGGGGGCCTTCTTGGAGGTGGGGGGAAATTGCAAACTCGCAATTTTTTTTCTTTATAAAAAGCAATTCTAATTTTACAATATTAAGACATTTTTATACAATTTTGGGAGCTCTTATACAATTGGGGGCCATAAGAACCTTTTTTTTTTCTTTTTTTTTCGTACAAATAGGGTCATAGGCCTTTAGCCGGCCCTGATTACCTTGAGCTAGGATCATATTCAAAATTAAATTAAATAAATAAATTTAAAATTTAAAATTTTTAATAATCAATTTATTAGTAAAAAAAGGAAAAAGAAGATCAACTTGGCTCGGCTCTTTTACACCCGCTCTCTCTTAAGTTAAAATTTAGGCTTCGTCCATGCATGCGCTGGTAGCCCAGAAAGGTAGGAAGCCCATTTTGCAAGACTATCGGGCTTGAGTTCTTACAATAAACATGGCCCGTAAATTGTCCACAATACAGGTGATAGATGTTGAGTTGGAAAAAAAAGGAACAAAAATTTATGGCGAAAAGCACATTTTAGTCCTTACATTTTTATGCGATTTTGACTTTGGTCCCTAACTTTTCTTTTCACCGATTTTAGTCCCTATCCTGAAAAACGCGTCTCGTTTTAGTCCCTGATGTGACATCAGAAACGGAAATTGCACAGCTGGCAAACGGAAAAATTTAAAAGTATTAAAATAATACCCACTGTGTCCACGTGGCTTTCCACGTCAGCCTCTAAATTAAAAAAATTTAACTAAATAAAAAAATTAAAAACAGAAATAAAAATCAAACCCAGCAAGAGCAAGAACAAGATGAACAAAACACAAACCCAGCAACTTTAAAACCCAAAAAATTAAATTCAAACCCATTAAATTCAAACCCATACACCACTGCCACACCCAACCCGACTCATAAAAAAAAAACTCATCGCCAAACACAAAACATTGCCCACCACCCATTGGATCTGAACAGAGACGAAGAAGACAAGGTCGGGTTCTTCAAGCTTAACGATGGGGGCCCACTGCCTTTTCCGGTTGGGAACCTCCTCCAAACGGCGCCGTGTGGGTTCGTTGTCACCGACGCTCTCAAGCCCGACCACCCTATCATCTACGTCAACACCGTCTTCGAATTGGTCACCAGCTATCGCGCCGAGGAGGTCCTCGGCCGCAATTGGTTAGTCAATTTTTTCTTCAATTTCGATTGCAATTAGGGCGAAATGTGAGATTGCTTTGGATATTTGAGCTGAGCTGATTTTGGTAATTGTTAGGGTTTGGAATGTCAATTTTGGTAATTGCTTTTGCTTTTGGAAAGCAGTGTCGGCTAAGAGAGGAGATGGTTTTGTTGTCAGGTGAGGTTGATTTCGTTTGGGTTTGATAGTTTTGAATCTGAGGTTGGAGGTGGTTTGGTTTCAACTCTATGGTTTGGATCTGAGGTTTGTGTTTGGTTTCTCAGAAAGTATAAGAAAATTTGGGTTTTGAGTTTTGAGTTTGGGGACCGAAAATCTGGATTTTATTTTTTGTGTTTGATGTTTTGGTGGTGTGGGGGTTTGAATTTAATTTTTTGGGTTTTAAATTTGCTGGGTTTGTGTTTTGTTGATCTTGTTCTTGCTGGGTTTGTGTTTTGTTCATCTTGTTCTTGCTTGGTTTGGTTTTTATTTTTGTTTTTAATTTTTTTTATTTAGTTAATTTTTTTTAATTTAGTGGCTGACGTGGAAAGCCACGTGGACGCAGTGGGTATTATTTTAATATTTTTAAATTTTTTTGTTTACCAGTTGTGCAATTTTCGTCTCTGATGTAACGTCAGGGACTAAAATGGGACGCGTTTTCCAGGATAGGGACTAAAATCGATGAAAAAAAAAAGTTAGGGACCAAAGTAAGAATCGCATGAAAATATAGCAACTAAAATGTGCTTTTCGCCAAAATTTATTTATAACGTAGATATGGAAGACATTTTTGCTGATCATTTAAAAAATGAAATTTTTTTAAGAATATTTTTTATCAGAAAATATCATATCTTAACTCTTAAGCGGTTGAAAAAAAAAAAAAAAAAAAAAAAAAGAGCCAAGAACATAAACAAAAGGGAAAAAAACATACGTCTAAATCTATAACGATGCACAATTTTATGTGAATGGCTAATTTAATAGTATTGTCTTAAAATCAAAGCTGTTTGGATTATGCATGAATATGATGCAACATTACCACGGTTCAATGCATGCGTGACCCAACATTGACCATACTTTTGTTAATAAAAATAATGAATAAAAGCTACCAAAACAATTCATTTTAAAACAATGATTAACAATTCATTTTGAAAAAGTTTTGATATCATTTTTATAAAAAATAAAAAAAATTATCAAAACATTAATTATTTTTTATTTTTTTTTTCATAAAACTTTCTTTAAATAAATTGTTATTCATTTTTCTTAATATTTCTCATAAAAAAAAATAATAATGCTGCCAACCATTACAAAAGGTGGAGGCTCTAATAGACTAACAAAAATAATCAGATGTAATAGGCCAACCGTGCGTGAAATTGATTTATGCGTAAGAGCATACTTCGGGAATGATGAATATATCAAGAAGAATCATATTTTAGTGTACACGCTTGGAATTGATTTCTGTGTCAAGAACATTGAAATGCACGCAACTAATATACTTAATTATACTTAATTATTTGTCCATTTATTTACGTCTAAGTTCGAATCCATGTGTTCCTCAAAAAAAAAAAGAAAATGAAAAAGAAAAAAAGAGAGAGGTTCTAATCCATGTAAGAACTTAAATACTTTAACCATATTAAAAGATGAGATGACCTCTTTTAATGATCAGGGCAAGTGGTTTTGATTCTTTTGAATACTTCCGTACCATTTTGGTCAATTTCAGTCAATATTAGCTAAAATTAAAAATTTGAACCACTGTCTTTATCTCTATTTAATATAGTATAAAGGAAAAAAAACTAGATCTTAGCACGTTCTAAGCAGGGCGGCTCTACAACCAGCCTAGGGGTTGAAATGAACCCCTGGCCTGGCTCGAAATAAATAAATAAAATTATTTTATTATTATTATTATTTTTTTGTTTTAACTCTTAAAATAAAATTTTAAATACTTCAACTCTAAATTTTGTTTAAACTCAATTAAAATAAACTTAAAATATGATTATATTAGTACTATTTTCACAATAAAGGTTAAGTTACAAGTTGTAATTGGCTTTTTATCTAAATTCATAGTTGACATCACTTTTTTACATACTTTTAACAACTTATCATCTAGATTTTATTGCGTAAATGTTGTGTCAGTAGCACTACTCTTAAAATTGCTCATTTGTTAATAAATAAATAAATAAATAAACAAACATTCTCTCTAAACTCTAGCTTACTTTATCGTTGATGGTAGAATGAAATGATTTTTTCCTGCACTTTTCTTCTTCATAGATGTAAATAGAGATCAGTTGGTTGTACAAGTGTGTGGACGACTAAATTTCTCGGTTCGAAATGAGTCAAACAAGTAAATTAGTTTCACAAATGCAGATTTGTATTGATGATTGTGTGGTACAATTCTCTGAAATTACAAAAGAGTGATCCACTGATTCGATCTCCTTGAAAGATTTGTTGATTGGAGTTGTGGTAATGTGATTTTGACTTGAACACAAAGTATCCTTCAATTTGGTTGAGGGATGGATCAAAAATTTGTTGAAATGGAATTACAATGAATCTCGGGCTATGAGCTTGTTAGAAATCCTTTGTTCTTCCCGTTCTTCGTATGTTCTTCGTGTTCTTGGTGCGTTCTTCATCTTTGAAGGTTTGTGGTGGAAGTTCTTCGGTGCTTTAGAGGCTTGAATCCGTAAAGCTTCGTTGATTTGTGTTTATTGAGGTTTCTGGAGGCTTTTGAGCTTGATTCCAGTGAACTTTGAGATCTAGGTAGGTAGTTTGGATGATTCTGCTTTGAATGTTCTTCGTGTTTGAAGGTTGAAATTCTTGAAGTTGCTGAAGGCTTCAGGGCTTGATTCCAGCAGAGCTTCTGGACTTCTGAATCTTCTCTGATGCTGCTTGTGCTTCAGATGGCTTGGTGTCCTTTCTCCAGCTCCCTCTAGATCTCTCAACCCTCTCTTAGCCCTCTTCTCCTTTGAAATGCCTTAGGAAGGCTTCTATTTATAGGAGTTTGGAGGTGGGTGAGCGACACGTGGTGGAGTCAGATTGGTGACACATGTCACAGCCTGATTGGTCCGCTTATGTCATCGCTTACACGTGCGAGGCTGATTGTGTCATCGCTTACACGCGCGAGGTTGCTTATGTCATCGCTTACACGTGCGCTGATACGTGATTGGTTCTTGCATGACACTTGGCAAATTTCTGTTGGTTTCTGAGTAGTGATAGCAAAACCTAACAGCAATATGTGGCGCTTTGTAATTGGCTGTATTTTGTGAACTTGGTAGTATGATGTGTCAGCATGTGATAGGTCGGGAATTTTCCCTCTCTACAAATGCCCCCTCGAGACTCGTTCACGCACACAGTTTCGGAGTGTAGTGTGGGAATGAGTATTGAAAACAGATTTTTGCACTTGACTTTTTAAGTGAAATAGTTGAAGGTGGTGGAGCTTTCAGCAGGATGAAATAATTTCCGAGGAGTAGACCCACCCATATGAAAGGCTTTGAAGAGACCGAAAAGGGGTCTGCCTGTATTTGAATTTACTTGCATGACCGAGCCTTCTCAGCAGAGATTAAGTCGAAGTAATTTCAAAAGGGTGTTCCATGGTATTTGAAGTGGGTTGGTGAGGCTGAAAGTTATTTGCAAGAAGTTGGATGTACTTGCAAGATCGAATCATTTCAGCAGAGGTTAAGCTGTGGTAATTTCAGAAGCTTATGGATTCTGGGGATGCTGATGTTGGTGAGAAGAAGACGATAGAGATGAGGTGGAGATGGTGACTGTGTGAAGAAGATGGGGATGAAGCAAAGTGAATGGGTGAAACACACGCCACCATGGTGCTGGCCCTGTATGTTGCATGGGGTCTGACAGTAAGTCATTGAATGTGCGTGTGTAATGGGACCATGCTGACAGACATTAAGTTGAAGTAATTTCAGAAGAGTATTTTCTGAAACACCTCAAGTTGAATTTAAGTTGGAGTAATTCCACAAAGTGTATTTTGAGGTACCAGCAACGATGACCTTTGAGTCCCATAGTGGTGGGGACACAGAATAAGGCTTTGGTAACCATTTACCGGCTCCAAAGGCTAAACTCTGATGAGTTTGTGCCTTGAAGGTTGTTTCAAATGTTGGATGGAAGACAATTTGTAGGATACCCCAACACTTTTTACCATCTTCACTTACTGCTACTCGTTGGAAAAGCACAGAAAAATGAAAGATGGAGCTAACTTGTGATTCTGGTCTTAGAAACCAGCCAAGTTGCTGTTTGTTCCGAACCACTGCTTCTGCTGGAAGACCAAGCAATTGGAGAGAGACTACGGGAGCCCTGAGGTTGGGAACAGGTGTCTCTGCTGGACTTGGATTTCCTGGCCAACCAAATCCGAAGAAGCATGGAACCACAATGCAGACCTTGTTATGAGTAATTTTATGGACAACTGTGGTCGTTAAGGGGAGAAACAAAATTTGTTTGGATCTCAAAACTACAATGATGTTGTGAAGAGGGTTTCTACCGAACCATGAGAGGGTTGACCTCAAACCGATTATGAAGCAATATTGGTTGCTAGGTGTTGAGAATGATAAGGCCATAGTGAGAAATGGCCATGAGAATGAGGACTTGAAAATCTGAAAGAAAAAAAAAAATCTTCATTTCATGACTCAGTGTGTTTTTCTTGATGAGTTTTCAATGGATCCGGCCCTTCTATTTATAGTGGAGAGACGAAGCATGGTAGGTGGGTAGTTGAGACTGGTGGTTGAGAATTTTTGGTGAGACCAGTGGATGAGAATGGTAGATTCCCGACTGGTAGGCATCGAATGGTAGGTGGGAATGTTTGGCACCGAAAGGGGAATGGTAGGTTGAACTAGTGAGCCAATGTAATTTCAAGTTCAAGACACACTTATGAGAGTTCATTTGTACTTTAAAAGGAAGCCTTGATGAAGTCTGGAGAATAACCCTGAGGGGATCCAAACTAAATGGATGAATCTCAAATTTTGATATTGAGAGCTATAGTTTTGGACATTGTCAGTACTTCGGAGATGTGAGTCAGATTGGTGATTTCCAAGTCACGAAAAACTATGCAAGACAAGTCTGGCTCGAAAATCTTGACTTTGGGTTGATTTCAACACAAAAGACAACTATCTTGGAATTGAGTTATTTGTGCAATTTTCGAGTCTCAAATGATGGAACGGACTCCAAAATTGGAATGTACGCGAAAAATTGAGCAAGATAGGTCCATCTTAAAAATTTTGACTTTTGGTCAACATTTACGCAAAAGTCAACTTTTTGGAAATTGGACGTTTGCACAATTTCCGAGTTTCGAATGAAGAAACGGATCCCAAAATCGGAATGTACTCGAAAAACTGAGTGGGACAGGCCTCTTTTGAAAATTTTGACTTTTTGGTCAAAGTCAAAGGTCAAACTTGGTCAAACTCTTTTTTTTTTGGCAGGCAGTTCGGACCGGGTCAGATTTCCGGGTCGGTCCGGGTCAAACGGGTCAGACCGGGGTAGTGGATGATGACGTCATCCCTGACGTCATAAGGCGCGTGTAAGCGCGTGTGCAACAACCAGCACGTGTGAGCGCGTGATCTGATGGGGCGGCGCGTGAAAGCGCGTGCAAGCGCGTGAACGGTGAGGGGGCGCGTGGAAGCGCGTGCACCTGACGCTGTGAAAGCCTGATTTTCTGGTGGCGCGTGGCGGCGTTTTTGGGCCTGAAATTTTAGGGTTTGGCCGATCTGAGGCCGTAGAATCTGCTGGTATTGTCTGTTTTCTGAAATTGTAGGCAGATTTTCACAGATTTCAAGGATTAAACCGTTGGTCATCGCGAGTTTGTGGCGGCGCGTGGTGGCGCGTGGTGGCTCTGTGGTTGATGACCTTTCTGGGTTTTTTAGATCGCAGTCCGTTTAAGGTCCCTGTGGGTTCAGTTTTGTGAAATCATGAACAGATTTGCACAGATTTTGAAAGACTACTCCGTTGGTCACTGTGAGTTCGTGGCCGCGCATGGGAGCACGTGGATAGTCTACTGAGTTTGATTTTCTCTGGGTCTTTGTAGCTTGAAGTCCCTAGAAGATTTAGGTGGATTGATTTTTGTGAAATCTTGTCAGAAGTTTTAGAAATCCAGAAGAGGAGACGGCAGGCATTGTTAAATTTGTTGCCATTTTAGTCTTCATTGTGGTCCTGACAGTGTTTGAAATTTCAGGCAGATTGACTAATCAGCAAATGTCTCTCTGTTTTTAAGGTCGGTAGCACAATTACTTTGAACAATATACAGTCTAGAATGTGCAATAGTTTCTTTCTGACAGCATGATGCATTTATGGGCACTCCTTTTTTTTTTTTTTTTTCAAGGTTTGGTGCAGACTTCCCTGACCTTGGGTGCCTTTGAGTTTGCAAAATCTGACTTTGGGCTTCTGCTATTTTTATGTCTGAAATGTGAAATTTTTTTTTCACTGGCTGGTTGGTGGAACCATTTAATGGTTTGCTGACTTTCTTCATTTTTCTTGTCTGCTAGTTTTGCAAAAGTGCTCTATATAAGACGTGAGATTGGCTTCGTTCATTTAGGCATTCTTAGCCTTCAATCTTCTTCTCCAGCTTTCAAGATTTGATTTTTTTTTTCTTTTTTAATATGTGCTATGAGACCTTTTCCTTAACAATTTTTTTTTTTGTTGCTTGCTTTTGTTTTGCAGCACAGTTTCCTTGATCTTTGAGCTTCGACATCAAACTTTACATTGGCGTTCTCATAGAAGTATTTTCCTTCATTTGGTGGCTTTGTATTTCATTGATAGCAACGTTCTTACAGTGATGTATGCCTTCATGTTGTTACATTATTTTCCTGCAACAACAATCTTTTAGTGATATTCGTCTTTGCAACGACGTTTCCATGAGGATATTTAGTCAGGCAACGATGCTATCGTCGGTGTTCATGATACAATGATGCTATTACCAGTACTTGACTTTAAAGTTGTATTGGCTTTTGTCTTGGCAATTAAGCAATACTAGCACTGGTTGTTGTAATAGAACTATGCTAGCACTTTTTTTTGCATGAACGTGTTCCACACTTGTCTTTGCAACATAGCCACACCAATTGTTCTTATCATGAAGCCGCGCAAAGTTTGCATTTGCATTGAGGCTACATCCATATCTTTCTTTGTGTCGAAGTCGCGTCTCCACTTATCTTTGTCATGAAGCTGCGCCAACTCTTGCATTTATATTGAAGCATTACCATTACTTGTCTACTGAAGCAATATTTGCACTTGTCTTTTTTAATGAAGCCTTTTCAACATGAAGCCACGTCAACACTTAATTTGCATTGAAGCCACGTCAACACTTTATTCGTACCGAAGCCGTGCCAACCTTTCATTCACGTCGAAGCCATACCAACACCCATCTTTGCCATGAAGCTATGACAACACTTTATTCGCATCGAAGCCGTGTCAACGCTCATCTTTGTCATGAAGCCACGACAACACTCCACACTAGCACTTGCACTCGCATTTGAAGTTGCACCCATATTTGCCTTTATAATAAAGCTACAACAACATCAATTTTCAGAGGCAACATAGCTCAGACATTGAGGTGCATAGCACTGTAGCCAGACATCAAGATTTCAGAGATGCCAACAAGACTTTGAAGATGCAAGGAGATGTTAATAAAACCTTGAAGTTTCAAGAAGCTCCTATCAAGACTTTGAAGATGCAAAGAGATGCCGACAAAACCTTGAGTGTGAGAAGAATGCTGCCGAGACTTTGACATTGCATGAACATGCCCTTAGAGGAGAGATGACACAACACCAACTTCAGATGCTAGAGGAAGGTGACGTTGTCTAGATTTCAGAGACATGATGTGAAATTGCACCACTCAAAAGGGAGATGATGTGGTTCAAATTTCAGAGTTGTGAAGTGGCACAACCCAAAAGAGAGATGATGTAGCTTAGACTTGCAAGGTACAAGAAGATGCCCCCAGGAGATAAGTGACGCAAAGCATACTTCAGAAATGTAGGAGAATGTCCGTAGAAAATGAGCAATACCATGCAGACTTTATTTCTTGCAAAAGAGGTTGAAGATGTTATTTTGCTTTATAACCAAGAACCAACTTATGCTTATCATCATTTCAAGGAAAGCTAAGCAACGTCAATTCCTTACAGTCTTCATCTTCGACTACAACGATCTTCGATCATCCTATTGAGCAGTTGACTACCTTTAAGTAATGCCTTGCCAACCAAAGGGACTTCAAAAGCATATTGAAAACCGTTGCAAAACTCTTCAAGCCAGATTGGCAATCCTTCTTCTTTTCATGTGACTGAACTTAGTAAATGATACCAAGTTGCCTACGTACCCCAGAGAGGGATCAAGTCATTACGTAGTTCAAAAGAATTTTTTTTTTTTTTTTTTTGATATTTGATAACTTTTTCTTTTTAGTGCGTGATTGAACTCCGCAAAAGATACTAAGTTGCCTACGAACCCTCGAGAGGGATCAAGTCATCACGTAGTTCAAAAGTTTTATTTTTTTGTTTTTTTTTGCAAAAAAGGAGGGCTCAGTGTGTAATAGTGGGTATCACCACTAATCGAACCCGAGACCTCTCAAGGGCGACTTGGGCATCCAACCACTACGCCACACTAGCAATTGGTGACATAGAGTGGGATTAATTTCTCTTTATTGGTATGCTTTCAAAGGTAATGGGAAGACATCATGTACCCTTGCAGCATTACAGTGGGTAGTTTAAGCTCTTGCCGAGGAGCACTTCTCGATTTCAAGCATAGAAGTGTTTAAGGAACTTCCCATTGATGGGGCCAATCCTTATGCCATCATTGTCAATCAATTTGTAAGTTTGGTTGGTGTTTGCCCCATGCTTGAGAGTTGGAAGTATATCACAAGCAACGGTGACATGGTTCGACCCAACAACTTCATCAAAGTCTAGATCAATCTTGTTTTCTTTGGCAAGCTTCATGATTTGTTCTTTGAAGACGAAGCATTTTTGGATTGGGTGGCCAATGATGCGATGATATTTGCAGTAGTTAGGGTCATCAACTTTCCCCATGTCTTCCAGCCGCTTGCATTCTGGCAATTCGATCAACTTCAACTGTAATAATTGTTCTAAGATGTTTGGCACATCTTCATCAGGGAAGGAATATGCTTTTTGTTCACGTTCCTTAAAAGTTAGGCGACGCACTTCGTTCTTTTGCCATCCTTCAAGCTGTTTTTCATTTGCCTTCGCTCCTCTTCTTGGAACCTTGACTTCGGCAATGTTAACAACCATTGGATCTTTAAGGCTGACTTTTGCATTCCTATCATTCCTCCTTACTTCCTTTACGCTTTCCTCAGGTATGGGAGGTTTTGTATTTCCACGGCTAGCAATGCTCAGCTCCATGTCATGCGCATGAGTTGCTAACTCTTCAAATGTTCGAGGCTTTATCCCTTGAAGGATGTAAAGAAGTCCCCAATGCATGCCTTGGATGCACATTTCTACAGCGGAAATTTCAGAAAGTCTATCCTTGCAATCTAGACTTAAAGAACGCCACGGATTGATATAATCAATGACGGGCTCATCCTTCCATTTTTTGGTATTGGTAAGCTCCATTATGCCTATCGTGCGTCGTGTGCTGTAGAATCGGTTGAGGAACTTCCTTTCAAGTTGTTCCCAACTATCGATTGACTCGGGTTCTAAGTCTGTATACCAATCAAAGGCATTCCCTTTTAGTGAACGGACGAACTGCTTTACAAAGAGGCCTCCTTGAGTCCCTGCATTCTCACAGGTTTCTACAAAGTGAGCCACGTGTTGCTTAGGGTTTCCTTTGCCATCAAACTGCAAGAACTTGGGGGGGGGTTGATACCCATTTGGCATCCTCATGTTGTCGATGCGCTTTGTGTAGGGTTTTGAATATGTGAGAGAATTTGTAAAAGAACCTCCATATTGTGCTCGGATGGTATTTGTTATCATGTCTTGTAATTGTTGGACTGATAACGAAGCAACCGAAGTAGATTGTTCTTGTCGAGGAGTGTTTTCAATTTCTCTCCCTTTGTCATCCTTTGCAGATGTGAATTTATGACCATGGCTTGATTCACCAAGATCTTGTACTTCGAGTTTGTTCATTAAAGTTGCAATTTGGAGGTCCTTATCTTCAAGTGCTTTTGTGAGAAGGACGACCCTTTGTTCCATTTCAACCATCTTTTCTTCCATGGTAGTGGTGTTAGTCATCATGACTGACACAACTTCCCAAGATGAGGGAGAAGGAAGTGAATTGAAGTGAGCACGTGAAATCTCATTTTTTGGGTTCCCTTTGATGGGAGAGAAATCGTGCGAACAACTTCTTGTGAAGGAAGGAGGGGATTTGCCCCCATACTTGAGGTGTTCCAAGGTGGAGATGTCCTTGTTGATGACCTTGTTTCTTGTGAGAGGGTCTAAGGAGATGATTGTCTGGACCTTGGCTTCCTTGGTTGATTGATATTGAAGTTGATTGTTTGTTTTGGGTTGGCTACAATTGATTACATCAATGCATTTGTTGGTGGTAGCCGTACCAAGTTTAGTTAAAGTAGCTGTTGAAGCTTGGATGTTCTTGCTAGAGGCCATTGGAGCTGGTAGCAAGGTGATGTAGATTTCTTTCTTTAAAGGAGAATGAGATGATAGGTAGAGAGGTCCCACTGGGCGTGCCAGAATATGTGGACGACTAAATTTCTCGGTTCGAAATAAACTCAAACAAGTAAAAATAGTTTCACAAATGCAGATTTGTATT
Organism: Quercus aquifolioides; assembly: GCA_019022515.1. NCBI lineage: Eukaryota > Viridiplantae > Streptophyta > Magnoliopsida > Fagales > Fagaceae > Quercus > Quercus aquifolioides. The sequence continues at coordinate 11,987,674 of CM032328.1, forward strand.
GATGATTGTGTGGTACAATTCTCTGAAATTACAAAAGAGTGATCCTCTGATTCGATCTCCTTGAAAGATTTGTTGATTGGAGTTGTGGTAATGTGATTTTGACTTGAACACAAAGTATCCTTCAATTTGGTTGAGGGATGGATCGAAGATTTGTTGAAATGGAATTACAATGAATCTCTGTCTATGAGCTTGTTAGAAATCCTTTGTTCTTCACGTTCTTCGTATGTTCTTCGTGTTCTTGGTGCGTTCTTCGTCTTTGAAGGTTGGTGGTGGAAGTTCTTCGGTGCTTTAGAGGCTTGAATCCGTAGAGCTTCGTTGATTTGTGTTTATTGAGGTTTCTGGAGGCTTTTGAGCTTGATTCCAGTGAACTTTGAGATCTAGGCAGGTAGTTTGGATGATTCTGCTTTGAATGTTCTTCGTGTTTGAGGGTTGAAATTCTTGAAGTTGCTGAAGGCTTCAGGGCTTGATTCCAATAGAGCTTCTGGACTTCTGAATCTTCTCTGATGCTGCTTGTGCTTCAGATGGCTTGGTGTCCTTTCTCCAGCTCCCTCTAGATCTCTCAGCCCTCTCTTAGCCCTCTTCTCCTTTGAAATGCCTTAGGAAGGCTTCTATTTATAGGAGTTTGGAGGTGGGTGAGCGACACGTGGCGGAGTCTGATTGGTGACACGTGGCAGAGCTTGATTGGTCCGCTTGTGTCATCGCTTACACGTGCGAGGTTGCTTGTGTCATCGCTTACACGCGCGAGGTTGCTTATGTCATCGTTTACACGTGCGCTGATGCGTGATTGGTTCTTGCATGACACTTGGCAAATTTCTGTTGGCTTCTGAGCAGTGATAGCAAAACCTAACAGCAATACGTGGCGCTTTGTAATTGGCTGTATTTTGTGAACTTGGTAGTGTGACGTGTCAGCTTGTGATAGGTCGGGAATTTTCCCTCTCTACAAAGTGGTGTAATTTTCTATTGATGGTAGAATGAAACGATTTTTTCCTGCACTTTTCTTCTTCATCAACAGAAAATTACACCACTTATACAACCAATTGATCTGTATTTACATCTATGATTCTTTTCTCATTCTCTCTTTCTCCTTCAATGTTTTCTTTCTGTCTAATCAAGTAGTTTGATAAGTGTTCTATAGTATTTTGAGTCCAAAAAGTCCTTTAGTACTTGCTCTAATTCCAAGAGAATGATCACGTGTGTAGTTAAAAATCCATACATTTCAAAAGCAAAATCTTATATAAGTTACATTTTTTTTCCTTAGTATCACGTTTACTCCCAAACCTACTCTTACGTGTATTACTCTTCTCCTTTATCATATATTTTTATTTAATTGATATTACATATAATTATAATAAATTATTATTAATTTGACAAATATTATGATAGTTATTTATTTTTATTTATTTATGCATTCAATTTTTGTTTTCTTATTGATCTTTAAACTATTAATAATTTTTTAAGATTATTGTACAGTATAGTTGTATTGTATACTATTTAAAATACTATGTTAGATTATTGTATGTAATATGACAATTGTATATACAAAATAATAATAATAATAATAATCATTTTATTTTTTTACTCCCCACAACAAAATCCTAGTTCAAGACACTATTGGCCCTCCTAGAAAAAAATCCTGGAGCCGCCATTGGTTCTAAGCTAAACACAAGATGAAAAAAAAAATTCAAAACAAGATGAGAAGACAGCAAACATGGTGAGATTGTGAGGAAGAATGATGAATGTTTAAAGCATTCCCATAAATTTGTGTAATTTTTTTTTAATTGTTTTGGTCTATTTTAACATAAGAACCTATTTTTTATTTTATTTTATACGACTATTTTTTATAATCACCTACATCATATTATCAATTTTACATTCTATTTCAATATAATATTCATTCTTCGTTTATTTTTTTTTCACAGATTCAATAAATGGGAGAAAAAAGAGAGAGAAAGAGAAGAATCAAGAGAAATGAATAAAATATTGATATGCACATTGTTAGAGATATTCAACCCCAATAGTCAAGGTCCATGATCAATCCTACTTGGTATGCAAGTCAACCCTTATACTTTTACTACAAGTCTATTAACCATAGTTAACATATGATTAGTATAGGGTTTAGAGCATTAGCATAAGTTATTCTAAAAAAAAAAGTCATATTTTAACACACCAAAAATTTATTTTATCAATTTTAATATAGCATTTACAATAAATTCTACATCACATATTCTATTTTAAGATTACAAAACATTAAAATAATCTTAAAAAAAAATTAGTTGTATTAAAAAATTAACAAAAAACAAAAACCAGCAACAGCACTGCTATCCATCGCACCCATAACCCTCCACTGCCACCATGAAGACTAAGACCACCACATAACGCCCATAATTAAACCCACCACATCAACACCACAAAATCCATTCCAAAATCAAAAATCACTGCCCAAAATAATTCCAAACCTAGCCACAACACCACCGCCACAACCAACAACCATTGCCTAAAATCACCACCATTGCAACTCTTACCCACCACCACTACAAGACCAAATTCAAAAAAAACCAACCCAATCCCAACAGTCAAAACCAAAGGTTGAGAGAGAGAGAGAGAGAGAGAGAGAGAGAGAGAGAGAGAGAGAGAGGGCGAATAAATTTTATTTTTTTATTTTTTATTATTTAGGTCAATACTGTTCTACTAGTAGAACGGTACGTTCACAAATGCTAAAATTTTTTGGCATTCGAGGCATCTCCTATAGCCTTTTTCTCAGTGTTTGGTGTTCTAAATGTTAAAAATTTAGAATTTAGCACATATGATGCTAGTGCTCTTAGTCTATTATAAATATCTTATATTGAGTTTATAGTTGGTGAATTAAGATTATAGTGAAGATGTAGCTAGCTGTCAAGGCTTTCTCTATATGGATGTAGACTGTTATGCTGAATCAACTTAGCTTGACACAAACTCTCTAACAACTAATTCCCCCCTACCCCCCAATCCTCCTAAGTCTCCCATTCCCTTTGCTCAAGTATCTGCCTGCCAAAGGATGTAGAATTTTATAGGAATAGAGACGAGATGGAAGTCCTCACTAGCATCAAGGCCCAATCATTGTAGGTTTGAGCCATTATTTCGCAATCCTTCTCCTTTTGACTTTATTTTATATGCCTTCCTAACTTGTCATCTCTTTTATTATTTGGCAAACATGTTATCCTGAACTGTTTACAATCCGCTTAAGATGACCTTTTTTTACCTGAACTTGATTGACCCAGCCCGACTTGTTGGCCACATCTAGGTATTTATACCCCCAAAGGCTTATGTGTCATTCTTGATGATCATCATGACCTACAAACCGCATTTTGTGGGATTTGACAGCCTATGCATGCCTCATTGGTTTGGGCATTCCTCCCAACTGGTTGGGAACCCTGCCAAGAGACAAGTCACATTGCATTTAATGCTGAGAGGAAAGCTAGTTGGTGGCAAGTGACACAATTTATTTGACTGGCAGATGTGACCTCTTAGTATAGCTTTTGGAATACAGCACTATCCTTAAGTACGATATTTTATAGAGTTTCGGTCTAAGTATATTGAACTATCAAATTACCCTTGCAATTTGTAGGCCCTTCATATATTTATATAAGTTACATTTGGTGTAACTCTAACTGGGGGAGAAAGACAACTATGCCAGAGCTAATACTTTTTAGATCTTAAAACTTGTATTCCTAAATATAAATAGAGAAAACTCATTCTTATACCTTGACCAAAAACAATAAAACCAAGTGTGAACTTTTGTTATAACACCTTAGACTTAAAAGCTTTATTTGAAACGATGAAGATTCTTTCTAGTGAGTTATTGAAGCATATCTTCATGAAGTTCCTGAATTTCTAGAAGTTTTAGTTCGTGTGGATGTGACATTCGTGTAAAAGATTTCTAAAAAAAAAGTATTTAAGAGGTTTTGGAATTATTGCGGTAAGATGGCAAGTGGGGAATTTGTAGAGGTTACATAGAGAGTTTAGGAGTAAATTTTTTTTTGAGTATAGACTATTGTAATTGTTCATTAATAACGTGATTTCTTACGGGTTTGGATCCCAACAGCGGTTTTTTTCCATTGAAGAAGTTCTATATTGGTTTTTCCATTTCTTTATCAAATTTGTGTGCTGTTTTACTGCTATTTATATTTATTACCTTGGATTTGGTATGCTATAAATGCAGTTGATATCTACTTGTGTGTACAGTCCAATATCAACTTGTGAAATCCACCAATAACTGTGCTGCATAATTATTTATGGGTCACTTATAGTTTACATTTACCTTATACATTGTATATAAATTAAATTCATAATTTAATTAATTAATTTTTATTTATATTAATCAAAACTTTATGAATTAATTTTGTTTCTAATCTTCTTGTAAAACTTATATATATATATATATATATATGGAAAAAAAAAATGGTTAGGAGGGGATAGTGGCACCCCTAACCACGTGCAGGCAAGACCTCATTTCTATTAAAGATTTAATTTTGATTAATAAAACAGAAATGTTAATAAATGCCTTAAGAGTATTAGTTTAAGAACTAATTTTGGAAACATTTTATAAAAAAATGATAAAGCAATTAATTTTTTTGTCAATTTTTTATATTTTTCATAAAAATAGTATTAAAACTTTTCTAATATGATTTATTAACAATTATCTTAAGTTCACCTATTAACTTGATCCTCAAAAAAAAAAAAAAAAAAAAAAGTTCACCTATTAACTTAGCCGTTAATATAAAACTAAAATTTTGTCCAAATGCCTTTCCTCTTCCAATCTGAATAGGGTCTGGGACCATGGTTACTCGCATATATACTCTTTCACTTGAGATTTGTGCTTGAAATTAGGATGGTTTTTAAATTTTTCATACTGTAGTTGATCTGACACTTAGGTTGTCAAGACTTTTAGCGCAAAACCGAAATAGTACTAGCTTGCCCATGTGTCATTTTCCACAAAAGATAATTGAAAAAAAAAGAAAAGAAAAAGAGAAGCATATCAACCTAATTAAAGATACTATGGTTCAGTTTAGTAGGACTATATGACCTTTTGCTCTTATTTTTTTTTTTATTTAGCAATTTATTCCTGTTTGTAAACTATATAGGGGCATGTCTCTGTTTCGATACTCGATTATCTTAAAATTGAGTTTTAATGAAATACTCGATTCGTAGAATATCGAGTTATGCTTGATCAAATTACTAAAAAAAAAAATAAATAAATAAAAAATTGCATGGAAATCGAATTTCAGAAAATTGAGTTCCATGCAAAATTTTTTTTATAAGTGTGATCCCAGGTTCAGAGAGTTCTATAGTAGCATTTTTATGCCCTATAGTGACGTTTTAAAGCCCTATAGCGGCGTTTTCCTGCAATTTTTTTTTTTTTTTTTAAGTGTGATCACCCCAAGTTCAAGGAGCCCTATAGTGGCGTTTTTGAACTTAATTTCCATGCTTTTTATTTTTATTTTTTTATTTATTTTATTTTTAAGTTTGATCGGGCATAACTCGATTTTCTACGAATCGAGTATTTTATAAAAACTCAATTTTAAGGTAATCGAGTATCGAAACAAGGGCATATCCCTATATAGTTTCGAAATAGGGGCATATTGCTAATTTTTAAAAAAAAGTAAGGGCAAAAGGCTAAATAGTCTCGGTTTAGTACGCAAATTTAAATACATATTTTTAGTTTTTAAATAATACTATACATATTTTTATATAATTTTTACTTATACATATTTTCAAAAAAACTAAAAATTATTATTTAAATACAAATACCAAACAAGTTCTATAAGTAGAAAAAAGAAGAAGAGGAGAAATGCATATCAAGTTAATGATACTAATATCTAAAGTCTTCAGGAGTATCTTCACTTAGCAGTTGGTTTTTGAGAGATGGATAGAAAGAACAAGGGCAAGACCATGTCGACAGAAAGTGACACTACTTCCAATTATTCTCCGGTTGGTCTGAGCATTTTGGTCGTGGATGATGATCAGGAAAGCCTCCAAAAAGTTGTAACAAGTCTTCGGAAATGTAAGCACCAGTACAAAGGTCTGTTCTGTTCTCCTTTTAAATTTCTTTTCTTTTCGTTTGGACGGGGTGTTAATACCAGTTATATTTGTGAAATGAGTTTTCTCTAAAACAAAATGCAAAAGGTTTTCCAAGTAACTAACATGTCATAGGTATATATATCCGTCGACTCGGCTGGTGAGTTAATGCGGTTCACCAATCAGAAAGTTTTACAAAGCTCCAACAACCATGGCCATTGGTTGAAATGTACGTAGTCAATGCGGTTCACCTTCTGCTTGCTGCAGCATCAGTGGTGTCCCATCCAATTTTTTATATTATTGCTTATTAGATGTTGAGTTTTGACTTATATTTTCCAATTTTGGACTCGTAGTTGAGTTATTCACCTGATCGAGTAGTGTCTTATTTGTTCCTCAAGAAAAAAAAAAGTGTCTTATTTGACTGACTGGCTTATTTCAGGGAAGGAGGTCTGCTACCTGTTCAGTTAAAAAATTAGTTTATTTTTAGTTTGCTCTACTTTATTCTTCTCTCTTCCACTCTACTTTCCTCCTCTCATTTTCTCTTTTATCCAAACAGGCCATTAGTTTATAAATAATAAGAGTAATAATAAAAACAACGTAATTATGAGTTGTCCTTTGTATGCATGTGTGTGTATTTTTGCTGTTATTTATCTATTTATTTATTTATTTATTTTCTGAGAATCGAGTTGTTCGATGTTTATTCAAGGTATATACACGGGGAAACAGTTTGCTTCTTTAGTTTTCACTTGCTTGTAGCTCTTATAGCTCAAATGTATAAATGCAGTGTTATATTAAGTCATGCTCGAAATTGTTTTTCCTATCATATATGGAAGGTGAGGAATGCTATCATCCATGAAGGAAATATGATCACTGAAGATCAGATTGTAAAATCTGTGAAAAAAGAAGTCAAAGCAAGGCTGAAGCATTGTAAATCATTTCCCTGAGTCTGCTCTTAATCTGGAACTATGCAATACTATATGGGGTATATATTGATGTATTTATTTTACTCTAGCTTGTGTCTATAAGGGTCTTGGGGGATTATGCAGTACCTGGGTGTTTGTCGTTTCAATTGTGCTCTAGTTTGAGTCAGCAGTTGTGTTTGGCTTGGCTGAGGTCCTGTTCTAAGGGAGGGACTGTTAACCTTTGTATAGATTGGGATTGTTTTGTCCATGTGGATTTGTGTTTGTCTTGTAAATGTGTTTTCTTGTGTTAACGTGATTATATATAAAAAAATGTTCGATAACTTTATCAATTATTAATAACATATCCCAGGAAAGAAAAGTTTTACATACCCTATATATGTATGACACGTAAACCATTTGCCCCATGCACCTACTTTGTTACATTGAAGTGAGCAAAAATATTTTCAGTTACTGAATGCAATCAAGTGGAGGAAGCTTTAACTCTGCTTAGTGCTTAGGGTGGATAGAAGCGGATTTGACATTATAATAACTGAACAACGCCTGCTTGGTATGAGTGAATTTGAGCTTCCTTAAATTGGTAGAGTGATGGATTTGCCTGTCATTAGTAAGTATACACAGCTTGTTCAATTCCTTCAATATGCTATACATTTTTTTAATGATATTTATACCTTTTACTAAAATATATATGCTATTTGTAGTTTCATTAACAGCATGTAATCTAACATCTCAATATTTTTGATGTTAAGTAATATCGGAGGATGATAGAGTTGACACTATTAAGAAGAGCTTAGACTATGGAGGTGTGGATACATGTGTATTCCAAGAGAAAAAATAAATTGGCTCAAGTGCAGCAGCTGACGAATGAAGTGTACGGAGCGAAAATACCTCGAATGTCTTGGACACCACTCTTGCATGAAAAATTTGTAGAAAGTGTGCAAGAACTGGGAGACATTGAAAGTATGAATCTTTTTCCTAATCTTGGCAACATTAATTTGTTGTTCTCAAACTCAAGTAATTTAGAAGTTGTTTGATATCAGTGTTTAAACAACAATTTTCAGTATTTAAACAATAATAACACTTCTGACACTTTCACAATACTGAAAACTGAACAATAATACTAGAAATCTCCAACCAAACGGATCCTTAACTCTTCATGTTTACCACTTTGTGCTTTACGTTTAATAATTTAAAAATGTAGGGGTTAGGGTTGATTTTGGTTTCTCTATAAGTCCAAGAATAGAAATGTTGTTTCTTAAGAAGAGAACTAAATTGTAATATTAAATTTAACACCCATTCCATTTTTCTTGTCTGTATTACAATAACTTATGTTGATGCAGAGGCTACTCCCATGAAAGTTTTGGACTGCTTGCAAACTAAGGGTATCCTAGGTGTTACTAGGGGTCATGTTTCCAGTCATCTTCAGGTGATTGTTATTTCTTTAAATGAATTTTCCCCAGAAAAATTATAGATATTAGAATAATGACTAAATAAATATTTAATCTTACAATTTCCTAATATTGTAAGCTTTTAGGACAAATTACACTCTCACAACTTCACTGCATGGTGCAGAAATACCGTTTAAAACATAAAAAACATATGATGGCGTTTGAAGACAAAGATGGTACCAGTTCAGAGCATGTCCAACACAGATATGAAATTGAAATGGAGGAACATCCACCAATGACGTCGCACATCGATGAAGTCCGGAGTAACATGGATCGAAATCAGCTAGATATGTTAATATCACAACAGCAAGGAGCTCCAGCAGCAATAAAGAACACTCTCGACTTTCAAAATTTACAATTGTCTGTCGAAGCCAACTCATCTACCATTGAAGAAGGTAGTGCTATTAATTGTGGTATTGAAAGTGGAGGTTATAGTTATTTCTTATGAAGATCATTGGTGAAAATAATTTATCCAAAAAAAAAAAAGTTTAACTGAAACATAAAACTCATTTAATAATATTGTTTTAGTAACGTTATTTAAGTATTATAAAAATACATATAAGTGAAAAGGTATTGTAAAAATACGTATAAGTGAAAAATATTAACTATAATATTTTTTCTGGAGATCCTAGTTTCCACATTTATGATACTTTTTTTCCGAGTTCTTATGAAGATTGTGGTATTGAAAGTGGAGGTTATAGATATTTCTCCTCCAATGAGAGGTACCCGGTTGGAATATTTGAAAATTTTAGTGGGGAAGAATTTTCTGATGACATTAACAACCTCTGAGTTGTTGATGAATTGGTGATGCTGGTACGTAAGAGGATACCATTCATGGTTGCTGATAAGAAATTTTTATAACTACGCATTCTGCATGGTACAAGTTATAAAAAATTCTTCTGTCTAAAATAATTTTTATTTATTTATTCTTTTGTTCTCTTGCAGCTAGTTGCTGACCCAAGTCTGACTTTAGAGGTGGTATTACACGATTTTCTGATGACTCTATGTCTTTGACGTTGGGTTAATCGAGCATGATAAAAAATAAAAGCAGTTTTTATTTGGTGATGTGCTTGGAATGTTTCTGGTTATTATTTGAAAAATCTGGTTTTCTTTTTTTACAGTTTATTTTTTATTTCATAAAAAATATAATATTAAAATATTTCTAAAATCATCTATAAACAAATACTTAAAAGAACTTTGGATTGCAACTTGATGCAGTATAAATTTTAGTGAGTATAAGGAAACCACCGAATTTGAGTGAGTATAATACTATAATCGGATCATGTGCTTAACAATAACGATGTAAATAAAAACTTGCACGGATCAAGGTACTGGGTCAAAGGTTCCCCTATCTGACTGGTCAAGTTAGTAGTTTAATAACTATGCGTACGTGGGAAGCCAAAAGTAAAACATGCCGAGCACCTGTTTTGTTTTGTTTTGTTTTGCTTTTTTTTTTTTTTTTTTAAGAATGACCCTTCTCATTCGATTTATTGAGAAATACTACATTAGATGATGAAGCATTGATTCTATATATACACTTCTGTGTACGTACAACTATTTTGAACCCACCGAATTTCAGTATCTTGAAAATGTGGCGCTTTAAAAAAAATAATCTATTATGATGATAATAAGCTGAAATTAAGAAACCACCTCAAAATTATAAACACATTAACACAAAATAACCTAAACCATATATAGATAAGAAAAGAGATTTGAACCATGAATGTCTCTATTAATAGACATTAAAAGGTGTTAGTTAAGTTACAAGACTTTTGGCAATTTAGCTAGAGCTTGAGTAGCATGTAGTGAATAGCATATTAAAGCTTGAATTGGTGTCATTGTTTCTGTATATAGAAAGATCCAATGCATTATAGCTACAGTAAACAGCTACAAGAATTTGGTTTGTTCAATGTTTGCACTATTTTGCCGGCCTCTTTTTTTTTTTTTTTCCTTTTTTTTCGGTAATATAGTCCGGTCAACTCTTTTTTTATTTATTAATTTTTGTATATATATACCTAATAGTTAACACAACAAATTGTCACAATATTTTCATAATTGTTAAGGTGTTAATTCCTTAAAGGTCAAAATAAAATATCATACTAAAACTAACCACAACTAAAAATAAAGGTATTGTGAAAAAAGAAATGCTATATCCACAACATTTTTCACGACGCTTTATAACAAAAGTGTGAATTGCAAAGCTATAGTAGTACCTACTACTATGACTTAAATAATGCTTCCAAGTATAGGATTGTCGCGAAGTAATAACTCGGTAAGTCCGAGGTCAAATTCACAAGGAAAAGAGAATTGATTAGTAAATCACAAGAGAATAAAACTAAAATAATAAAGTTTAATTGAAGAGATTTTTGATGGTTTAGTAAATGTAATTAAAATTAAGAGAAAATAATAATAAATTAAGGCACTAAGATTTAGGGATCCACACACAACACATTTATTGGTAGTCTTAACAATATTTATTTTATAATTCAACTAAAATTCATACGAATGATGATCTTAGTCGGATGATTTAACAATAAAAACTCAAGAATTAATTGTCTAAAATAGTTACATGAAATTGATTTATTTTAGGCAAAACAAAACTAGTGAATTAATTCACAGGGAATATTAAGCATTTAACGTGCCCGGAGTTTATGATAAATTAAAGGATTATATATACAGAACTAAACACTTTTCTAGATGAGTAAAACAATCAAAAACATAAAAACATAAGTACTAAAACCAATAAATAATTGTTAAGAATATACCAATAAACAGTTGGGTTTCACCCCTTACCTTAGCAAGACTTCTAGCAAGCCATAACACAAATAAAATTCTAAAAACTATAAAGAAATTTTTAAAAAAAAAACCTAAATTACATTCTACGGCAGCTCCCCCTGAATTTTGCCCTAAAGAGCCTTTAAATAGGTTAAGGAATCCTATAACAAGTTGAATTCCCGTTTGGAGAAAATCTCCGGTTTTTAGGCTTCACTTAACCGACATTGTTGGCCCATTTAACTTCAGAATTATGACTTTTGGTAAACTACAAAGTTGTAGCCCTTTAAGTTAACTTTCCATTCCAACTTGAATAATCTCGATTGGACATCTGAGCCGAAAGTTATGCTCCAAATACTAACTGGTGCGCAGGCTAGTATCCTAATCCAAATTGGACTTGGATTTGATGCAAATTTCCTTTGATTTCTTACTCCAATTGGACTTAAATTTAATTGGGTTGGCCTTCTTTGACTTCATCATGGCGCTTGTAAAAGTAAAGTCCATTAGCTTTCTTCTTTGTACAAATCCACTTATTTAAATTCATTATCCTACAAAAGACAAATTCACGTATTAAAATTAAATTAAGAACAAAATTAATTATTCAGCATTATTCCAAAACCAACTATAAAATGCATGAATTAACTCAAAATAAGTATGATAATACTTTCTAATAATGAAATAAATATGCAAAATTAAGTTATTATCACACTCTCCAACTAGCTCATTGCTAGTCCCTAGCAATTTAACTAACTCGAGACAAAGACACAAAATAACAAAAAGCCATTACTTCAATAGAAATAGTTAATCAAAAGTCAAAACACTAGCAACCATCAACGATATTCCACATGCCATCAATACTTAGTGTGTGAATAGTTTAGCCAACACAAACACAACCTTAGTCTAAAGATAAAACATGGCTTGAATTTCTATCCAAAGTTATGCTTCAACTCAAATCTCATAGTTGTTAACACTCAACAAATAAAATCACTCCGAAAAGGGTTTAACACTCTCAAACATATGTGAGCAGAATAATGTAGAATAAAAGCTAATAACTCACATATAAATGAGATGAAGAACGGTGAAGCAAAATAAAGGAAATTTATAGTCTCATGAAAGGATGCCAAACACTAAGAATATTGCACCACATAGTCATGTCAAGATTCAAATCAAACATTCCTTAAGATCAAATAGGACTTTCATTGGGATGTAATGTAGGGTAAAAATGAGGAATTTAGAACAAAGGGTATAGGTAAAAATAAAAAGCGTCCCCAAGAATAATTAGAGAGACAACTGCTTTTGAGTATATGACAATTGATTTATTCTCTCAAGTTTTTTGAATATTGCACTTTCACTTTCTTTCTTTTTTCTTCAAAATTTCATCAACAAATTCATTCTCTATTTCTTCCTCTTTCACATTCCCTTTTTTTTTTCAACATTTTTCCTTTTTTTGTTTATGACTTTTTTTTGTTTTTTGTTTTTTGTTTTTTTTTTTTTTTTGAGTGAGTCCTCCATTTCCTCCAACTATTTCACCACAAATTTACCACAATAAGACAATCTGATTGCATTCATTCTTGGAACACTTTAGGAAAGGGTTTGAGAAAGAATGGCTAAAATAATAGGCTCAAATGGGTGACTAGCGGTAATGTATCAAGAAAGAAAATAATGAAGGCTCAAAATTAACAAAGATGGCTTAAAATCGTCTCTTAAGGATCGAGATAGTTCTTCAAAATCCATTACTTTAACATATTCAAGTGTGGCATAAAATTGATGAATTCTTAGCATTCGACCAAATCAAAGAATAATGAGACCAAGCAACAACAAAGTAATGTGCTTCCAAATGAAAAAATGAGATCAAAAGAAAATAATCCTCTAAAAAAATGAATGGCTCGAGAACTCACTTGGGTTATAGTCTCTACATTTCATTTTCAAGATTTTCAAAGTCATCTCCATCTCTCAACCAAGAAACATGTTCATGTGGCTAAAGTGCATGTGTATAATAGTTGAACATGAAAAACAGTGGATTTCTTTAGAGAAGTAGCATAAAGAACTGACTTAAAACTCTTGCTAAAGTAACACTTTTTTTTTGGAAAATTTGACTAAAAAAAACAAAAATCACCAAAAATAACCCCCTAAAAAAAACATAAAATAAAACCAAATGCAAATCATCTGAAGTTCCTCCCCCCAACATAAAACTTACATTGTCCTCAATGTTAACATGGAAAAACAATAAAGAATAGAGATTACGGAGAGTACCTTGAAGAGATAAACATAAATGAACAAAAAAAAAAAAAAAAAAACTTTAACACCTGCAAAAGAGGTTAGAAAACAAAACAACAAAAATAATAAAAAGAAAAAAAAAATCTAAACTACAACACAAACACTAATGCTAATTGTTTGGCAAGTCTTGATTAATGGGATCCTCCAAATTAATGGATTCCTCCTCTTGTGAAAAATTCTCAAGAAATGTTGATAATTCCTTCTTCTTCTTTTTTCTTTTTTTTTTTTTCCATTTCCCATAAGAAAAGTCTTATCTTTCCCTTTTATAACTTTGATTGAATTTTGGTTTTGGTTAATACTTAGAATTTTTTTGGAAATAATAATTTGAGATTATATCAAAACACAATTTACATGGCTATAAATTTGAATATTCCTACGAATTATTTGAGTAATAAATTATTATAAAGTCTGGTTTTTATTTCTTTGGTTACATTTTAATTTTGGTTAAGATAATATTGTAATTTTGGGATGAGCTTTTGATTATTATTATAATTTTATTATTTCTTAAGAGATGAGAAATTTGAATAATAAATTTGAAATTGATAAAGTTTAGTTGTATATTAGGCAAATATAACACACTACAATAGAAGTTAGAAGAATATAGTTCACCTCAAAAAAATATTAATAAAAAAATTATGTATTTATAGAGATAAAAAGATAAAAAAATACTTGTAGAAATCATTTTTTTTTAAATAAACGATATTTGTAATGTGTAGAATGAGAGAGAGAATAAATGATTTGAATCTAATACAAAAAACTCTTTTGGCTATTGTTTAATTTAAAATGAGGGAGTGTTGTGTTGCATGGTTAACTTAGTTCATAAAAGTTAGCACCAAAAAGGTTCTACACGCACGTGGGAGTCATAATTAAATATACAAAGCCAAAGGTATGTGGGAAGAGAATTAAACTTGACCTTAAGGTCCAAGGCCCAAGCTATATATGCAATATACATCTAAACTCATGTATGTAATCTCCTTATTTTTAGTCACAATTTTTACAATTAGTACTTTATTTACCATCTTTAGCATCCTTTATTATTATTATTATTATTTTGCAATCTTGTTAAACTTTATAGTTTCCCTTTGTTCAACCTTTTATCTACTTCCACCATCGTCTTCCATCTTAATTTTTATATAAATTTCTTATTATTTCATTTCCACCCCTCTCCTCCTTGCCTAATGGGCCTTTCCCTTAACTAGTGCATCATCCATGGGCCTCCACGTGTCAATCCCGCACATCTTTTATCCTCCATGGGAACCTCGCACATCATTATTGTCTAGCACCATTGGCAAAAATAATCCTTTGTTTGGCGTTTCCAAGATTGTTTGTGTGGCCTTTATGGGCTTGCGCGGTGCAATATACTGTCCCTACTCCAACTACGAAGGGGACCCACCCTGCTCAATTTGCGAGAGGGCTTCAAGTACTCACACTCTGTTCCTGCTCTAATTGCCACCTTTGCCCCACACCACCACCATGGGCTCTGATTCCACTTGTTGGGGAGATAAACATCTTGGAGAATTTCCTTGAATAATTAATATAACATATAAAGACATACTTTAACCCAAAAGGCCTAAACCCAATGAGTATGTGCTCATTATTTAATGCGGGAATTCACTCATATGTGTATACCCAACAATCAATTGTTAGTTGCAAGTTGGCACCAAGGTCTAGCCCATGTGAAAGCTCTTTAATGAGCTAAGCCCAACCAATGAAGACTTCTACTTCAACTTGAAAAGGAGAACATGGAAAGTCAACACTCCATATGTTCCTAGGAGTGTGAGGCGGCAGAATTCTAGGCAAAAATACACTTTTAGTCCCTACATTTTGGATTGATTCGCATTTTTGGTCCCTAAATTGATTTTGCACCTATTCTAGTCCTTAAAAGGAGAAAATCAATTCTATTTTGTTCATTGCCATCAACCACTAACAGAAAACTCCTATGTGACAGACGGAATGTCTTGTTGGCTAACATGGCACTGATGTGGCCCTCAAAATATTATTAAAAAAATAAAATGGCATTTTTTAAATGCCATGTCAGATTTAAATTAATAAAAATTAAAAAAAAATTATTCCTCAATTTCAATTTTAATTTAAAAAATAAAAAACAAACAAATTTATTTATTTATTTATTTATTTTTTCAGTTTTAAAGATTGAATCACTGTTCACCAAAAAAAAGAAGAATGAAGCACTCTCTTCTCTCTCTTGTCTAAAGTTGCCTACTCCTAGTGTTAGGACAAGAGCTCTTTAAAAGAAAAAAAATCTAACGAATCTCTCTCTCAGATCAAAATCTACTCCTAATTTCTTGGGTTTACTGAAAAAAAAAATCCCAGCAAATCTCTCTCGGATTAAAATCAACAAAAATCTCTCTGATCAAAATCTCTCTCTCTCTCTCCCTCTCTCTCTCTCTCTCTCTCTCTCTCTCTCTCTCTCTCTGTTTGACTGGGTTTTTTGGGATCTAGGTTTTCTCTTCGACTTTGATCGGTGATCGTTAGTGGGTTCGACTGGGTTTGATCAGTGATCATTGCTTGAGGTGGGTTTGCTACGTGGGGACAGATCGTTGGTTGGGATATCTCTCTCTGCCCATTGCACGAGATCAATGTCACCATGTCAGAGCTCCATCGCTGGGTCAGGGCATGTAAGTCACGGATCGAGTCTGATTGAGGTAGGTCAATGGTAATGGTTTAATTGTGTTGGTTAGTGGTGGGATTTGGGTTTGACTGTGTTGATCAATGGTGGTGGTTTAATTGTGTTGGTCAGTGGTGGTGGGATCTGGGTTTGATTGTGTTGGTGGTTGTTTTAGGATCTAGGTTTAATTGTAGTAGTTGTAAGCCGAATTGGCAGGGTTAGAGTGTTTGAGATTTTTGTGTGGGGAAGATGGGTTTCTGCCGTGGGTCTTAGGGAAGAACAAGAAAAGGAATGTTTACTAGGTTTTTGGGTTTTTTTGTGTTTATTTCCCAAGAAAATTTATAGGTTTATGGATTTGTTGGAGATTGGTTTGTTTATTGAGTTTATGAGTTTGATTTGGTGGAGAATTTGGTTTTGATTGTGTTAGAATTTGGGGAAGAACATGAAGAATTCAATGGGCATGATTTGGGGAAGAACACGGAGAACATGTTCTTATGTTCTTCCAAATAAGTAATGAAATTCAACCATTTTTAAATTGTTTAATTTAATTAGATTTAATATTATTTATTTATTTTATTTTTAAAAAAAAGTTTTTGTTGAGGTGGCATTTAAAAAATGCCAAATAATTTTTTTTAATAATATTTTAATGGCCACGTCAACGTTATGTCAGCCAGCAGGGTACTCCATCTACCACGTAGGAGTTTTCTGTTAATGGGTTGATGGCAAGGACCAAAATAGAATTGATTTTCTGTTTTTAGGGACTGGAATAGGAGCAAAATCAATTTAGGGACCAAAATGCGAATCGGCCCAAAATGTAGGGACCAAAAGTGTATTTATGCCCATAATTCTATATATAAAAGGTATGTGTTTGATGAAATAGTGTTGTGTGCCACATGGTGAAGAAAAAAAGAAAAATGTGCCGCACAAGAGAAAAAAGGAGAGCAGCCAAGAGGAAGCCACTTAGAGAAAGAAAATAGCCAAGAAAGAGAACTATGCGTGACGAAGAAAACAGAAAGAAGAGAGTAAAGTGTTGCTGCCTTTAAGAGAGATAATTAATGTGTGTAATTGAATGCTTTATTTAGTGCGGTCATGAATGAGAAGTTCAAGAAGATATCCTCTACTAAAACTGCAAAGGAAGCATGAACTATCCTCTAGGCAACCTATGAAGGAACTAAGGCTGTCAAGGATTCAAAGCTTCAAAGGCTTACCAAAAGCTTTGAAGAGATTAAGATGGAGGAGGATGAGTCGTTCGATGAGTTCTATGCCAAGCTCAAGGACATAGTGAACTCAGCCTTTAATCTTGGGAAAACCATTCCCGAACCCAAGATTGTTAAAAAGGTGCTCAGATCTCTACCCGAGAGATTTCATGCCAAGATCACTGCGATTGACGAATCAAAGGACATTGACAAAATTCCTTTGACAGAGCTGGTTGGCAATCTGCAGACCTATGAGTTGGATTTGACAAGAATTGGGAAATCGAGTAAGGGAAAGAGCATCGCACTGAAGGCCAAGAGTAGTGACACGAATGAGTCTTCTGATGATGAAGATTCTAAGATGAAATCCTATATCACAAGGCAGTTCAAAAAGTTTATGAAGAATGCCAGTGCTAAAAGATTTGACAAAGACCGCAAGCAATCCAGTTCGTCTCAATTTAAGAGCCAAGACAAAGGGAAGAAGGATGCTAGGGATGGCGGTCAGTACACTGTTCCCTCAAGACCTAAGTGTTTCGGGTGTCAAGGCTTTGGACACATGAAACAAGAGTGCCCTACATATCTTAAGACCATTGCCTTGAGTGACACTAAGCCTGAGGATGATTCAAATAATGAGGATGATGGAATCCTGAATGCCTTCACTGCCACTATAAATCCTGCAGAGGGGATTGTTGAAGAAGTGGATGAAGAAGAGGACTCGGTGGAGTATAAATTTGAGAAGATGGATGAACAAGATGACATCCATACAACCTATGCTAAATTGTACAAGGTCTTCGAAAAGCATGAGAAATTGTATAGGTTGGCCACCAAGAAGCTTAGTGATGTAAAGCTTGAATGAGAAGAAATCTCCACGAAGTTTGATGAAGCAAATTAGACCATTGGAGCACTGAGATTTGAGAATAATTTCTTGGCTGAGAAGACCAAGAAGCTTAAGGCAGAGCTATTCCAAGTCAGAGCTTAGTTGGAGAGGACTTCAAGTGCAAAATTTGACGAGATGCTTAGCAGCCAGAAATTTGCTTCTGATCAAACCGATTTAGGGTACGATTTCTCTTCTCCTAGTATTCCTTCTACTAGTACTATTGTTTTTGTTTTACCTACTAATAGTGTTGAATCTGAGAACATTGATGTCAAAATTGTTATAGCTAGTGAGAACATAGACAAGGGTAAATCTATCTTAGGAGCACCCTATAAGCTTGATAAGAAAGAGACTAAAAACCTTAGGGCTAAGAAGGGCAATACTCAAAAGTCTAAACAGAAGAAGCAACATCTCTGCCATAACTGTAGAGCAACTGGACATACTCGACCAAATTGCTATAAGTGGTTAGCCACTCAACAGAGCGACAGTATGATCTCATTGGGAAACCAAAATCAATTTCCATCCTCTTTTACTCCTCTTAGAGATCTACTCAAAGCCCTCATGTTCCTTTCGAACTTGAACGGCTTCAATTCTTCCCCTTGGTACCGGATCAAATACAGGGTTACATATTGGGCATGATATGTCATTTTTTGGAGATGCAATTGCACGGTTATGATGTCCATGCAATTGCACGGTTGACATGTGACATGTGACATTTAAAGAATTTAACCCCCAAAAAATGTGTTTGTTGACATGTTTCCAACAAATTTCAACCATGCAATTGCATTAAATATAGATCATGCCGATTTACTAATTTATAAATATTATATAATCGAATCCTCTAACTTCTTGTTAACTATATTATATTGTACGGTTAATTACATATTATATTGGAGAGGATTTAACCTATTTTATAACGACATATCATGCCCGATATCATGCCATATAACGAGTGCTTGGGGGTTAAATTCTTTAATTAGCATGGGACTAAACACATTGAGAAATTTGTTGGTTGGCATGTGTTTAGTCCCATATAATGGGAGTTGTTTGTTGGTTGACATGTGTTCCAACATGTCAACAAAACCAATTACATCATCATTGGGTAAAGGTTGATGAAAGGATAAAACACCCACCACTGTTGAGAAATTTGAAAAAAATATAACATACCCTCATCGAGTCGATCTCTTGTTATGCGGAAATCCCCATATTGTAATGACAATAGATAATAGTGTAAAACAAATAGATTTCTAAAAGACCTGTAGCAAAAAAAAATTAAAATAATTGGATCAAAATACTCACTATCATTGTAGTCTTGTGGCCATTATTCTAATGAAGAGGAAATAAGGATGGCCAAATTTCTATCAAAAGTGAAGATCGATCTTCTTCTTCTTCTTCTTCTTCTTCTTTTTTTATTTATTTTTTTCTTTTAGAAGAAAACTGAAGAACTGATAGGGCAGTTTTGAATGTGGGTAGCTTTAGCGATAACTTTGTGTGGGGAGTGGGTTCTTGTTTTTTGGCTTGGGTGGGAGTTAGAGATAGAAACAAGTCTTTTGAAATTTGTAATTGCATGTTGTTGGCTTATTTTTTGTAGGCATTTTAACTTTTTTTTTTTTTTTTTTTAAAAGAAAAGAAAAGAAAGGTAAAGGTATAGTTGTTTTGAATAAGTGGGTGAGTGGGAGAGTGATCCTATTTTGTAGGAAATATTTTAGGTGTGAGTTAGAGATATATATTTACAGTGTTATCCTTTAGTTTTGTCTCTACTTAAACTTAGGAAAATAGTGGCATTTTGGAACCAAAAAAAAAATCCAGTCCAAAAAGGAGAAGCCTCTTAAATAGTAGTATAGATAAAGCAATTCGAAAATTAACAGGAGAGTGATCCTATATTTTAGGCAATATTTTAGTGAGGGTTAGAGTTGTACTTTTACCGGATTGTCCTTTACTTTGTCTGTACTTAAATATAAGGATTTAAGGGCTTTTTTGAACCCCAAAAAAAGAAAAAGACTGTAGCCTAAAAAATAAGAATAATTTTTTACCATTTGTTGTCCGTCCCATCTCATATTTGGAATTGCACTGTGTAGCCTCATGCTAAAAGTTTTGAGATTTTAAACATCTAATGAAGGTTGATTTTTTGTGTTTGGTGTGCTAAATGCTAAAAATTCAGCATATAGCACACCTAATGGTAGTGCTCTAATAGAACTATATGGATAGAAATGCTAAAACCTTTTACTATATTTTTTTTCTACTTTTGTATCTCCTCTCTCACCCATGACCCGTCTGATTCACTCTCTCTTTGACTCTTCCTCTCTCATTCATTCTCAAATGTTCGTTTGGGATTGGCAGAAATTTTCAATTTACTTGCAATTTTAGCAAATTTTTGCTACTATTTATGGGTCCCGTTGCACTTTTTGATACTATTCACAGGTCCCATTGTACTATTCAGCTTATTTTTCAACTTTTTTTCAATACTTTCGGCAAAAAATTTTTAGCTTCAGCTAAATAAGCTGTTCCCAGATGAACCCTTAGCCTCTCCTCTCACTTTCACCTCCAATCTCACTGCTGATCTCTCCTCTGATCTCACCGCCGATCTCTCCTCTGGTCTCACCACCTCACATGTTGCCGATATCAGCCTTAAACGTGGCCTTCGGTCTCACCAAACGACTTTTGCCAAGTTGTCAACCTTGGCCGACCGCGTCTCACAAGTTGTCGTTGATCGCCTAACCTCCTCTCCCTAAGCTGTCACCAATCATGCCCAGTCTCCTCTCCCTAAGCCACTGCCGATTACTCAAGATCTCTCTCTCTCTCTCTCTCCCTCTCTCTCTCTTTGTGTGGTTGTGGGGTTTTTTTTTGTAGTAGCTGAGATTGGTGGTCGATGGTTGATTTTGTGTGGTGGTTGGTGGTTGTCGAATGTGGTAAAGGTGATCTGTGGGTGGTAGGGGATTTTGTATTTATTTATTTATCTTTATACATATTATAGGAGTTTTTTTAGGTTATTTTAATGTGTTTTATTTATTATTTTAAGGACAAAGTTTAGGTATAAAATTTGTTGTTGCCTAAATATTATTACATATTTTGAAAATTTAACAGTTTTTTAATTGCATGTTTGTTACGCTCTTAATACATATGTCGAATTTTGTGTCAATCAGATATTACTTACTATATAATCTATAAGTTTATATTTTATGCATAATTTTAAACTGCAAAAACTAGCAATTTAAATAACTTATTGATGACATAGTTATTGATCTTTAGTTTTCTAGAAATTTTGCAAGTATGGAAGATATAATGGTGGATTTGTTAAAATTTACATCCAATAAAAAGATATTAAATAAGATTATAGCCTAAGCCTACAACCAATTTTGAAAGCTCAGAAATGTGTTGAAAACGCAAGAGCAATTTAGACCCTCTAATTAAAGTTACAGCTCAATAGTTTTTACACTAACTTAATACAAAGTGCAGAATAGTGTAAATGCAAGCGGATAAGCAAATAAACTACTCTAATCTATAAACTAAGCAACATAGCAGTATAATGGAATATAAAAGAGTACGGAAGAAAGATGCAAACACAAAAAACACCAAGACGTGTTTTCGAAGAGGAACCGAAGAACTCGACGAAAAACCTCTCCGCCGCCCTCCAAGCGGAAATCGATCTACTAGACAATCAGTTGGGATACATGGGTTAGCAAGAGACCCTCCAAGCCTAATCTACCCGATGCACCTAAGCCCTCCAAGCTCCTACTCCAACAAGGCTTCTCGGAACCGTGTCTTGTCTAGCTCTCCGGATCCCGCAACAAGCTCCATGTTGCATCTGCCATTCCAGGCTTCTTCCAATGCTTCCCAGCAACTCCAAAACACTCTCTACACTCTGAATAGGTGTGGGTTGTGTTTGGGTACAAATCTCCTCTCAAGGTATGATAATGGGAGAGGGATGGAGAAGAGGCTACAATGAATTCTCACTAAGGAGGAGTAGCTCTCTCTCAAAAGATGGGTGTGTGTGTTTTAGAAAACCTCTCTAGGGTTTTTCTCTCTGAATAGCCTCTCTCACATTTGTGGGTAATGAGGGTATATATAGTATGGGTGAAGGGTAATAAAGTCACTCATTAAAATCCTCCAGGCAGAATGTTTCGCGACTATCTCGCGGGAAGGCCTTACCCACGAGACACTCGCGAAAATGACAGTTTGGCATGACTCTTCAGCTTCCAGTCATGTGCTTCTCACATGGCTCTTTTGCGGCTTAGCTTCCAACGACACACCCACGAGATCCACTGATCTTCAATAAAGACTTGATACTAAACCCAATACAATTAAATCCCACAAAATACAAGGAAATGAAATAAAGTAATTACAACACATTTTGTCATGGAATAAAGCCAATATAAAACATAGTTGTAAATCACAACTTTACAATCTCCCCCTTTGGCTATTCCGTGACAAAACACCCTATAACAGACTCTAGACTTAAACATGAGTTTGGGAACAATGGCAAAACTCACCCACACCTAAATCTAGAAGCTGTGATGAACTTGGAACATGTATACCTGTAACCTGAAACACTTGCACAAAACACATTAGACTCCCAAGGTAAATCAGGTGATAAAAAGACAAGTATAATGCAACAAGTAAACTGTGATCAAGCAAAATGGAATAAAGCAATAGACCAAGGCTTGACCAAACAGGCAATCACTATAACTAAGTGATCACAATGCTCATTCACACTTGGAATGAACATTCGGACATTCAAGTTGACAAACACAAGGCAAATCACTTGAATGACCAACACTCAACTAATGCACAGTACATGAAGTATGTGCATCTAGGAAAAATCCTTCAAGGGTACAAGAGTGTTCATCACTCAACCAATGCATAGAACGTATATGCATCTAGGAACAATCCTACATGGGCACAAGAGTGTTGTACGGAAGTAAAATGTATGACATTAAACATCAAGTACACAAGCATAAAGGCTGCATAAACAAGGTACTGCATATGCATGGTACAAACCATAAAAGCCTACAAACATGCAATGAAACAAACTCTTAAAGCTTATAAAAGCAACATGGGTACAAAAGTGTTCAACACTAGAACATGATGCAAAGCATAGATACTAAAAGTAACACAAAGTACCGAGAAAACAAACATAAAGTAAATCAAGGTTTTCTCAAAAACAATGTCTTCTCCCCCTTGGTATATGCATCTCCCCTATGGCTTTCTCCCCCTACGAATGTGCACAAGGTAAAATTTCTCCCCCTAAGAGTGTGCACATGAGTCATATAGAAATGACGATACTCTCCCCCTTTTTGTCACGAATAGACAAATTAATCAAGAGGAAGGAGGGAAAGAAAAGAAGATATGAACAAGGGAAAAAGATGATGCATGAGGGGTGCAAGATGAATGAGAAAATGAGACTCAAACATAAGACAAAAACATTTTAAAACAATGCTACAAAGCATAAAGAACATGACATGCTAAGGATGATGGAACATGATGTAAACCTAGACATGACATGGACACAAGAACATGTTATATGTGCTAAAAGGTCTAAAAGAACTTAACTAGCATGAGTTAAAGCAAAAACATGTCAAGTGTTAGAGTGTGTGCAGCAAGGTGCAGCTACTGTGCATCTAGTGTGCATGTGAGATGCATGACCAATGCATGAGCAAGGCACTCAAGGGGCAAAGTGTACAAAACACACCACCAAAGATCAAAACATGATAAACATGAATAATTATGGTGATCCCCAAAATTTGGTACTCATCGGAGTCCAAAACAACGAGAAAATGCCATATGGACATTTTATCAAACACTTAGAGTGCACACACTACCCATGTATGATGAACAATGCAAGAACATATGAAAATCTTGCCTAAATACTTGTTATTTTAGCCATAAGGGGCCAACATCCAAAGCAAATTATCATTTAAAACAAAGCCCAATCAAAAAGATTGACAAAAATTAAGTTTTCCAACTCCCGTTTGAGAAAATCCCAACTATGAACATAAAACCTGCAAAAACGTAATCTAAGGATCAAAATCAATGAAATGAGTTAAAGATTACCTTAGAGATGTTTATGGAATAAAAAAACACTTGAATTTAGTCAGGTTTTGATGTAGAAACATTAAAACAGGGGTTTGGGAGAAGATGGGAGGCGTTAAAAACAAATGACCCACGAAATGCCCTTTAAAAAGCTGATCTGGAAATTTTCGCAGGTATCTCGCTACTTAGAATCCTGCGAAAATTTCGCTGGTATCTCGCAGGTATCTCGCAAGTATCTCGCAGGTAAGCCTTACTCGCGAAACAGCTGCGAAACAGTCGCGAAACTCTCTGTCCAAAGCTGAAAAAACTTGCAAATTGGACCGTTTCATTCGTGACTGAACTTAAACATGAAATAAGTCACGAAAACACCCAGAAAACATGTTTTTCACACAAAAACAATTTGAAAACTTTGAAAAACATGGGTGATACAAATCACTTCCAAAGGCAAACAAAAAGAACAAAAATCTTTTTGGTTTGATCCACATATGGTTGAGCACACACACATCACATTTGAGCATGTACAATCACACAAATGAAATAAACATTCATTGAACAAAAATCTTGTGTGTTGTGTGTGAGGATCAAGTGTGGCATATTCTTTAGACCAGAGCGAAGTTTCAATGATCAATTCAATCGAGTCATACACAACTTATACGAAATCAAGTGGACTATCTCCATTATAGAAATGAGTATATATGACCTCACATACATTGAATACATAACTTAGAAGCTTTTCATTTGGCTCTTGCATAAGGCATAACAATTGGTCCATTTTATTTTGTTTGGACAAAAACATCTCATTTTGAGATTGGTGCTTGAAATTTATGATATTTCAACATTGATGATTAGCCTTTGGCTTTTTGAGCACCATACAAAACAAATTAATAAGAGTCGATTTCCCTTTTTCCTAGTCAAATACTAGTGTATGCAATAAGCTTTTGCAGCTCAATATCTCTTTTCATTTGGAGATTTACATTTGGTGAGCTATTTTTGCAAAAACATAAAAATAAAGTGGAAAGAGATATAGACACAAGTCTATGCAAGTATCAAGACCAACAAGACTATTGACCAATCATTCATGACAAGCTTGAAGATCTATTTACAACAATCATACATAGTTTTCAAGATTTCTTCCACACAGAAATAGGTGCATACAGAACAAGCTAAGCTCGTAAATGCACTACGCCATTAGTACGAAGGTACTAGGCCAAACTCTCATGAGATATGTGCTCAAACATATACGATCAAACTTTTTGAATTTTACACTTTTTATGTGGTTTTGGATTTTTTACTCACACAAAACAAAGACAAAAAAGTAAGATCAAAACAAAAGCAATGCACACAAATAAATGCAAAATGCACAAATGCATGAAGATATGACATTCAATGCATGAAGGGTCCTACAAAGATCGAAAGAATTAGATCAAGGACTAAAGGAGCAAAAGCTCAACCATAGGAACCCTTCCTCATCCAAACGGAACAGTTGTTTGGAATGAGTGTCTCATGAGAAGCAAGACAAGGGTTGGAAGAATGAGAACCAGAGATACACATAGTCAAGGAGTTAAGAGCATTAAACACTTTCTTTAACAACATGCTATTTTCAATCAAATCCGGTTTAGCATGCAAAGCACAACTTCCAAGAAGCTTAAGTTTTTCTTTTCTTTTAATTCTTTTAACAGCATGAAACTTAGAGCAATGAGGTCTTAGATGACCAAAAGCACCACAATGGTGACAAACAATATGTTTAGGTCCATTAGGCTTTTTGGAAATGGATCTAGCAACTTGGTTTTGTTCTCTCTTCAACTTAGAACATTGAGGCCTTATATGACCAATCACACCGCAATGGTGGCAAGTTGGAACAAACTTAGATCCACTCAATTCTCTAGGATTTAACCTAAACAGAGGCTCTGACTTAATAGCCTTTCTCTCCACTTTTTGATTTCTTTTATGTGGAGGAATGTACACCGATTTGTCCTTTGAGGCAGAACACACATTAGGCACAAAATCGGGTACCACAACATGATTACAACATATATTTTCATCATTTTTAACAATAGTTTCAGCAATCAAACACTTGGCATGCATCTTAAGAGATTCATTTTCAGATTTAAGATCATTAACAAGTTTGTTAGACAAAACAAGTTTAGCATCCAAGTCCATATTCAAACACTCAAACTCTTTCAGCTTTTCAATAGAATTTTCAGCAAGTTTCTTATATTTTTCAACCAATTTGATGGATTTATTGAGCTTAGCAGTTAAATCATCCTTTTCACAAAATAACTTGCTTAAACTCTTTTGAAATTTCTTAGCATTTTTCTTTAAGAGTTTGGTGTTAGGAATATCAACAACACCCAAGGATTCATGTAACATAGCATCACAATCATGAGGATTATCACTCATAGAGACATTTTCACAAACACATGGCATGTTACAATCAACAACATCCATAGAAGCATACAAAGCATTATCCATGGCAAAACACACACACGGGGTCAAGGATCACACTTAGGTAATGAAACCAAAACAAGTGTACCCGCTCTGATACCAATTGAAAGCTCGGAAATGTGTTGAAAACACAAGAGCAATTTAGACCCCCAATTAAAGTTACGGCTTGATAGTTTTTACACTAACTTAATACAAAGTGCGGAATAGTGTAAAAGTGAGCGGATAAGTAAATAAGCTACTCTAATCCATAAACTAAGCAACACAGCAGTATAATGGAATATAAAAGAGTAGGGAAGAAAGATGCAAACACAGAAAACACCAAGACGTGTTTTCGAAGAGGAAACCGAAGAACTCGGCGAAAAACCTCTCCGCCGCCCTCCAAGCGGAAATCGATCCACTAGACAATCAGTTGGGATACGTAGGTTAGAAAGAGCCCCTCCAAGCCTAATCTACCCGATGCACCTAAGCCCTCCAAGCTCCTACTCCAACAAGACTTCTCGGAACTGTGTCTTGTCTAGCTCTCTGGATCCCGCAACAAGCTCCATGTTGCATCTGCCATTCCAGGCTTCTTCCAATGCTTCCCAACAACTCCAAAACACTCTCTACACTCTAAATAGGTGTGGGTTGTGTTTGGGTACAAATCTCCTCTCAAGGTATGATAATGGGAGAGGGATGGAGAAGAGGCTACAATGAATTCTCACTAAGGAGGAGTAGCTCTCTCTCAAAAGATGGGTGTGTGTGTTGTAGAAAACCTATCTAGGGTTTTTCTCTCTGAATAGCCTCTCTCACATTTGTGGGTAATGAGGGTATATATAGTATGGGTGAAGGGTAATAAAGTCACTCATTAAAATCCTCCAGGCAGAATGTTTCGCGACTATCTCGCGGGAAGGCCTTACCCGCGAGACACTCGCGAAAACGACAGCCTGGCATGACTCTTCAGCTTCCAGTCATGTGCTTCTCACATGGCTCTTTTGCGACTTAGCTTCCAGCGACACACCCGCGAGATCCACTAATCTTCAATAAAGCTTGAGTCTTCACCAACTTGATACTAAACCCAATACAATTAAATCCCACAAAATACAAGGAAATGAAATAAAGTAATTACAACACATTTTGTCATGGAATAAAGCCAATATAAAACATAGTTGTAAATCACAACTTTACAAATTTTGTAACTAAACTTTGTCCTTATTTTAATGTGTTGAAGGAAAGAATAGAATATCTAATGTATATTGTATTGTAAAGTGGTGTGTAAAAATAGAAAAAATAAGTTCTTATGTGTTAAAATGGTATTTGGCATGGCATGGTATTCACCCACAAACACATAAATTTCATCATACTTCTAGGTATTTTTGTGATTGAAAAATGCAACAACTCTAAATTATGATGAATAGAAATCATTAACTTATAGAAATTTAGACCCCTTAAACAACAACAATTGGTTTAACCTAGTTTATTAGCCAAGTGATTAACTTAGTCAAATTATGCAAGTCTAGATTATCACAATCACATAATCATATCAAGTATATAAAGCAGCGGAAAAGTAAATAACACAAGATGATGACCCAGGAAAACCAAACCGGTAAAAAACCTAGGGAGGATTTAACCTAGCTATCCTCAAGGTAAACCTGAATCCACTATCTTGAAAGAATCGAAGTTCATGCAAAAGGACTTACAAGCTCCCCACTTGACTTCCTAATGCTACCCACCAGTAGAACTTACTGACACGACCACGTGCAAGCTCCGAATCCACGGACTCCTTCTTTCTTAGATTCTCCAACAAGATACAAGCACCCCTGCTTGTGTTTCTTTAAGCTCCAATGGCAGTAACTGAGTTAATCATCAAGATGTTGATATTATCTCTATCTTGAAAACCCTAAGTTTATGTGAAGGAAAGCTACTCAATGATCTCACAAGAGATTCACACAAACAGCAAAGTATGAGCAACAAAGACTTAGAGAGGTTTTGGGTAAAAAACCCTAGATACAAAAGAGGCACTCTCTTCTCTCTCAAAAAAGCTCTAAAAAACGTGGCTTAGGGTTTCCTTTATATAATGGGAGAAGTAGATCTGAAACCCTAATCCTTAATGGGCTTAAGCTGCTGTTTGGGCTGACTTAAAATTCTGCAGATACAATTTTCGATTGATCGAGCCTGTTCTTCGATCGATCGAACTAGGCAGAATATGAAGTCTTCTTCCTGCAGCTTGTATGTTCTTGAATCTTGACTTGAATCACCTTCAGCGTTGTCTAATAAAACCTATAGACTCTAAGATCTATATCTAGACAAGTTTGTGTTCACGATTTGCCAATTGTTCTAAACATTTAGAACCTAACAAACTCCCCCTTTGGCAATTCGTGACAAAACTTGCATACAAAATGAAATGCTCAAATACAAGAACAACCCAATACAATAAAATGCCCATTACAACACATTCAACCTAACTACTATCCAGCAGTTGCAAGTGTAGACAGCAGCTCAATTGAATCAACCTGTATATTTCCTAAAACACTAAACAAAACGCATAAACGCATGTGTGACAAAAAAACAGTAAATCAACAAATATGCAAACTAACTCTCCCCATAAGTTAGATACATCAAAAAAAATTTCAACTCCCCCTAAACAAAACATTCTTGTATTTTATATTCTCCCCCTAAACAAAATAAACAGATAAACAGATCATCTATGTCTCCCCCTTTTTGTCACGTATTGACAAAGACTACCTAATCAGAAGGTAGACAGAAAACATACGCAACAGAGTAAGAGAAAATAGAGACAACTCCCCCTATGAAGAGAAACAACTCCCCCTAAGAACCACAATCGTTAAAAAAAAAATTTCTCCCCCTATAAAAATAGGAAAAACAAAACAAGTTTTGGAAAAAACAGTTTTGGGGAAAAATAAAGGGGGTAGGGATAAATAAAAAGACACAAACCAAGTTTAAAAAAAAACTAAGTTGAGGACACACATGAAGAAAAAATATTCTCTCTTTCAAAAAAATGCAAACATGGCACTATGTGACCCATAAACAGTTGCATAAGTAGAGAAAATATTTGCACATTGATTATCCATCATATCTCTTAAGAAAAATATTTTTTACAGTTCACAAAAAAAAAAAGGCATATACTAGAAAGTACATAGCTCAAAAATTAATCAATCAATTTGTTGATCAAGTTGAGTACCCAATGTAGCAAAGTGTATGCATGTTATGTGTGAAAAACAATGAGAGATATGACTGAAAAACTGCAAGATGGATACAAAAACAATGCAATGCATGTGAATCCTAAACACAAATGATGCATGCTCTAATGCAATGAAACTAAGTTCAATATAAGTTCAAATTCACAAAATTGGCTTGAGCACAGAGTTTCTAATAAAAAAAAAAACTCCAAAATTGAAAACCACTTGTTAAGATTTTGGAAAAAATTTGACTAATTGATCATCACACAAGTTAGAGGACAGAAAATAATGATCAATTGCATCAAATCAACAAGCCAATTTCATCAATTAAACCAATTTGAACAAAATCCCCAATTCGGGTACAATCAAGCTCTAGAATTTCCAATTTCTCAAACTTTAAACACATTTTGCATTAATATCAAGGAACTTTGAATCTTGGATGGCCACAACAAAATCACACACAATATAATGTACGAAGTTTAGCAAAGAATAACTTGTGTAGTTTGTGCAACTAACAAAAGCTTGAGATACATGTGAGGTGATATGTGAATAGCAATCAATCACAAAGTCTACAAAATCCATCACATAGAATTTAAAAGAGACTATCACCTAAAAAGTTACATCATATAACTCCCACATCTCCTAGAACAAAAGCTTGTAATCATGTAAGTTTCTTGAATTTTGCCTCATAATGTACACACCAATTTTAATTATGTGATTTGGCATCAAGCCTAATAGTACACACCAATTTTAAGCATTAAGCAATTAAGCCGAGGCATCACCTTATGTTCTTTTTTTTGGTGCATGTGCTACACTTTCTCGAGCACAGAATTTTGTGATATGCACTAAGGTGTTCATGATTGGCTAGTGAACAGTGGTGAGATGGTTATTTATGCCTTTCTCAAAAGGATCAAGTCCAACAGTCAAATAACATGTGACTTCAAGATTAAGACAAAGTGATAAACACCATAAACATCTTTCCCACACAACATGCACTACAAAGCTTCAACTAGTCAAGTGCAATAAATAAGCTCATCAAAGCTAAAATAGGTACATAAACTTGTTGTGTAAAGATAATATGGTCAATCCTTGATTATAAATCCAAGATGTGAAATAGAAAACACAAAAATCCTTTTTGGCTTTAAAAAATTTTATGACCAAAAACCAAAAGCACATATTATGCTCAATGAACAATGCAAAAGCAATGCATGATAGTGCTAAACTAAGCTATAAAGGGTACACAAATAAGAAATATCAATTTCTTAATTAACCCATGAGTACATGTACAAACTAGAACATACTCACACAAAATCAGAAACAGCCTAGCACTTATATAACACATACTATTCAAGTTTCTCCACAATGTCAAGCATGTTCTAAATCAAGAGAGAGATATCATAATTCATGTAATCTTGAAGAAAAATAAAACTAGACACAAAATAAAATATTTTTGTCTTTTTGAAATTTTTCAATGTTTTTGGATTTTTTTTTTAATAATAAAAAAAAATTAAAAAGCAAAACAACCAAAAACAAAAACAAAACATGTCCACAATTAATTGAAAGAATTAAATCAAGGACAAGTTAGCAACACTCACCTTGGAAAATCTTTTCTCACCCATATAGCATGAGTCTTCGGCTTTGTAGGTGAAAATCCATGTGAAGCAGAGTGCATTTGAGAGATTACACCAATCTTCTGAGAGAGACTGAAATCCTGCAAATTCCTTTCACAAGCCAACAAGCTTAAATTTTTCAAAATAATATGAAACAATTTATATGGACTTATGGCAGGAGAAATATCATCATATATCCTAGATTGAAACACAGAATGCTTAAATTTCAATTTATGACAATTAGGACGAATGTGACCACGGACACCACAAAAGTGGCAGACAGGAATAAATTTAGGAACATCAGTATTCCTAACAGCAAATCTAGTCTCAGATTTTGGTTTTTGCCTCAATAAGGAACAATTTGATCTAATATGACCAACAAAACCACAACGGTGACAAGTAGGCACAAAAACAGATTTATTATGCTCTCTAACAATAGGTTTAGACATAGGTTTAGAAACTTTAGCGTCAACATCAGAACTTTTACTTTTGTCTAACCTAGTAAAATAAGCCTTTTCTTTATTATTCCTCTTGAAAGGAGGGATATAAACTTTCTTAGTTTTAGGCTTAAAAGAAACAAAAATACTTCTGTTATCAACAGCAAGCTTGGTACTAGTCAAATTTTCAATTTTAGCTTTAGAACTTTTCATCTTCTCATCTTGAGAGGAAATTTGATTTCTCAAAAATTCATTCTTTTTATTAGACTCATCAAATCTCACAATCAAATCCTCTTTTTCAAGATTAGCCAATTTTAACTCTTCCTTGAATTTCTTAGAGATTTTCAAAGATTTAGATAATTCCTTACAAAGAGTTTCAAAAGCATCAAAAAAATCAACAGAAACAATAGTGTCCTTTTTATTCAAAGCAACACAAACATGAGTAGAAAGACACTTCAAATTATCCATGATAACAGGGGTCAAGGATCAGCTCTTAGATCAAAAGATCTACAACAAGAGAGCTACCTGCTCTGATACCACTTGATAGAAATTTAGACCCCTTAAACAACAACAATTGGTTTAACCTAGTTTATTAGCCAAGTGATTAACTTAGTCAAATTATGCAAGTCTAGGTTATCACAATCACACAATCATATCAAGTATATAAAGTAGCGGAAAAGTAAATAACACAAGATATGATGACCCAGGAAAACCAAACCGGTAAAAAACCTGGGAAGGATTTAACCTAGCTATCCTCAAGGTAAACCTGAATCCACTATCTTGAAAGAATCGAAGTTCATACAGAATGACTTACAAGCTCCCCGCTTGACTTCCTAATGCTACCCACCAATAGAACTTACTGACACGACCACGTGCAAGCTCCGAATCCGCGGACTCCTTCTTTCTTGGATTCTCCAACAAGATACAAGCACCCCTGCTTGTGTTTCTTTAAACTCCAATGGCAGCAACTGAGTTGATCATCAAGATGTTGATATAATCTCTACCTTGAAAACCCTAAGTTTATGTGAAGGAAAGCTCCTCAATGATCTCACAAGAGATTCACACAAACAGCAAATATGAGTAACAAAGACCTTAGAGAGGTTTGGGTACAAAACTCTAGATCCAAAAGAGGCACTCTCTTCTCTCTCTCAAGAGTTCCAAAAACATGGCTTAGGGTTTCCTTTATATAGTGGGAGAAGTAGATCTGAAATCCTAATCCTTAATGGGCTTAAGCTACTGTTTGGGCTGACTTAAAATTCTGCAGATACAATTTTCGATTGATCGAGCCTGTTCTTCGATCGATCGAACCAGGCGAATATGAAGTTTTCTTCCTACAGCTTGTATGTTCTTGAATTTTGACTTGAATCACCTTGAGCATTGTTTAATAAAACCTATAAACTCTAAGATCTATATCTAGACAAGTTTGTGTTCACAATTTGCCAATTGTTCTAAACATTTAGAACCTAACAAACTCCCCCTTTGGCAATTCGTGACAAAACTTGCATACAAAATGAAATGCTCAAATACAAGAACAACGCAATACAATAAAATGCCCATTACAACAAATTCAACCTAACTACTATCCATCAGTTGCAAGTGTAGACAGCAACTCAATTGAATCAACCTATATATTTCCTGAAACACTAAACAAAACGCATAAACGCATGTGTGACAGAAAAACAGTAAATCAACAAATATGCACATATCAAAATTTTGACTTTTGACTCAACCCTTAAATCAAAATTTTAACATTTTATACATTTTTTTTTTCTTAACTTCTTTCACACATATTTTTAACAATGAAAGGTCCAGTCCATCTAGATCTCAATTTTTTGGGGAACAAATGTAACTTAGAATTATACAAAAGAACCTTTTGAGATGGTTCAAAAGATTTCCTTAAAATATGTTTATCATGAAAAACCTTCATTTTTTCTTTAGAAATCCTAGAATTCTCATATGCATCACGTCGAATTTCTTCCAACTCATTCGATTGCAATTTTCTTAATGAACTAGCATTGTCTAAGTTAAAGTTAAACATATTTATTACCCAATATGATTTATGTTCCAATTCCATAGGCAAGTGACAATTTTTACCATAAACAAGTCTATAGGGAGACATACCAAGAATATTTTTATAGGCAGTGCGGTACGCCCAAAGTGCATCATTCAACCTCAAAGACCAATCTTTACGATTTGGGTTAACCGTCTTTTCCAAAATTTGTTTAATATCTCTATTGGCAAGCATAACTTGTCCACTTGTTTGTGGGTGATATGGGGTGGCAACCTTGTGTGTTATGCAATATTTTCTCATTAATGCCTCAAAAGGTCGGTTGCAAAAGTGCAAGCCCCCATCACTCATAATTGCCCTAGGGATGCCAAACCTTGACAAAACATTTTCCTTTGAGAATTTCAAAACAATTTTGTGATTATTATTTTTGCAAGAAATAGCCTCAACCTATTTTGAAATATAATCTACAGCCACTAGAATGTAAAGATATCCAAAAGAAGGAGGGAATGGACCCATGAAATCTATGCCCCAACAATCAAAAATTTCAACGACGAAAATTGGGTTTAAATGCATCATATTCCTATGACTTATTTCTCCCAACTTTTGACAAGACTCACAAGATTTGCAAAAATGATGAGTGTCTTTAAACATATTAGGCCAATAAAAACCACATTGCCAAATCATTGCAATGGTTTCCTTGAAGAAAAGTGGCCTCCACAAGCTTCATTATGACAAAAGGAGATGACACTAAATATTTCATTATTAGGGACACATCTCCTAATGATTTGATCTGGACAGTACTTAAATAAATAAGGATCATCATAGAAAAAATTGCGTACCTCAACCATGAAGCGTTTCTTATCTTGAGCACTCCAGTGAGATGGTGTTTGGCCTGTGACAAGAAAATTGACAATATCAGTATACCAAGGCAAAATACAGATGGAAAACAATTGTTCATTAGGGAATGAATCCCTAATGGGCAATGCATCCATGGATTCATTAAAAGTGAGGCGCGATAGATGGTCTACCACCACATTTTCTACTCTCTTTTTATCTTTGATGGTGATATTAAATTCTAGTAGTAGAAGAATCCATCTAATCAACCTTGGCTTTGCATCCTTCTTTGAAAGAAGATATTTTAAAGCTAAATGTCAGTGAAAACAACAACAAGAGAGCTAAGAATATATGAACGGAATTTATCTAAGGCAAATACCACAGCATGTAACTCTTTTTTAGTTGTAGAATAATTCATTTGAGCTTCATTCAAAGTCTTACTTGCATAATAAATTACATGAGATTTTTTTTATCCTTTCTTTGCCCTAAAACAACTTCAATCACATAATCAGTTGCATCACACATAATTTCAAAAGGTAAAGTCCAATTTGGTGGTTACATGATAGGTG
Organism: Quercus aquifolioides; assembly: GCA_019022515.1. Lineage (NCBI taxonomy): Eukaryota > Viridiplantae > Streptophyta > Magnoliopsida > Fagales > Fagaceae > Quercus > Quercus aquifolioides. The sequence continues at coordinate 12,022,947 of CM032328.1, forward strand.
CGGTGGTAAGCATGCCTTTTAGATTATCAAAAGCTTCTTGGCAAGCTTGGGTCCATTCAAAGGGAGTGTCATTTGTTAGGAGGTTACACATAGGTCTAGATATGAAACTAAAGTCTTTTATGAACCTCCTATAAAATCCAGCATGTCCTAGGAATGATCTCACATCTTTAACAGTCTTGGGTGTAGGCAAATTAGCAATCAATTCAATTTTTGCTTTATCCACCTTTATGCCTTTTGAAGAAACAATGTGGCCTAATACAATCCCTTTTGTGACCATGAAATGACACTTTTTCCAATTTAATAGTAAATTAGTTTCTTCACGCCTAGTAAAGACTTTTTGCAAATTAGAAAGCCATTCATCAAAAGTCACCAAACACAGAAAAATCATCCATGAAAACCCCTAAATAATGCTCTACCATGTCACTAAAAACACTTAGCATGCATCTTTGAAAAGTGGCTAGTGCATTACATAAACCAAATGACATCCTCCTAAATGCAAAAGTACCAAAAGGACAAGTAAATGTGGTTTTCTCTTGATCTTCAAGTGCAATTTCAATTTGATAGTACCCAGAATACCCATCTAAAAAGCAATAGTACTCATGACCCGCTACTCTCTCTGAAACTTGATCTAAGAAAGGTAAAAGTGATCTTTCCTAGTGATTGCTTTCAATTTTCTATAATCAATACACATGCGCCACTTGTGGTGACACAAGTTGGAATTAACTCATTATTCTCATTTTTTACCACAGTTATTCTAGATTTCTTTGACACCACCTGAGTAGGTCTTACCCATTTACTATTTGCGATGGGGTATATGATACCCACATCTAACAATTTGAGCACTTCAGTCCTAACTACCTCTTTCATTGTAGGATTCAACCTGCGTTGCATCTCCCTAGATGGTTTAGCATTGTCCTCTAAATAAATCTTTTGAGTACAAACCAATGGGCTAATTCCTTTAATGTCAGCTATGTTCCATACTATGGCATGCTTATGTTTTCTCAAAATGTTTAATAACTTACCTTCTTGCAAAAAGTCAAGTTTAGAAGATATTACCACAGGAAAAGTCTCATCGGTTCGTACAAAAGCATACTTGAGCTCAATAGGCAAGGGCTTCAACTCCAATTTTGGTACTTGCTCACTAGATGGCAAGCAACTCCTCATATTTCAATTTCCAATTGCTTTCTTCCAATTCCTGTGCAAATTCCAAAAGATAGTGAATGTATGCAATTTCGGAATTCTCATCAAAATTAAAATCACATGAATTGACTAGACAAGCTTCTAATGGATTTGAAAAACATGTTTTGTTGAATTTTTCTTGAACAAGTGTTTCAATTAAGTCAACTTCATGCACATCCTCTTCATCCCTAGGTTGCTTACAAGTATTAAAAATATTAAACTCAAGGGTCATATTCCCAAAAGATAATTTTAAGACTCCACTTCTACAATTATCAATGCATTAGAAGTTGCAAGAAGTGGGCATCCTAAAATCACAGATATCTGAGAATTAGCATTAGAAATATGATGCATGTCCAAAATAATAAAGTCAAAAGGAAAATAAAATTTGTCCACTTGAACCAAAACATCCACAACAACACCCTTTGAAACAATCACAGATCAATTGACAAGTTGTAAAATTATAGAAGTAGGTTTTAACTCGCCTAGACCTAATTGCTCATACATTGAATATGGCAAAAGATTCACACTTGCCCCAAGATCAAGCAAAACTTTCTCTATTTTTGAATTACCAATCACACATGAAATAGTGAGACAACCTAGATCTTTAAACTTTGGAGGTCTATTGTTTTGAATGATTGCACTAACTTGTTCAGTCAAAAATGCATTCTTATGTACATTAAGCTTACGCTTAACAGTATACAAATCTTTCAAAAATTTAGCATATGATGGAATTTGCTTTATGGCATCCAAAGGAGGAATGTTCACTTTAACTTGATTAAGCACTTCAAGGATTTCAAAATTTTGATTTACTTTTTGAGGGGAAATCAACATTTGGGGAAAAGGAGCAGGGATAGGACACCTTTCAATTTCATTAGATTTAGGCTCAAGGACTTCGTCACTACTCCTTATTTTGGAAGTTTCATCACGTGTATTGCTTTTAGAATATCTTTCTCAATGATTTTTCCACTACGAAGAGTAGTTATAGATTTAGCTTGACTCGCTTTATTTTCAAAGGAACTACAATCATCAACACAAAATTGACCTTGGGGGTTTTGTTGTGGTTGAGATGAAAACTTACCCTTTTCTATTGTGCTCATGGATGTGGTCAATTTAGTGAGAGTGCTCCTAATGTCATTTATGGCTTGTGAGTTCTAATTATTAATGGTCGATTGAGTCTACATGAATTGTGGCATAGTGTCGTCAAGACTCTTCTTTGGAGGAGGATTGTAGGGAACAAAATTTGAAGTACCAAGTGTAGGAGGTGCAACCACATTATCATTCCTCCAACTAAAATTTAGGTGATTCCTCTACCCTGAATTGTATGTATCTGAATAGGGAAAATGGTATGATTTTTTCACCATGTTCATAGCATTTGCTTGATCATGAATCACCTCTTTAAAAGCTGGAATTGTAGGGCATTCATTGTTAGGGTGTTCCATGGCCTCACAAATTTTACAAACTTCATCAATTTTAGGCACAGTATTGATTCCATTGACCTTTCTTAATTCCATGGCTTCAAGCTTCTAGTTAGACTAGCTACCTTGGCACTAAGGTCATCATCTTCCCTAAGTTGGTACATACCACCTCTAGAGGGGTTGGTGGATGCTCTAAACCTATCTGAGGTATCAGTAATACCCCAAGATTGGGCATTCTCAGCTAAGAGATCAAAATAATCAAAAGCCTCATCAGGATTTTTATTCAAAAACTCTCCATTGCACATCATCTCTACAAATTGGCGCATCTTTGGAGTTAAACTTTCATAGAAAAAACTAATTATATGCCAAGTTTTGTAGCCATGATGTGGACAAGCATTAAGCAAATCTTTAAATCTTTCCCAACATTGATAAAATGTCTCATTATCTTTTTGTGAAAAATTCAATATTTGTCTTTTAAGTGCATTAGTCCTATGAATTGGAAAAAATTTCTTTAAAAACTCAATTTGCATCTCTTGCCAAGTACCAATTGACCTAGGTCTCAAAGAATTAAGCCAAGTTTTTGACCTGTCTTTAAGAGAAAAAGGAAACAACTTCAACCTAATGGTCTCTTCATTACATGATTGGTCATGGAAGGTAGAACATACCTCCTCGAATTCCTTAAAATGTAGGCAAGGATTTTCAGAATCTAAGCCATGAAATTTAAGAAGTAATGAAATCATACCGGGCTTAAAATTAAAATAATTTTTATTAGTTGGAAAAATGATGCATGATGGTGCACTACTCCTAGTAGGTTGCAAATAATCCCTGAGAGTTCTAATGTGTTGGTGTGCATGGAAGTTTTCATTATTTAAATTATTCTCATCACAATGATTACTCTCTAAGTTCGCCATGATATCAAGTGTGTGAGAATATGTGAAAGAATCAGATAAATTGCCAAACAAATTATTAGACTCAATTTTAACCAAACAATTATCACTATCACGACACCAAACACGCATGCAATAGTAAAGCAAGAAAGAAAAAGAATAAGAAAATAAAAGAAAACAAATACCTTTAACAATAAAAAGAAGTAAAAAAAAAAAAAACTAAAGGAAAACTAAACTACTTAAAAAGAAAAGAGTTGGAGAGATATTATCAAATATGTGAAGAAATTTAATGCCGAAAACCTCTCCAAATGAAGTGGAACGCTTCTCTAATCGCCTAATCCTTGGCAATGACGCCAAAAACTTGTTGCGACTTAAATAATGCTCCCAAGTGTAGGATTGTCACGAAGTAATAACTTGGTAAGTCCGAGGTCAAAGCCACTGGGAAAAAAGGGAATTGATTAGCAAGTCACAAGAAAATAAAACTAAAATAATAAAGTTTAATTGAAGAGATTTTTGATGGTTTAGTAAAGGCAATTTAAATTGAGAGAAAATAACAATATATTAAGGCACTAATGTTTAGGGATTCACACACAACACATCTATTGGTAGTCTTAACAATATTTATTTTATAACTCAACTAAAATTAATATGAAAAATGATCTTAGTCAGATGATTTAACAATAAAAACTCAAGAATTAATTGTTTAAGGTAGTTTCATGAAATTGATTGATTTTAGGCAAATCAAAACTAGTGAATTAGTTCGCAGGGAATACTAAGCATTTAACGTGACCGGAGTCTACGATAAATCAAAAGATTCTGCAGAACTAAACACTTTTCTAGATGAGTAATACAATAAAAAACATAAAAACATAAGCATTGAAACCAATAAATAATTGTTAAGAACACACCAATAAACAGTTGGGTTTCATTCCTTGCCTTAGCAAGGCTTCTAGCAAGCCATAACACAAATAAAATTCTAAAATCTATAAAGAAACTTAAAAAAATAAAAAAATAAAAAATAAAAACTAAATTATGTTTAATGGCAGCTCCCCCTGAAAGGCCCTAAAGTGTCTTTAAATAGGTCAAGGAATCCTATTACAAGTTGAATTCCTGTTTGGAGAAAATCTCAAGTTTTTAGGCTTCGCTTAACTGACGTTTTTGACCCATTTAACTTCCGAATTAGGACTTTTGGTAAACTACAAAATTATGCTCTATCTGAAGTTTTTAGGCTTTACTTAACTGACGTTTGACCCATCTCGATTGGACATCTGAGCCGAAAGTTTTGATCCAAATATTAACCGGTGCACAGGCTGGAATCCTAATCCGAATTGGACTTGGATTTGATGCAAATTTCCTTTGATTCCTTGCTTCAATTGGACTTAAATTTAATTGAGTTGGCCTTCTTTGACTTCATCATGGCCCTTGTAAAAGTAAAGTCCATTAGCTTTCTTCTTTGCACAAATCCACTTATTTAATTTCATTATCCTGCAAAAGACAAATTCAAGCATTAAAATTCAATTAAACACAAAATTGATTATTCAGCATTATTCCAAAACCAACTATAAAATGCATGAATTAACTCAAAATAAATATGATAATGCTTTTTAAATATGATATAAATATGCAAAATTAAGTTATTGTTAAGGTGTTAATTCCTAAGAAGTCAAAATAAAATATTATACTAGAACCAACCACAACTAAAAATAAAGGTATTGTGAAAAAATAAATGCTACACCCACAACATTTTTCACAACACTTTATAACAAAAGTGTGAATTGTAAAGCTATAGTAGTACCTATGGTTTCTTTTTTGGTTTAATCAATTGCACTGTACACTGGCCTTCTTCTTCCCCCCCCCCCCCCCCCCCCCAATAATATTTCCCAATCAACTCCTTATATATATATATATATATATAGAGAGAGAGAGAGAGAGAGAGAGAGAGAGAGAGAGAGCGAATAGTTAATACAACAAATTGTCACAATATTTTCACAATTCTTGAAGTGTTAATTTTTTATAGGTCAAAATAAAATATCATACTAGAAGTAACTACAATTAAAAATAAAGGTATTGTGAAAAAAAAAAAAAAAGGTACTACATTCATAACATTTTCATAACAAATCATAGACTGTAATTATTATTGGTTCTAATTTAAAATTACTAATAAAATTACTTTTTTGCCCACCAATAACAACTCTTGACAGCTTACTACTTATGATTTGTTGTGAAAATATTGTAGACATTACATTTCTCTTGTGAAAATGTTAAGACATCTTCTTGTCATTGTAATATATTTACAACTACTAAACTGTCAATTCTTTACAAGTAAAAATAAAATATAACAAAATTATAAAGGTATTCTGAAAATGTTGTACCATTTTGTTGAGCAAAAAATTCACTGTTTAATATACAGTTTTCTTAGGTTGACTTTTTGTATTTTTATTTTTATACACCATTTTAAGTAAAAACACATAGTTTTACACACAAAAAAATAATTAAAAAAACTTAGGATAAAAACACATTTCATCCTTTATGTTTAGGATAGTTCACAATTCCTCTTTAAATTTTAAAATCAAGCAATTTTTCACTTAATATTTTGGAAAATAGCAAATATGTTATATTATTATTCTTTCAATTAAACTCTAATGAAAGCTTATAATTCTTAAAATATTCCATTGTGCAATATCTAAAATACCTCAACTAAATTTTAACATCCCAAAAATTTTCTTCTCATACTTTGAGTTTTAAATGGTAATAATGCTTAAAAAGTTGAAATGACGATGTAAGGTGTTTTATTTATTACCTAGAGAACATTGATTTTCTAAGTTTAAATGTTCGAAACTTAAAATTTTTTTAATGGAAAATTCAATGACACATGCCTTTTGTTATTATTATTTTTTTTAAATTTCTTTTCTTACCTAAAATGGGTGTTCACTAAAAGCTAAGTAAACTAAATATTGCACTTAGACTCATGTAGAATGATAAAGAAGAAAGCATGAATAAATTTTTTTTTTCATTGTGTATGGTTGAAGGTATTTGATGAAGAGTTTCAATTATAGCATATGACATCATTCATCACGAAAATTTAAATATTGTGACATATCTAGCAAAAATGGTTGCTTATTATTAAAAGATGATGATATTCATTAATATTCTGAGAAGTTTTTAATAAATTTTTAATAAGTTTTTTTTTTTTTTTTTTTTTTCACAAGATAAAATTTCTACTCTAGCCTAATCTAAGTATATATGTGTAAAACTCCCTCCTAGAGACTTAAACCCCAGCTCTTACCCCTAACTCCCTCACAAGCATTTATACTTATAGAGTGACCATCGCACTAAGGGTGCGCGGTGGTTTTTTAATAAGTTGATTTTGCCTTTAGTAAATAAGTACTAAGAAACTATTATAATAAAATAGATATTCATATGTTAAATAACTATCATAACTTTGATGTGATAAAAATTCTTATACGAATGAGATTAACTTTATATGACATACATTTTTTTTAAATATATAGAGTTATACTTCTTCAACTTGTACTTAATAAAAGTTAGAATTGACATTGTATTTAAAAAAAAAGGTTAGACTTGACTTCTTTCTTTTTTTTCTTTTTTCTTTGAGAAGATAAAGTTAGAGTTGACTTAGCTTGACATATTTACATCAAAAAGGTGCGTGTGTGTGTATATATATATACACATTCAATTTCAAACTTGGATTTAGAACAATGGAAAAAATATATATAGATTCAGTATGTATTTATAAGAATTTGCTAAGAAAATGAATTGGTAAAATCATAACAAATATATGAAAGAGTAATGAATACAGGGCATTTTTAAATGGCCAAAGGAGCACTAATATAATTAGTTAAGTAATAATAATGCAACAGATACAGTGAGTATTGGGGGAGGAGGAATTCAAATCGATATATCTATTAAAAACACCATAAAATATGATTTGAGTTACAAAGTTTTTAGCATATTATATATATATATATATATATATTTGACAAAACAATAATAGTTTTCATTAAATTCAAGAACCATTGTCCGCAAGTACAATTGCTTTTAGAAATATAGGGAAATCAAACCATCATATCACCCCATAGTCTAAATATTTTAATTATATTTGACTAAAGAAACAAGAAAGTCAATGTTGTACTGAAGATCGTTTTAATTTGTCCAAGGATGAAATATTTTAATGCCGATTAATATCAATGTATTGTTTCGGGATTATCGGTACATCTATATATATATATATATATATATAGTTGTGTATTCATTTTTTTTTTTTTTTTTTTTTGGGGAACAAAAGCATGCCATTCAATTAATCAAAAAAATTAGCATCTTGGTACAAAGCTTCCCCAGCTTTTGGAGGAACATCTTCCATCCAAAACAAATCATGACTAACATTCTTAGCAAATTAAGCTAACTCATGAGCAACCCTATTCCCCCCTCGCCTAGTACAGTCAATGCTTACCCAATGCAAATTCCTAATCAAATGATGAATATCCCCAGTTACATTCCCAAGCAAAGAATGATCATCCTGCAAAGCTGAAATAGCTTTCATAATAGAGCTATTATCCCCTTCAATGATGAATTCAGAGAAGCCAGCATCTACGACAAATTTAATAGCTTTTCTATAAGCAAGTAACTTAGCCTCCTCGCTGCAATATACCTCAGGTCCCTTAGCTTCCATGGCTGCCATAACCTCACCTTTTTCATTCCAGATGATTGCACCAAAACCAGAGTTGTTGAGGGTCGAAAACAAGGCTGCATCAAAATTAAGTTTGAAAACCGAAGGTGGAGGGGATTGCCAGGTATCTCGGGTAGACTGCCCTTTATGTGCAAGTCCCATCAGTGCTGATGCAGTCTGAAATTCCTCAAAAAGCTCCCTTGCCCGATTATTCAAACACCCCAGATCATGGAACTTGCCTCCATGCACAACTCGATTCCTTTGATTCTAGATTAGCCATGCTTGAATGAGCACTACCTCCATATCTTGAGACTCAACCCGTTCCAATAAATATTCCTTTAATTGAAGCATATTAGCCATACCTGACCCTTCCTTCTGCAGAATTTTCAAGCTACCCGCCCACACATCTCTAACTGCATCACATTCCCAAAGAGCATGGACAACTGATTCTGGAAACCTCAAACAAATTAGGCACATCACATCTTCAATAACTCTTCTCTTTGACAGGTTCAACTTTGTTGGCAAGATTTCATTACAAGCTCTCCACCCAAACACCCTAATTTAATTAGGAATTCTAAGCTTCCAAAGTGCAGACCAAACTCCCTTTCCAATACAAACCCTAGAACTCTCGGCTACCCTACCTCCTCTCAAAACTTCCTTAGACACCTTATATGTGGATTTAATAGTAAAATTCCCTTTCCTTTAATGCATCCAGATCAAAAAGTCCTCCACATATCTTCGACTAAGTTGTATTCTACATATAGCTTCGACATCTTCTTTCTCAAACATATCCATGATAAAATCAGACCTCTATGCATGCAAGTCTTGATCAATTAATTCAGCAATAGTCACCTCTCAAACTTCATCCTTAACTATATATAAAGGGGCATTTGTTGGATAATTCGGTATCCATTTATCCCCAAGAATCCAAATGGAATGGCCATTCCCAACTCGCCAACAACACCTAGACTTCAAGATAGGAAAAGCAGCCACAATACTCTTCCAAACAAAAGAACCATTTGGGGACTCCTTGGCTTCAAAGAGATGAGTTCTTGGGAAATATCTAGCTTTGAGGCATTGAAATACTAAAGAATTATTATCATGTAGCAACCTCCACCCTTGTTTAGCTAACATTACTAAATTAAAAGCCCTTAAATTCCTAAAACCCATTCGTCCCTCCCTCTTTGATAACGTCAAATTTTCCCACCTTTGCCAATGAATTTTCCTTTCATTCCCCACCTGCCCCCACCAAAATTTAGCACACATTACATTCAGCTCATCACAAAGTTTCAAAGGAAGTTGGAAAACACTCATGGTGTAAGTAGGAATAGACTGAGCAACTGCTTTAATAAGAATTTCCTTACCGGCTTTAGACAACATCATCCCTTTCCACACCTGCAGTTTTTTCCATATCCTATCCTTCAAGTATGAGAACATGAGATACTTTGTTCTTCCTACTAAGGTAGGCAGCCCTAGATAAGACTCAAACCGGTTCACTTCCTGCACTCCCAAAATCCTCAGAATGTCTTGCTTCTGACTAGCTAAAGTATTGCTGCTGAAAAAGAACCCGAAGCATTGGCATAGGTCTAAAGCACCTCAGAAACTACCTCCACTTCATTTTGTGTTGCCCTACAGAACAAAAGGGAATCATCTGCAAACAATAAGTTAGAAACTTTCGATGCCTCTCTACAAATGGAAGCGCCATGAATTTTCCCATCAGACTCTGCTTTTGCCAACAAAGATGTAAATCCCTCTGCACATAATAGAAATAAGTAAAGTGAGAGAGGGTCTCCTTGACGGATTCCCCTAGATGGAGTCACATTCCCATAAGGTTTTCCATTAAGTAGAATAGAGAATGATGTGGTGGTGATGCATGGCATCACTCTTTCAATCCACTTTTCTGGAAAACCCAACTTTTGCATAATACCCTGTAGGAATAGCCATTTCACTCGATCATATGCTTTACTGACATCCAACTTCAAAGCCAAAGAACCCGTCTTTCCCTTCTTCCTGGCATGCATAGAATGCAAAACCTCATATGCCACAATAACATTATCTATTATAAGTCTACCTGGCACAAAAGCACTCTAGATGGGAGAAATAATATCAGGGAGCACCTGTTTCAGCCTATTTGCAAAGACTTTAGAAATAACCTTACAAATAACATTATAAAGGCTAATAGGTCTAAATTCAGACATTTTCTCTGGATTTTTCACTTTAGGGATGAACACAATATTGGTATGATTTATATCTGGTAACATAACTCCATTATTCAAAAAATCTAACACAACATTCACTACATCACTACCCACAATGTGCCAGAATTTTTGATAAATTAAGGCATTCATACCATCAGGTCCAGGTGCCTTAGTTGGTCCCATCTGAAATGCAGCTTCCTTGATTTCATCAGCAGTAAAATCCTTGGAAAGCATCTCTTGCATGTCTATAGTTACTTTGGCTGAAACTGTACTTTAAATACTCCTCCATTTGATTGCAGGACCTTTCACAAAGAGATTATCAAAATAATCAACTGCAACTCTGGCTATGTCCTCCACTTCCTCCACCCATTGCTCCTGTGGATTCAAGATGCCCTTAATATAATTCTGTCTTCGCCGTTGTGATGCTTTGGAATGGAAAAATAATATATTTAGTATATATTTAATTAAGTAATGAAAATGAGTAGAATTTAAAATAATAGAATGAAATTAAGTAATATTGTTTGGATTTTTTAAAATAAAGAAATGGAAGATAGGTAACCGTGTTTGTGAGTAACATAGAGCGAAAGAAATTGAAGTATATTATGACAATATTACTATTAAAACCCTATTTTAAAATAAATGGATGAATATATAGGATTATTTTGGAAGTTTTGTGAAAATTTCATTATATCTCATTCCATTCTCTTCCATTCCTCCCAATTTTAATAGAAACAAAAATTTGAGATTTTGGAGAATATAGAGGAATGAATATTCCCTCCTACTCATTTCATTCCCTCTTTCTTAAACTTCCAAACAAGATAATGGTCTTTACATTCCCTCAATTAAACTTCCAAACAATGGAATTGAAGACATATTCCAAAATTATTCCTTTCATTCTATTCCTTAACATTCATTTCCCTCCTCCCAAACGTAGAGTTAGTCTTTTCTGGTGATTTTGAGAAACAAATGAGAGAGAGAGAGAGAGAGAGAGAGAGAGAGAGAGAGAGGAAAAGATGATGGTCAATTCAGGTGTGTGCGACAGAGATGGAGGGATTTAGGGAGGTGTCATGAGCTCTATTAGGTTCTAAAGATTTAGGATTTTATGTATTTAGAACTCTAATTTGTATTGTTGGCAAACCATGATCAAAACAGGTTATTTAGTCTTGTTTAGACTTGCTCAAAGTTGGGTCTTTCATGTAAAGTTGGAATTGAGTGGCTGCAGATGCATTGGTGCATTTCGGCCTGGCTCGATCGATCGAAGTAAAGACTCGATTGATCGAATCTCGAGCAGAATGCTTTTCTGCAGAATTTTCCAACTCAGCCCTAACTCATTAAACGTTTTGGGTTTTCTGTTTTTACCCTAGGTATATAAAGAAAAACCCTAGCCACGTTTTTAGAGTTGCACCAGTTGTATTGTTGCTCATACTTTTTTGTTTTGTGTAAATCTTTTATGAGATCTAGAGGAGCTTTCCTTTACACAAAGCTTAGGGTTTTCAAGATAGAGATTACTTCAACATCTTGATAATCAACTCGGTTGCTACCATTGAAGCTTAAAGAATATCAAGCGTGGGTGCTTGTAGTTGATTGGAGAATCCAAGAAAGAAGGAATCCGTGGATTCGGAGCTTGCACGTGGTCGTGTCAGTAAGTTCTACTGGTGGGTAGCATTAGGAAGTCAAACGGGGAGCTTGTAAGTCCTTTTGTATGAACTTCGATTCTTTCATAGTGGATTCAAGTTTACCTTGAGGGTAGCTAGGTCAAATCCTCCTCAGGTTTTTACCGTGTGGTTTCCTGGGTGATCATATCATTGTGTTATTTATATTTCCGCTGCTTTATATTCTTGATATGATTATTTGATTGTGTTAACCTAGATTTGCATAAATTGACTAAGTTAATCACTTGGCAAATTAACTAGGTTAATCTAGTTGTTTTAAGGGGTCTAAAACCGTTCAAGCTCATACCGGCCAATTACCAGTATCTGGAGTGGCATGATAGGAAGGCATTTCTATATTGGTTGGTGAACTGGTAGGATAGAAACCTATCAGTACGGTACAATATCAATTGCATTACATCATTTGTACATACATGTCCCACTCGAGAGTTTGACAAACTATTTTTACTTATGCCATTAATTAGCTCTAACAAATCACCCTCAAATTAGCTTAGTTGATACCTATTTCAGTCAAAGTTTTTTATGCAATATGAATTAAGAAAGGCAATTTGGTTTGGATTTAAGTTGAGTATAAAGGGGCCTAAACAAACAAACACTATTGATTCTTTTGTCTACTTTTGTTTTTGTTTGTTTGTTTGTTGTTGTTGTTTTTTTTTTTTTTTTTTTTTAATTTGAATTAATTTTCTTGTTTAAGTAGTAAACGGAACAGTGTGGTGGATTTTTTTTTTTTTTTTTTTTGATTGAATGGTGGCCTATTTTTAATGACATGCATTTTTTTTTTTTTTTAATAATTCAATAATTACAACAAAGGATTCAAATCCTAGATGTCATGGGCATAGAAGGAGGCGTCAACTAGCTGATCTACCTCTTGGGTTTTTGTTTTATTGTAAAGGAAAAACTACACAATAGCTTTACCTCGTGTGGTTTTTACTTTTAAATGTATGCTTCTTGGTTTTCAAAAAAATGTGGGGAAAACTCAACATAAGAGCACTTGCATTAACCTAGTAGCATTTTTTTGTAAAATTTGGTCAAAAATGTTTTTTTAACTAATTCATTTGTATGTACTTCTACATCAGACTCAATACTTTGTCTTTTATTTTTATTTTTTTCATTTTTTATTGTTTTGTCTCTCTCCTCCCACTTATTTTTTCTCCTTCTATCTCTCTTCCTCTCACTAACGTCTTATTGTTGTTGTCGTCGTCGTTGTTGTTGTTGTTGTTGTTGTTGTTGTTCTTCTTCTTCTTCTTCTTCTCTCTCTCTCTCTCTCTCTCTCTCTCTCTCTCTCTCTCTCTCTCTCTCTCTCTCTCAACCCATCATCTTCCTCTCCTTGTCGCTCTCTCAACACAAAATCACCCAACTCACAAACAAACCATCACAACAAAATCACCCAGATAGGAGAACCATTGTCTCGCATGAACCAGATCAAAGCTCCACCACTTCCACAAACTAGATTGGAGTTCCCCCCCCCCCCCCCCCCCTCTCTTCCACACTCTAGATTGAAGCAACTAACACCACTACCAAACCATGACACTGCTAAGTAGATCAATTCTTGAGAGAGAGACAATCGAATGAAAAGAGACAAGGAAGAGAGAGAGAAAAACAATGTGAGATGGTGACAAAGAGAAGAGAGAGAAACAATGAGAACAAGAGAGAAATGTGTATGAATAAATTTTTTAAAAAAATTAGCATTGGCAATGAACAATTTCATGCCATAAGTAGCGTGCTACTGTTTATTGTTAAAATTTTGGGGTAGTTGTAAGAGTCTGACGTGTTTGGTTTTTTAGGGTCTTTAGTTATATATATTCTTGGTTCTTATAAAAGATTTGGTTTTTTTTTTTTTTTAACTTGGAAATACTGATTAGTTTTTTAATTATTTAAAAACTATTTGACATATAATTAAATTATAACTAATAGATATAAATTATATTTGATTTGTAAATTATGATAAAGCTAATTAAATTTTTTTTTAAAAAAAAAAATGTAAATAATGTAAAAACATTTATTTTTATCTTTTCTTTTATTGATTGGTCAAATGAATCTATTTGGAGTGATATCATAATTACTATAAATTATATTGCATAAGGTTTACAAACTAATCTATGAATTTTAAAATTTAAAACAAAAAAGCAATTAATAATTTATTTATTATATTGTTAATGTGACACCACACCAATCACATTCATTATTACATCAATTTATAAATATTATGTAGTGAAATTGATAGTAGTTTTTATCTTTTCCATTTATTATGTTTTTGATGTGGTATTAAATTATTAATTACAATCATTGTCGTATTAGTTTGTAAGAGCATTAGCATTGGGGGGTGTAAACACCCCCCAGTTGCTATTTTAGCCACTGAAAACCCAAAAATGTGCTCCAACCCGGTATGCAAAACCTAAAAATTTTACAACCCATGAACAGTAAGTACCTATATTTACAACCCACTGTTCATGAGTTTCTAAACCCAAATAATATTAATTTATTCATTTTTTGCTCTCTCTCTCTCTCTCTCTTTCTCTCTCTCTTACTTTTTCTTTGACCCTCTGAAACTCTCTTCTCTCTCAACTCTCTAAAACTCTCATTTCTCAATTCTCTGCTTGCTCGGTGCTTGTGGGTTTTGTGTGGATTTTCCTTTGATATATATATATATATATATATATATATATATTGGTGAGTTTCTGTGCTTATGGTGTTGCCATGATGGTGGGGTGTTGCTGTGGTGGTGAGGTGGAGGGTGGGGTTTGTGGGGATCGGCATGGTGGAGGTCTGGGTTTGTGGATCGGCGTGGTGGAGAGTGTGGGTTTGTGGTGATCGGCGTCTGTGTTGGACATCGACATCTATGGTGGAGCGTGGAGGCAATGGGTTGTGGTCGAGGTTTGTGTTCATGATGTGGTTCATGGTTGTGGTTGAGGTGTGGGTCACGGTGGTTGTGGGTTGAATTGTTTTGGTGGTAATGGGTTGAATCGTTTTGGTATGGTTTTGGTTTGGCAGGTTTTGGTTGATTTTTTGGGTTTCGTGGTTTGTTGTGATGTTTGGCAGTGCTATGGTGGTGGTTCAATGGGTTTGGTATGGGCTTTTTGGCTGGTTCTTGATGGTTTGCTGTGTGAATGGTGGTGGGTCTTCATGTTTTGCTGGGTTTGTAGTGGTTGTTCAAATGTATGAGTTGTGGGTGATGTTGGCAGGTAGTAGTGGGGAAAAGGAAGAGTTGTTGGGTAGAATACAGAGACGGGAGAGAAGAGAGAGAAATAGATTCTTTATATTATTTAATGGTGTAATTTATATTATTTTAATGGGGTGTATATAAAAATAGAAACTGGGATGTAGGGTGAGTTATAAAATTGGTTGGTAAAATAGATAAAGTAGGTTTTGAGGATGCAAAATAGAACTTTTTTGTGTCCCCAGATGCTAATGCTCTAAGCTATTAGTAATAATATCAATTTTAACATTTTTATTTTTGATATTTTATTAATACTATATAGATTCCAATTCGCCTTTTATATATATACTTTGGCCCTCATAGGGCTGTAAATGAGTTGAGTTTCTCAACTCGAGAAAATACTTGTTTTTGTTCGTTTGCTTAGCAAAAAAACCAAGCTAACCAAGTTTAGGCTCAACTATTAAAAGAGTTAAACTCAAATATAATAATGTGTTCATAATAATAAGACTCAATTTAACCATATACATACATACATACATACATATATATATATATATATATATATATATATTATTTTTATATTTATAATTGTCTAAAAATATATTTATATAGACTTGGGATTGAATTGTATAAATATCTAAATAATTCATATGATGATATCAAATTATTATTTGTAGTTTATTATTAAGATATATAGTCCATTCATAGTAAAGAATTCTAGATTTGTGAAGTGGTAAAAAATTAAGTCATGGTTTTACTATTTATGGAGGGAAATAAAATTAATCAAGTAGCTTATAAACAAGCCCAAGTTTCTTCAACAAGAAAATAAACCAAGCTTAAACATGTAAATATATAATCTTATTAGGTGATGACCTTCAAAGCCGGCTCAATGCATAATGAGGCCTAACGCGAAAAAGTCTGGTGAATTTTTTCACACTAAATATTAATTAAATACTATCTATTTGACTTTTTATTTATATACATTTGTTTTGTATTAAAACCATTCTTTTTTTGAGATATAAAATTGCTAATTAAGTTTTTTTTAATTTAAATTTTATTTACATATCTTCAAAAGTTTATTGGCAAATATTTTCAATGATTATTCGTCACACTCATAATAATTTCTTTTTTGTGAAATAGTTTATAATTTCAACTGAATTGGATTTTTATTGGTTTTTTAGGGCCTTCTTGGAGGTGGGGGGAAAATGCAAAAGTCACGAATTTCTTTTCTTCATAAAAAGCAATTCTAATTTTACAATATTATATAAGACATTTTTATACAATTTTGGGAGCTCTTACTTATGAGCCATAAAACCCTTTAATTATATATATATATATATATTCACAAATGGGGTCATAGGCCTTAAGCTGGCCCTAATGACCTTGAGCTAGGCTCATGTTCAAAATAAAATTAAATGAATAAATTTGAAGTTTTAAATTTTTAATAATCAATTTATTAGTGAAAAAAAAAAAAAAAAAGGTTCAATTTGGCTCGGCTCTTTAACACCCGCTCTCCTAAGAGCATCATTATTGGTGGAGGCATATAGCTATAATGCTATTTTTGCCTTCTCAAACTACAAAATATTGTGCGCATTGGTGGTGCCATAGCCAAAAAATTTTGGCTACATGCTGCTGTAAATAGGTACTAGTACCTGTTTACTGTAACAAGAAGCTAAATGCCTTTAATATTTTTTTATTCTTTTCTCCACTTTTTTTTCTTTTTTTCTTTTTCTTTCAGCTCATCTCTCTCTCTCTCTCTCTCTCTCTCTCTCTCTCTCTTGTTACTCCCATCACAGACCATATAAGATCTCCTCTCTCTCTCATCCTTTTCGACTAGCTTCGCCTACCCAAGCCCCAAGCCGCCCATCTCTCTTCTCTCTTTACTATGATTGGGTTTTTTTTGTGTGTGTGTTTTCATATGGGTTTGGTGGCTATGGTGGTGATGGTGGTGGTTGATTTTGGCTATGGTAGTGGTGGTGGATGATTTTGGCAGTGGATTTGTGGATTTTGTTTGTGGTGGTGGTGGATAAGTTTGGCTTTGGCAGTGGGTTTTGTGGATTTTGGGTATGGGTTTCGTGATTTGTGGTTGTGGTTGTGGCAATGGCAGTGGGTTGTGGTTGTGGTTGTGGTTGTGATGGTGGCTAGTTGTGGGTTTTTTTTTTTTTTTTTTTCCCGCGTTGTGCTGTGGTTGCCAGAGTAGAGTAGTGGTTGTGGTCGTTAATGGAGGTGGCTGTGGCTGTTGGTGGAGGTAGCTGTGGTGTTTGTGTTTTATTATTTTATTGTGTTGTTTATGTTATTTTATTGTGTTAAAAGCTAAAATAAAACTACTAAGAGCATTCGTATCCGGTTTCTTCAAAAACTTCTATTTTACAATCTCAAAAGCTACTTTATTCCATTTTACAATACACCCAACATCCCAACTTTTATTTTCCTATTCAACTCATTAAAATAATATATATACTACCCAATAAAATAATATAATCAAATCTCTCTCTCACCCTTCTCCCCCATCTGTTTATGTTTTCATCATTGTTTATCTCTCAACTACCCATCACCACCACCTCTACCACAAGAATCCCACCACCACCACCACCATGAAAAGCCCCATCAGATACACCACCACGGCAACAACCCACCCCACCACCACCATGCACAGAAACCCACAAAAAATTCAAAGCAAAAATCCACACAAATGAAACCCACATTTGCCACCATGAAACCCACCTCTGCCACCACAACCAGAGACACCACCACGGCAACAACACACCCTCAACCACCATGCAAAGAAACCCACAAAAAATCAAAGAAAAATCCATTCAAAACTCCATCAAAACCCATCAGAAGTTGATCTCCACTCCTCCACCGACGTTGTCTCCATTACCACGGCCCCACGCAAGATCAATACCCAACCACAACCATGGCCCCATGCCACCACTGCACCACCACGATCCATAACCCACTCCCACACAAATAAAAACCCCACACCCACACCATCGGACCCCATTACAAAACAAACCCACAACCTAGATCAACCCAGACCAAGCAAACCCACACAAACCCAGATTAACCCACCATCACAAACCACCCCAAAACCACCGACCTAGACTCACGCCGCCATTGACTACCGACCCAGACCCACGTCGTTGCCATTGATCACCGACCTAAATCCACATTGCCACCATCGAGACCAACCCATGCCACCACCATTGATCACCGACCCAGACCACGCCTACCTCGCCACTACCACCACCACACGAGGGTTTCAGGTTTGAGGAGAGGAGAGAACAGAACAAGAGAGAGAAGAGAAGGAATATAAAGAAAAATGAGAGAGAGAGAGAGAGAGAGAGAGAGAGAGAGAGAAGTAATATATATGAGAGAATAAAATATAATTTAAAATTATACAATCCTGCTACAGTGCCATCTTAGATATAGGATGACACAGTAGCAAGATTGTAAAAAAAATTACAATTACAAGGCTGGGTAAAGCGGGTTTTTTGTGCATTCATGCTAAAATATATTAACATATGGCATTTAGAAGACCAAATGTGGATGCTTTAATATTAGGTGTTTTGTAAAATAAAAATGTAAAATAAATAAAGTAACTTTTGGTAGAGTCAAATAAATGTGGATGCTCTAAGTTAAAATTTTGGTTTCGTCCTTGCATGCACTGGTAGCCCAAAAAGGTAGGAAGCCCATTTTGCAAGACTATAGGGCTTGAGTTCTTACAACAAACTTGGCCCATGAATTGTCCACAATCCAGGTGATAGATGTTGAGTATGAAAAAAAAGGAAGAAAAAGAATCTATTACGTTGATATGGAAGACATTGTTGCTTGTCATTTAAAAACTGAACACATAACCAAAAAAAAAAAATAATAATAAATAAATAAATAAAAACTAGATACATTACATTCTACCTCTTTCAGTAAAAAAAATAAAAATACACTACGTTACATCTCCTGAATTTGCGAGTTTCAATTGAATAGTAGTATTATTTTTAAAATCAAGTCGCTTTGGATTATGCATGAATATGATGCAACATTCTCACGGTTCAATGCGTGACCTAACATTGACGACACTTTTCAAACACATTACATCATATAATAACAACAAATTAACAACACTTTAGACCATCGCTAGCAAAATTCTATAAAAGTAGGGGCTTTATAAAAGTAGAGGCTCTAATAGACCAATAAAAATAATACGATGTAATAGGCCAACCGTGCGTGGAATCGATTTCTGCGAGCATAGATCGGGAATAATGAACATATCAAGAAGAATCATATTTTAGTGTACACGCTTGGAATTGATTTCTGTGTCAAGAATATTAAAAATTCCCGCAACTGACATACTCAATTATTTGTCCATTTATTTACTTCTAAGTTCTAATCCATGTAAGAACTTAAATACTTAAACCACATTAAAAGAGATGAGGGCAAGTGGTTTTGATTAGACATGGCAAAACGGAACGGGTCGAGTCGGGTCGGGTCGCAGGTCAAAACGGGTCACGGGTCAAAACGGGTCATTTTTAAACAGGTCAAACGGGTTGCGGGTCAAACAGGTCGCGGGACGGGTCGAGTTGACCCGTATTTTTCAAACAAGTTTTTTTTTTTTTTTTTGGAAATAGATGCAATTTGTCAATTGTTTCTGAGTTCCTTAACTGTGATTAGATTCTCATTGGTGATACTGTTATCACTTACCAATTACTACTAAACACTTGATACCTAGATTTGGTGCAACTCTTGTTCCAGCTTTCTAGAAGCTAATCTTGGTATAATTTTTGATCTGTTTAAAGTAGGAAGAGAAAATGAAAGTGGCAAGTAAAGAATGACAAACTATAATGGAGTACATAACATATTAAGTAAAGAAGAATAAGTAAATATCTTATAAAAATTACACCTCAATCTCAATCTACTCAACGTTGGTAGACGTGGCAAAGCGGGCGGGTTGGGTCGGATTCGGATCGGGTCAATCGGGTAACGGGTCAAAAAAGGTCACGGATCATTTTTAAACGGGTCAAACAGGTTGCAGGTCAAACGGGTCGGATCAAACGGGTCTGACCCGTTTTGCCATGTCTAGTTTTGATTCTTTTGAATACTTCAGTACCATTTTGGTCAATTTTCAATATTGGCTAAAATTAAACTAAAATTAAAATTTTGGCTGGTATGCACTTTTTGGGCTTCTCTTTTTCTTGCTCCTTTACTCTGAATTCTGAACCACTGCCGTTTATCTGTGTCACTATTACCCCGATTTTGGGGAAAGGTTTTGGACGGTAAAGGTTTTTGTGCCATGTTTAGGCGGCGTTGTATGAACAATTTGTACTTCTGTCTAATTTGGAATTCAATAGTTTATGTTCGGTACTTAATGCGTCTTTTTCATGTCTTATAATTCTTGTTCCTTAATCATCCGGTCCACAACTAGATTGACCCAACCTATTTCCAATCCACTTAAGATAACCTGTTTTTTACCCAAACCTAATTAACCCGGCTTGACTTGTTTGCCACATGTATTTATACCCCTTAAGGCATGTGTTGATCCTAGTGATCATCATGACCTGAAAACCACATTTTGTGGGATTGGACAGCCTATGAATGCCTCGTCGTTCTGGGCACTCCTCTTAATTGGTTGGAAACCCTGCTAGGGGACAAGCCACATTGCATTTAATACTAAAGGGAAAGCACAGTGGTGGTAAGTGATACAATTTATTCGACCGGCTGGTGTGACCTCTTCATATAGCATTTGGACTATGTCACCGTCCTTAAATACGATATTTTATTGTGTGTCGGCCCAATTATACTAAATTACCGAATTACCCTTACAATTTGTAGACCTTCGTATATTTATATAAATTACACATTATATAACTTTAAATAAAAAAGGAAAGACAACTATATGAAAGTTAATACTTTTATATCTTAAAACTTTATTCCTGAATCTAAATAGAGAAAAGTCATTCTTATTCCTTGACCAAAAACAACAAAGCAAAGTGTGTACGTGTTTCTTTATAACACCTTACACTTAAAAGCTTTCTTTGAATCCATGGAGATTCTTTCCGGTGAGATCATTGCAACATATCTTCATGAAGTCCTTGGATTTCTAGAAGTTTTGGCTCGTGCAAAAGATTCTAAAAAGTATTTAAGAGGATTTGGGTTTATTGCAGTAAGATGTTAAGTGGGGGAATCTATAGAGGTTACATAGAAAGTTTAGGACTAAATTTTTTTTGAGTATAAACTATTGTAATTGTTCCTTTATAATGTATTTTCTAATGGATTTGGATCCTCACAACGGTTTTTTTTCCATTGAAGATGTTCTTCGTTGGTTTTTCCATTTCGCTACCAAATGTGTGTGTTCTTTTAATGCTATATATTTTTTATTACCTTAGATTTGGTATGCTACAACTGCGCGCAGTTGATATACTCATATAGACCAAAATCACCTTGTGACTCAAAAAAAAAGAAAACAAAAAAGAAAACAATCAACTTGTGAAATCCACCAATAACTGTGCTCCATAATTATTTAGGGGTCTTTATAGTTTACATTTACCTTATATTTTGTATATTAATTAAATTCCTAATTTAATCAATTAATTTTTATTTATATTAATAAAAACTTTTTGAATTAATTTTGTTTTTAATTTTCTTGTAAAACGACTAATTTATATATATATATATATATATATATATATATATATATATATATAGAGAGAGAGAGAGAGAGAGAGAGAGAGAGAAATGGTTAGGAGGGGATAGTGGCACCCCTAACCACTTGCGGGCAAGACCTCCTTTTTATGAACAAGGGGTAAAACAGCTTCCCTAGTTTTATTAGGAGAAGATTAGAAACAAAATTAATTCATAATTTTTGGTTAATATAAAACTAAAATTTTGGCTCTGGGATCCTGCTTACTCTTGCGTTTTGTCGGAGTGCCTTTCCTTTTCCAATCCGAATAGGGCCTGGGATCACGGTTACTCACATACTCTTTCATTTCACTTGAGATCTGTGCGTAGTTTTTTAACCTAAAGATAATTGAAAAAGTTGCCCATCTGTCATTTTCCATAGAAGATAATTGAAAAAACAAATTAATGCATATTAACCTAAAGATACTGCAAGTGGGAAAATATATAGAAGAAGAGAAATGCCTATCAAACTAATGATATCAATTGAAAACTTTTTACTAAAAGTGTTATAGATAAAAGTAAAAGTTAACTAAAATAGTACAATGAGACTCATAAATAGTATCAAAAGATACAGTGAAACTCATAAATAATAGTAAGAATAAGTTAAATAATAAAATAAGCCAACTTTTTAAATAATTGGAGCTAAACACGCAGTATATCTACAGTCTTCAGGAGTATATCTTCAGTTAACAGTTGGTTTTTGAGAAATGGATAGAAAGAAAAAAGGTAAGGCCATGTTGATGGAAAGTGATACTACTTTCAATTATTCTCCGGTTGGTCTGAGCATTTTGGTCGTGGATGATGATCAGGAAAGCCTCCAAGAAGTTGTAACAAATCTTCGGAAATGTGAGCACCAATACAAAGGTCTGTTCTGTTCTCCTTTTAACTTTCTTCTCTTTTCTTTTGGACGGGGTGTTAATAAAAGTCATATTTTTGAAATGAGTTTTCTTTAAAACAAAATGAAAAAGGTTTTCCAAGTAACTAACATGTACCATTACAAGAATCATATAAGATGAGATTGGACTTACCCAAAACCATGTTTCTTGAAGTAAGGCACCGTAGACAAAAGAGTATCATCAACATCAAAAATCCATGCATCTTTACCATCACCATTCAAACTGCAACAACTGGTTAGGTAGACTGTGGCCTCTTCAATTTCCCTCTGAGAGTCAGCTTTATATTGCGAAGATGTCATATATATCTGGATGTACTCCACGCATTCTTGGGGTACAACTTCAAACCATGGAGATTCTTTCTGGTGAGATCATTGCAACATATCTTCATCAAGGTATATATATCTGTCGACTTGACTGGTGAGTCAATGCGGTTCACCAAGCTGCAAGTTTTGGGACAAAGCTCCAACAACCATGGCCATAGGTTGAAATGTACGTAGTTGATGAGTTTCTCACTACTCTCTGGTGACCATAGCGCCCTTTCACTTTCTGCTTGTTGCAGCATGATTGATGTCGCGTCCATCTTCTTCCGTCCTCAACATTCCTTTTAAATGGAGGGAGATGCATACTTCCATTTCCCTTTAACGAAAACAAAAAAGAGGATAATGTTTGTATTTTTTGTCGTTCTTGTTGTTGGTTTTTTTTTTTTTAATAAATTTTTTGTCTTTTATATCATCGCTTATTGGATGTTGAGTTTTGACTTAAATTTTCCAATTTCGGAGTCGTAGTTGAGTGATATACTTGATCGAATAGTGTCTTATTTGTTTCTCAAGAAAAACAAAGGTGTCTTATTTGACTGATACCTATTTCAATGAAGGGAGAAGTAATAATAATAACAACGCAATTACGAGTTGTCTATTGTGTGCATGTGTAGTTTTTGTTGTTTTTGTTTTTATTCGATGTCGTTATTAGTATATTCTAGGTATATATATGGGGAAAAAGTTTGCTTCTTCGTTTTTACTTGCTCGTAGCTCTTATAGCTAAAATGTATAAATGCAGTGCTATAACTTATATTGATTCATGCTGGAAATTGTTTTTCATATCATATTTGGAAGGTGAGGAATGCTGTCATCCATGAAGGAAATATTAGCACAGAAGATCAGATTTTAAAATCTGTGAAAGGGAGGGACTGTTAACCTTTGTATAAATTGAGATTGTTTTGTTCAAGTGGATTTGTGTTTGTCTTGTAGATGGGTTTTCTTGTGTTGTGATTATAGATTGGGATTGTTTTGTCCATGTGGATTTGTGTTTGTCTTGTAAATGTGTTTGTTTTGTGTTGCGTGATTATAGAATTAAAAAAATGTACGATACCCATCATGCACCTACTCTGTTACACTGAAGTGAGCAAAATTATTTTCAGTTGCTAAATGCAATCAAGTGGAGGATGCTTTAATTCTGCTTAGCATGGACAGAAGAGGATTTGACATTATAATAACTGAACAACGCCTACTTGGTATGTATGAATTTGAGCTTCTTCGAATTGATAAAGAGATGGATTTGCCTGTCATTGGTACGTATACACAGTTTGTTCAATTCCAAATATGCTATATTTTTTTTAACTTATACTAAACAAATATGCCATTTAGAGCATTCTCATCAAGACTTCTACAAATTTTAGCATTTAGCATCTAAAAACCTAATTTTATAACATTTAACACATCACTTTACAATATCTTTAACATCAAAACTTCTACTTTTTTACCATTTCATTTAAATATTCTTTCTGTATTAATTTTTATTCATTTTTTACTCTCTGTGTGTGTGTGTGTGTGTGTGTGTGTGTGTGTGTGTGTGTGTGTGTGTGTGTGTGTGTGTGTGTGTGTGTGTGTGTGTGTGTGTGTGTGTGTGTGTGTGTGTGTGTGTGTGCAGGGAAAAAAACATTAAAAAAATTATAACATCTTGCTACAGTACGCTCTTAAAAATGAGAACTCACGGTAGCAAAATGTCAAATTTTTTAACATATGGCATCTTTGTTCTTGTGGTTATAAATGCTAAAAATAGCATTTAGCATTTATAACACTCTTGATGAGAATTAATGCTCTAAATTTCATTAATATGTAGCGTGTTTTGGGAATCTAACATTTCAATTACTTTTAATTAAATTTAGTAACATCGGAGGATGATAGAGTTGACACTATTAGGAGGTGTTTAGACAAAGGAGCCTGTGCTTATCTGGTGAAGCCTATACCAAT
This sequence comes from Quercus aquifolioides, assembly GCA_019022515.1. Lineage (NCBI taxonomy): Eukaryota > Viridiplantae > Streptophyta > Magnoliopsida > Fagales > Fagaceae > Quercus > Quercus aquifolioides. The sequence continues at coordinate 12,047,957 of CM032328.1, forward strand.
GTCTGTTCTCACAATGGTGTGGATGCATGCGTATTCCAGGAGAAAAAATAAGTTGGCTCAAGTGCAGCAGCGGATGAATGAAGTGTCCGGAGCGAAAAAACCTCGGATGTCTTGGACATTGGTCATTCAAGAAAAGTTTGTAGAAAGTGTGCAAGAACTGGGGGGGCATTGATAGTATGAATCTTTTTCATAATCTTTGTTGTTCTCACACTCTAGTAATTTAACTCTTCATGTTTATCACTTCGTGTTTTGCGTTTAATAATTGTTAGGGTTAATTTTGGTCTTTCTGTAAGTTCAAGAATAGAAATGTTGTTTCTTAAGAAGAGAACTTAATTAATTGTAATATTAAATTCAACTCTATACTCCATTTTTCTTGTCTGTATTACAATAACTATTGTTGATGCAGAGGCTACTCCCATGAAAGTTTTGGAATGCTTGCGAATTAAGGGTATCCTAGATGTTACTAGGGATCATGTTTCCAGTCATCTTCAGGTGATTGTTATTTCTTTAACTGATTTTCCCCAGCAAATTAATAGATATCCAGTTAAAATCAAACATTTTTATTAGAATAATAATGACTAAATATTTAAACTTATAATTTCCTAATATATTAAGCTTTTAGGAAAAATTATACTCTTACAACTTCACTGCATGGTGCAGAAATACCGTTTAAAACATAAAAAACATACGATGGCATTTGAAGACAAAGATGGTTCCGGCTCAGAGCATCCACCAATGACGAGTTTGTGTTGAACTCAGTCATGCTACTCAAACAGAGCACACAGTGAAAATAGAAGAAGCAGACTCAAACGACTAATTAAATGACTAGTTTCATATTAGAAACGATGTCGTTTAATTAGGCCTATTTTATGTTTTAATGAAACGGATCGTTTTGGATGATGTTTCTGGTTTGAGTCTTCCAGTGCTCTGTTTCTTCATTGAGCTACAGAGTTAGTTACTTCAGTGCACAGGGAAGAGGGAAGCTCCAACCGTCCAACCGTCATAACTGCTTCCAGCTGTCATCCCTTAAATCACGGCGCATGATGTGGAGTGGGTTATATTCAGTTATATGAGTTTTGGACTGACCTTGATGTAATTATACTATATAAACAGCTTTGGTGATTGTATTGTTTTTTTAAGTCAAAGAAATATAATTTTTACTCTTTGAACTCTCTCCAGAAATCTCTCTCTCTCTTTTCCATTCTTTCTCTTTCTCATTGTTTTGTTCTTATTTTTCCGCCATTGTTGTACACTCTAGCAAGCTCAAAATCTTTCAGTTTGGACATCGATGAAGTCCTGAGCACCATGGATCCAAATCAGCTAGATATGTTAATATCACAACAGCAAGGAGCTCCAGTAACAGAAAAGAACACTCTCGGCTTTCAAAATTTACGATTGTCTGTCGAAGCCAACTCATCCATTGAAGAAGGTAGTACTATTAATTGTGGATTTCCAGGAAACACTTTGAACTTCGAAGGCAATGAGCACACGGGGTCTGTTGGCTACCCATCGCTCGAAAATGATATCTTCGATAAGTTACCCAGCCTTGATGCTCTTCAGGGGGGTATTTCTGGAGATCCTAGTTTCCACATGTATGATACTTTTCTTCCGAGTTCTTATGAAGATTGTGGTATTGAAAGGGGAGGTTATAGTTATTTCTCCTCCAATGAGAGGTGCCCGGTTGGAATATTTGAAAATTTTAGTGGGGAAGAATTTTCTGATGACATTAACAACCTCTGAGTTGTTGATGAATTGGTGATGCTGGTACGTAAGAGGATACCATTCATGGTTGCTGATAAGAAATTTTTATAACTACGCATTCTGCATGGTACAAGTTATAAAAAATTCTTCTGTCTAAAATAATTTTTATTTATTTATTCTTTTGTTTTCTAGCAGCTAGTTGCCGATCCAAGTCTGACTTTAGAGGTGGTATTACACACGCCTGATTTTCTCCCGACTCTAACGTTGGGGTAGTGATTCCAGGAAGAAATTTTTTTTTTTTTTTTGGAGGAATGCGTTGAATTTGTCTTTCTTCTCTTAATTTGAACTCTGCAAAATTAATTTACCATAGCACTTTACGTCACATGCATGCTTCCAAGAAAGACCGAAAAGATATGGCAAATAATTCATAGCTTTATCTGGTTGTCTCATATAATGTGACCGAAAAGATATTGGTTGTCTCTCAATTCTCAAATGGAAATGAGTTTTTGATATAAATCATATTAAAATATTTCTAAACAAATACTTAAGAACTTTGGATTGCAACTTGATGCAGTATAAATTTTAGTGAGTATAAAGAACCCACCGAGTTTGAGTGAGTATAATACTATAATCGGATCGTGTGCTTAACATTAACGATGTAAATAAAAACTTGCACGGGTCAAAGGTTCCTCTATCTGACTGGTCAAGTTAATAGTTAAATAACTATTTGTACGTGGGACGCCAAAAGTAAAACATGCCGAGCACCAGTTTCTTTTCTTTTCTTTTTATAACTACGCATTCTGCATGGTACAAGTTATAAAAAATTCTTCTGTCTAAAATAATTTTTATTTATTTATTCTTTTGTTCTCTTGCAGCTAGCTGCTAATCCAAGTCTGACTTTAGAGGTGGTATTACACGATTTTCTGATGAACACTTAACTTTAGAGGTGGTATTACACGATTTTCTGATGAACCTAAGTGTGTATGTGGCAAAAATTAAAAAGTCAGTTTATTTTACTATTTAATTTATTTTTGCTATTATTTATAGGTCCTGTTACATTTTTAAGTACTATTTATGGGTCATACTGTACTATTTCAGCTAACTTTTACTTTTATCTATAATACTTTCAGTAAAAAGTTTTTAATTTCACCAAAATAAGCGGATCACAAACAAACCTTAAGTCATTGACATTGGGGTAGTGATTCCAAGAAGAATTGTTTTTTTTTTTTTTTGGGGGGGGGGGGAGGAATGCGTTGAATTCGTCTTTCTTCTTTTAGGCTCTATTTG